>CM042333.1:9230102-9837602 GCA_023566125.1 Zingel zingel
TTTTTTTTATAATATCTTTTTAAAGCGGCCATACTCTAATATCAGGACTGAACTAAACTCTTTTTAATGCCATTTGTCTCTTATCTGTTCACCACAGGGCAAGGTCTTCTCCTCCATACAGCCTCAGACCAACATCAATGACGTTTGCATCTACCCTAATTCAGGTGAGAACAACTTCCCCAACAACATAAGATACACTTCATTGATCCCATTCAGTGTACAAGTACAAGAGGAAATTCATAGACATTTTACTTAAAAAAAATACTTAATGCAAAATGAGCATCAGAAAAGGTTTTATTGCCACAATAAGTATACTATGTGGAATTTGCCTTGGTGAAAGGTGCATACATAAACAAACACACAAACATAGATAGATAGATAGATAGATAGATAGCATTTTATTGTCCGTAGACACGGAAAATTGTCTTGCAATACAAGCTCCAACAATTACAACACAATAACAACCTGAAGACAAAAAGCTATAAACATGTAGGCATCATTAAAAACATAAATAATTAATGAATATGAGGGGGGCCCAGCCCTGCAAGAGTGGTCATAAATAGCCATAAATATATTCGTGCTGTCAGTTAAATGCGTTATTAACGGCGTTAACGCAAACCCATTTTAATGGCGTAAATTTTTTTATCGTGTGATTAACGTTCTTTTTGGCCTAGCAAACTTTGTAGTTTTTTTCACATGCTGTTGCAACAACTAGCAACGTTAAAAAAACTACAACACCACACCGGATCTAGATAGACCGGAAACAAAACAACAGGCACGCCGCGCACACTTGTTTTGGGCTTGAGAGCCGGCCAAAGAGTAGTAGGCTAACGTTAGGTTTTGAGTGGACGGCGAGCGCGAGACGCCGAAATGGATCCCAATAAGATTCTGAATGGAAAGTTTACTTTTCCATGTTGATAAGATCATTAAAATGAGAAAAAATAATTGGACAAAGACGAATCTAGGGACATTTAGAATAGATACAAATGTGTGATTAATTGTGAGTTAACTATGTCATTAATGCGATTAATCGCGATTAAATAGTTTAATAATCGCTTGACAGCACTAAAATATATAGATGAATGGGGGGGGGGCTGTCACTTCTTTGCCATCCTGTGTTGATTCAGCAGAGATATTGACATAGAACAAATAGAACAAAAATAAACAATAAATACAGAAAAACATGCAGGGGTTTTCGCGGGGCCGTGTCTGACACCGTGTGGAGGGGTAATTGTATATAGCATGTACTATGTACAAATAAAGAATGGAAAAAAACAGCAACATAAATATCAACTTTGAAGTATATTGGGACAAACATAGTCACTACTAAAGTGAGGAGGGGTCAGAAGGAATGAAATTGGGTGGTGTGTCTCAGCCTCTAGCCTTCTTTTACCTCCAGGCGGCGCCATCTTACAGTTCACACTCTTTGATTTTGCTGTTTTGTCTTGTCTGACATTGCATGCCAGTTTGTTTTCACAAGGAACAAAACTGAAGGTGAACTTTCACATTGAAGTCATCATTTATTCCCGACTTAATCCGATTTTTTTTCAGGTTTTGTTTTTATAGAGCTTCAGGAAATAGTGACCGGTATTCCTACTACTTTCTTACGCTACTACTACTTTTTTTATTTATTTATTTTTTTTAATCTTATTTCGTTTTATAAATGATGTTTCATCCTTAAAGCTGTAATAGAGTAGTGATTTACGCTCAAACATTTTAGTTTTTTCTTCTTTAGCTGCCGAACAGATTTTTTTTTTTTTTTTTTTTTTTTTTACAGTTTTCTCATTCCCTTTTCATTTTTTGGACAGAAATATATTCTGCAATGCATGCAATAGTATATTCAAATAAAAAGCTTTATCAGCCACTATCACAAATACACATGCCCAGTTTTGTTTTTAAAGTGCAATGGCACCTTCAAATATACACGAGTCATGACTGTAACTAAATTTAGAGTTTACACCAAAGATAAGCTCAATAAACATGCCCGGCTTTTGTCCTCACTTTGTTTTGCCTGCATCCTGTGTCTCCTTGTCAGGTATGCTCTTCACTGCCAATGAGGATCCCAAGATGAACACATTCTACATCCCGGTGAGTGCTCAGGCTTTTACTTTCTTTACTGCTGACATTACAACCTGCATCCTGTTCATCAGGTGCTGGGCTGACGCGTTCATATTGAGACAAATACTTTTATGGGGCAATAAAGGCTATTTGATGTTAACAGAACAGCAGTTTGTACAAGCTTCAGTATCAGGTGTTTAAGGAAGTGTTGCAGAAAAGCAAGCAGTAGAGTGTGGGCATTAATGGTTCTCACAAGGCCGCTCAGCATAATGAGTGAAGCTGCTGAAAGCTTGTTGCCATCAATAAACGTGTGACTCTCGTATGATCTGACATTATTCTAGAGAAGGTGTGTGTGTGTGTGTGTGTGTGTGTGTGTGTGTGTGTGTGTGTGTGTGTGTGTGTGTGTGTGTGTGTGTGTGTGTGTGTGTGTGTGTGTGTGTGTGTGTGTGTGTGTGTGTGTGTGTGTGTGTGTGTACAGTAAACTCGACTTTGCTTTGTGTAAATGGATAAAGTTCTGACCTGCTGGACGTGCTGAACGTTGGCCCTTCTGTCCTGCATTAGAGGGAAAGGTTAGGTGAAGGAATACATCACACATTTAGCTGGAATACGTGTTAGATCTACATCTGGGGAAAAAAATTAAAATAAATAAAAACTGTTTTGCTAATTGTTTTAAGTCGAGATTTCTTTGATGGCCCTGAGCTTCAGGAAATTGTGACAGGCATTCCTACTACTTTCTTAAACTCAATTGACCAAACAATGAGGCACTAAATTGAGAAAAGAATTGGAATATTAATCGATGACGGAAATTTAAATTGATAACAATAATGAATGTAATTGAATTGCATTCGCTATGACAACTGCCACGCTTTACATTATCCCTTACATAGATGTTGATAAAATTGACGCCCCTGAAAGTGGGTTTTTAAACTGGTGTAGCCTCTAATCAAAATCCTTAGATTAGATGTTGTAAATTCTAATTTTAAAAAAAGAAGTAATTTCTCCTTGATTGATAAAGTATTTCTGAAAGGACTGCATTCAATTTGGTTGTACATGTACAATGACAATAAATAATTTTATTCATTAATTCATTAATCTTTATCTAAAAAAAAGTGCAGTAAACATATTATTTAATTTTTTTCCCCAAAATAAGCAAGCAGGCCAGCTCAAAGTCTGTTGTTTCCCGTAGCGAAGACTTTTTGAGAACGACAACACACAGAAAGCGAAAGGAGAGGGGGAAAGCCTGACATCGGATGACACTGAAGTCAGGCTTAATCCTACGTCTGTTGATCCAGACCAGCTGCAGACAGATGTCCCAGGAATGCACAAATACTGTCCTGCCAACTTTGTCAGCCCAGGGAATCTTCATACATTTCACCTCCACAAATAAACTGGATTTACACCCAAAGATGGGGGAATGTTGCTTAGAAGATTCACAAAGGTGCTAACATTAATGTATGTACAGAATACACGCAAGTGTTGTATAAAGAGCTAGCTATCTCCTAACATGAAGTTACTTGCGACCCCTCTTCACAGGTTGAATATGTCTATGGGTTGTAACCAGAAGTTAAATTGATTGCTTAACCGGAGAAGCAGTGACACTCTGCTGTGCCAACGCTTTTGCTATATTACCAGTTCTGGGGTTACACTTCAGCACAATTCCACGGTTCTTCTTAGTAATTTCTGACTGGAATGGAAGTATGAGCTCGTACAGTTAGTCTATTTTTGGTTTGACAAATACACGACAGGTTTCATACTTACTCAACAGTCTAAATCTGAACCTGTGTGTGTGTGTGTGTGTGTGTGTGTGTGTGTGTGTGTGTGTGTGTGTGTGTGTGTGTGTGTGTGTGTGTGTGTGTGTGTGTGTGTGTGTGTGTGTGTGTGTGTGTGTGTGTGTGTGTGTGTGTGTGTGTGTGTGTGTGTGTGTGTGTGTGTGTGTGTGTGTGTGTGTGTGTGTGTAGGCGCTGGGCCCTGCACCTCGGTGGTGCTCCTTCCTTGACAACTTGACAGAGGAGCTGGAGGAGAGTCCGGAGAGCACAGTGTACGATGACTACAAGTTTGTAACCCGAAAGGACCTGGAAAATCTGGGTGAGACCTTGCTGCCTTAATTTCTCCTCACAGACCTCACTGCATGTGGAAAGAAATGTCAAAGTTATACACCCAACCATGCAGAAAATATTTCCCCAAACATAGCAACCCCAATTGGTTCATTTACTCTTTTAGTTCAGAAGCCCATAAAGAGGGAATTTAATCTCAGCCCTGAAAGTTCAACCCAAACGTATGAATCAATCTGACCGACTTTGCCACCTTAAGGCGCTGACACACCAACTCGATTATCAGCCGTCGGACAGTCTGGCGACGTCGGGGACTCGTGTCTGATCGGTGTGTTCCGTGCCGTCGTCAGTCAGAGGAGCCGTCGGCTTTAATTTGGGCCGATTTGACTTGTTGAATCGGCTAGTGGGAAGTCTGACTCAATGACCAATCTGATTGGTGGAGTGCTAGCCCTTGACTAGTGAATCAGTGCACTTGTGTTACAACACTTACTGGAAATGACGAGCAGGATGAGGGTGACGAATGCCTATGAAAATCTGACGAAAATCTTTCAAACTGACCTTTGTCGACCAAAAAAAGATTCAGCAACTGTATGGCCTGTTTCTCGCTTAAAATGTTTTCAGAAACACGTTTCGGTGAACTATTTTCGTAAAATACGAGATCGTATTCCGAACAAGCCGCCATTATTCGTTCGTCATTTCCGGTTTTCATTTGGGCGACAATACAGATTAGCGCCGCCTGCTGTTATGGAGACGTATTACATCTCGCGCACGCGCAGAACGTACGCTCGAGTCGGCGTCGCTTCGGAGTGTTCCGAAGCACTTTTTGGACCGATGGGAGCCGAATGATCAGTCCGACTGCCTCTTCTGCTGACAGTCGGCCGTCAAGTTGGTGTGTCAGAGCCTTAAAGGGGTTTGCACAGGTGCCTAAGACTGCCTAACCAGAGGCCTAGAGAGTGATTGAGAAGTTTAAATAAGAAAAGTAGTGTGTGTGGGGGGGCGGAGGAAAGGAGGGTCCGTGGAGTGGATACTGGAAGGGTTGAATGAACATCGGAATGCAGGCTCAGCAGTAAAGAGATCAAATGACAAGAAGCAGAAAGGTGGTTGGCTGCTGTGGAATAAAAGGAGAGTCGGGGGGGCAGGGAGCAGAACAGAAGTGTTGGTTTACAGAAGCTGTGTAATGTGGCCCTGTTATGTAACCTTGAGGCAGCGTGGGCAGAACACACTAGACGAAAAGTCACAGGATTACCAAAGATATACGATTCATCATAAAGAGGCTGTCCCCGGCTAAAGAAGTTCTTAGTCGACTAACACTCATGTGATTTTGTTGACTAGTCAATTAGTTGATTTATTTTTTCAACAGATCTGTAAAAATGACTTTCTCCATAAAGAATCATGTAAAAGCACCACTTTATATCTGTTAACCAGAAATGTGCTCATAAATTTCTTCAAAATAAGTCATTCAGCATGAACAAAGCATAAAAAAATTACTAATCGACTAAAGAAATCAACTAAGACCAAAACAACCGACTAATCGACTAAGAGGGGGCAGCCCTACATGAATGTCTGTACCAAATTTCATGGTGTTTGTGTACAATTAATTTCATCATTTGCATGTAGGGTAGACAGAAATCAGTTTTTGGCAGAAGACAGCTTTTTGGCAAGAAACCAGTAGCCTGTGAACTGCAATCAATAAGTCTTAAAGGAGAATTCCGGTCGATTTCAACACGTAGCTATGTTGTTTGTGGTCACGGAGTGAGTCAGTAGCGAGAAAAACTAAAATAATCGGTGTTGCCTACACCGTGTTATGCTCCTGCTACAGTTCGCACCCAGGCGGTTGAAACGGGGCAGGTTTTAAACGTGCTTTTAGCCACATGTTCGAGATGTCATTTCAAGTGCCTAGCCATGTGAACTGATTTTTTTGGTGGAAAAAATAAGTTTTGGAATATTGGATTGTATGAGTTCGACAATCGACTTGTGTGGACTTCACCGTAACAAAACTTTTATGCATTTCTTTCACATCTACTGCAGTCATACTCACTGTGTTCACTCGGAAGGAATCGCTTCACATGGCTAGGCACTTGTAATGACAGCTCGAACATGTTAAGAGGCTAAAAGCACGTATAAAACCTGCCTGGTTTCAGCCTCCTGGGTGCGAACTGTAGCAGGAGCATAACACGGTGTAGGCAACACTGATTATTTTCGTTTTTCTCGCTACTGACTCACTCCGTGACCACAAACAACATAGCTACGCGTTGAAATCGACCGGGATGTAGCGTCTCTCTGCCTCTACTGCTGTACTGCACGTGCAGGAGACACACGCACGCACAGAGACTCCGCGATTAGATGGTATTTCAATACAAAATAAATGTTAGCCTCATGGTGGTGATAGAGAAAAAGTTAGGGGATCACCAAAGTCAGATTCATCCTGGGAATCATTAATTCCTGTATAAAATCTCCTCGCAATCCATTCAGTAGTTGTTGATTTATTTAAATTTGGACCAAAGTGGTGGGCTGTCCAACCAACAGACCATTGGATTGCCATCCATATTCACACAGTCATAAGTGGCTGGCTTGAGTTGGCTATGAAGCTCTAGATGTTTCTGCCCAGAATTTCCGATAACTTGTTTTTGTTCATCTATTCAGCCGATTCCAGATTATTGTAATTACTTTTCCTTATTTGTGTCAGGTTTGTCTCACCTGGTGGGATCATCTCTCCTGAGAGCCTACATGCACGGCTTTTTCATGGACATCAGGCTTTATCACAAGGTAAGGTGTCCAACTGCTATATCACCTTTTGTGTTACCATATCTTGAATGATGAGCTGTGTTGTTTGATTCCGACTGATCATGACATGACAGAAACGACCTGTTGTCAAAGTGTCTCAAAGAGGTCTGTTTGTTGTTGCTGTTTGGTTTGGCTGCAGGTCAAAAGCCTGGCAAATCCTTTCGCATACGAGGAGTATCGCAAAGATAAGATCCGCCAGAAGATTGAGGAGTCCAGGACCCAGAGAGTGCAGGTTAAGGTGAGAGGCCCTAACACAATGTCTCGTCTTTCCACTAGTGGTAACATTTTCACCTAGTTTGTTGAGTAGAGCTATTCAAATCTCCGACACTGATAAGTATGTTTGTTTAAGGGATGAAATCATGCACATAACAATCTTTTACTTTTTTTTTTTCCTGCTCGGCATACCATTTATACAGTTTTCCCACTTCCTGTTGTTGACATGCATCAGCTCCACTAAGCATTTCATGGGTTAACATGTACCTTTCAAACTAGTTGGCACTGGTTACTGCCTGTGAAGCTATTCAACGCCGGAGGGCAACGTTCTTTCACATCCTGTCACACTCCTCTCGATAGCTACGTAATTATACGATGACGTCTGTGAAAACGTGCGTGCTGTTCTTGTCATGAATGGAGATGATTGGTTCATATTGCCCCATTTCCTGTGTGTGTAATCAAATGTGCACATGTTCTGACTGATACAGAAGCTGCCCAAGGTGAACAAGGAGCTGGCTCTCAAGCTGATGGAGGAGGGTGATGACGTAGTGGAGCTGGCTTCTAGGAAAAAGAAGGGCAAGGTAAGAGAACATAGAGTACCTAATCAAGGTGATGATGTCTCCATTTGTGCTTCTTACGTCTGCTGTTTTCATCACAGCCATATGCGTTAAAAAACAACCAATAATGTTCTTGCTGTACCTCTTTAGCTGGATGTATTTCCCACTACAGCATCTGTGAGCAGGGGAAAACCATCACCCCTTATAATGTCCCCCACCTCAAATTTCCACACCTGCAGGCTCTCCCCAGCGTCCTGGGAGACGACCGCTTCAAGGTGATGTTCGAGAACCCAGACTACCAGGTGGACGAGCAGTGCGAAGAGTTCCGCCTCCTCAACCCCATCGTCTCCAAGGTCGGACAAAAGCGGAAGAAGAAGCTGCGTCTACTGGCTCAGCAGACCGCCGCTTCCCAACAGGTAACGCTGAACTTGTCAGTTCCATTTCCTGCACAAGTATGGGGACTAGAGCTGAAGATCTCTGCCGGGTTTGGTCTTAATTTCTATCATTTTACACAGACTCGGGCCAGGCTCGGGCTTGCGCTCCAAGTTGCGTGGTAAATGAGCGGTCAGGTGATGCATTTCGATCCGCACGAAAATGGATGCCGAGGAGGTTAAATGGAGGCTGGCCTCTGGAGGACTTATTTTATTTCTTTGTTCCAACTTCCAAGTGGCCTATAGCCTACGTTAGTCATGAATAATGATGTTAAAACATTTGTAAATGACTCATTCTTGACAAAAGGCAAAAGAGCCAGACAGCGCAGTCTCTTTTTTTTTTTTTTTTTTTTCTCCCTTTTCCGCCGAGTGGCGCGCCTGCCTGCTTGCGGTGTGAAGCGCGTGTCCGCGCTATTCTCTGACATGTACTCTCACAATCACTGCTGATAGACGGCCTTTTGTACAGTCGGGCTGTAAACGGGTGTGGGCTTTTAAAAAGCTGTCAATCAAAATGTACTCATCGGTAGGGGTGTAACGGTACGTGTATTCGTACCGGACCGTTTCGGTACAGGGCTTTCGGTACGGTGCACATTTGCACCGAATGACGGAATGCAATCTTTTGTGTGCGGAACATAGGTACATTTTCGTGTTTCCACACGAACATATTAAGTGGCGGAACAGCGCAAATCCCGCCCTGCAGCTGATTCTAAAGTTTTCATTGGTGATGTCAATATGTCAATCACTGTACAGATTGCCTACACCAAACACTGATCTCTAAACCTACCCGCCATCACTGTAACCTAAACCAATGAAATCGACTGCAGGGCAGGATTTCCGCTGAAGTGGTTTGGGGAAAAAAATTAAAATCACACACCATGCGGTGTACAACAACATACACGGCATGCTTTAGCCCAGCCTCTCGCTAGCAAGCGTCATGGCCAATGCAGACAAGCCCATAGACAGTATGGACAAGCTGGAGCTTGAAGAACCACCCATATCATTAAGATCTTTCCCAGTGAAATACGTCATCGGACAAAGACTAGTCGATAAGACGAAAGCAGTGTGCCGACATTGCTCAGTAATGATCGGGTATGTTTCTGGCAACACTTCAAACTTGTTAACGCACTTGAAAAGGCATCACGCGAGTGTGAACATCACTACTACAAGGAAAAAAACGACCGTAATTCAAATGCAGCGCCGGTTGGCATTTAAGCAGACCTTTGCTGTAGGGTTGAAACGATTCCTCGAATAACTCGAATAATTCGATTACAAAAAATCCTCGATGCAAAATGACTTGCCTTGAAGCTTGGTTAAATCAATGTTACTAACGTTGTATCGCTGACGGACGGTGTTTCCGCTACTGTCGCACACCAGACGAGGCTCAGTCTGCTGCTGGCAACACATGCCAGAGGTAAATAGTGAGGGGCTAAGAGAAGAGACCGGCTGGAGGAGATGACAGAAAGTGTCCAAAGTTTGGAATCAGTTCAAACCTAATTAAAACTAAAACTCTGTACAGTGTGTCGACTGCAAAATCAAACTAGCTTAGCACAATAATAGCACGATGTCAGTGCTTTAGCATCTCAACAGAAAACATTGAGTCTAACTTCATCATCCATTCCACGAAGAGGACCGACAAAAGTCAATCACAGAGTCGTATGGACGATGAAACTACATCAAACACAACAACTACCAAAATCACAGACAAGAAAATACGTAGTGGTGACCACGATCTGAGCTGACGCGCTGACTATTCCTTCAGAAAAACAGCTGATTGTTGCGCATCTCTCTCTCTCTCTCTCTCTCTCTCTCTCTCTCTCTCTCTCTCTCTCTCTCTCTCTATCTCTCTCTCTCGTTCTCTCTACGGAGAAACAGCTGATCAACAATCTAATAGCATAACTGTAACAGAGCTATGTGACATTATAATCAAATATATAAATTAAAATAGTTTAAGTATAACTAATATTTACATATAGGACTAGTTTTGGTTGTTTAAAAACGATTAATCGATTAAGTGCTAGATTAATCGATTACAAAAAGAATCGATAGCTGCAGCCCTACTTTGCTGGTAATTCCGATCGGGCCGCTTTTTTGACAAAAAACATGAAAGTTGAATGAATCTGAGCAGGCCTTCAGCCTGGAGCTGTTAATGCTGCACTTTAGACTGTGGAAAAGCTCTTAAAAATCTGAGCAGGTCTAAAAACTGAAACTGTTGATTCTGCACTTTACACTTTGGAAAAGTTATATATATATATTTTTTAATATGAGCAGGCCTACAAGCTGGGATTGGTAATGCTGCACTGTAATCCATAGTTATTTATTTATATTTTTCATTATATTTTATTATGTGATATTGGTTTGAGACAGAGTATTTTATTTAGTGGAGAACTTTGCAGCAGTATTTTATTTCTTAATCCTATTTTTTTTAATATATATTTTATTTATTATATTTTATTAAAAAGTGTTTAAAAAAGTGTAAACAAATTGTTTAAAAAAAGTTTATAGTAATAAACAACGTTCAGTTTAATGTTTGCATTTCTTTCCCTTACTGTACCGAAAATGAACCGAACCGGGATTTTTTGCGTACCGTTATACTCGTCGGGCTCAGGCCGAATTCTGTGGGGCTCGGGCCTTGTCGGGCCTAACTTTCAAGGCCCGATTACAGCTCTAATGGGGACTACATTAAGTTTGATATTAGCTTGCGAACACGGTCCTATGTTTCTCCCTTACTCCAATTCTCCACCGAGCATCCTTCGCCACGCACCATACCACCCCAGGAGCGTCTCAGAAGGGGAGCGTGTTTATTAAGCTAGTATCTGCCTTCCACTCCAAGTACTCCTGAAATTTAACTCCATGCCTTCTCTTTTCTAATGATGTCCTTAAAAGAATATCTGGGATGTCTATTATGTTTTTACACCTCCAAGATGAATCTCACGTTTTCTGTGGTGTTGTAAAGGAGACATGAACGATATTTAGTGGGGGGTCTTTTGGGAAATTGACTGGATACTGCCTGCCCGGCTGTCTGAACGGCCCTCGGCTCGCTTGAATGGCAGCGATTGGTTGCGGCACCTCGGGAACGCAATGGCAAACGGGTTATTCACAGGTCTCTGCAAGCAAGCGGTGTTTGCGCATACTGTATTTTCTAGACATTGTATAGGATAAGGCAGGATGAAGCTTAAGGCCTGTCCTCAGTGCCAAGAAAGAATATCATATCAATAACTTTGGCTTTGTAAACATCTCTTTCCAGGCGGATGAAGACGACGAGGAGCCCGAGGGGCGAGCCAGCTCAGAGGAGGAGAGCTCGGACGACGACAAGAGCTGGGTGGAGGAGGTGAGGGAGCAGCGGAGGTTGCTTTGGGAGGAAGGCCGAGACCGCCGGAGGCAGGAGAGGAAGCAAGCTGACCGCAACACCGTCCTGCTGGAGAGGGAACAGAACGGAGAAGAAACTTCAAACATGGCTGAGAGCAAGAAGACAAGTCAGCCTCAGTACTATCAGATCAAAGCTGGGGAGGAGTTCAGGAGTTTTAACGACATTGCCCGCAAGCAGAGACTACAGAAGTATGTCTTTTTGGAAATGTATTAAATGGAACTGTTCGAGATGTGCTGGCTTGTTGTGTGGGACACTCTTTGAAAGCTATTATTCCGATTGCTTTAGGGTTAGCAGCTGTTTATGTCGGGAGATAACCTGACCGGACCAGTTCTGAAAGAAACTTTGAGGAGCTTGCTGTTTCTACATGAATAGAGTTCCAAACTTAAATCAATAAATAAGAATATCAATTATAATAAGAAATAAAACTACTGTGCTGGAGTTCCCAGCCAAAGCAATAACACTACTCTCTCTGACTGCACTGTATACGGTTTGGTATATTGTTTCTAAGGAATCTGTGTATTATTCCAGGGCTTCTTTGGAGGACCGTCTGAAGTTAGAGGAGCACTCTGGAACGAGCCACATGGTTGACACCGCAGTGGGCAGCAAGCAGCTCAGCTTCACTCTCAAAAAGGTAAACTGTGTGTTCACCATCCTCTTTGTCCAGTAAATCACTCCTACCACTCCACTGTTTAAAGCAATGGAGAACAAATATAAAACCCAAAACATGGTATCTACTGTAAACCAGTGCAGCCAGTTGTCCAACGTGGCGAGGATGCACTCAGGTGGTCTGAAGATTATTGGCAAGAAGAAGCTTTAAGTTCCTAAAGTCTCTCAAAAAATTTTACTTTTTAGAAAGGCTAGTCACAAAACCAGCTCTAGCACATTGTAGACAATTTGGTAAAATTGTTGAATAGCTACATTTTTGGAAAGCGAAAAGGCATTTCCTAGAACACATGACAACAAGCAGTTCTTCGTAAATTCCTGGGATAACCTTACAGACACCGCTAGTGATTTCACTGTTGACACATGCAGAAAGGTTTCCGCCTTGCGCCTTTTTTTACTTGCTTTCGCAATGCCAGAATCAATAGGGGAAGGGACAGCATTGCTTATCCCTGCAGTCTGTACCGATACTCTATACCAAAGTCAATACCACAGTGTGTAGTTAAGTCAACGGAGCTAACGTTAGGCTGTGACAGACAACGTCAGTAACAAACAGACTTTACTTCCAGTTTGCAAGCTCCAGGTGAAGTCGGGAAAGACGTTGCTGTAGACGTAATGTTACGGTTATTGGGGTCGGATTACCCTGCATATCAATCCCTGCACCCATTTACACATGACCCAATGCAGGAAATGTCCTTTCACATTTCAGGGAAAGACTGCATGTGTGAAAGGGGCTTTAGAGTGATGTCAACATACACCAAACAAGAATAACATGAGCAACATACAAGTAAATGGGTTCATTTTACTACAGTATAGTCCTGCAGACTAAATAGAAAAAGGAAATAGAAAAAGAGCAGATATGTACAAGAATAACTTCAAAAAATTAGAAAGCGGTAAAGAAATGTGAAAGCAGTGAAAACGCAATTAATAGGTCTATAATCCACCATGTTATAATAGAAAACTTACAACAATACTTGTGACTTTTCAAACCCTAAATATAATTTTGATATACAAAAGGGTTGTTTGGGGTATGTTATTATTAATTCACCTAAATGGACAATTTTGTCATCCCCTGGTCCTACCTGGAAGGGAATAATGGTATATAGTGCTTGCTCCCCCCTGAGTATAATTGTACAGTTACTTTACTCCATGAAGGTACAGGTGGCTGAAATGCAGTAGTTTCTACACAAGTTATGTAACGTGTTATTCTGGCCTGATTTGCAGTCAGAGCAGCAGAGGAAGCAGCAGCAGGCCGAGCGGGAACACCACGAGGAGAGGAAGAAGCTGAGGCGCTCAGCCGGACACCTGAGCAGCGGCCGCGGGAGAGGCTGGGGCCGCGGCAGGGGGAGAGGAGGACGAGGGGGAGGGAGGGGGAGAGGCCGGTACTGAGAAGGGCAGCCTAGTCCACATCCAGGGCCTCGGTCCTGGATGGACAAGAGAGGCATCACTGGCACTGGGTTTTGTAGTGGCTTTCATTACTCAACTTCAAGTGTCTTCAAATACAGATTTTAAGCCCTAGAGACACACTGGAGACTGAGGATTCTGCACATGTGGCAAAGACTGACATAGATGAACAGACAAGCCTTAACCCCACCCACCCCCACCCCAGCTCCTGGGTTGGTTTGTGCCATGTGTTTAGCTGCTCTTCTGCAAATTCTGAGCATAATCAAAAAGATTACTTATGTCGCTGCCTGTGTGTATATAATGTCTTTGCCATTATCCAAAGGCAGGGATGGCCCCAGACGGAGTTAGAGATATGAAAAGCTGAAAGGACTAAACATGACCCGCCTTGTCTCAGGCGTCTAGTTTTTTACAACTGCTCCTCAGTGGAGCCTACTATTTCAGTTAATGGAGGGGGAGAACCTTTATACTGGTGCAAACACAGTTTGTATTTTAATGATTTTTGTTATTACTGCATATTGTTAAGCCAATACTGGATTAACAGCTATTGTACTAATATATTTGGTACAACACTTGCTTGACTACATTGCTTTTATTGCTGAGTGCCAAGATGGCTCAAAATGTGCAACTACTCAATCAAACTAGAGCATGCTTCCTTTGCAGCAGTTCACTTCCTTCATGCGTCAGAAGTAAGAGGAGGGGAGGAGAAAAATGTGAATGAGGGATTTTTTTTTCTTCCCCCACCAGCAACTGCAGTTCTTGGAAATAGAAGGACTGCCTGGGTGTCCTTCCCATCCCCCAGTGTGCTGATGGTGTGAACCCCTTCAGCATTGGTTCATTTCAAATGGGAGGGAGGCGTCTTTCAGCCCTCAGCATGCAAACACTGGCACCCAGGCTCATTTGAACTCATTTAGTGTCGCCATGCTTTTTCACCATCACCCATCTGTCAGGGTTAGTGACTGCATGAGCAACCACTTATTGAAGAGAAATCCAGTAAATTAGCATGTTGGACAACACATTTGGACGTTTGCTGCAAGAGCCAGACATAATTTCACCGTTGTAACCTTTAGAAGAATAGTTCAACGGTTTGGGGGAATACACTTATTTCACTTTCATGCTGAGAGTTCCATAGGAGGATTGATACCACTCATGTCTGTACGGTAAATACCAAGCTAAAGCTGGCAACTGGCTAGCTTAGCATAGAGACTGGAAATGAGAAAACGGCTAGCCTGGCTCTGTCCAAAGGTAACGGAACTTGCATACCAGCACAGAATAAGCTCACTGATTGATACATTGTATCTTGTTTGTTTAATGCCTACAATAAAACTGTAAAAACAAAAGTACGTCATTTTACGGGGGTTATGTGCCAGACTCTTGGCCAGGACCTGCAGTTTCCTGGGGTCGGCTTGTCGTTTTAACACTTTGGATTTTATACAGATTTAACAAACGAGAAACATTGTTGCAATTAGTGAGCCTTAGAGGTGCTGATAAGGAAACATTTTTACCTTTTGACCGAGCCACCAAGCTGCTTCCCCTTGTCTTCCTGTCTTTTTTTTCCCTGTTGTAAGCTAAGCTAAAAAAAGGCTGCTGGCTCCAGCTGCATATTTACCATACAAACATAAGAGTTGTATCCGTTCTCTCATCTAACTCCCAGCCACAACACAAATAAGTGTTTCTCCAATATGAAGAACTATTTCTCTACTTTCTTACATTACCTTTTTTATTGCCGTGTAACTTTGTATACAGCTAAAACAGGGTTTTTATCGTACATTGAAACAAATGAATTGGTACAAAGCATTTTGAGTATAAACAGGACGATTTTTATCCAGGTTTTTGTTGAGAGATTACCATCAGTTGAGAGTAGGCTACTGAGGCCAGGCCAGAAAGCTCCAGCCTAGTTGACTCCTTTGTGTTGGGACACCAGTGACTGTCCCACTGTAGAACAAATAAACACAATTTAGCAAAGTGTCATCTGATGAAGTTCTTTAGGCTGGGTTCCAGACAAATATCTCTTTCACAATGCTTTTGGCTTCACCATGACAACTGGCAATCAGGCCTCAGGAAGTGGGTCAACCAAAGCTGGCACAAAGAATAAGGGGACTGAATTTCCACAAAAACAAGGAAGTGCTATTTGATATAATTAACCTCGTATGCTAAACGATTATGTAGACTGGCCTGCGGTTTGAGATTTCTGATATGGAATTAATCAAGGCATGTTTTCACTTGTAATGATCAAAGATATTGCTTAATGTAATCTGAGCTTGATTGCAGTAGAACATGAGGCGTAATAGTAGATCATGGTGTGTTTAAGGTTTAATTATTGACCTATAAGAACCAGGGATCCTTTAAAGTGCCCACTGCCCATATTATGACAAAAACACTTTCTGGGATTTAGGCTGTTATTTTGTGTCTCTGGTGCTTCCACATGCATACAAACTTTGAAAAAAAAAAACATCCATGCTGTTTTGAGTGAGATACGGTTTCTGAATGTGTCCTGCCTTCAGTCTCTGGGTGATCTGTTCAAAATCTGCACGGCTTTCTACGTCAGTAGTCGAGACGAGGGGCCTAGGGGGCTAACCGTTAGCATACTAGCTTGTTCTCAATGGCAAAACAATGCTACAACACACACAAATTCACCCTATTATCCAAAATAAATTGTATAGAACTACTTACACAAAGTTGGAAGTGTGCCCTCGTTTAGAAGAAGTCTCCCGGCTAATCCTGCCTTGTACAGGCCGAAGTTGGATAAACGGCTAGCTACGTCATGTAATCCTTGCGACTGCCAACAAAGATCTTACAGAAGTTGAGAGGTCTCACTCTGTAGCTAAAACAGAGACCTGAAAAGAGGAGCTGCAGCAACAAAAATATGGTGTTTTTTGAAAATTAAACCATGTAAACCTATTCTGATACAATCTCAAATTACAATTATGAACCTGAAAATGAGCGTAATATGGCCACTTTATTGTGACTGAATCAAACCATATCTGATGGTTTGTGGTAGGGGCCCTCTGAAGGGAGGTGGATTTAAAGCTTTAGTGCGTAACTTTTTGATATTAATTAACATCCGTTACATTCAAGCCATTGCCAAATGAGTTGATACAAAGTTAATTAAGACTATCAGCTCCACACAACTCTCTCTGTATTTCTCACTTTGGCTGTGTTCAGAAGATTGTGGCGTCTGGCGACTTTCGCACACACAAACTTGAGTGAAGATAATGACCTCTAGCCTGGGAAAACCCTGAAGAACTTCCGGCAAATTTGAGATTTGCTCTGCAAGTCAGTCTGGCCAAGAAGCCCATTCAAGCCCATTTCCAATTTTTTTCCAAATCGAGGCACCAATCACAACTGTTGAGGCGGGCTTTACACGATGACGATAGCACAGCGACGGCAAGCAGCTTTTTGTTTACATTCAACATGACGGCCACCGAAGTGCAGCAACCCGTTGATGTCGCTGCTATGTCACCCGGATCATTGGTCTGATTGGTTGAAGGACTATCCAATTGTGCCCAGAGGCATTTGAGCGGCGTCCGTTGGTGACGGCCCTTTTGGAAATGAGCTGCAAATGAACCTTCCCCAGACCCACTCTCAGTTAAAACTGAGAAGGGTCTGGTGTCAACCAGGCTAAATTACCTCTTCTGAAGAGTCCATCATGTTTTTTTAAGCCTCCGTGGCTACTAGCAACTGCGTGGGGGAGGGGTGGGGGCGGTCTGTGTTCACGTAAGGCTTGTATCATGTGTATGCACTACACAGTTTTGTTGTCATTACTTAGAATTCCTCATGGGGGAGAAGGAAACTACGCACTATAGCTTTAAATGTTTTGTGAACATCATGTTACAAGCGCCACATTTCTTTCCACTCTTATTTTAGCCAATATGTATTTTCTCAAAAGTAGTCTCGCGTTGCCAGACTTTCCTCCACAGCGCTGCGGAGGAGGGTCTGGCTAGTCCACACAGCATTCCGGGATGGGAGAAAAAAAACATGCTGTCTGGATTTACCCTGCAGAAATCTAAGGAGAACTTAACCATAGTCCTCATAAATCCACCGGAGTTTAACAATACACAACACAAAGAAAGGGGAAGGTAATGGACATCCGGCCGAAATGAGGGACATCGGCACCTGAACAATCCCAGAAGTGAAAGTCAACTATTTTAAAAGAGACTGCAGTGGCTGAACTTTTTAATATATCAGCCCTCAGTGTACAACTTATTCAGTTAGTCTATAATATGTTATTTCTTTTATGTTCTGAGCAACTTTTCAAAATGTCCTTTCCAGGCTTGACTCACTTAGTGTACATATCTGCATCTTTTCATCAATCAACAGTTTTAAATCCTCATATTCCTCACCTCATGTCATTATGTAGTCCTACCTTTGTTGCTCTCATCACTGTAATTGCCTTTCCCTGTCTTTCTGTCAGCACTGCTTCTAGGATCTTTAGATTATGATTACACCTTCATGTACCCCTCACAACTTCCTTGTCAGTCCGTCACCACCTTAAGTAAGGTATGAAGTACAGTATGCTTTCCTGTTACTGCATTTGCTACTTTTTCACTATTGTGATTCTCAGTGTTAATACCCTAAATGAGTCCAAGGGGCGTCCCCGTGGACTAAAGGTCTGAGACGCCATGCAATCACAATGTCCCTGTTCGATTCCAACTGAGGACTTTTGTTGCATGTCGCGCCCCCTTGCTCTCTCCCCATGTTTCAAGCTTATGCTGGGAGGCTCCACTAAAGAAAAACAGTAAGTATACTTTGTAAGAGACATATTCAAATACAATGAAATAAAGGAGCCTATAACAACAATCCTAAGAGGCAATGAAAAAAAAAAACAGTAAACAAAAAACAACAATGACTAAATATAAGAAGCAATAACAAATACAAAAATATATACATTTCAAGGCATATTTACTAACAGTGACTATTGCATACAGAGTGAATATTGCACAGGGGGGTTGACTTACGTTCAAATTAATTAAATTGAAAATGATATTCCTGTCACTCCACTGTCAACTTTTAAAAATAAAAGCAGAAAGTGGAGTTCAGGGGATACTGTATAGCATGTTAGTGGTGATGATAATGCCATGGTGTTACCCATCTAAGTTTTATTTAGAATATTTTTATGCAGTGAGTGAATTGTCTATTTAATCCATTGAACCTTGATTAGGTAGACACTAACATTGCAGGCACCTTTCTTTTAATTTGATCACAAATGCATGCCAACCTGCTGTAACTTTGTAGGCATCTGTAGGTGGTCCAATGGTTTGTTCTTTTGCTTCCACCCCTTCCATGCTAATTTCATAGAGAACCATGACACATTCAATGTGAAGCAATGAGCCTTCTCTTCAGTCTGTGTCTTTTTTTCCCCCCACATAAGGATCAAAGGAGTGAAATGTGCTGATGCAGCCTGTTCACCGAGCTTCAGGCCAACCCAGGAAAGCACAAAAGTCTTCCATTCTTCCAGTCAAAATATATTCTCTTTTTTTTTCTTCTTTTTTTTCCTTTTCTGCCTTGGTCTCCACAGTGCCCGAGCGAAACCAACTGTGGGCAACTCAACCTTGAAAGAAGAAGAAATGATGAGTCAGCAGAGAGCCAGATTAAACAACTCTCCTCTCATCACTCCAGGAACAGAGCTGACAAGTGGGCAAATGGGGCAGCTGCATGGTCAAAAGTTTCATTATAACAACCTTTTGATATAATACAGACTGTAATTAGGCTGAAGATTTTTGTTACATTCAGGACTGTAATTTGAAAGGTTTTACCATTGAGGTATTTCGTTTGATGTTACCGCTCATTTTGAAACATTTGAGAGCATGTTTCTCCACAACAACAAAAAACCCTGACATTCTATATTATACCTAGTTGCCTTTTTTCCGAGTGCACTGATTGCAAATAACTCCCGACATGAACTCCGGAAACTGTAGCCATCTAGCATCTAGATTCTTCTTTCTCATTTATTCTTCATTTGGTTCCTGTGTCTGTCCTACAGAAAGGCTTATAGAGATACAAAATAAATGTAGGTCACTGTCACAGGGAGCTTTCACGGTGATGTTAAAGATGTGCAGCAGCGCTAGATGTGTGCATTTCACCCTAATAACCAAATGAGTGATAGACAAAGGCATTGTAATCTGTGTACAGGCCAGAGCTTTAAATTAACTTAATTAAAATGTTTAAAGTTACCGGCCAATCAGATTTTACACTAGCAACCAATAAATTGTTACTAATTTCAACAAAGATTTTAACTAACCTTACTACTTAATTTCGGCTCCTTTGGTTTGTTTTGCACGGTTGCGTTTGTCTTCTCTGTTTCAGCGTAGCTCTCAAGTGATACTACACGTGCTCAGTAGTAGCTGACGGTTGTATGGCACGTCACGACTTAAGTGTTCATGGGAAATGTAGGATTAGTACTACAAGCTGTGTTGCCAGATAAAGATTATGTTTTCCAAGCCAAACACACACAAAACCGCCAAAATTCTTGCCAGAAAAAAAGACCAATCTGGAAATCTGTCGTTTCTGCAGCCTGTCGATTCAAATAGACCCAGGGCCCTATCTAGCACCCGATGCAAGTGTCTTTGCTATTTTAAGACCGTCCAGCGCCCACGTCGTTTGAATAGCAAATGCACCTGCGACCTACTTTGCGCCCATGGGCGTGCTGGTCTTACAGGGAGCTGTGTTCAGGTGAATTATTGCCGTATTGCTATCTTGAGGCAGTGGGAAGTGATCGCGCCATTGACCAACAAAAACCTGGTCTAAAGTCAATAACGCAGCATTTCATTGTTATTTTAACAGCAAATTAGTAAAATGTGGCTAGGCTTATGCACAGCGCGCGCACACGGTGCTTGTTACACACACACTATGTTTGTTACACACACACAGGGAAGCGCAGCAGCACACAAACATGCAAAAGATTACAAATAAAAATATTACGGTGCAAATCCGCCATCATAACAACAATGCGCCAAGGTACAAACGCACCTGGCTTTTAAAGGGAATGGGAGATGATCTCTGATTGGTTTATTGCATGTTACGCCCAAAGCACACCTATGACTTAATGAAGACACTAAGTACAACCCGTTTGAACCATGCGCCTTGCGCATGGACCCTTTTTTTCCGCCATTAAACTAGCAAAAGTGGATTTGGACACACCCTAAACACACCTGCACCATGCGCTTCACGCCGTGTGCTTATATCTTTAAAATAGGGCCCCCAGTGTTATTTTATTCATTCATCACCGGCCAAATTGGCTATTAACTTTACAATGTAACCCGCCAAAGTTGATTTTTACCCTTATTTGGCAGGTTGGCGGGTGTCAATTTAAAGCCCTGGTACCAGCCAAGCGTGGACAGTGAAAACAGGTTTTAGTGGTAAGATTTTATAATTTATTTTCCTAGTTTTCTAAATACAAGGGCCTGCAACAACCTTCACTGTAAGGATGTCGGTTTGTAGTCATTCTGACCTCGAGACTCAAGACACACAAAGATACAAGACACGTTGCAGCTGCATGATATCTCAACATTATCACCATGACATTTGAAAATTAAGCAGCTCACATATTTGGTCTTTATATGGTGATATTAACACCACCCCAAGGAGTTAGAGTCATTTGACTAAAAATGTAGCCGATTAAAAATGCTATTTTATGCAGCAAGGAGTCCTTAAAATCAGTTCAGATCATGTGCTCTGCAGGAGCGAGCAAGTTTGATCTTGTTCTCATGCATCAAAAATATTCTTCCTCACTGGCATTATGTCCCAAATATCATGTCACATGGTGGAGAGATGCTTTAATGTGGGTGTATGGTTCTTTGTTTAATATTAATAATAACATTATTTGATTAGCACCTTTCATGCAAGAAAGGCAGCCCAAGGCAGTGCTTCGTTTTTAACTGCTCTTTAGTGTTTTATGTCTCTATGCTGCCTTGCCTTGCCTTTGAGCTAAATTCTTCAGTCAACATACTAACATGCACAACAGGCGTTTTTCGCGGCAGACATTTCGACTCATATAAAACCAGTCACTTTGTTAATATGAGACTTGAAGTTTAGATCCGAATCTAAAACATCAACAAGACTTTAACCTCAGGTTTAATCCAGTGAGTTAATTCTCCCAGATTGTCAAACAGACTTTCTCTTTTTGTTTTAGGACTGATCAGGATTTCAGTTTTGTCTCGTTTAACTTAAAGAAATGATTGCTGACCCATTTATTTATTTTCCCAAAGACAGGTAACAGAGTTATAGCTGTAACATAATTTGGTTCAGCAGAGATATACAGTTGTGTGTCATCTGCATAGCTATCTCCAAGAATGTGAAGTAAAATGTTCTCCTATGTTTTGAACCAGTTTATCAAGAGTCTAAAGCCATGTTGACGAGTATTGTGAGGCCTTAGGCACAGTAGTGCTTTGAGCTAAATTCTTCAGTCAACAGGCTAACATGCACAACAGGCCTTTTCACGGCAGACATTTCGACTCGTAGTAAAAAAACAGTCACTTTGTTAATATGAGACTTGAAGTTTAGATCCATATCTAAAACATTAACAATACTTTAACCTCAGGTTGAATCCAGCGCGTTAATTCTCTCCTCTACGGCTCGCTGTGTGTATTTAACTTCCTAGCAAAAATGGTTGTTAACTTTGTTGGTAAAATGACACATATCCTACTTTATACTTAATAAATATATAATAATAATTTCTTTAGATGACCTGTCTGACTTGGCCTCTGAATCTCTCCACTGTTGAAATGAGTGCTCTGAAGGTTCAGTGTTAATTGAACTGGCCCTTCTTAAAGAAAATCTGGCCCCAGTCTGGCTTCTGTGGTTCACATGGGCTAGAAACACCACTGGGGACAATCATTTTTGAAAGAAATACTAACACATTCTTCCTATGCACGATATGATAGAAATATGCGATAACGTTGTTGAATATCGCGATAACAATATTTCTTGCTATAAATAAACAGATCTTGTGTTACTCAGTGTACTTAGTTCTGCCTTTCTGCTGCTTTCAGTATTCTGCTAAAATACAACAAATTAATTGTTGAATTTAAGAAACCCAAAGGAAATCATTTCCAACATTCTTTTATTGTTCAATTTTTAAAAATTGAACTGAACACAAAAGGCACTATTAAGAAAAAAGTGCAGTTTTCTACTAATTCCCTTTTTTCAACTCAAAAAATCTCTGAGTGACTTTCACAATATGTTGCAGTCTTTATTGCACAAGTTGATGTTGTGATGACGATTAAAAAAAAATATTTATTGTGCAGTCCTAATTCTTCCTCATACACATTAAGAATTGGAAGAATTACCAATACAACACAACCTCATACACTCACTTTACTGTGTAACTGAAGTTACTGAGTCATTTTGCTAACTTTAAGGCTATTTTTTTACTTGTGCTGCTGTACACGTTTTATCATTCATTATAGTGTAATTGCCGCTTGTATTCAAAGTGACCACTGTTAAAAAGTTACTCAGGCTCACTTTAAAAAGACAGAGGGTAGGCAGGTCGGTTTCATTTGTTGATGGTGGTGAACCATTTATAAATTCCAGCCAAGTGCAACAAAAAAGGGTATAGTTCAAACAGTGCCCTTTAAAAAAATATATGATTTCATGCTCCGATATCTGCATGTGGAAGCCAGTGAGTGAAGACAAGCATCTACAAATAGATTACCTAGACAAGATGTGAAGAAGGCAGGAGTAATGTGAGTGTGACAGTGACATCAGCCTTATGAATGAACTGACTATGGATGAGCCCAGTCAGCAGAGACCCACAAGACCAAATGACCTAAATTACAAGCTACCCATGGTCTGTGTATTTCAGATCTTGACATTTACGTTCACTCTATAATTGAAATGTCTTTCCCAGTAAGTAGTCTCATTCTTGTTTGATGTGTTGCATCTCCCTCTCATTTTACGCCAAACTGCACTGACATAAAAACGTCTTCAGGTTTGTGTCTACATTCAGGGATTTCAAAACAATTTAACAACAATGCACTTCCTTTTTGTGGCAGGCTAGTCACGGTTCAGTGGCTGTGTGGTGTAACGGTTTGCACCAGCTGTCCGGGTGGAGTCCACTTCATCAGAGCTGTAAGTTGATTAAGCTATCTGTGTGTCAACATGCTACTGGGGGCTTGCCCCATCAAAGTCACATGAACCAGAGTGAAAAGAGTAAAGCAACACGACGGGTACCATCTGCTTGGATGGGCCTGGAGCCACGCAGAGAAACACTAGGGCTGAATCTCATTTATCTATCTTACCCCTTCCCCTTACCCCTATCCCTTCGTCTTACCCCTAGCCCTTATCCTTCGAAACTGAGTGGTAAGGGGTAGGGGTGAAATCATACCCCTATGAAATGAGACACCACTTGTTACGTTGTCATACATACTTAGGTCTGTTTGCAATAAATATTTTTATACACAGTAGGGGTGCAAGATGTATCGACTCAATATCGTTATCGCAATATATCACAATAAACTAAGTATGCAATATTTTGTGGAGCGCTGCGTCCCGTCCGTTGGCTGTGTTCCGTCCGTTGGCTGTGTTCCTTAGTTGTGTTCGATTTAGAGCCCACTTGAAACGCTATAATGATCATCATTTCATTGGCCAGTTACCGTGCCACTTGCACATGTCAGTGAGTAGAGCGTAACGTGTGTGCATATTTGGACAGAGGGACAGTGTATGTGACGAAATAGAGACAACAAAACGGAATGAATCAGAGAAGAGAAAAAAAAGTTGTGTCCTGTTCTCTTTATTTATTTATTTTACACTGTCCAACCAGTAAAACTGGTCTCATAAGCAGCTTTCTGGACCAATGAAAAATGCTCAGGTGTATTGAGGTCAAGCCTTCATTGATTTTGCCTGTTAACCTCTTATAAACAAACAAATCAACAGAGGTGGAAAGAGTACAAACATATTCTACTTAAGTAAAAATACTATTACTTTGATGAACTACAAGTAAAAGTATTGTTATAAAAATCTACTTAAGTAAAAGCAAAAAAAGTTACTTTCTTACTTTTTAACAGCAAGGGGGAGATATACTCTTTTATATTTATACTTATTATACATCTTATTTATACTAATTCAATTAAATTGCAGTCTTTTGCGATTTGATAAGGGCACAAAGCCGCTTTCGATTTGAGTTTGTTGACAGTTACAAAACGTTAGAGACCTTTTTTATTTACTTTTTAACGGATTTGATTTAAAATGTAGCAAAGCGCAATACTTCAAACAAAACATACTTAAGCGAACGTAAAAGCGCACATTTTAAAAACTACTTTAAAAAGTAAAAGTACATATAAAAACTTTAGTTAGTAATTGTAATTCGTTGCTTTCCACCTCTGCAAATCAAACTCATCTTGAATATATACAAAAACACATTCCTCCATGTTTATTTAAATACATTTAGACTGGAACAGATAACTGCTGTTATCATTGTAAGTCTCTGCTATGTGCGAAAAAGGTAATATAAATGTATACAAACAGCAAGTTGATCTTTGGTGTTTGGACATGATTGTGTAGAAGGTCTCACTTGAGAGGTGTTATTTGTTGTGGATGGGTTTGTTCATGTATCTTTCATCATCTTGGTACATGAAGTAGAGCAGCATGTATTCACTCAGGAAATGCCAGGGAAAGTTGTGGTGTTTCATCTGCGTATTGTCACAAGATGTGTTGCACACTGAGCTGGATGGTACAGGAACACAAGTTGATGAAATGGTCAAACTGGCTGTGGAATTTCATTATGCAACTATCAGCTAACAAAGAAGTGAAAGGAAATACAAAGCCAGATGCAGTGATACACATGACACACGTCACCAAGGCCCGTACACTGCACTGTATCTTGTGGGAGGCCAATAACAATCATCATCCTTGTCCTTTGTGAGGCCTTGTAAATGTGGGGGATAGGCTACAATGGTCCACAGTAACGATAAACAGAAAGTCCACACAGAGCGAGAGATAGACTTTACGAGAGGAGGAGAAGGAGACACAGACATTTGGTGGAAGAGAGACAACAACAGAAACAAAAGGAAATGACTGGAGTCAGGAGAAACAGTCTAACTCGGGTTTTCTACGTAATACGTTTTGGGATCTTGTGATTTTGAACAAGCTGATAAACATCTGTTGAAAATAAATTACTGACTGACTGACAGGCATGGGTCTGCATAGGATGTGCGGCCTTCTAGAATAAGTTCAGGTACAGGGTAGGACTATAAGGAAAACTGCAATGTATGAAAATTATTGCAGATGAAGTCATCATACAAATTTGCCACTTAACCTCATTTATACTTTTTTGACCAATTCAGAAAGGGCTGTGCTTTTTACTTTTTTGATAATTAAACTTCTTGGAAAACATGACTTCATTCACCAACCCTGCAGAAGATTTGAATGGAAACCCCATTGTGCAAAGAGTTGACTGCCATCTTGATTGTGGCCTCAAGACCTGGAAAAGATATTAAGTTAAGCCCACAAATATGTGGTCCTCATGAAGCCCTAAAGTTTGCTAGTGTCCTGGAAATAATGCTTGTGTAACATTTCCACATGTACTATTGGGTCACAGTAACCAAATTCTTAATTTTCCTCCATGTAGTAATGTCTGTTTGCGAGCCAAATGTCTATAAAAGCAACCTTTAGACCGATTAGACTGTGCAGTAAGGGGGAAATGTCTGGGTACAGGAATTTAACGGCTTTGGGGTTCAAAAAAGTATGTCACTGCTTAGGAGTAGAAGCATCCTAAGATACTTTTTTTTTTTTTAAACCCTGCATACCATTCGTAGTAGCTTACAGTGGCATATGTATTTTTATTCATGGAAAACATAGGATATAGTCATAAATATGATAAATTGTATTTACTACATCTACACTGCCCTACAAAAGCAAAAGACCATAACTCGCTAGAGTGTGGAACTGAGAAAAATTACTTTAAAGTTTTTTAGTTGTCCAGCCAAATGAATTATAGGTAGGACACTGGAAATCTGGCAATTAGATGTTTTAGTAATGAACTTTATCTACATAAAAAAAATATCTTGAGCTCAAACTTTTTTTTGACAGTTGACCTCTATTTTGAAGGTACTCTGCCTTTGTATTGTCTGCAAAAAGTGAGACTTCACGCTAAGGCAAAACTAAAAGCTTTTGTATTTGTGTTTAGCTTTTGTATTTGTGTTGAACCATCATGGCCACTGTACAAAAGGCAGTAACTTCCACATTATCAATATTTGGTTGCTGATCACCATTTACAAAATCATTATAGTAACACCTGTATAAAATCTAGTGATCATGGCATATATTTTTGATGATTTACAATTACTTATAGCCATCTACTTATTGCTATCTTGTACCCTCACTCAATTTGAGCGTTCCAAAACAAAGTCAAAGAGCGATAACTGGTGTTAAGGTGTTCTGCCTTGGTTTCTCCTGAGTTTTTGGAATTTACTGTTAAGACAACCCATTATTTTCTCGAAAAAACAACAAACTTGACTCAAGATACCTTTCCACATGATAAAGAATGTCTTGAATGTCCCAAAAATATCATTAACTCATTTTCGACCAAAGACAAAGTTAGGCTACTGCATTTTGCCTTTGCAGGGGAGTATTAGAACTTGGCGTTGCAGTGCCTGTGTTGACACCTTGCCATCTCTCTCATCTTGTGATCTCCTTCTATCCCATCAGGTAGGTCAAAAACTCAACTGAACAGACTGCTATCAAGCCAGGTCACATCATTGAGGCCATGCTGTCAGTCAGAGCCAGACAGCGTGAGTGAGAGATTAACACAAATGCAGGGCAGGTTTCTTCCATCACAGCTGGCCATGGAGAACCTGTACTGATGATCATTGTTATCATCATGAAGTCAGCTACATTCAAACATAAAATGCTTGCGAGGGCTGCAACTAATGATTATTTTGTTATCACTTCGATCGAACCTGGGACCAGAGAACCAGAGAAATTGCATTTGTGTTTGAAAAATGACTAAAAATGTAAGCAATTATACCATTAGTTTAATAGTTTCAAATCTTAATGTTTATTAGAACATGTTGTAGGCTCCATCCTTTCACACAGTCTGGCAAGGACCGCCTGGCAAAAAAACACCAAATAGTCCATAGCGTGCCTATGGACAAGTATATGTCATGTTAGGAATCTGGTAAGGAATGTAGATGGCATATACAGTCGTTTCAGTTTTTTTAAGATTAGCCTATTGAATGTTTGGACTTCCTACAAAGAGAAACACTTCAAATTAACTTTTCAAATGCTCAAATCTGCATTTTATTTTTTTCATTGAGGTAAGGAAACCTAGCTAGAGTAAGAGACAATACAAGCCTTTTACATGAGAGGTAAAAGCTGCATGGGGCTAGACCATAGGGCTAGATGGTCTTGTGAGTGTTATGGTGGCGTTTTGCACAATGCAGTGGAAATGCTTCGTTTACATAGATAGAAGGCCGGTTTGAAGAGGATGTGTTAGTTTAAGTAATCTTGTACGTGTCCCTGTCTGTCTGTCCGTCTGTTTTCCCTACCATGTGGATAAGGGTAACAAGCCTAAACCGGTTCATACGTAGATGGGAGGCCGGTTTCAGCTGGCTGCGTTGCCGTAGTAACGAGCTCTCTATAAATACTGTCGGGTCTTTTACCGGTTCCCACTTTAGTTCCAGTCCTCATAGAGCCGACATCTCCAGTAGCGGACTTCATTGTGAGGAGGAACCGCATACTTTTTTTTAATCCCAGTATTCTGGTCTAATGGACACACTCTTTGTAAATGCTTTTTAAGGTAAGTGAAGGATTTGTTTTATGTCCCGTCACATTTTAGATTTAAACGCTTTTCAACTAACAAAGGGTAGCTAATTTTCGGTTATGGCGGGTTAAAGAGGACAAATAAATAGGGTCTTAGTTGGGGTGGGTATCCTTGCTATTTCACCATAACGTCAATGTATTTCATAATGTAATCGAACTTGAGTTTTAACCGTACGACGTGGCCGGTGTTACAGGCGGCTGGTTAGCTAACGTTATTTAGCAATTAACATATCGCTGTTAACTTTGCTAATAAACTGGCATAACGTTAGTCTGTTACGTCCAGGGCCGTAGACTTCGGCGAGTTGCCGTTAACGTTATGCTGAACAAGTTTTTAAACGGGCTGTGTTAGCTTGGCTTAACCACGTTAACGTTACCAGTAACTTCGGAAGCTAAATCGCCGGCCTCATGGCACGAAGAGGAAGAGCTCTAACGGAACCGGCACATTTGACGTCAGTTGTTTGTCACCGATTGGTTCATTTTCATGCCATTCTTTAAGCTAAAGGCGGATCTGCTTTGTAATTTGATTAAATATGCACTGGGCGGGGTTTAAAGACTTCTGTGCAGCTGGTGTCAATACAATTAATCATGGCCGTTATAAAATGGAGCGTTACTTATAAAAGACCAATTTTAAGCTAATTATAATGGGTTTTAACAGGAAAAGCCGTATTTTTATGATGAATTTGTACATGTAGTTCAGAAAACATTTATATCGTAATTTGGAGTTTTAATGCTGATCTTAATAATTCTGTGACTTCAATGATCCATCTTTTTCCCCTTCAGGAAAGGAAATGCATTTTGTAAGTTTTAAAAATGCTGTCAAATTCTTGTTTACAGAATAATCACTCTAGGAAGACGCACACTGGCCCAGGCCTTGAGTGTTATTTGAAGGGATTTAACTTCACTGGCGAGCCACCTTGGCTTCTCTGCACCTGAGCATCACCAACACTAAATTTCATATCTTTCATATCCAAGTAAGTATTTAGTGAAGTACCAGGTTTTGAGAATTACTCCCATTTGCACTGTTAACCCTTTCCCAAGGGTGGGGAATGTTATGGAATTTAGTAATTAAAGGACACAATACACTGTTGTCAAAGCTGAATGTACTCTCAATATGTCCTCCACTCTCTCTTCTAGTTTACTAGTGACTCACCAAAAGGACTTGTGACCATGAACACTGGCACTCCCAACGACTTTGACTTCTCTTTCCTGGAGGAGGGTTTCTCTGCCCGGGATATTGTTGATCAGAAGATCAATGAGTCTTCCATGACGGTAAGCGTCCTGTGCTGCCATTGTTCAGGGGATACACAGATGGCCCCTATTTTTATTTTTTGTTAGGTGATGTGTGTCAGCAGGTTTAACTCTGAAAGCAACCTTGTTCAGGTTACTGCTATTGCATTGTCTGAATTGTATTTCCTTTACTTGACTCTTAAGCCCATGGTGATGTAAATGATTGTCCGTTTTAATATTACAGTGTGTATTGGAAAATGTTACTCTAAAACTTTTTTTTTTGTTCCTCATCCATTACAGGATGATAGGGATGCCTTTTACATCTGTGACTTGGGAGATGTACTGAAGAAACATCTGCGCTGGGCAAGGGCCCTGCCTCGCGTCACTCCTTTCTATGCTGTCAAATGCAATGACAGCCGGGCTGTAGTTATGACACTGGCATCCCTGGGTGCTGGCTTTGACTGTGCAAGCAAGGTGTGTGTTGGAAAATTCCCATAGCACTAGATGTTGTCAGAATAACCCAATACAAAGCTCTCTTTGATGATTAGCTGAAATAGCATTGGCAGCTCGTGTTTTAGATTGGGGTTTTTTTTTTTTTTTTTTTTTTTTGCTGACTGTTTGCATTGTCCCCCTCTAGATGGAGATTCAGATGGTTCAGTCTCTGGGAGTGGATCCAAGCAGAATCATCTATGCCAACCCCTGCAAGCAAGTTTCTCAGATCAAGTATGCGTCTGCCCATGGGGTTCAGATGATGACCTTTGATAGCGAGGTGGAACTCATGAAAGTGGCCCGCTGTCACGATAGTGCCAAGTGAGACATTTTACCATCAATAAGATAATGGCGGGATTATAATTTGATCTGCCTTTTTTCACCCCAACTCAATTTCTGCTTTGTGCCCAGGCTGGTGCTGCGTATTGCCACAGATGACTCAAAGGCAGTGTGTCGTCTGAGTGTGAAGTTTGGGGCCACACTCAAAGCTTGTCGAGGTCTTCTGGAGCGGGCTAAAGAGCTGGGGCTGGACGTGATCGGTGTCAGCTTCCATGTTGGCAGTGGCTGCACTGATCCCGAGACCTACTCCCAGGCAATCGCTGATGCCCGCTGTGTCTTTGATATCGGGGTGAGTTGTGACACAAATTGCATGTACAACAATGGATTTGTGTCTTTTTGTTTTTCACCCAGCAAGGTAAACGTGAAATTCTGAAAATTAATTTCTTTTTTTCCTCCTAGAATGAGCTGGGCTTCAACATGGACCTGCTGGACATCGGAGGTGGTTTCCCTGGTTCAGAGAATACTGAACTCAAATTTGAAGAGGTATCTTGTGTTTATCCCCCCCCCCCTTCTCATTGGAAAAATATTAGTCTGTTTCGGTCTTGGACAAGACAGTGCATCCTTTGTACATTTTAGCTGCAACATCAGTAGTTCTAGCTCAAAATAATTCATTTTTTCACAGTCTTATATTTACCTGTGGAAACTTATTTTTATTTTAATTTATTTTTTTCCCTTGCTAGATCACAGCAGTAATCAGCCCAGCCCTGGAAAAGTATTTCCCTGCTGAAACTGGTATCAAGGTCATTGCTGAGCCAGGGCGCTTTTATGTGGCCTCTGCTTACACACTGGTTGTCAACATAATTGCCAAGAAGGTCATCATGGACGAGGAGTCGGCCTCCGACGGTAACTGCCTTGACTTAGAAAAATTACTGATTTTTAGAAAATGTAGTTTATTCCGAAAGCACATTTTGTTTACATTTCTCATTGGTGAAATGACTTGTGCTTTCTTCAGAGGAAGACGAAGGGACCAGTGATAGGACTCTGATGTACTATGTCAACGATGGAGTGTATGGATCCTTCAACTGTATACTTTATGACCATGCTCATTGTTTGCCAACACTACACAAGGTAAGTGAAATTCAAGGACTGAAAAAGTGGTGTTTTTTAAAGTTTCTCATCAGGGAAAGGTGAAACGATGATGATGATGATGATGATGATGATGGTGTGTCTCTTCCCTCCCCTTCTAATAATAGAAGCCAAAGCCAGATGAGGTCATGTACCCCTGCAGTATCTGGGGCCCAACATGCGATGGCCTTGATCGCATTGTTGAGCAGTGTTACCTGCCTGACCTGCAAATGGGTGACTGGCTGGTTTTTGATAACATGGGTGCCTACACGGTGGCTGCCGCCTCCACCTTCAACGGCTTCCAAAGACCTGACATTTACTACGTAATGTCCCGCACTGCCTGGTGAGTAGATGTCACAAAAGCTGAAAGTGGTAGTTGGTAATGGATCACTATCTGTTTGTACTGGTAATGGTGGCAGCATGGGTGTTAGCCCAAGCAAAATGTTCCACTCCGTGGTACAAACTTACTTTCTGCAAGTATGGCTGGTCATGAGGAAAATTTGCAGATTTTAGTATTGTTTTGTTATTAGACCGTCTAACTTTCTAATTTGCATTGTCTTCTACAGGCAACACGTGCAACAGATCTGTTCCCAGGGCATGCCAGCTCCTGTGGAGGAGTCTTGTCTTGAAGTGCCAGCCTGCTGTGGTCGAGAGACCAGCTTGGAGATGCCCGCTAAGCCCTGCCAGGCCCATGTGATTTAAACATGTTCTGTACATTGCAGCAATGTTCTCCAGATTTAGTATCTTTATTAATTATTGGAGAAGGGCTTATTTTTTAATTTTTTTTTTTTTTGTCTTCTCCCCAAATGTACATTTTTTTTTTTAAGGCCAGTTACTTGACAGGAGGAGAATGAGAGCGACATGATGTTGCACACATTTTGTGTTCTGTATGGAAGTGGGATCAACCCTCAATGAAATGAGGCTGAATCACACTCTAGTGTCTCTGTGTGTTCCAGGCAGAGTGTTACAGGGCAACTTGTTGCTGCAGTTTTCTTGACTTAAATTGTGGTTAATGACTGTAAGATCTGGAACACTGTAGTTCATGAAGAAAATGAAGTGATCTAGTGTAAGGAGACAAACTTCACTGAATGTTTCCCTTCAGTAAAGTGAGAGGCCTGGTTAACATCTGAAGTCACATCCCTAGCTAGGAACTTACAAAGAGGTGGTTGGAGGGTTGATTTGATTCCTCAAATGGCTGCTATGTTTATTTATCTTTTCCATGATCTCCACTTCCGTACAGAACCACTCAAAAGTGTTAATCCTCAAGATGTTAACATATAAAACCTTTTGTATTAGCCACTCTTTCCCATGCAAAGTGTATAGGTACACACAGGAACTTAAAGGAAATGCACGTGTCACATTCTGCGTGTTACATTCTGCTAGTCAAAACACCATATAATGTGCTGATCTGGCTGCAGCATTTGAAATACTTTATTTTTTTATTTTTTTCCCCAGACAGCACTGTAGAAACATACTAGACATTTTAGCTTAAAGTAAATGCACATTTCAGATACCCATGTCAATCATGTGAGCCACCAGCTTTACCCAGGTCACCTGGCATTGCAGCTGCCACCAAAAACACATCTTCAGGATTAACCCTTAAAACACAGGGACTCAAGAAGCAGACTGCCCCTCTCCTCTTCTCCTCCCTTATTTTACAGACTTGTAGAGACAAGTCTGTTCATGATATGATTGAGCAGCAGTGTTAAAACAACCGTACATTTAAAGTGGCTACGAAAGAGATGGGATTGCAAAATCATGCTTTCCTATGGAAACTTTCAAGTTTTGTATTTTTTTAATAAATAAAACATCAGGTGCAGAGCCAAATTATGACTGTGTGTTTTGTTAATATAGGACAAAAAAGAGTCATTGACTACTTTCATAACACCATAGAACACTATTCTTAGGATGTTTCAGGGGTTCCATCTAGTGTTTGCAGCAGGAACTGGTTTAAACCAGTGCTGCCTGTGATGTTGCCACAGTGACATTTGCAATAATAACTGACATTGGATTTATAGTCTTCATTTTCACTGGTATGTTTCCACTCATAAATTTCATACACATGCAATGTAATTTATTTAGCATTCCAGAGTAGACACATGAGCCTAAAATTACCCCCCCCCCCCCCCCCTTTTCTTAGTACACATTCATGCTCAGACATGTTTAAAAGAGTCTCTGTGCTTGGAATGTGAATTATCCCTCAAGTCAATCCTGAACTTTATAGATTTTATACTATGCATGTTACAACTTGATTGTGTAAATTGCCCAATCTTGGAGATAAAAAAATCAACTTTGTTCCAGAGAGTTACTTCATCTACACAACAGATTTCCACACTCCACACAGATTTTATTGACCGTATTCTCAGAAGTTATTACACCTGTCTTTTCACATCATTAGTCATATTTTTTGCACAAATATAGAATACAAATTGTAAAGAAAGAAAAGCACTATAGAATAAATAAACTTTATGTAACAAAAAACAGGCATGGCGATATTTGGCACAGGCACCGTATATATATCTATGACACATACACACACAACCCATTGATGGCAGTGTTGGATGCCAACCTGCTCATTAGGAGAGGTCCGGGGTTCCGTTTCTTGTTCAAGGACACTTTGACTCTGGAGGAGCCAGAGATTGAACCACTTTCGATTACTAGACCAGTGGTTCCCAAACTTTTTTTTTTTACATCAAGCACCCCTAAACTGACAAATTAGATCACAGACTCCCATTTAATAAGATTTTGTCCCAGGGTTTCCCAGTTGATTTGATTTTTATTTTTGCTTTTAGATGTTTTTATTACAGAAAGTGCATAAAACCCATGACCAAATAGTCATCCATTCTGTCATTGTGTTACTTATGGATGGCATTTAGTGAAAAGAAATAATCTTTTTTGGGAACCACCTGAAACCCCCCTCATGGACCCCCAGGGGGTCCCCAGCCCCCATTTTGTAAACCGCAACCTCTCTACCTCCTGAGCCCCTTTAATGGGAATATATTTTGTGTGTATCTGCCCCTTTTAAAGGCGAGTTGTACCAGTAGTAACAGTAATATGTTGATACATGCATATATTTCATATTTATATTCACTACATCTGGTTCTACTCACATTTACAACATTTTGGAATTCTAGTAACATCTGTAATAAGTGACATTACATCCATAAGAGTAGTATTTACAGCTGTTTGTCATGAAATCATTGGCCTTTGTTTTGCATTATAATTAGAGCTGAAAAGTTGAATCGATTAGTTGCCAACTATTAAATTAATTTCTAAACTATTTTGATAATCAATTTGAATGATTTTTTGTGAAAAAAAGGTCAAAATTCTCTGATTCCAGCTTCTTCAATGTGAATATTTTCTAGTATCTTTCCTTCTCCATGACAGTAAACTGAACATATTTGAGTTGTGGACAAAAACAAGACTTTTGATGATGTCATCTTGGGCATTGGACATTTTCACAATTTTTTACCATTTTCTGATGTATTATAATTTAATCGAGAAAATAATCTACAATGAAAATAATCATTAGTTGCAGTCCTAATTTTAATGGGCAGCTTTTTATTTTACTACTACTTCTTTACAGTTTAGATTTAATTTAGGCAAAAAAATTTGGGTTTAACATTGGGGGGGGGGGTGTTGAGATCTCCACTTTTGGGCAAAACTGAAATTTTGAGCATATCAAACACTTCATATCCTGCATTCTGATGAATTTTTCTGAAACAATTTGTGCCTTTTCTGCAACACGTTATGGTGCAAATGTCTTTATTTATGTAAAGGAAATTATTATTAGATGTTGCACTGGCCAGTTTTGATTATTGGGGGGGCTGTACCCCCCCCCCCCCCCCAACCCCCCCTATTCAGCCTATTGCTTGCTGAATAGGCAGTCAGATGGATTGCCTATTCAGCCGACAGCCGACCGTGGCCGACGCCAATTAAAAAAAAAGGCAGACACGTGGCGATGGTGCGGGACGCACCGCACAAACTAGGGCGACGGTTGCTCAACCTCGGCCCAACGTGGACCAACGGCTGACAGTCGCCTTGGTGTGTCAGGGCCTTTAGACTCAGAATCGCAATCAGAATCTGCTTTATTTGCCAGGTATGAGGACACATACGAGGAATTTTGCTTTGGATTATACATTGCTCACAATGTGCTTACTCATACAAAACAAACAACAAATACAAACAATATATACACACTATAAGGGACTGTTTGTTATTTATTTAAGGGGCCACCGGAGGAGTTGTGGGACCTTTAGCCAAAAAAAGACATGACCCTCCCCTCTCCAATAAAAAAAAAAATTCTATGACCCTCCAAAACAATTTGTTTTGGAGGGTCAAAATCTACACAAACCCCGCAATCAATTAGTAAGCTGACATCAAATGTGGCATTTAGGAAACCTTTATTGCAACCGTGGCACGGTAAGATGTCCAGTCTAGTGCAACAGTAAGTTTCGTTTTTTACGTCCTGCTGCTCCCATCGTCAGCCAGGAAATACTTTTTTTTAACTAAAGCAGTATATGAAATCTGATGTAGTACCTACCACCATTTAGTTGTTTTGTGTTATTTAAGATATTTATAAAATATCTGATCATGCCAGACGTAATTATTCCACTCATTTTTTAAACAATACAATTATCCGTTTCAGCCACCAGGGGGCAGCTCCCCCTGCCCCCCCAGCAAACTCATGGGTCAGACCATCTGGTAGCGAAGGAGGGCCGAGACTGAGAGCTACATGGAAAAATATGCACCAAACAAGCCACTTTGAAGTTTTGCTGATGTGTGAATACAAAAGTTGGGTGACCCCCCCCCCCCCCCCCCCCCCCCACCCCCCCTCCACTGCATATTACGGTACAGCAATAAGATGGTAATAGTAGGGTAACAGTGAGATAATAAAGAGGTAATATATAGGTAATAACATGTAATTACCAAAGTAATAACGTAGTAATACTTCACAGTAATAAGATGTAATACTGGGGTGATAAGGTAACAGATGTAATAACATGCAATTACCAATGTAATAAGTAAGAAAGGGTTCGACAATAACCATATGTATATCTAGGTAATGGTAATATAGTTATATTTATATTGTAATAACATGGTAATAATGGGGTAATATATGTTGATGTTTTCACAGTATTGTAGGCTACCATCAGCATAATACCTTCCAAATTAGATAAAACTTCTTGGAATTTAAAATTGGTAATTACCATATTATAATGCTAAAATTCATCCACCCTTTATGTTCCAAACATTTCCCTTTTGTTTCAAGGTAATAATTTATGTTAATGTTTAATCTTGTGACTTCTTACCTGGAAACGCTTTTGGTAGTTTCTGTGTAACAACCATGAATCAGGGCCGCAAAATGCAAAAACTGCCTGTTTCTATTTTATTACATGGTAATATTAGAATAACAGATGTGTAGATATTACCTGGAAAAGCTTCTGGTAGTTTCTGTGTAACAACCATGAATCAGGGCCGCAAAATGCAAAACTGCCTGTGTCTATTGTATTACATGGTAATATTAGAATAACAGAGGTAACAACCATGAGTCAGTGCCGCAAAATGCAAAACTGCCTGTTTATATTTTATTAAGGTAATATTTGATATATACACATTTTATAGTATTGATGCCTTGTATTTAAAATTCCAAAGGAATGCCATGTATGAACATGTTTATATTGATATCCATCAATTCATTATTTACTGAACAAAACACAAATGGCTGATTTTGATACAAATGGGAAATGTTTGGAACATAAAGGGTGGATGAATTTTAGCATTATAATATGGTAATTATCAATTTTAAATTCCATGAAGTTTTATCTAATTTGGAAGGTATTATGCTGATGGTAGCCTACAATACTGTGAAAACATTAACATATATTACCCCATTATTACCATGTTATTACAATATAAATATAACTATATTACCATTACCTAGATATACATATGGTTATTGTCGAACCCTTTCTTACTTATTACATTGGTAATTGCATGTTATTACATCTGTTACCTTATCACCCCAGTATTACATCTTATTACTGTGAAGTATTACTACGTTATTACTTTGGTAATTACATGTTATTACCTATATATTACCTCTTTATTATCTCACTGTTACCCCACTATTACCATCTTATTACTTTACCGTAATATGCAGTGTTACCTAAATAAGTATTACGTTATTATATGAGCAGTTGCAAGTCCCAATATTTAAGAGCTAGGACGGCAGAAAACAGAGTTTATAAGAAAAAACACAAAAAGCACAATGGAGCGTAATGATAATGCTACAGTATGATTTCCCCACTGGAAGACGTATTTCTGTGTGGATAATTGTTGCAACTTGGCAACCGCAAAGATCTTATAGGTGTGCATGTGATATTAGGATTTCACCACAGCCATGTCTCTTTGCTCATAATGCTTCCTGATGTACAAAGTAATGGCATTTTCATTATTAATCTCTTTCCTGAATACCATGATGTAACACTTTGGGGCCAAGTGACATCCGAGGATGCTGTAGCTAGAAATGAGAATGGCTGAGCTTTCGATGGCACGTTTGTACTTCCCAACCAAACTGATATAAATCGGGATGAAGAAAATCCAAACGATTAAAAACAGCAGCATACTGATGGTGATTAGACTTGCATTTTTATACAGATCTGGCAACTGTTGACCTTTGAATGCAAACAGGAAACAAATAAGGGCCAAGAAAGCGTTGTAGCCTAACATGGCAATAAAGAATCCAGGGAAGCCTTTGTTACACTGCAGCAGGGTGGTCTCGCTTGATATGTCTTTAAGTTCAGGAGATGGGGGATAAAAGTACAGCCATGGCACACACAGGGCCAACTGGATCCCAGAGACAATTGTCACCACAGCCAGCGGCTGGTTGAGCTTCTTCATCCAGGAGCCTGACTTTATGTCAAAGTTGAAGCCCACGAAGATTTGGAGCAGGTTGGCCAGAATGCAGGAGATGCAGAGGGAGAAGGCTATGCCGAAGAGAGGCAGGCCTACCTTGCAGGAAGCCTCAGTGGGTTCCCCCACAAAGCTAAATGTAAGGCAGAAGCAGAGCAGCAAGGACAAAAGCTCCAAGAAACACAAGTAACCTCCAACGGCCTTAACAACAGGAGTGCTGCGATGGATTGCAAACAAAATAGCAAACACAATGGAAACTATAATACCAAAGACTCCCAAGACACTCAAAAAGATAATGAAGGGATCTGACCAGTGGAGGAAGTCAACCCTTTTCTCCAAACAGATATCCCTCTTTGGAGACGAATAGTTCTTTAAACTGCAGCGTTTACACTCCACACCTATAGAAGTGAACAAAGAAATGCAAATTGAATTGTATGAAGAGAGTACGAATATTTTTGCGTATTCATCATGGAGAATGAATTCTGTTGAAAAGTGTTATGAAAGGAAATATTTTGTTAAGCAAATACCAAACCCTTAAAGCTTGGTGTAAACAACATATTTATTGTCGTTCATGGTTTTGGTTTTCAGTTCAGATATTTCTTTTGTTTTGTCACCATTTCCTCTTATTGCTGTATTGTTCTCGTTCCTTGTCCATGGTTCTGTTTTATTTGCCTGTGTTCTTTTAGTCCGTGTTCTCTGTTTTGTTTTCCTAGATCCATCGGTGTGTATGTTTGCATGCTTCACTTCCTGTATTGTTATAGTGTTCAATTTCATGTGTTGACTTTGTCTAGTTTTGTTTTGTGTTGAGTCAGATTAGTCTTTAATTGTGCGCTCACTTTGTCTGGTGTCAGTTCGTCATCTCACTTTATGTCAAAAAGTTCTGCCTGTGCCTAGGACTGTGTTTTCACGTGCTACTGGTTTTTGGATTTTTGGATAATTACCAGCTTACTTGGATTGTTAGTTTATTTTTTGGTCATTAAATCATTCAACTCTCCGTTATCGTCTCATCTCCTCCTCTGCATTTGGGTCCAAACCTACAAACTCCTGACTTGTGACGTCGGTGGTGTGCACCCTGATCACATTTAATAAATCTTAAGCCCTGATTTAAAAGGCCTGAGCGTTGGAGCATAATTAAAGTTTTGTGGGAGTTTGGAGAAGCTGATCAGAAATTTATTTTGGCTCAAAACCATTCCGTGCTTTATGAAAAATTAAGCATAAGGCTCAGGCGCCCCCTCAAATCAACAATTCTTTGTATGTTAATTGTATGCACTACAGATCATAGCTACAGATTATAAAAACATTCCATTCCAACTCTCCCCTATTAAATATCCTCAGTTGCTGTATGTATGCATAATAGGGATCCTCTCAGAAGACAGGATCTTTATTATTTGAGGTGGTGCGTATTTAAAGGAAACACTTACCATTTCCAGCAGAAAATTCTCCTTCTGCACATGGAACACAAACTTTGCAACACTGATTGCTTAGCTTTTTCAACTCCTGCCCTGGTTCACACGTTTTAGAGCAGTTAGAGGCTGTTACCTTTAAAACACAAAAAAGATTCAGTACCACATAACATCCATAGCTTATTTTGGGAAATAAATATATGATGACATTCTAACCTTACCGTCACATTGCGCATGATTCTAACAAGATCATCAGGGACTTCGAATTTTCCATCTGGCCAGTAATGTCCAATGGTTTCTATGTGTGTGCTGGATTCAGCCATGTCCCAACGTACAATATCATATCCTATACTGGGGTCTCCATTGGCGTCAAAGAATATATGTGTGGTGTTCACAGTGAAGTTTACTTTCTGGATTTCCAAAAGAAGCTGTGGAGACAAACAACATTGATGTAAAATGAAAGAAATGTTTATTTTTCTGCTTATGTTACTTGCAAAATGACACATTATAAAACAGAAAATATTTCACATGAAAGACTTTCAAAAATGTTAGAATGTTGTAGGTATATTTTGTCAATAACAAAAAAAAATACATTTCTGTTTCTTTAAAGGAATAGTTTGCGTATTCCTTTTCTTGCAGTTTTAGATGAGATGGTCTGGATCAAGGGAAGTCCATTTCCAGGATAATTGCCTGCCGCTCTCTGTGTGTTGCCGTTCTCAATCTCTGTTCACTTTGGGAAACAACAACAAACTTCGAGCTAGCAAGCTACACGCTGAAAATGGAAAGTTTTGAAGAACATTTTGACCGTGCAAAAAGGTAGGCCTGCTTGGTTCTTTCGGGGATTGATTGTAAAGATTTACAATGAATATCTTTACGGCATTTACTCTCTAACTGGGATGTTTTGAGACCGACCATGGCGATACACTGGTAAGAGCAAACGTTTAACGTTTAACCATGTATCTAGCTAATTTATATAACTCATGTTACTGTATTGTGTGAACAGTTGACTTCATTTTATATTTTATGTGGTGTTTTCTTTTTGCGGGGTGCAAGTGTTACACCGAAACAAGTTCCTTCCTGAGACTATTTTGCCAAGCCACTGTCAGTGCGTTCGGAGCTTAGCGTCGCCCAAGACGATTGTGATTGCTTTAAAGAAATGCAAACAACTAAGAGCGTTTTTTTCTCCTATCCTGGAATGTATGTGGAGCGCTGTGGAGATAAGTCTGGCAATGCGAGACTGAGAAAATCAATACCACTCTCTGGGTTTAGTGGCTTCAATCTTCTCATCAAATTCTGCAAGAAAAGTATTAAGCATTTTTTTTCCAAAAAATGTCAAACTATTTCTGTAAAGACACACATTAGCAATGCATAATCTCCAATGTCACAAGCTAACTTTACTGTACCTCCAAGGCTGTAAATGGGATGCTACGTTCACACAGGTGGTTGTCACACTTTAGCAAGCTGCGAAGCCCCTCAACAATGACTTGAACAGCTAGGTAGATATAGTATGATTCATCCTGGTCAATGTAACTGGCCAAGCAACTTGGATCCAGACATTGCTTGGATCCCTGTTGGCTGTTTGTTAGCGAGCATTTACTTTCTCTGTTCTCCTCAGACTGATTAGAACAAAGTGGATACTGAGTCAGGTGATGTTCGAGAATGCCATTAGTGGGCCCGTTGAACATTGAGATGACATAGTCTTTAAAACCAGGAACCTCATTCCTCTTAGAGATGAATCCGAAAACCTTCCCGACCATCTTAATGCGTGGCATTGCAGTAATGTTTTCAGAGGTGGACCATGCATCACTTGCAATCCAAGTTCTGTTGAGGTTGTGTTTGATGGCTGCTTCCATGATGATAGCAACATTGGCTTCCTTGGTGAACACGATAACGGCTTCAGCAGAGGATGTATTGATCTTGCTCACCAACTCAGCCAGCCTCTCACTGGTTTGGGAATTGTCCGTAGAAAAGTTACCAGGCAGGATGTAAATGAATTCAATGCATACATCCTCCGATTTACGGATTATGGTCACAATGCTATCACTGCCGTACTTCCCGTACTCATCATCACTTCCTACAATGGCCACTGTTTTCCAATTAAACTGTTTCACCAGCTCAGTAATGGCATTTGTCTGATACGCATCACTAGGTACTGTTCGTAGAAAAGTGGGGAACTTTGACTTGCTGCTGAGTAGCTCGCTAGTCGAAGAATAGCTAATCTGTAACAAACAGGAATATATCATGTTAAAATAGTTTTGCACACTGTTTGCAACATAAATACTCCTTTGTATCAAGACAAAGGAGTATACTAATTACAATTTTTGCATTATGTGTTATCAAATCTTAGATTTAGATAATAATTCTGTCATAATCTCATCATTAGTCCTAAACTATTCAAAGGCATCTAACATGTTTTGCTTTTTCAACTGTAGTTAATAGTACACTATCAAGTACAGAGAGAAGACAAACCTGGGCAACTGATGACAGAGCAAAAACTCGTGCAACAGCTATTGATACTTCAGAATACCTTTCACCTATCACTGCCTTTGTTTGGGGTTCAGGTAAAGCAGATTGAAAGGTTGCAGGTACTAAGCAGCTCTGAGGGTTCTTCAACATCTGGAGTGTCGCTCTTAAGGCAAAGCTGACATCTCCACAAGTGTCATAGATGTCATATCCTATGGTGACGTTGGGTAGAACCCTAGTGTGCTGGTTTATTTCTCTGATGGCGTATATCATCACTTGAGACCGAAGGAACGTTCGTAAATCATAGCTGCAAAAATTGACAGAGGACACATGGAAACAAATAATTTATGTTATAGTCATGTAAATGGACTAATTGTTAATAAGAGCATACTTTAATTCAATTCAATTTAATTTATAGTGTCAAATCATGACAGACGTTATCTCAGAAGACTTTACAGATAGGCCACACTCTTTAATTTCCAGAGACCCAACAATTCCCCTCAAAAGCAACCATTTGGTGCAACAGCGGTGAGAATATTTTTTCTTCTTTAACAGGCACAAACCTCAGGCAGACTCTGGCTCTTGGTGAGCGGCCATCTGCCTCGACCGGTTAGGGGAGAGGGAGAGAGAGAGAGAGAGACTTGTACTTACTCACTACAGGAGAGCGGTCCAGGCATTGTTGTTCTATTGGTTTGTGAGTGAATTGGGAAAAGTCCTCCAATGATGATGTCTCCAGGAGAGTATGCATTTAGCAAACCAAAAACCAAACAAGGGCAAAATACACTCATGATACTAACAAATAACCACAGCAAGAACATTGTGGATACACAGGGGTAAAACACATGCATGCAATCGTTTCTTTTTCTAGAGAATAAACTGGTTCGTCGACTACAGCTGTCATATAACTGCTATAGTGGGAAGTCAGACTGGATCATTTGCATTGTCAGGTGTAATCTACCTTAATGCAAAACACTAGCGCATCTTCCAAAAACAACACGTGGGTGGCACAAAAATAACACGGTGATTTGAATTGCTCATAGAACCACCCCATTATGGTAAGGAATTATTTATAAACTCTTGATGATTTTCCTACCTTCAAATGATAAACTGGTTTAGACAAGACAGGTGTATGTATTTGACTGCATTTGTAAAGCATTTGAATTGTGCAATTTCTCTTTTATTCAGGTAAGTGACCCAAAAAAACAATAACTGTGGCGCAGTTTGCAAAAGAGTCCATGAGAGGGCAACATGCTACATGTAGACCAGAGGAGCCCAAAATCTTTCATATGAAGGGCCAAAATGTATCTGGATGGAAGGCCACAGGCCAAAAATAAATGTCGATGTTGAAGAATACCGTAATTCTTGCCATTCTCCATAGATAAAACGTACATATGTAATTTAAATGGGAAGTTTACCAGCACTGTGCATTACATTGCCGTTAAACTCAGATTACGTACTTTTTAACTGCACAAAATGTAAATTTCGTAGTCATTACTTTTAAAATAAGAGGAGTATAAGCATGAATATGTCAAATCCATGGCGGGACAAAACAAAGAGAGCACGGGCCAAACTTGGCCCGCGGGCCCCAAATTGGGCGGCCTTGATGTAGACTATGCTCTTTAAGTATCTGGGGCCTTAAAAAGAATTGTGTTTTATTTAACAATGAGTCATACCATCATGGTAATTTCTTCAATTACCATAGCTTGAGTAATATGGACATAATATATATTATATTTTGCAAATCAATTAAGGTCCACATAAACAGGTCATTATTGAATCAATGACTTCTTAAAACACATTTTTATGATGTTGTCTTTTTATAATATTGAAATTTAAAATCTTGATCTTGAAAGTGACTAGTAACATAGCTGTCATATAAATGTTGTGGAGTAGAAGTATAGCATAAAATGGAAATACTCAAGTAAAGTAGGCTTAAAACTGTTGCTGTAGCTACAGTACTTCACTGTAAAACTTTTCACTGTAAATGTACAGTAATATACTGGCAGCAGCTTCACTAGTAAACTAGCCTACTGTTTATTTACAGTATGCATACTGTTTTTAAATGTTACGGTATTTTACTGTAAATGGTCAGTTTCCTACAGTATTAATTATATTTACAGTAATCTACTGGTGGCAGTGTAATTCCTGCCTTCCTTTATTTTCCCAAGATGCATTGGTATTAAGAGTAAATACCTATAATCTGTAACATTTGCAGATAGTGCTGTAATATTTTTATTTTCTCCCAGAATGCATTGCCATTTACAGTATGCTCCTGTATAACATTAAAACAGTAAGATTTTAGCTGTACATTTACATCAAAAGTTTACAGTTTATCATACCCTTCCAATGTTTCTGATAGTCCACTAACGGCTTTATATGAAAATGCACCTTGTAGGCCTAAGTTTGTTGAATTAATAATACAATAATATCTATAAAATGGTCTAGCAATCCAGGAAAAATGAATTGAACTCTAGTGCAGTAACTGCTCTGAACACCCCCCCACGTCTCTGGGTCTCTTGTTCTCCACGCCTTGTGGGCAGTGTGGACGTGATCATATAAAAAGGCTACAGTACAGTCAGCTGTGGAAGTGAGCCGAAGTGCATCCAGACCAGAGGCGGACGGAACACAACTGTGCGTGTAGGCAACATGACCTCATTAATGTGGGGACTGCTCTGTGTCAGTGGCATCCTGGCATCGGCAACTCGGGGAACTATCCCACAGTTTGGGTCACGCAACCGGCAGATCCACTCAATTAGCCCTTCAAACCCACGAGTTTCCCCGCACGGCCCTCCAAGGGTCGCCCAGCGCTTTGAAGATATCAAATCTATCGAACAAACCTCTGACGAAGTGTCGAGTGCTGAAACTTTTCAGGAGGTCCAGCGGGCCGGTTCCACAGCGCGAGCCTTCCAGCAGCAGCAGGGCGCCCGAACAGGTGCCACCAACCTGGCGCAGGAGAGGAGAGCGGACAATGGAGGTCGGTTGGTCCTGTAGATGTCCTCCTGTTCCTTCCTTGTCAATATCCATCCACTTGTAGTTCATGAGTGCAATAACCCTATCAATTGTTTAAATGCGTTTTCATGGTTTGGATGAATTTGGCGCAACCGTTTAAAATTAATCGGACGGCTGAAGATAAGATAGATAGCCTATTATAGACTTTATTGATCCCACACTGGCGGAATTCCCATGAAAGGCATACACTGCAGGGACTCAGGATGAAATGGTCTCTTTATTCTCCACAGTATTAATTAAGACATCAATGGAATCATTAGGTGACAGAATGGTTTATTATTGAATTTTTATCACTGATCCATTTAGGCTGGTGGAGAATGAGGGCTGATTTAAGATACTCTAGGCTACTATTTTGGTTGTTTAATTGAAGAGAATGCATCGTATTTGATAAGCTGATTAGAGTATTGAAATGTAAAATATTGATCTTGAAATTGACAAGTGACTCTAGCTGTCAAATAAATGTTGTGGAGTAGAAGTAGCATAAAATGGAAATGCTAGTAAAAGTAAAGTATTGGCTTAAAACTGCAGCTGTAGCTACAATAGGCCTACTTGAGTACTGCAGTCATAATTAAGACATCAATGTACCAATATACCAAAAAGCATGTAGTGTATACTATTTTCCCTTCTGTGATATTCACTTTGAAACACTGTTATAAAGCCAGTAATCATTATGCATGCCCATCATGTTGCATCTCATTTTGCTAGTTAAACCAAAGTAACTACTGCTCTAATGCTTTCCCCTCTGCCTTCTACCCTCCATTGGCAAAGCTGGTGGCACTAATTCTAGGTTTAATCGCTATCAGTCCTCCCATCACCAGCCGTCTTCACAGCTGCAACACAACGCTGCACCATCTGCATCCTGGCAGCCTGCTCAAAATTCGAGTGGCTCTCTTGCATCCATCAGAACTGAAGCAGGTACTTAGCTTCATCCATAACTAACATGCTCATTGAACTCCCAAAAGGCAGATGTCGAGCAAATTTGTAAGGGTCATATATGCCCCTAAGATATTTGTCTCATAAAGTTTGTTTGTCATTTACTAAGCTGAAAACATGAATATTTGTTCTGATAAAGCCAATGAAGAAGGGGAAAGTTAAGGCTGGGTGTCTTTCAAAAATGATCAATACCGATACCGATACCAGTACACCGTGACTTTGATGCCAGTCCCTGAACAATGCTTTATTTTTTAATTGCAATTTTATAAAATCCATTCTGAAGAAATTAAAACATTACACATTACAGTACAATTATGCATTTAATTTTACACCTATGTGACGCACACTGTAACAGCATTATTAGATCTTAGTAGACAAATGCTGCATGCTTATTGGCTCACTGACACTGATGAGATTTACTTCATTTGGTATTGAATGACAAGGCATTTTTCGGTACTCGATACTATGGAGGCAATTTGGCCAGTGCCTAAAAGTAGTTTGGTACCCAGCCCTAATGAAAGTCCCCTGATATTGAGATTAAAAATTAAATTTTTTTGAAACACATGGAGATGTTACAGCTAACTTTAGTTCCTGGCCAAAGTATGGTTACTGTAGTTTCATTAGACTTAGAGCATTGTCTCGTTTGCCTAGGTGTGATGGTCTCATTGAATGGCTGAAGAAAAGGTTAATTAGCGTGCTTACATAGGATTTGATCGTAATTTCCCATTTGTAGCATACACTTGTATTCAGCCCATTGTCAACATATGTTTAAGCAAGCTGAAAGGTACATTCCCTGATTTCAGAATAGTGCCTTGAAATGCATCATTTCTATCTCACTGTGCTGAGTTTTAAGTGATCATCAACACTTAAAACACAGCATTTGGGAGAGCTAATGAGAGCTATAATGACTTAAGTGAGTGCATCTTTTAACACTATCTTTTGAGGGGCGATTCATATAATAAAACTATTTAAACTTTTTTTTGTTTTTTGTTTATGACCTGATGGAATATTCAATAATACAGTATTTGAAAGTGAGCTGTTATGATATCCTAGTATTTATCTCTGGTCTCCTAATTGCAGCCCTCCAACATTATTAGCACTATTAGCATCTGGTACAGCCATTTTTTTTGCTTCTCAATTAATTTAAGAATATCTGTAAGTGAATCAGCCAACCAGTCAGATTATGGTTTAAAGTTTGTGTGCTTCAGTGAGTGTGTGTTCAGTACATGTGTGCAGGGATGTGTAGGAATGCATGCCGGATTTCCATTCTCACAATTCGTGAGATTTGTGGTACTGTATCTTCCATCCAAAAACATTGGAAAATACATCTCTTTTTCTTACAGCAACAAGAGCGAATTGCAGAAATCGTCCTATAGACCTGGTCTTCATCATAGACAGCTCCCGCAGTGTACGCCCTGCTGAGTTTGAAAAGGCCAAGGAGTTCCTGCAGCATATGGTGGAAAGCTTGGAGATCGGCTCGGACGCCACGCGGGTCGGCCTCGTCAATTATGCCAGCACAGTGCAGATTGAGTTTCAACTAAAGATGTATTTTGCAAAGTCTGCCCTGAAGCATGCCCTGGCCCGTGTTGAGCCCCTCGCTTCAGGCACCATGACAGGCATGGCCATCAAGACCGCCATGGAGAAAGCTTTCACCACGGAGGCAGGGGCCCGAGCTAGCTCGGCGAACATTGCCAAAGTAGCCATCATAGTGACAGACGGGAGGCCCCAGGACCACGTAGAGGATGTATCAGCCGCAGCTCGCGCATCTGGGATCGAGATCTACGCAGTGGGAGTAGGCAGAGCGGATATGGCGTCCCTGCGCCTCATGGCCAGCCTCCCACATGATGACCATGTCTTCTATGTGGAGACCTATGGTGTCATTGAGAAGCTCACTTCCAAATTTAGGGAAACCTTGTGTGGTAAGGATGATGATAATGGGAGTGCGGATATTCCATTAAATGGCGGAATTGATGATAACGGCCTAGGCATAGGCCTAAATAATGAAAATGGCGATAACGGAAACAACGGTATGTCAGATCCATCCTTTAAATTTCATGTGTGATCATTTGGGCAGCACCATAGAGGTAATGTCCATTCTAAAGTCCCTGGTCCTCTTCTTTAGTTTTAAGAACAAGGGCAAGGTAACCAGTGACTTACTGCCACTTGTTGTGTTTGGATTTCCCTCAAAAAGGTGTTCACTAACTGATAATAGGTGTAGTTAATGAACATGTCCAATAAGTCACGTACTAACCAACTTAAAGAAGAAGACATACCTCTGATCACTGGTTGATCTGCCAATTCAGAGCAAATTTTACATCTTTGAACACTTTAAAATGGTTAAAACCTAATATGATGCTGCCTATACATTTCACACGGAGCGCGCTGCTCTCTGCACTTCCGCGCTGAATCTTGTGCTTCATGCTCAGTTACCTGAAGGTGTGCTAAGCTGCCCTGGTCCACAATTTGGGCTTTTGCAATCTGTGACAGAACATTAACGGCCACTCATCCTGCACGGCAAAAACTAAATTAGCTTGAGCTAAATTAGACTAAAATGTGATGTGCTAAGTTTGAGCATACTTTTAGAATTTAAGAAATTGCTAAGAAAACTTAAGTTTTAACATTATGTTATCGTTTAATATGCTAATTAAAATTTAAAAAAGAACATAGACCTGTTTAAATGAATAGTTTGACATTTTGGGAAACACACTTATTCGTGGAGAACATTGATACCACTCTCTAATTTGTCCGTTTAGTAAGAAGCCGGAGCCAGCAGTTGGTTAACTTAGCTTAGCATAAATACTGTTAACATGGGGAAACACCTAGCCTAGCTCTGTCAAAAGTTTTTTTTAGGTTATTTAATTTGTTTAATACGTACAAAATGAACAATTTGCAAAAACGACAAGTTGTGGTTTCAGAAGGGGTTACGTGTGAGACTATTTCTTGGCTGGGCACAGTGACTTCCTAGTGTCTCCGCCAGTTGCCTGGCAACCTCACGGTGACGACATTGCAGGAATTAAAAAATGTCATACTGTTCCTATAAACAAAGCACTACATTTCATAGAGTGAATGTTTTCGCGTGAACAAATTAGGAAACAAACGACTAATGATGTGAAGCGTTTAAATGTTTTCTGCTAAATATAATATTTATAATGTGGTACTTAATGCTTGCAGGCTACAGGGATGCCAGCCCAACTGATTATTGCTATGATACATTTGGGTGATGGAAAATAAGAACTAGGAAGCGTTCAACATAAAGGTGTAATTCTCAAATGTTTTTGTACCAGCTCCAGCTTGAACCATAGCTCAGTCCACTGCCAAGCATGCAGCTACAGCTGTGGTCAACAGGGGGAATACACAAGTTATTGTGAGAGATCAGCTTAGTACTTTTGAGTAACTTTCCCCAAGTAAAAATATAAATAAATTCTCTTTTAAACTTTTGGTACCACCCAAACTAGCAATGTAACTGCTAAGGTTACATGCTACTCGTGCAAGCTTCTCCCAGTGGTTGAACTTAACGCACACTCTGTTTTAAATTATGACTCACTTCTAGTCACACAAATTCAAAAACTTGTTTTTGTTTGACAGCTGGAACCTGTGGAGTGAGTTCAGCCATCCTCTGTGTTTAACTTTGACCAACTTCTGTCCATCCACAACAGTGACGTCACTACCAAAGACATGCAATGATTACGACAGTGTGTTGCCTTTACTGGATTTTGTGTTTGCATGGTCTGAACTGCATGGAATAATCTGTTGGAATATTAAGATGGATAGTTAATCAGGTGTCTTACATTCAACAGCCAGTGTAACATTTGAAAGTGACAAATAACTATGCGTCTTCCTTCCTATATATGTATATATATATATATATACACTACCTGTTTCCATTTCACTCCATTATAGACAGAATACCAGCTGAGATCAATTGCATTGTGTTTTTTAACCAGGGCAGCAGTTTTCAGATTAGATTATGTGTTTACATAATTGCAAAAGGGTTCTCCAATGTTTTCTCAGTTAGTTTTTTTTAAATGATATCAGATTAGTAAACAGAATGTGCCTTTGGAACATTGGATGAATGGTTGCTGATAATGGGCAATGTAGATATTATATTAAAGATCAGCGACCCACTCAGATCAGCTGGTATTCTGTATATAATGGAGTGGAATGGAAAGTTGTAAGTGACCCCAAACTTTTGACCGGTATATACATATATATAACAGGATTTTACACCAACAACATTAATTTACTGTTACATCACTGTAGTTGAAGCACAGAGATCAAGCACACTAATTGCATGTGGCTATGTAGCATAACACAATTATAAAATGAATTAATACATACTTACAACAACTAACTAACAGAAATATAAAACAAAATTATTGATCTCACTAGGCATAAGCCAATCAGACATTAGAGTGTTTCTTTTCAGGTTTGGATGCATGTTCTCAGGGACACAATTGCCAGCACATTTGTGTCAACAATGGCAATTCATACAGCTGCAAGTGTCGCCAGGGCTATGTCTTGAACTCGGACAAGAAAACGTGCTCACGTAAGAATCTTTATCTTTGTCTGAATGTTTTTATCCAATGTCTCATTGTCATCTTAAAACTACTGCCAAAAAAGATTGAACATGCCTAAAAGTTATATTCTTATTGAATCTTTCTTAAACATCGATCTTGGATGGGAAAATCATTGTTATACATAGCAATTATTAACTTTTAAAATATTTAATGTAAGAACTTTGACAGAACCTTGAAATTCCACGTTCAATTAGTTAGGCACTTTGGGCTGTGAACACACTGCATACCATCTCTTGTTATTAATGTTTTGGGTTGCCCTAAATAGATTAGGGCAGACAGTATTCATCACAAATGAAGTGAGCGGGACAATTATGAAGTCCTTGGCTGATGAGAGGCACACATTCTAGAAGTAAATGATGGCCACTTAGAGGACAAGTAGATTCAATTCAATTTTATTTATAGTATCAAATCATAACAAGAGTTATCTCAAGACACTTTACAGATAGAGTAGGTCTAGACCACACTCTATAATATACAAGGACGCAACAATTCTAGTAATTCCGCCAAGAGCAAGCACTTAGTGCGACAGTGGCGAGGAATATTTGCCTAAAGCTCCTGACTGGGAAGTCAACAGCGAAACTTCCTTTCCACAGCCACCTGTTCTGCTCTGCTCCGTACAGAGTGGTCTTATAATAATTAATTAGGGTCTTATGGATGGCGTTGGGCTTATAGGGACTGTCCCCATAAGCTCATCACAGATCTGCAAAGTTGAGTAGTCAAACCCTATATAACGCCAATTTACAATTTATTTGTGATGTGCACATGTATAAAACAGAACTGACTCAGAGCTTCTTGCCGTATGTATTTTGCCATATGTAGTTGGTTAGGTGTGGAAGTGTTTCTTTTCAGGTTTAGATCCATGTTCCCAAGGACATGACTGCCAACATATCTGTGACGGAAATGATGACTCGTACATCTGCAAATGTCAAGAGGGATATGTGTTGAATGCAGACCAGAAAACATGCTCACGTAAGAACCGGAATATTTTTCAAAGATTTGTTGTCTGTTTGTTTTTTTGGCCAGTTCCTATGTGTTTTGCATGACTGAAAGTTTGATGTATCCTCCTAACACAGCTGGTGAGGCTCTGTGTACAGTGGGCACCACTTAGCTTGACTAAACAGGAAATGCTTTAGTTTATGTTTAATGTAAAAAAGATAAGGTGAGGCTTTATAAAAAGTTCCACAATAAGGGCTTCATGTCAGATGTGGAATTTGTTTTTTTGTCAGGTTTGGATTCATGTTCCCAGGGACATGACTGCCAACATATTTGTGTCAGCACTGATGATTTGTACATCTGCAAATGTCGAATGGGATATGTTTTGAACGCAGACCAGAAAACATGTTCACAAAAGAACCTGGACTTTTCAGGTAGGCTATGGTGGTTTATTGGCACAGATGTCCCACAAATCTAGTTCAGTCAGACAACTCACGTTTGAAATGTTCATTATAACAGCAGAACATTGTGTTTGGCGGCCAGACTCCAACCTCATCACTCCCTGCAGTTTGGGTTTACATGAGATATTGGGGAGTGATTATAAAGCAGATTCCCCCTAGCCGGAGCCTACAGGTGGATGCTGGGGTGGTGGTGGGGCTGAAAGCAGGCAGCGACACAGGTGCAGGGCAGCAGCAGCAATGGCAAGGCAGAGATGGGGAAATGTGCAGCTTAAATAGACCGCCAAATTGGGGGGGGGGGGGTTTGGTAAATGATACGAAGAATGAGGCATGTCTCGTGGGTGTACAGCGGTGCAGCTCACGTTGACTGCTTGAACTAGCTCGTAGGCGTCGCCCCATTTATGTTTCTTGATGAAGCTGCAAGAGCTGCTAAGGCACTTGTTTTTGGACTGTTCCGAGCGTGCCGAAGTAGCCTATATATCAAATTGATTTGAAAAAGCACAAAATTAGGAAACTGGGATTGATGGACAGAGAATTTAAGCAAATGGCCATGACTTTTACATTTAAAAAGAATTGATGGCTCATTAAAGCCTCAGCTGTGATGTGTTTGACTGATGTAATTTGATTGAGTGTGTTACATGTGGGAGTGTCTGTTTTCAGGTTCAACTCCATGTGCCCAGGGACATGGCTGCCAACATATTTGTGTTACATCTGCAAGTGTCCTTTGGGATATGTATTGAATGCTGACCAGAAAACATGCTCAATTCAGAATCAGAATCAGAATCAGAAAGGGCTTTATTGCCAAGTACGTTGCACATACAAGGAATTTGTCATGGTGCTGTTGGTGCATGTCACACATTCAAATATAAGAAGGATAAAAAAGAATATAAACAATATAAATATAAACATATACACACAGAATGTATTAATAACGATAAAAAATAAGTAAATAAATAGTAAAATAAGTAAGTTAAATAGTAGTAAAAAGGAAGGAATGCTACAGCAGAGTAGGTATAGTGGCATGAGGAGCCCGAGGTGGGGTGTGGAGAGAGTCAGGGTGGTTTCCGGGCCTTGTTGATAAGACTAGTGGCGGAGGGGAAAAAACTGTTCATGTGGCGTGTGGTTTTGGTCCTGATGGACCTCAGCCTCCTGCCAGAGGGGAGTGGCTCAAAGAGTTTGTGTCCGGGGTGGGAGAGATTGGCCACAATCTTTCCAGCACGTTTCAGAGTCCTGGTGGCATAAAGGTCCTGGAGCGGCGGCAGATTGCAGCCAATCACCTTCTCTGCTGACCGAATGACACGCTGCAGTCTGCCCTTGTCCTTGGCCGTGCTAGCAGCGTACCAGATGGTGATGGAGGATGTGAGGATGGACTCAATGATGGCTGTGTAGAAGTGCACCATCATTGTCTTTGGCAGGTTGAATTTCTTCAGCTGCCGCAGGAAGTACATCCTCTGTTGTGCTTTCTTGACGAGGGAGCTGATGTTCAGCTCCCACTTGAGGTCCTGGGAGATGATAGTTCCCAGGAAGCGGAAAGACTCCACAGTGTCAATTGTGGAGCCACAGAGGGTGATGGGGGCAGGTGGGGCTGGGTTCTTCCTGAAGTCCACAACCATCTCCACTGTCTTTAGAGCGTTGAGCTCTAGGTTGTTTTGCTTGCACCAGGTCACCAGGTGGTCAGCCTCCGACCTGTAGGCGGACTCATCCCCATCAGAGATGAGTCCGATGAGGGAGGTGTCGTCCGCAAACTTCAGAAGCTTGACGGACTGGTGACTGGAGGTGCAGCTGTTAGTGTACAGGGAGAAGAGCAGAGGAGAAAGAACGCAGCCCTGGGGGGATCCGGTGCTGATGGACTGTGAGTCGGAGACGTGTTTCCCCAGCTTCACATGCTGCTTCCTGTCAGACAGGAAGTCAGTGATCCACCTGCAGGTGGAGTCAGGCACACCAAGCTGTGAGAGCTTCTCCTGAAGCAGAGCCGGGATGATGGTGTTAAAGGCAGAGCTGAAGTCCACAAACAGGATCCTGGCGTAGGTTCCTGCGGAGTCCAAGTGCCGGAGGATGTAGTGGAGGGCCAGGTTGACTGCATCGTCTACAGACCTGTTGGCTCTGTAGGCAAACTGCAGGGGGTCCAGGAGGGGGTCGGTGATGGCTTTGAGGTAGAAAGCACAAGGCGCTCAAAGGACTGCATAACCACCGAGGTCAGGGCAACGGGTCTGAAGTCATTAAGTCCTGTGGTCCTTGGCTTCTTGGGAACAGGGATGATTGTTGAGGACTTGAAGCAGGCTGGCACGTGACATGTCTCCAGTGAGGTGTTGAAAATGTCTGTGAACACTGGAGACAGCTGATCAGCGCAGTGCTTCAAGCTTGATGGGGAGACAGCATCCGGTCCAGCAGCTTTCCTTGGATTCTGTCTTCTAAAGAGTCTGTTGACGTCCCTCTCGTGGATGGAGAGAGTCGTCACTGAGGTGGGAGGGGGGGTGGAGGTGGAGGGGACCGTTAAGGAGGGCATTGATGGGGGGGCCCAGGACCCTGTTGAGGTGGGGGAGGTGGAGGTGATGCACAGTGGCTGTAGCTGTAGGGAGGTGTTGTGGGGGATGGTGTCAGGACTGTCCTTTTGTCTTTCAAATCGACAGTAGAACTCGTTCAGGTCGTTGGCTAGGTGTCGGTCATTGAAGGAGTGGGGGGGTTTAGGCTTGTAGTTGGTGATCTGCCTAAGTCCTTTCCAGACAGTCGCAGAGTCATTAGCTGAGAACTGGTGTTGGAGCTTCTCAGAGTAGCGTCATTTAGCCTCCTTCACTGCCTTGCTAAACTTGTACTTTGACTCTTAAGACTCTTAAGCATCTTTGTCCTTTAGTTGATTTGGAGTGTGTGTTTTTGAGCCAGCGTGAAATGGGTTGTAAATGCAGACCAGAAAACATGCCTTATGACTGAGATTTGATATGCATGCATTTACAACTCGTTACCGGTACTTTAGTGCTTGATTGAATACAGAAACCACCAGGTCTTGATGGGCCATTGTGGCGTGGACTTGTGGGCTTTTCTTTACAGAAACATGTAAACACTGTTATTGTGAGGTTGTTGAGGTACTTTGTACAGACAGACATTCTTTATTCCTCCCGTGACTAATACTTTAGTTTGCGTTTAGCACTTTCACAGTCAGTTGTTGAGCTCAACCTGAATAACTCAGAGACTTGGGAAACGGATTAATACAGAAAGAGGAGTGGAGCATGTAAGCACTTAGTAAATGAACAATGGCTCTCCTTGACTGATATCATGATATGTCAGTTATGTAAATTATGTGGACATGTCTCTTTTTAGGCTTGGATCCATGTTCCCATGGACATGATTGCCAGCACATCTGTGAAAAGAATAATGACTCATACATCTGCAAATGTCAAGTGGGATATAAGTTAAATGCAGACCAAAAGACGTGCTCACGTAAGAACTTGGACCTTGATATGCATGTCTTAATGCAGCATGACTGGTTAACATAAAAACATTAACTTATGCTAGCCCATCCTAATGGTCTAAGCGTTAGCTGTGGAAGTGTCTCTTTTTTAGGTTTGGATATATGTGACTAGGGACATGACTGCCAGCATATCTGTGTCACAAGTGGTGATTCATACCTTTGCAAGTGTCGTGAGGGATATGTATTTAATACAGACCAGTTTTACTTAAATATTGTATATGCATGTCAGGGGGCAGTGTCTTGGGTCTCCCACAAAGTCTGTCATTCATTTACTCCAACAGTTGGTAAAAGCACTATGCTGTAGACTTACTTACATCAGCTCTTGTAGGTTGTTCTAAATGATTAGGAAGTTATATGTGAATTTATTTTGAATGAGCAGGAAGCTGGGAGACTGTAAATTGATTGGTGCCACTTTAAAAGCTCCTGCTTCTTGATGGCTGTAATTCAGTTAAGTCAGTGTGAGTGTCTCTTTTCAGGTTCAGATACATGTTCCCAGGGACATGACTGCCAACATATTTGCATCAGCGATGATAACTCGTACATCTGCAAATGTCAAGTGGGATATGTTTTAAATGCAGACCAGAAAACATGCTCACGTAAGAACTTGGACTTTTTTACTTGATATGCATGTCCTATTGCACTGTCTCTAGTTAAATACAATATTTACACTTATTATTTTACATACCGGTACTTGATTAAATGCAGAAAGAGGCATAGAGCTTTTGACCACCATGGCCTTTATAAGTTGATACAGCAAGAGCTGGTGAGGCACTGTGATGTAAAATTGATAGTGAACACATTTCATATGAGCAGCAAGTGGGATAGTGGGGCTGATGCACATAGAGGTACCTATTCATCATTTAGATATTGTAAATGGGATGGGTAAGTGGTTGTGTTGATTGCATAATAGAAAAAATGCTGTGTGGAAATCTGGACATGTATGTCTACAAAATGCATAGATGTATTTTTTTGAATAAATGCAGAATAATCCATATGCCCTTATCATTTTAAATCACTGTTAGCTGTGGATATTAGCTGTGGAAGTGTTTCTTTTCAGGTTTGGATATATGTACCCAGGGACATGCCTGCCAACATATTTGTGTCAAAAATGGTAATTCTCACCATTGCACATGTCATGATGGATATGTGTTGAATGCAGACCAGAAAACATGCTCACGTAAGAATTAGAATTTTACCTATACATTTGATGTGCATGTTGTGGTGCTGTCTCAGGATTCCCTCAAAATACATTATTTTAGTTGTAAATAGATTATGGAAGTAGTGAATTAATTTTGAACAGAGCCTGGGACCGATGAACATAGCCTTGATTAACAAACCTTGTAAGTGCGATGATGGCTCTTTAAAAGCTAAAAAATAGGCAGTCATGCTTGACAGATGTAATTAGACCAAGTCGGTTACAGGTCTCTTTTCAGGTTCATTAACTGATAGTGTTGGAGTTTCAAGTGCATGCCCTGATAAATAGTTTCAGGTTACCTCCACATTAAGTTATTAATTACATTTTGCAGAGATCCTTCTGTGGTATGGGTGTTTGCCAATACAGCCCTAAAGTGTCACCTGTAGAGCGAGAGCTGATGGAGCACAGATCGGCTCTTTTAGGGTGCTTGTAGTAGTTTAGGATGGTCAGTAGTGACTTTTAACAGGCAGCAGGTTGAGACACTGGGGCTGATACACCCAGAGGTATGGTTTACATGGCCGTGCTTTTAATAAATAGTGCTCCTTGACAGATGTAATTAGACGTCAGTTACCTGTGGAGTGCCGCTTTTCAAAATTGGATACCCGTGTCCAGGGTCATGACTGCCAGGATATTTGTGTCAGCCTGAATAAGTCGTACACTTGGGAGATATTAGCGTCATTTGAAACAGTGGTGAGACAGAGGCTCCAACAGTCCAAGCCCTGCCTGAATGATGCCATGAGATGTCATATCACATGTGGACATGTCTCTTTTCAGGTTCAGATCCATGTGCCCATGGACATGATTGCCATCACATTTGCATAAACAGTGATGACTCTTACATCTGCAAGTGTCGAGTGGGATATATTTTGAATCCAGACAAGAAAACATGCTCACGTAAGAACTGCTGGGGTATTTTTTTTTAGAGTTGATGGAGTGTTTTAGAGTCCATTATTTTTGACCCATTATAGGTCCTATTACTTACTAAGGGCTCTTTGATGTAAATTGAGCATATCAGATGTGGAAGTGTTTCTTTTCAGGTTCAGATACATGTGCCCAGGGACATGACTGCCAACATATTTGTGTCAGTACTGATGACTCGTTTGTCTGCAAGTGTCGAATGGGATATGCGTTGAACGCAGACCAGAAAACATGCTCACGTAAGAACCTGGACCTTTCTAAAAGATATGATGTTGTTTCTTTGGTACAGCATATTCAAATTTCCCAAGAATCTCACTATGTTATTTTACACTTACATGGTCAGACGCACTTCATATCACCTGTTGTGAATTAGGTTATTGTATTATTAGGGCACTTAGCTCACTGTGAACAACTCAGACTGATGCACTAAGAGGAATGGAGTACATGACCATAGATTTAATGAACAATTAAAAGGAAATTCGTCCAATCTGGGGGTCCTCAAGTCAAGATCTTCTTGACTGTTAGTGTGAAGCTTAGTCAGATGTGAAAGTTTTTCTTTTCAGAATTGGATGCATGTGCCCAGGGACATGATTGCCAGCATATTTGTGTCAACAGTGATGACTCCTATATCTGCAATTGTCGTGTGGGATATGTGTTAAATGCAGACCGGAAAACATGCTCAAGTAAGCACTTGATTCATTTTAATATGCATATTTATCTGTGGTGTGATCCAGCATCTCAGATACTCCACAGAGCACCACATTTGGAGCCTCAAAGCTTGATTTAACAAAGCACCAGAAGTTCCAACCGGAGACTAAGAGCTAGCTGGTGAGGCAGTTTGTCTTGTGGACACACCACATTCCATATTTGAGGTCAGCGTGAATAAGCAGGAGATATAGAGACAGGGAATGTTGAAATATACTGGTCCCATTTCTGAGGCATACACTCTTTTTTAAGGGAACTGTGACCAAAGGCTCTGCCAAAAAAGCTTAGTGATTGTTTTTGAAGTTATAAGACTAAGTCGCTGAGGTGAGCCTTTCTTTTCATGTTCAGGTTCGGATGCATGTGCCCAGGGAAATGACTGCCAGCACATTTGTGCCAACAATGGGAACTCTTACATCTGCAAGTGTCATGTGGGATACGTGTTGAACATGGATCAGCAAACATGCTCTCGTAAGAACCCTCTTTCTTTCAACTAAACATTGGTGTAGTACCTCATGATGGTTTGTGTTATTCCATAGTAGCTGCTGAGGCACTTGTATTGGACACATGTACATATAGTTATGTTTTGGCAAGGGATTCCATACATATTAAGGTAATGATAACAAAGAGCTCCTTGATCTCGAATTGCGTAGACAAAATCAGTTAGATGTTGGATTGTCTCTTTCCAGGTTCAAATGTATGTGCTCAGGGACATGACTGCCAGCATCTTTGTATCAACAACGGTGACTCATACAACTGCAAGTGTCGAGTTGGATATGTGTTAAATGCAGACCAGAAAACATGCTCACGTAAGAATTTTTTTTTGCATACATTATGCTGTCTGTATATTGAAACCTTTCGAGACATTTCCCATATTTTGAATCGGTTCTAGCTTCAGGAATTTGTCATCAAACCCTTTAATATTATTGCTTTGTGAGCTGTCTTGTACAACTAGATTTGAGCTCGGCCTGACTGAGAAAATGTGCCAGACTGGCAATAACTTACTGAAAGGTGTGGCATACGAGGACATGGTTTGAAATCCTCAAAGGAACTATCAGCAATCAAGTTTCAACAGCTGACCAGGGGCTCCTTGAATACTCTTTCCCTATGAAACTTGAAGAGGCTTTATCAAAGATGAGTTGGACCATGTGCTTGACTTGACAAGAGTTATTCCCAAACCGTCCTAAACTATGCAAGACGATTTCAGGTAAGAGGATAAGGTGAGAGTAAGGTGTTTTCCAAATGATATCTGTTTAGGCTTACTAATAATTAGGGCTGGATATCCTTAAAAAAATAACGTGACTTCACTCTGCATCCACTTTTCTACAGCGTAGACACACACGACTAGCTCAAAATGCGTACAGATAACACGCCACTTGGCTTAAGAAAGTGGGTGTGTATGTTAACGTGAAGTCATGATGTCATGTTGGACATAGAGGGGAAAATACCACTGATAGGGGGCTTAAGATTTAGGGTTACAATGCATAAACATTGATTATAATAATGATCATACTTTTCATGTCTGTGTTTTTGTATTTCTTTTTAGCTGTGGAGAAGTCTGCAGTTGACTGCAACCAAAGCCACTGTCCAACAACAACAGGCACTACTTCTACTGATCCAGTCATTGAGTACAGCACAGTGTATAGGACATACAAGTGTGCTGTGCTGCTGGTTTAAGGAATGAGAGACTGCAATGGAAGTTGTGGTGGGAGCCATGGATATTTACAGAGAACTGGATACAGCGTTGGAGGCGGGGCCCCATTCATTCCTATGAAAGTTGCTCAATGGCAAATGAAGTCAAAAAAGTTCAACTTTCGCTTATAAAAATACCCAGATCTTTCGCCTCTGTGGCCTGTACAGCAGGCGCACTAGAAACTTTCGCCAGCCGAGCTGGCTACTTCCGGTTTAGCGCTCTGCTAACTTGAACAGGGATTAAATGATTTAATTGTGCGGGTCTATGGGCCCCATGGCATCATGTGACAGTCACAGATGTTTCAAATCAACAGTTTGGCTACTATGTCAAATTGGCTTCAAAGCCCGGCGTACTTCCTGGGGGCTTGGTGGGTGCCTACCAAGAACTTTGGTCCAAATAAAGGACCAAAAACATTGGTTGTAATTGATTTGCCTGTTGTCTGTTTTGATTGTATCTTTATCAGTGAATATGTCTTGTATGTACTGTATATGTAAGCATATTGCTTAAATGATTATTAACATCTGTTCTCTTTAACGCTCTCCACGCCTGACCTCAGTAACTGAGCACTCCCAGGTTGTGATTAACGAGTTGAAGTGATTGAAACCTTTTTTTTTAAACATATTTCCTAATCTCACTCACAAAAGAAAAATCATGATTGTACATGATCTCTACTATATTGTTCAATCAATATCCATTATTCTTATTTTATCATTTGAAACAACTAATTTGAATCTGATTTTGTCAGCTGTTCTCATATTGAACACCAACTCTTTGGGGGAGGAGCATAAGATGGGCTGTCAATGGGCCGCCAAATAGAATATTACAAAGATGCTACACTAAACATGGCGAAACACCACTCACATGCTTTGACCTTTTATATTTTTGTTCTTATTCTTTCAGAGGAAATGAGAGGTGAAATAACTCAAGATGCCTGCATGTGTGAAGCTCAGATTGTGTTCCAGAAAAAAGTACAGTCAACCATACAGGAGCTGAGCAGAAAACATATCCTTTTGCTTGGAGGCCTGAGAAGGATCCACAGTTTGAATTTTAAAATTGTGATTATATGAGAGAAATGTCTGCTTTTTACCTCTAAACATGTTGACATTTGCACTAGGCTGCTACAATTGTTTTATCGTAGTACTTTTAATGACTATAAGTTGAATCTATAGTTTGAGTTTGTTGATTTTTAGTGGTGCATTTTTAGAATGCTTAGTGTGACGATGAACTGGTAAACATTCCAACTACACCTTGTAAATTCCTTGACAGTCTGTTCACTTGATGAACTTTCAGACAAAGTGAACCTGATTGAGGGCCAACAGCAGTATTAAGGACAGTGATGAAGACGTCAGAAGACATGTTCAGGACTAGCAATGTATCCAATTCTTTTGACCAACAGAAGTCATCTGTAACCCTCAAAAACTCTTAATGTTTCAGTAAAAATGTTTGGTATTGTTCTGCATGGTATTGATTTTTCATGCAGTAGTAGCATTATTGTTTTATATTATAAAACGTGCAGTTTGCATCCACAACACTGTCTGTTACTTATTACAGTAAAGTCACATATAACTGGTGTAAACGTTTACATATGTGAGTCAAACTATGTAAGATAATTAGGGAAGTTTTGGAAAATGGAGAAGTGCAAACTTCTAAAAAGAAAAACAATGTATAAACATGTCAAAAGTTTACTTTCATAATGAATGTTTTTGGTGGAAAAAGTGTTGTACCACATCCTTGTTGTGTATCCACTGCTCCGAGAGCATTTCTTGGTCAGTGTTCTTGATAGAACACAACAGAACAACTAATCTCTTATACAACAAGAGCATTGTTGTTACCCCTCTGATTGCAGCATTATTATGCAAAGAAAAGACCAAAATAAAGCCTGATCTAATTGGCCCATGGTATTGTTACATCGCAGTGATTACTATAATACTTTTCTTTGATACCAGAAAGATTGTAACAACTATGTTGGTTGGTAATTATTTGTTTGTAACAGGTCCAGGACATGTACAATTGTTTTAGGGGGAGAGGGAAAACAGTTCTATACTCTGCACACTTGGCAAGTCTTGACTAAAGTCTTTGGTAGCAGTCCTAGCAATTATATACTATTTCAATGCACTAAGTTTTGAAATTGTGAGATTTTAAGATCCAGTCAGTTTTTTTTGCATCCAGGTATTTTACTGCAGAATACATTCTTCATACAATACACACATGAACTGTATTTTCTACTTTGTCATATATCCATGGAACACATTAAAAAGAGTATTTGTGGTGCAAGGTCTTTGTGTAAACTGACAGTTATGTGCATAGCCTACATATTATGGTGCTTTTGTGATAGAAAACGTGTCTGTATTTTTTTCTATTGGGTGTATAGTTGCACATGGAAAATAAATATTCTAAAAGAATGGATCCTATACATCTCTTGTATTGTGTTTTAACACTTAGTTATCAAGCCACTTTTGAAATCAATAAAATCATATGGAAATGTAGCATCTCAGAAAAAATAAAGGTAACACTGTACACAACATGTTGAGTAGTTACCAGGGGACAAATGAGGAACTATTGTCAAACATAATTAAATGCAACATTGTATAATAAGACTTTTTATGTAGGCTATTGATTTGCTGGTTTATTAAGCTTCACTCATGGTGGGCCTACTAGAGTTTTAGACATTCCTGTATAGTTAAATAAAGTCGTATTACCTTTTTCACAAATACTGGAAAATTGAGTTCAAAATAAAAACAATTTAATGGCTCATTTAATATTATCACATCGTGGTGAAGGAACCAAAAGGACGGCATCACCAGGACGCGAACAAGAACAAAAACTACAATTACCAAAAAGACCTTAACCCGTTTCCGGTTTACGGTTACCAAGGGAGACCGAGGGAAGCTACAGCCTCTGAGGACTAGCTAGCTAGTTAGAGCAATGAAACTTCGAATTTGAACTGTTTTCCCGATACATTTGCTAACGTTATTAACTATAGTCGTAATTTAACGTTTACCGTCTTTGTTACTAACGTTAGGTATGTTAACTGTGTTGCGTTAGGAAGGTAACTACCAAAGCTAACGTTACATTCACCAGATCGAGGCCGCATGATGTAGCTAAGTTAGCATAGCAATGTTGAAAAAGTTAGCTCACTTTAGCCGTCTAGTTTGCTAATTGACGTTAGGTCAGTGTCTTTGTATTGACTACTGTAACTACGCCGTGAGCAATTGACTTTGGTAAGGTTCTGTTATCACCACTGCCATGTTTATTTACCTCAGCAAGAAGGTGAGTGCCTGTGCTGTACCACCTATCAATACGTCAGATAAGACACAGAGCTTTGGTTAACAGTGTGGCTTCAATTTTCCGTGTTTTATAGATTGCTATCCCCAACAATATCCATCTAAAATGTGTCTCCTGGAACAAAGATCAAGGTTTCATTGCATGTGGAGGAGACGATGGTCTCCTCAGAGTACTCAAGCTTGAGTCTCAGACAGGTAAGTTCAGGGGATGGAGCTTACAGCCTGCACAGTCCTGGTACACACAACATTTCTAGGCAATTTCTAGTTACCCCTGACCTGATGGCCTTAGATGGTAAAGCCACAAGTGAACTGCTTTTTGCATGAAAATTATAATCTTATTTATAAAGGAAATCTAGTGAACACATACAATACAAAATGCAAAGTTGCTTGACATGTGAAGTGCTTTGCACCATAGCCTATAACAGTAAGATGTGCTGGATAAAAAAGAACCCATATTCACCTAAAATGATTGGAGTACTGTCACTCATGTCACTTGTTTAAATTCCTTTCTAGTTTGAAAGATTTGTAGGACTTGATGACTTAATTATAAAAACATTAATAATAATAAAATATAAATGCAGTCCAGCCCAAGAGGACAATATGTAAAATGTGTTATAAAAAAGTCCACTGTTGATTACCCATACACTGATGTTGGCTCGGCCTGGTTTCAGGTGTTCTTTGTCAGTGTGTCCTTGTTCAGATTTAACATATACTGTATTTACATATATTTATGTAATTATTGCTCTAGGATAGAATAAAAGTGGTCAGCTATAAACTGATTTATTTTGGTTTTGATGAATCACTTCCCATACATTCAGCTTTGTGTTAAAGTGTATCTGTTACAGTCAACGCCGTTACGTAATACCCACGTGATTGAGATTTGAAACAACAGCTCTTACAATGTGTAAGAAATCTTCTGAAATTTTTTATAAGCTTTTTGGCTCTGTTCTGGTGCCTCAGTGTCCAGCCACTGTAAGTAGAAATAGTGCCACCTTGTCCATTCCATCTGTTGGACAGACCCACTATTATGTTATTATTTTGTTAAACAAACTGAGAAAAACACCAACAGTAAAGGGAAATAAACAATACAAACTATGTGCTGGTATTTATTAACTACAAACTACTGCTGTAATGCTGTGTCTTTTAAAAAGTTTAACAATTTCCTCACTAAGAATTGCTTGGAGATTTTTGAGATCCTGAACCTGTTCTCTTTCACTGCTTTCTCAACAGATGATGCTAAACTTAAAGGTCTTGCTGCACCCAGTAATCTGTCAATGAACCAAACTCTAGAGGGACATAGTGGTAAGTTATATTCAGTACTTACCAGACCTGTTGTCATTACACTATAGTTAGTAACAGGCAGCGTCCACAAAATTCAAGCCATAGTTGGTTGATGCACAGACGTGGAGCGAGCCACTGGAAAATGATCTGACGCTTCATGATTACTACACCTGCAGGTGCAGTACAAGTGGTCACGTGGAACGAACAGTATGAGAAGCTGACAACCAGTGACCAGAATGGACTCATCATTGTATGGATGCTCTACAAAGGTGATTACTGTCAACAAATCAAAAAAGTTGTCTTGTAATAAATGTGGCTTTTAATAGTTGTTTGTCTTTCCAAAGGTGCATGGTACGAGGAGATGATCAACAACCGGAACAAGTCGGTGGTGAGGAGCATGAGTTGGAACGCCGACGGTCAGAAGATCTGCATTGTGTATGAAGATGGAGCGGTCATTGTTGGATCTGTAGATGGTAAAAAACAGATTTACAGTGTTACTGCCAAAAATCTAATAAATGGAGGTCAATCACAATATTTTTTCCAACCAGGTTACGCATAAAATCACTAACGCTCCCTTAACAACGATGCTTTGTTTACATACTGAGGGAAGGAGTACGGACATGTGCAGCAGGATAAATGTAGAATTAATGCATTTTCTTTTTCTTTTTTTTTTTTTAGGAAACCGGATTTGGGGAAAGGAGCTAAAGGGAAATCAGCTTGCTCATGTGGCATGGTCGCCAGATAGCAAGATCCTCCTCTTCGGCATGGCCAACGGGGAAGTACAAATCTACGACAATCAAGGAAATTTCATAGTGAGTGCTTAAGCTTAAGTAAAATAGAAATGTCAGTTCATTTTAGTGTTTATCCATGTAGAACTACATACATAGGATTGTCCTGACTCATAGGATGCTAATTTTATGGATAAAAATGTAGGCGCAATGCGGAGTCAAATGTGCAGAGGGAGTGGCAACACAGAGATGGTATTTTCAAAGGTGCAGGCTTTCTGCTTGCATAGAAACAGCAAGTTTAGGAATAATCTATTATTCTGTATATTGTGGGACAATTCAATAGCCTACTTAAAGCTTTAAATGGTGGGATATCATCCCAGAAATAATCAAAGTCAATTTTGGAAAGCCCTAGTGATATCGAAAAAAAAAAGTGGTAAATAGCAAAGCACACCACTACCACTTCCGTTGAATGCTTAAAGGTACACTTTGCGTCATTTATCCACATGAAATTAATACAAAATAATTGATGTTATGTTTCAGATGAAAATGACCATCGGCTGTCTCACCAATGCGACTGGAGCTGTCAGTATTGCAGGTATCCACTGGTATGCAGGAACTGGGGGTTACGTTGAACCAGACTGTCCATGTCTTGCTATCTGTTTTGACAATGGAAGATGCCAGGTCATGCGCTACGAAAATGATGAAAGTAAGGAGAAAGAAACCTTCAGACATATATTATATATTTTCCAGTTTACACTTCAATGAAATCTTTGCCAATGGTGATGAGCTATGCTGCTGCCCTTTTCTTCAGATCCAGTGTTTATTGACACTCTGATGAATGTGGTCAGTATCCAGTGGAATCATTGTGGCAGTGTTCTGGCGGTAGCAGGTTCTCTCAGAGCCTCAAATCTGGAGAAAGAAGTCAATGTTGTGCAGTTCTACACACCATTTGGAGAGGTGAGGGTGAAGATTTTGATCCCTTACTTAGTTTTATGGTTTATGGTGATCAACAAGAATAATTTACATGGAATGGACTGAGTTGATAAAGAATAGTTTAAAAAAGAAGAAAAAAAGAATTAAGTACCTTGCCATGCCAGTTTCTCTGTTGTTGTACCATCCTACATTATTGAGCGGTTGGAAATGCTAATAGGCTGGGAATTGTGCTCTGAAAGCCAGAAGTCTCAGCACCTGGCAAAACAGGCTTTGAGTCATTGATATTAATTAAAAACCATCCCTTGCATACCCATACCCCTGACTCCCTTTCAACAGCATCTGAGAACTCTTAAAGTGCCCGGGAAGCAGATGACAGGAGTTGGCTGGGAGGGAGGAGGGCTGCGTATTGGCCTCGCTGTGGACTCCTACATCTACTTTGCAAACATAAGACCAGACTACAAGGTAACAACGTGTGTTTTGCTTTTAATTTTAAATTTTTTGGGAAAGAATGGTTCTTGAAGACACTCATAGACAGAGAAAACATAATGATAAAATACTCAGAATCAGAATCAGAGAATTTATTGTCATTGTGCCAAATGAACAACGAAATTTTTAGCAGCAGTTCACCCAGTATTATAAATCTAAATCTAAAAGACAAGAAATAAATAGTATAACAACAAATTAGAAAGAAATATACAAAATCTATATACACACAGAATTTGAAAGAAATATATACACAAAAATAGAAACAAATATACACACTAAAAGTACTGGTTATTGGTTATTGCACATGGTCCGTATGTGAATTTTTGTGCGTGCGGGGTGGGGTGGGGGGGGGGGTGCCTCTGGCATGAGTATGGTCAAATGCTGGCCAGTTGCTCAGTATTCATCAGGGCAGAGTCAATAAAACTAGTAAGTAAGTAAAACCTGGTTCCATAAAGACATTGATCACAAATCTGAATAAACACTGTGTCACAGTAATATTAATCAGCTTTAAATCAGTTGAATGTTAGATAGATAGAAGATATTGGGGCAGTGTTTACATGTCACATTAATTTTTAAGTGTCTAAAGGTCCTTTGGACCATTGGTTTTGTCTTTTACATAGAAGGTGTGTGTGTGTGTGTGTGTGTCATAGAATACATACATACTAGCCATCTTGTTGTAGTTTTATGAAGCAACCGTCTACGCTCTGTGGAACTGCATAGACAACACCTTGCTTGTAGGATCTGTCTAAGAAATGTTTGGTCATTTGAAGGAACATGTCTTTTGTTTGATCATATTTCTTCCCAGAGTTTCGAAGCTTCGCACGGAGGGTAAACCTCACCAGCTCTTTTATGTCTCTTAACAGTGGGGCTACTGTAGCAGCACAGTGGTGTATGCCTACACAAAGCCAGAGCGCCAAGAGTACTGCGTTGTATTCTGGGACACCAAAAACAACGAGAAGTTTGTCAAATATGTCAAGAGCTTGATGTCCATCACTACTTCAGGGGACTTCTGCATCCTAGCCAGCAAGGCAGATGACACCCAACCTCAGGTACAAACATCTCCGGATTATACAGTATGTCCTAATATGGCAACAGTGAGAGGAAAGCAAAAAAAAGAACAGGACTTGTAATGATTTATAAAACATTGCATTTAATTCTCTAGTCACATGCTGTATGACTTAGACAAGCTTATTCATTGATACCGAAGATAAAGAGTGATAGTAAGTATCACAAATGTTTCTCTGCTGTCTTGCCTCTTGTTTTTCTAATTCATTGCCACAAAGGAGGATGCTGAGTTAGACTCTGGAAACCATGCAAGGGTAATGTACAAATTAAAACCACACGCTCCAAATGAGCGATGATTTGTTTTGATAAAGAATCATAAGTTGACCTGTTGAATAATGTTGCACTACTGTGTGTTCTTCAGTATGTCCTCATTCTGTGCAACTCCATTGGGACTCCACTTGACTCAAAATACATTGACATTGGTGAGTTCATACAGTAAAGAAAGAAATACTTATCTTGTGATGCCACTTTCTTTTGCATTTTCTAGTCAACACATTATAAAAAAAACCTTCTTACATTATACCATATACTAAACAAGCCGTGTGCCCTTCAAGCTTGTATACAGTTGGCACACAGAAGTGAACTCTGTAATAATCTTCTTGTGGCACAACAGTGGGTTGATCAAAGTCCTAATTTACCATTAGGGTGGTGTATTTCTTCAAGTCAATGTGAGAGATCACACCCTGTGGAGAGTAATGGTGGTTGGCCTTCTGCCACCTGCAGCCCACAGTTACATCTTTCATGGGCCCGCAGCATCCTATAGCAAACAGTTAGTTCTGGGCATCTTTATATCTCACAAATATTCAGCATTCTGGCCCTGCTTGACCTGGCCGAATGTTTGCTAAGAACCTCAGGCCAAGACGGTTCAAAGTCTGCTGATTTGAAGGACTTAGTGGGTCTGAACAGGTTTCAGATATCCCACCTAGTTAAATAATAAGAGAGTGAGTTCAAGTGTGCCTTTTGGTGGTGTCTCCTCTTGTGTCCTCATGATGGCTTTTCTTTTACCAAACTAGTCAAGTGTATCATTTAGAGAACACTGCAATCTTCTTGTGTTTATCCACACAGAAAATATGCACTGAGTTGTGCCTAGTTTAAAGTTACAAAAAATAAACATTTACAGTGATTTACAAACCTTAATTTGCCAGGTTTTTCAATGTAGTTTGGTATAGTTCACTGCAAGAGAATGAATTCTGTTTTATCTAACTTTTCACCAATCAAATAAAATGTGAAAACCTAATTATTATTTATGTACAGTATATGTACTGAATTGTATTGTTTGACAAGAAATCCCCTTAGTTGGTGACATTGGTAACCTTTGCTTTGGAAATTTGATGCCAGAAGCTGGGCACACAAAATTTACATTACATGACAAAAACAAATAGGTGGATACAATTGATTTAGATGCTCCCAAATACGATTGAACATACATTCTACATTGATCTTCATTTTTGTAATTAAGTGTGCCACTTGTCTACTTGGTCAGATCCACTGTTTGTCACCATGACCAAGACACACGTGATTGCTGCATCAAAAGAGGCTTTCTACTTATGGCAGTACAGAGTGGCAAAGAAGTTAACCGCCCTTGAGATCAACCAAGTGACTAGAACTAAGAAGGAGGGAAGAGAGAGGTGAGTTTTTTCAGACATTGGCATAACATTTACAGTACAATGGAGCTGCATTGACACTTTATAAGTCATACGAACTGTATTTTTATAAAATAGAACGCCCACAGTACACATCACGCAGATCAAGGAAAGTTACAGAAAGGCAAGATAATCACAAGGCTAGATTCTATGAGTCAGTGGATAAAACATTGGGTTTACTGTGGTGTTGGTACTGACACTGCTATGAAAAGGATTCATTCATCTGAATCAAATGCCACTGAGGTTCCAGACAGGCTGGGCATGACCTAATGTTCTGCCAGGGCGATCCTAGCACCTGGACTACAGTTCACCTCAGTGGAAAAGACAACTGTGTGTCTGTCTGTCTCTCTGGCCTTTTCTCATTCTCACTTCCTGCCTTTCTAGGGTTTATCACATTGACAGTAATCCATCTGGAGCCAATGACAGCAGTCCAGATTTTGCAAAATCCTTCACAGTAAGAGACATTTTTAACCCTGAAGTTGCACAGGTTTTGTAACATCCAGGTTGTAGCACAAATTCAAAAAAATGACTTACTTTTTTCTACAGTATACTGTAAAAATCCATTTTAATTTTATCTCTCTACCTACTCTTTGTGAAGAACTTTTTTGTATTATTACATAAAAACTTTTTTCCAGGGTTCAATTCATTGGAACTGTCTCACGCCTTAATTTTGAAATGTTAAAATTTCAGTATGAAATTGATTTAATTAACACATATATGAACTACTACTAATAGTAGCTTGATTTAAAATAAAGTGTTCGCTCAGAAAGGAATAATTGCAATGAGAATTAAGTGATTTTTCAATAAATAAATTGTATAACTTTTCATGGTTCGCATGTCTGTTTCTGTTCCATTTCAGGCAACTCGAGATCCCATTTGTTGCATTGCCGCAACAGATAAGACCCTGGTTGTGGTATGTACATCTCTGGTTTAATTATACAATTTTGATTAATGCAATAAAAGTAAAACGAACATTGAGTGTTTGGGTGTACCTGTATGTGTGCTTACAGGGCCGTGAGTCTGGCACCATTCATAGATACAGCCTCCCAAATGTTGTTCTCATCCAGAAATACACTTTGAACAACAGAGCCTACTATCTGTCCTTGAACTGCAACTCCAGGCGAGCATTGATTGGTGTTATGCAGGATAAACTTAGTGCTGAACAGATATCTATTGTTAACCAACCTTAAACACTGTTATAAAATGTAATTTATACTTTCTTTAGTCGTCTGGCCATAATCGACATTGCGGGTGTGCTGACTTTGTTGGACCTGGAAGTTCGAGCCTCCGCAGGCGACAGCACAGGAAACCAGGCATCTGCAGGAGATCCATCAAAGTTTGAACGCAAGGATGTGTGGGACATGAAGTGGGCTAATGACAATCCTGATCTGTTTGCCATGATGGAGAAGACCAGGATGTATGTCTTCAGGAACCTAGACCCAGAGGTGAGTGCTCAGGTGTTTGTGTGACGGTCAGCTGAATTGTCTTATTGTTACTAAACATTGTATATTTAAAAAAAAAAAAAAAAACAGGAACCCATCCAAACGTCTGGGTACATTTGCAACTTTGAAGACCTGGAAATCAAATCTGTCCTGCTTGATGAAATCATGAAGGTAAACCTTTGAGAAAAGTAGCACACAACACAACATAACCACTTGCGCTAATATCAAGATACTTATTTTCTCATAGTTTCAATTGAAGGTTTATTTTGCCTCCTAATATTCCAAAGTAGATGGATTTGCAATAGTTTAAACTTCCTGTTGAATTGTCTTGATAATAAAGTTGACTAACAAGGTAACAGCTGATTGCAAAATTATGAGAATTCCTCCCTTCATAGTGTTAACTGCCATAAAGAGAAGCTTTTCTCATAACTACTTTGTTGTACCTTGAAAGTGCTGAAAGGTGCAGTTTGTATTTGTTGATTTAATTAAACGGTCTGTTATGGGATCTCGCTTTGCAGGATCCAGAGAGGCCTAACAAAGACAACCTCATCAACTTTGAAATCCGCTCCCTGAGAGACAGTCGTGCATTGATTGAAAAAGTTGGGATTGAAGATGCCTCACAGTTCATTGAAGACAATCCTCACCCAAGACTCTGGTAAATGCAAAATTTTGATCTTTACTTTTGATTCAGCATAAAACATGACTTTAAGTTTAAGGGCCCTATTTTAGTAATGCAAGCGCAACAACAGACTGGTAGGAATTGGCTGCACAGACTGTGTGAGCATCTCTAAGCAAACCTGCTATTTTGGTTCATGTACTGTACAGTATGTGCAGCAATGCAAAGTGCAAATGGGTTGGGTGGAATATACAGGCTTCATACGTTTTGAAAAAACCTGGAAAAGTTATGGAATTTAAAAAATGCAAATTCCAGGCCTGGAAAGGTTTTGGAAAAATAAAAAGACCCAGAAAGTTTTGGAAAAGTCATGGAATTTTTAACACCGCATAATAATATGTGTTTAATTTACGAATCCCACTATGAACCACATACATTGTTTATTGTTAAACCTCTGAGGGTAAACTTTAACACAGATTTTTATTCTTATTGTATAATGTCGACTGACATTTTCAGGAATACATAGTCATGGAAATTTGCCAAAAAGTCATGGAAAGGTATTGGTTAATATACGTATGAACCCTGTATATAGTTTAGAGGGTGTGGTGATTAACACATTCACTCTCAGGCAGTCACATCACTGGTCTCATCACTCTCAAACAGCTGTGCCAGTTAAATGCATAACGACAATAGCTCAACAAATAAAGAATCCGCGTCATAATCATGTTGTTGTCTGGATGGTGCAGAGCAGCAACATGTAAACACACAGCACCACAACTCTTCAGCCAAAGGCAGATGGTGTGGGTTTAATTAAGAGTTACTATTATGATGATCGAAATAAATAAAAAAGAAAAAAAAGTTTCTAAATCTCCTCAATCTGACGCATCAGGAATAAAACATGAATAACTGATTTAAAAAAAGAAAGAAACAAAAGGTTGGAAAGGAGGCTGCGATGCAAAGAATTAATGAGCTTTGGTAATCTGGTTTATGTGTAATTTAATCAAGGTAAACATGGGACATAGAGATACACAGCAGCAAAATCAGTTCCCCAAAACTATTCCCCAATTGTCTGTTTAAAAGACATTTGAACTTCGTTGTCAGGTCAGCGCCAGATAATAGCTGCTGTCACTACCATTTTTATCTGAGCATATACTCCATGCCGGTGTGGGAGGAGTGTAAGAGATTTATGGTAAGACTTTTGAAGCAGCAGTGTGATCGCTGTAGCTTATGTGTTTTCTCAGGCTAGTGTGTCAATTCTTGCAGCATCGCTCAAAATCTGGCAACATCAAAACATGTGAGTTTCAGTCTGTAGACTTAAGAGTCATAAAGTGATATAATCATTGGGTTTGACACAGATGGATTGATTACAGACTATAATTTGGTAAAGAAAGATAGATACTGATTTACAGTTACAATTAACAGTCTTAGTCATGGATTGTCGCACAGCTTAATAGCTAAATTAATCATATCAGAGTGGGTGTAAGGATGTATGCATTGCATACACATCATGCCATAGTTAGTAACTACCCGCACTCTCTCTTTTTGTTATGAACCTGCCAGGCGTCTTCTGGCTGAGGCAGCCCTTCAGAAACTGGACCTGAAGACAGCTGAACAGGCCTTCGTCCGTTGCAAAGACTACCAGGGCATTGAGTTTGTCAAACGACTGGGCAACCTGCACAGCGAGCCCATGAAACAGGCTGAGGTGGCAGCTTACTTCAGCAGGTTTGAGGAAGCTGAGCGGATGTACCTGGATATGGATCGCAGGTACATTTAGCCATATTTGTTGGGGCATATTTGATGGTGACATCAAAACTTCCACTAATTGAATTTTGGTCATTTTGGGTACCATTCTGAATGAAGTATTGTGGTGCTGCAGAGACGTCCCAGCCTACAAATCGTATCCTACAGACTAAAGAAAACATATTTGTTTGGTACAGATCCTCGCAAAAATCACACTGTAATCATTTTAATTGTTTTAATTTTAATATATTTTTTTAATGAAAATGAGAATAACGATACAAAAATGATCATTCCCTTCAATATCGTGAATAATATCGCAATCACAATATCAGTCAAAATAATCGCAATTAGATATTTTCCTCATATCATGCAGCCCTAATGTCAGCAGTTCTTTAGGCATCATGGCCGGTTGATGATTTGTTTCCTGTAGGGACCTTGCCATCAGCCTTAGGATCAAGCTGGGAGACTGGTTCAGGGTGCTCCAGCTGCTCAAAACTGGCTCTGGGGACTGTGATGATACTCTGCTGGAACAGGCGTACAATGCAATTGGAGACTACTTTGCTGACAGACAGAAGTGGTATAGAATTTTAAATTAAACTTTCTTTCTCTCGTTAAGTGTATTTGTGTATGTAGTTTACAAGTTGGTAATATGCTAGTTTATTTGTAATATGCTACACATAGTTTATCTGTTTGTTTTTTTTTTTGGGGGGGGGGGGGTTCTCTAATGTGTACTTTGCATTATTTCAAGCATTCTAGTATTTTTTGTTCAGGAGATATGCATTATTGGAGTGGCATAGAGCTTTATTAAATATACAAATTGTGCAAATATAAACACTCAGATTTTCAATCACGAGACCGTCATTAGTACCATGCAGTATATTTAGTAGATCCCAAGCATCTAAAAATGCAGATAATAAGCCCTTATTGTCTTCACTTGTATGGTATTATAAATGCTAATAAAAATATTCCATCATTAAAGGATAAATGAACATTTCATAAATTCTATCTTGCTACCATGTCCATATGTACACTCACAGTTATTGAGTCACTATCATAATCATTCCTCCTGTACATACTAGCTGTGAAGTGATTCCTTCCTGACATCAGTCCAGTGTACGTGATGGAGGAAAAAATCCACAGTTTACATTCTGTGCATTCTGACTGTCATCCGAAGACAATGTGAGGCTTCAGCAGTCTGAGTTAGCTATATCAAGTGGGTATCTTCCAAAGTTAGTAATTTGAGTGCATAACACCGTTTTCCTTGTGTTGTTACTTGCTGAGCTGTATGGGGGGGGGGGGGGGGGGGATTTTGCACTAAAAAGAGGGAAGTTTGCACTAAAAAGACTGCAAATGCTGAAGCCTTATATTAGTTTCAGCTAAATTTTAGAAATCATTCTTGTACAGAACAAGAACTGGGGGTTTTGTCCCCCATCACTTACGTTGGAATAGCATTATGGACCTCCACACAGCGAGGATGGGTAGTAGGAATTATTAGGGCAACCAATAACTTTGTCAGTGTACTTTTGGTCATGTGAGTATTCTTCTACGATAGTCTGAAAAAATGTAAACCTGTACTTTAAGATCAAAGGAAACTGCCTCACTATAGATTTTAAATATAAATCCTTTCTGTTTCAAGGGTCAATGCAGTGCAGTACTACCTTCAGGGCCGTAACCAGGAGAGGCTGGCAGAATGCTACTACATGTTAGAGGACTATTATAGCCTTGAAAAGCTGACTACTGTGCTGCCGGAGAATCATAAACTTTTACCGGTGAGCCAGAGATTCAAATTTGACCAAAAATAGCTCTTTGATATTCTCTTTGGGCCTTGTGTAGAAGTTTGAGACATCAATGACTGTGAATCCCTAAAACCAACTCTCTATTGTCCCGATCTCTGTGTTTCAGGATATTGGACAAATGTTTGCCACTGTGGGCATGTGTGAACAAGCTGTGAAGGCCTACCTCAAGTGCAACCAGCCCAAAGCTGCCGTTGACACCTGTGTTCATCTGAACCAGGTGAGAGACAGAGTGGCGCCAGAGTATGGGAGTGACACACAGACAGCACTCCTTCAGCAATCACACACACTTATACCACGGCAGTCATTGTGGCAACTGCTGTCCTCCCACTCCCATCCTCTCCCTGAGTGATATTTAGAAGTCAAGTGTAAATGCTGCTCTCAAATCTTTCTCTTACAATGTAAATTGTAACATTTGGTTTAAGATGGTTGTTTAACTGTTCTTTGCTCAGGTTTGGAAAAAATCAATAACTTTCTTCATAAATACTGTAATCTGCAGCTGGTATATACTTTGTAAAATGTTGAGCCACAGCTGGCTTCAGTTTAAAGAACGTTACATCTGTGCTCTAATTGACCTTGTGTTAATCCAAATGGAGAAGTCGTCAGCAGTCTGAATTCCCTCCCTTCCACTCTGTGGGTGGTTTCTCCTGCTGTGTTAATGCTGTGTTTTTGATAATGAAATGAACAGGCCCTCACTGTTACTGTTTCTTAACTTTCCTGTTGGCTCATCCCCATAATGTTTGAAAAATACAGTGGGTTCTCATGTTATTAAGACTGACCACCCATCATACACGTATCATCATTATTATTATTATTATTATTACTAATTTAATGTATACGTTGAAGGAACTGACAGATAACATTTCACTGAAATTGTAATTTTATATGATTTCATGTGACAAATAACAAATTGATTGATCTAAATTGTAAAATTGTTATGCGCACAGATACAATATTTAAAAAGCTACAGGCAAAAGTAATATTGTTGTCATATTGTTTTTGAATTAATGTTGTAATTTCCTTCCAGTGGAACAAAGCAGTGGAACTGGCCAGGACCCACAACATGAAGGAGATTAAATCGCTTCTTTCCAAATATGCTTCACATCTTCTTGAGAAAAATAAAACTTTAGAGGCGGTGGAACTGTATCGGAAAGCCCACCATTTTCTTGATGCAGCCAAACTCATGTTTAAGGTAGGCTTTTGTTTGAATGCTCATGACTTTTAAATAGCTTCATGAAAGAAAAAAAAAAGTTTAAAAGCAGTTTTATGGGATTTCTACCCTCGGATGAAGAGATCTGTTCCAGAAAAATAAAACCGGAATTTGAGCTGAGCTAAAATTAACTGGTCATTATTCATTTTTTCAGCTTCCATCAGCACCCTGAGAGCAGTATTTTAAGGGTTAATAATTGGAATGAAGGTGTGTAACACCTAGGACCTTCCATAGGTGTAGATTTCAGGGGGGGGGGGGGGGGGGATGCAGGGTATATGTCCCCCCCCCCCAATATTTAGAAGAGATCCCCCTTCAAAAATATGAAAGACAACTCACCCCTTCAAAACATGTACGGAAAACAAGAGCTGTGTCTACTTGCGTGTTCATCAATGGGTCAGAGATCACAACAGGAGCGTGAAAAATAAAGATGTGATTTTAAATGTATCTTATGTCGATTTAAACTTTGGAGCTTCTGACTTTAACAAGGTCTTATTCTCCGATTTCTAACAGATTTGTTGTTGAGCTGTACATGACTCCAAAAAAAGATTGTGTGTGTGTGTACTGTATATAGTGATATGCAGCTAATTAATTACTGGAATAAGTTGTATTGTGGGCATGGACTTTGTCGCCACAGATAGCAGATGAGGAAGCGAAGAAAGGGACCCGACCACTGCGGGTGAAGAAGCTCTATGTGCTGGCGGCACGTCTTGTTGAAAATTACCACGAACAGGTGAAGACGTCACAGCAAAGCAAAGCCAAAGGGAAGAAGTCTGAGGTAATATATATATATATATATATATATATATATATATATATATATATATAATAATTTTTTTTTTTTTTTTTTAATGAAAGCTTTTAAAAATTATAATACTGTAATTAGGCAACCTCTGCACTTGCTGGGCTGCTTGAGGAAGATGCAACTTCTTCAGACAATCGTATTGTGGACAGTGCCTGGCGTGGAGCGGAGGCGTACCACTTCTTTCTGCTTGCTCAGAGGCAGCTTTACGAAGGCTACATGGAGAACGCCATGCGCACAGGTGCCAAATCACATAGGACACTTCACTATATAATGTAATAACTATTATTACAGTGTATTCCATGCCAACTCGAAGACAGGAGTTGAGTTCATGAGCTATTATTTAGTTCATATAGTGCATTCCCTCTTTTTAGACTGTTACTTAGATTCACATGTATTGAGAACATAAAATCATAAATTATGGTATTGCCTATTATTATTGGAATTTTTCACGTATCTGTACTTAAGTACAATCAATAGTGCATACTTTTGACTTTTACTTCGTTACATTTTGCAGCAATTATCTATACTTCCTACTCCACTACATTTCTACAACGTTCTGTTACATTTTCGTTACATTTCAGATCACTTTTTCCCCCTGCCAAAACGTCTTCCTGACCGTCACATGTTTGCAGTCCGCAAGGAAGCCTTCAGCAGCGGCCGTCCAGCTCCCGGTGCCGCTCGCGATATTACGAATCCCACTATTGCCACGCCAAAACCCGCCCTTCAATAGCATTTATTAGCCAGGCGCGTACCGCTCCCGGTACTACCGCTGCTCCTGTTACTGCTGCTGCTCCAGATACTCTGCTTGGTCATATGTGAAGCATCCGTTCACATATGGTTAATATAGAACCCATATATTTATCTTAAAAACATGCCCGGTCCTCCTCAGCTGTGAAGCCACGTACTTGTTGTCCGAGCCCATGTGTGTTCTTGCTAAATAAATGTGTGCAGCATTCACTGTCCCGTGGGAAAAAATGCAAAGTTGAGCTTCATGCAGATCACCCTGATAGATAACCAGAATTGTAAGTCAGAATGTAAACTGGGCCACAGATGGTAAGCACAATTACATTAACCTAAAACTAACTTAATTAAAATGCCACAGTCCATGCAGTTTTTTTAAATTATTAGAATATAGACATTAAGAGAATACATCGTTATGCAAGTACTTTTACTTTTAATACTTAAAGTACATTTAACATCAGGTGCTTTTTACTTAAGTAGGGTTTTCATTGTTGTACTTTTACTAAAGTAAATATATATCTGGTTATTTGTACTTTTACTTAAGTACTGAGATTCAGTACTTCCTCCACCACTGATAAATTATATAAGATACCTTAGCATAATTTGTGTAAATAATTAGGACAGTACTCAGTCATCAGATTAATATCTGTTATAGTTATACAAACTAATACAAGTAGAGGAAGAACCTGGACAAACCTAAGAATGAGAAAGTATTGATTTTCACTGTCACAAATTCATTTTTTGACTTGGACAGTCTTGGGACTTGGGCTGTATTGAGCCAAGTTAGTTTCCTATAATAGATACAACCAGACAGAGTCAGTGGAAGTCCATCTCTTTACTGTTTTTTTTTTCATTTTTAAAGCCCTTCACCTGCGTGAGTATGAGGACATCATCCCAGCGGTGGAGATCTACTCTCTGCTCGCCATTTGCTCCACAGCCAATGGGGCCTTCAGCACAGGCTCACAGGCCTTCATCAAGCTGGAGTCCCTAGAGAGTCTGGACCCTGAACAGCGACAGCTTTATGAGGATCTGGCCCTGGAGATCTTCACCAAGCACACCCCAAAGGACAACCTCACAACGGACCTGTACAGATCATCAGAGGGGTGAGGGCACCAATAAGTTCAGATCCAACTCTGGCTGCAAACACCTACACTGCGTGGCTGCAAAATACCATTATCATATTATTTAAAAGTCATTTAAAGTACATGTTTTGGGAGTCTTTCCTTCTTACACAGAGTTAGACAATTGTATGCACACTGTTTTTATGTTCCATGGTAAGCTTAGCTTAGCTTAGATTCACTAATCACCATGACAAACATATTAAAGTTTGTCTGAATCCACATTGGGAGGAACAACTGTAATGGCTTTGACAATTAATTAGGGTTGAGTGTTTTGAAATTATTATTATTATTATTATTATTATTATTATTATTATTATTATTATTATTATTAAAATATAAATACATTTCTGTATCAAATACCTACATTACTTGTATGTGGGTTTAAATAAGCAAAATACTGTTCCTGCTCTGTGAAATATGTATTATTACTACAACTATAACTATATTTTAAAAGTTCTCTGCTCCATCTATGGGCAAAAGACAAAAATAGTAATGTCTCAAGCCCAAATGCAGTTGATTATTACAACAAAATGTTAAATTAGCTATATTCATAATCCATATATTTTCTCTAACAATGGCTATTTAGATGATTTGTATACCCAACAGTATGTGTTGGCAGTAGGTGGCAGGAGCTCAGTCAGTAGGAAGTTGGGTTGGGAACCGGAGGGTTGCTGGTTCAAGTCCTCAGGTGAACTGGTAGCTGGAGAGGTGCTGGTTCACCTTCTGGGCACTGCCAAGCTGCTCTTGAGCAAGGCACCGAACCCCCAACTGCTCGGGGCGCCTTTCCATGGGCAGCTCCCTCACTCTCCATTAGTGCATGTATAGGTACTGAGCATGTGTGTGTTATTCAGGCCTGTGTGTAATAACAACAGAGTGAAAACATTGCAATTTCCCCTTGCAGGATTAATACATTATTATTATGTGTGAATTTTGGGAGATGAAATAGATTACAGAGCGAGCCCCTGTAGGCTGAAGTAGCAGCATTGGGGTCTTCATTATTGTCACTCTCTTAGAATGCTGAAAAGAGGGAAATGCTAGGAGTCTACAAATAGTCAAATAGGCTTCTTTCTATGCAAATAAGCCTAAATGCAAAAACAGTCCAATTCACTAAGATCAGACTTATAAGTGTCTTAGAGAGTTGGTGGTAATGAAGCACATTCATAAGAGGTGTCCTCCGCTTCAAATCATGCCATCTTTTTTTACAGTCTGAACAGCACTGACAGATATTAAATCACAAATACAGTTTCTTTCTGTCAAGTTTAAAATGCTTGCCTGACGTTTTGAGGAATGCCTCTGTCTGAACATTTCTTTTTCTCTCTGCCATTGCTCTGCCGACTCTGTTCTTGGTGCAAGGCAACCGTAGCATGATACGTTGATATAATAAGGCAATGCTGTTCGACGTGATGCAAATGTTACAAGCTGAAGCTGCACATTTTTGAAGCTCAAGTGGATATTTTTTTTTTACTATTCACAGCACATTTGTCATTATTTCCATAACTTCCAAAACTCACGTGAAGGCGTAGGGCTTTCCCTTTCTTTCACCTGCGGGGCTCTGTGAGAATATAAACAAAGTCACTTGACTGGGGGCAAAGGACATCATTGAGGGCAAAAGAAATTAACTCAAGATTGAATGATATGGTGATTTAATTTGATGTAACTTTATAATGATGGGCTTATTGTAAAAATGCAGCCACAACAGGGGAAAAAAAAAAAAGAAAGAAAGGAAAACGGGCTGTTGCCTGGGCAACAACAAACAGTTAAGCTAGAGCTATAGAGACAGGGACCAGGGAAGTGTGGCGTATGCATTCATCGTTACAATTTGACAAAAAGGCCACTCAAAAAATCTTGTAGTCCTTTAGTCCTTTAATTTACTAAGTTTCTCTACTACATCATAATATTCCCTGACTTCAACTACATCTATTTTTCCCCTTTTAGGACGGAAGGAACTTTACCCACGTGCATTGTGACAGGTCTACCGATCCAGGAGTACCAGTTTTGGATGTGCAGTGTGTGTAAGCACTGCGCTCTAGGGCAGGAGATCAGCAAATATAACTGCTGCCCACTGTGTCACTGTCCTGTAGCATGAAGCTCAATCACAAAAGAAAACTTCATTTTAAAGCATTGTATATGTTTCTTTTTTATATATTTTTCGAGCACATGAACTGAAATTATTTACTTATTATTTACGTAGAAATAGCTGCACTTGGTTTCAAATTAATGCTTTAAGTTCTTGAACTGAAACTGTCATACGTTGTGTCCACAGTCAAAACATAGCAAACAATATGTTCAGCAAGCTTCATTTTATGCTGTTAATAATTTAGTTAAAAGTATTTTTTTACCTTGAATGTTGTAAAATATGTCGTAATATTTGAATCAAAAGAACTGCTTAGTTAACTTGTTTTATATCAAGGTAATCGGTGAATAAACGGTCACATTAATTTAACACTTATTTTTGCTTGGATTTCATTATGCTGACTTTTACTCTCATGTTGCATTCTTGATCGCTGTACATGATGTGGAAAATACTGGGTTACACTTTACTTGAAGGTATCTACATAAGAGTGACATGACACTGTCATGAACGTGTCATAAACATAAACAAGTCTTAAACGTTTATGCTTTCAAACCACTATCACCAACTCCTTTGTTTAGAAACGGTCAGTACCCACACCATCAGTAATGTTCCCTGAGATCACCACTCCACCTGGGAATAGTAAATAACAAATAAGTATCTGTGCTGACTATCTGTAAGGAATTCTTGAGTACATCCAACCAGATCATTAAGTGGAATTTGATCTGTGCTTTCCAGAGGTCGGTTTGGTAAATAAGGATAAGGACATGGTTCAAAGGGAAACGCTGCTTCTATAGTGGATTTAATTGTTGGTACATGATAGGATGATATTTGCAGAGTGCAAGTGTTTAGCCTTTTACATTGCTGTCTTGGATCAAAAATGTTTGCCTGAAATGATTTTTTAAAAACTTGACCAACATTGATAGCATGGTAAGTATTTCACACAACACTAATAGTTGCGTGTCAGTGATCCATGTTGACTTGCCTCTGATACAATGGTCTCCTGCCATCTACTGTCAGTAAATGGCATCAGTGAGAAGGATACAGCATCATGAGCAGTCAATTTGTCTCAGCTGACTCAGTGTTCTGTTTAGCATAATTTAAGGATATTTTCTATAATTTGGTATGCCTTGCAAAAAGAGATTGTATTGCTGACATCCATAGTACTACAGCGTTGTTTGCAGCTTGATTCGTCTTCGTTATTACTTACATTGATGAATAATTTCTCAATATATCTTTTATTTTACTGTATTTATTGTTTATGTCATATTAATGTTTAATATGTATGTTTGTTTGTTTATGTATGCCCCTTTCACCAAAGCAAATTCCACATAAGTGTACTTATTGTGGCAATAAAACCTTTTCTGATTATGAATCTTGGCTTGGCCACTGATATTTTAATGACACTTTATATATATATATATATATATATATATATATATATATATATATATATATATATATATATATATATATATATATATATATTATATTATATAAATAAGGAGTTACTGTTTTATCCCCAGGATTTCCAATACATCACACTGGGTTTCTTCAATTCATTTGAGTCTTTTTTTATGTTATACACCTTGTATATTGTATTTAACTGGCCTTAATTCTGTTTTTAGGTATTTAAATTAATGATCTGAACTATACTTCACGTCCACAAATAAAGAAGTAGTAATATGCTGATTCTAACATACGTGTCTGTTACTTACCAACAACAACTGCTGTGAGTTTGTACATGGCTACCTGAGTATTTTAAATCATCTTTCACTGTTGCTGGGCCCATAAAGGCTAATACTCTTGATTTGGTGCTGTCTCAAGTGTTCCAGATAGTAATGTGTCATGTTTAGATGTTCATGTCACTAACTACACTGTTTGCCACTGCCACCTTAGCCATATTTAAACACAAAATCTTCCCTATCGCTCTCTTTTTTCTTTTCTTTTTTCTATATTTTATTTATATATTTCCTGTTTAGCAAACAAGAAGAAAGCACAGCAGAACACAGCAAAGTAACCCACCCATAGACAAGAAAAAAGCAATAACAATAGACTAACAATTAAATGAAAAAGAAAATATTGTATCGAAGTATGCACACATTATCCATACATGTACAAACACAGGTCCAAATAAAAGAAATAGAGTAAAAGAAAGAAAGGTTGCTCTCCTGAGAAACAGTCAAACCAGTTGACACAGTCAGGAGTGAAAATCGACAGTGTATCAAAATCCAAGGAAAAGGTGCAAAAAATTAAGGGTTTTAAGACATTCTTGATAGATAAGACAAAAATGGTTGCCACATTTCGTCAAAGTTTACAGAGTTGAGATATACATTGTATTATACTTTCTCCACATGTAGCAAGTTGGATATCTCTGCTAGCCAGGTCTTAAAAGAGGAAATATCCTCACTTTTCCACAATGTTAATTCCCTATCTCTCTTGAACACTTTTCCTCCTCCCTCTGCTGCCAGGTCATCAAACTCTCCATCAAACTTGGGTTTTAACAGTGCGTGTGTGAATGATCCACTGGAAAATGGGGATGTAGCCTACTGTATGGGCCTATTACTATTTTATTCTATTTGTATCTCTAGTACATTGTTTTATTATATATCCCCCTCAGCTTTATTCTCCTTAATTGCAATTTTTCCCCAAAACGTTTAATATTCTTTGAGACAAAAAGCCAGCACAGCAAACCCAAAAAATATTCACAATAAGATGAGAAACAAAATTAAGAAACAAATGAGAAACAGAAGGCAGGCCTTTAAGAATGATGTGAGCACTTAGCCGAAGAATCATAAAATATTTACAGTGATACATTTGGCTCCTTAAATAATCTGGCGCACCTAGACACTGGAGCACATTCAAGTTTAAAGTTGTATAAAACAGCCTGTTAGTGGGGAATAATGTGACAGCAGGGTGATCAACTGTCCTGTTAGATGCTGCGTTCCCTGCGCTGGACTCAGAAACACCACACCACTGCAACGTGCCCTACCTGCGCTGTTCACTCCGGACTGATCTGAACCAGAGACGGCACATCTGCGCCGCCGGAACAACTCATGGCCAGGTATGCTGCTGTAATCATTTCCTCCAGTTTCTAGCTTAATACACATGGTTGTAGAGGAACTATTATTCTCTTGCAGCGACATTATTTGTCTAAGTAATATTTTTTTGCACAATTTTCGGATTATTTGGTGCATAACTCCCAATGTCCTTAGGCTATAATTGGCGCACAAAGTCGGTTTTATTTCACTTTAGTCTTTTACTTTTTATGTTTCACTATCAATTATTTTTGGAGTCTACAACGCTGAGAAATGTTATTGCTGCAGAAATCTGACCTTGGTTTGCCATTTTCACTGCAGTTTGAAACGCTATATTACCGTGCGTAACACAATACAAGTAAGTCCATGCTACTGGTTTCAGAGCTACAGGAGGGACAGCAGGTATTGGTGACTGTTGACGAATAAGCTACGCGTTTGGTATCATATGTTTATTATACAAACACTAATGGTGCACCGACATGCCTACATGATCATTTGATCAGCACTAGTTTTATTCTCTGAGCCATTGGCAGCCAATACATTCCATTTATAATGAGCCAGTTCTTGTTTCAAGGCTTAGGTTATTTCTGTTGCATACACATCCAACTTAAAAAGTTGAATCATTTTGTTCATTGCATGCAAATGCATTTAAAGCAGTGGTTCCTAAAGTAGGGGTCCTTGAGAGAGTTACAGGGGGTTCCCAGCTAAAACAGGAATAATTTAATTTGACTATAATTCCATCCATATGTAACACAATGACAGAATATGACTATTGTATTCATACATTTTCTGTAATAAAATATCTGAAAGCAAAATATCCTGTCAGATGGGACACAATCTTATCAAATGGGGGTCCTTGGTCTAATTTGTGTCAGTTTAGGCCAGGGTAGCCTACTTGACATGGAAAAGTTTGGGAGCCACTGCTTTAGAGTACTGTCAATATGTGTGTAACTTGTGACACGAAATGTAACTATGTATATTTAAATGCCTGATGGAACCATTTTCTTTTCTTTTATTTAGTTTGCGAGTGATGTCATTCCATTACAGGGTGCCACAGAAACCCAGATGCAACTGGATACTTGACGGCTCTGATATGATGCACATCAATGTGATCAAATGACAAGAACGTATGAGGTGTTAATTTCATTGTCTCTGTGTGCAGGCAACAAAGAGATTTTCACCAAGAATAGCTGAACGGCATCTAACAGCCTCATCATGATGTATGGACAGATCCTTCATCCCCACAGCCCTGATGGTTGCTTTATAAATGTCAATGTTGGTGGTTTCAAACAACGGATGGAGCACAATGTTCTGAAACAATTCCCACAGACACGTCTGGGTCGCCTTCTGTGTTGCAGCTCCAAAGAAGCAGTCCTGGAGCTCTGCGATGACTTCAGTCCCTCTGAAATGGAGTACTATTTTGACCGCAATCCACATTTTTTTGGCTACGTTCTCAACTTCTACCTCACAGGCAAAATCCACCTGGTAGATGGGCTGTGCGTTGTCTCATTTTTTCAAGAGATTGAGTATTGGGGCATCAAGGAGCGCCACCTGGACTTCTGCTGCAGCAACAAATTCCATGAACTGATGGGGCTTGCAGAGAAGTGCTGGGATCAGAGCAGCGATGACCTGCAGCTCCACAGCTCGGACTCATCTATTGAGGAGCTGTCAGCTTCGGAGGAAGACATAGAAATGTTTGAAGGCTCCTGGTGTGCAGATGTCCGCAGGAATATCTGGATTCGACTTGAGAATCCAGGTTATTCCACTTCAGCCAAAGTGATGGCTGTAGTATCCCTAAGTGTGGTCCTTGTCTCCATTGTTGCCATGTGCGTCCACAGCATACCGGACTTCCATCAAGTAGATCTCAATGAGAAGGAGATTGAAAACCCAGTGCTGACTTTCTTTGAGTGCCTCTGTGTTCTGTTCTTCTCTGCAGAGTTTATTCTCCGTCTGGCAGTTGCACCATCAGCCAGGAAGTTCTTGTGCAGCCCTCTCAATATTATTGACTTGATGTCAATTATGCCCTTCTATGTTACTCTGGTCTGTGATATAATGGATGAAGGTGAGAACACAGACCTGGAGAATGTTGGCAAAGTGGTGCAGATCTTGAGGTTGATGCGAGTCTTTCGCATCCTAAAACTGGCTCGCCACTCAGCTGGCCTTCGCTCTCTCGGTGCCACACTGCGACACAGCTCCAGTGAAGTAGGGCAGCTGGTGCTTTTCTTGTCTGTGGGCATTTCCATGTTTTCTGCTCTTATTTGCTTTGCAGAGACAGAATCGGAAGAGTCAGAGCTGCAAACTATTCCTATTGGATGGTGGTGGGCCACCATTAGCATGACTACAGTGGGCTACGGGGACACCTTTCCTGTGACGCTTGCTGGGAAGCTGATAGGAGCCCTGTGCATCATCTGTGGGCTGCTGATCGTGGCTCTGCCCATTACTAACATCTTTAATAAATTCTCCAAGTTCTATGAGAAGCAAAGACATATCGATCTCAGACGAAGCAATAACTGAACACTCTCCAGCAAGTTCTAAAGAGTTCCAGGATGCAATGTCAAAATGTTTACCCCACAGACTCCTTCTTCACTCACAACTCATGAGATGTTGTAAAAGAATGTGACCATGATACATTAGCAGGGAAAAGGGATGAGCTGCAATATGTACTGTAATAAACTAAAATAAATGGGGGCTTAGTATTTAAAGGTCAAGCAAGTCTTTTTTTCTTGTGTCGGGACCAATAATATGTTCATGGCTTAAGGGAATAGTTTGACATTTTCTGAAAATTTTCTTAATAGTTTTCTTGTCAAGAGATATATGAAACGATTGATACCACTCCCATGTCTGTACAATTAACAAGTAGCTAGCACCAGCAGCCGGCTACCTTAGCTTAATAAAGACCGCTAACTCGGTTCGGTCCAAACGTAACAACATCCAACTACCAGCATGGGCTCTTTCTTGTTAATGGTAAGTTACTGGTCCTGGCTGAGAAATAGTACACAGCGAACAGTAAAAATAAATAATAACATCCAATTGTAGTTTAGATTAGTAGAATTTGACAGATATATCATGTTAATTAGTGAAATTTAGAGGTGCTGGTTGGTGTGTTTTGTTACCTATTGACAGATCCTGGGGCTAGCTGTTTTTCCTTGTTTCCAGTCTTGATGATGAGCTAAGCTAAGCTAACAGGCTACTGGCTCTAGCTACATAGTTATCATACAGATATGGGAGAGGTCTCGATCTTCCCATATAATTTAGACAAAAAGCAAAAAATTACCCAAACAGGTAAAAATGCTCATTTAACTCCATTGACTTCATTCACAGTATATGGACAACTTAACCCAAGTGCAATACCATTACCATTTTTAAGCCATTAAATGCATTATTAAAGTGCTCATATTATGCTTTTTGGCTTTTTCTCTTTCCTTTAGGTTTAGAAAAGTGAAAAAGTCCACCCCAAAGGGACTTACCATCTCTGACAGAAAACACTGTTCACAAACTGCTCCAAACAGCTCTATTGTAGTCCAGCCTTTACTTCCGTTACGAATGTAACACGTTATAATGCCCACCTAGCTGCTAGCGTGGCACGCCCTCATACTCTGCTTCTGACTGGCTAGTAGTCCTTACCTAGCTACTGAGCATGTGCAACTCTCAACAAAGATGGAACAGAAGTGAGATGTCTCACTCTGTAGCTAAAACAGAGAGCTCAACACACAGGGTGAAAAGAGGAGCTGCAGCAATGTGCAGTACAACAAAAATATAGTGTTTGTGTATATACGTAAACCTACTCTGATATAACCTCTCTGATAATACAATTATGAACCTGAAAAGGAGCATAATATGAGCACTTTGATGCTTGGCAGTAAAAGTCTAAGTTATTCTTGCATTTGCAGCAAGAACAATGTGACACAGCATTCTGTAGTTGTTCATGTACTTACAGTTCCCATCTGCTATTGAGCCATGCGTCTCGTTCTCATGGCTCAGTTGTATTTTGTGAAAAAATGCTGTTATATGCATAATCCAATGAGACGATTCTTGCTGCTTGCTGGGTCATCCGTGTAATGAGTTCTTAATCAAGTGCTGGGTCAACAGCAGTTAAAGTCAATAAAAAAAAAAAAACCTTACAAGGTGCTGAATTCACAATTTATCCCATCATAAGTATCGAGAGTCTTTAAACGGAGAAGCATAAACTGGATGATATTGGTCTGTGTTGGACTTATTATCATTAAAATGATTTGTGTTTCTTCCATGCAGCTGTTATCAGGTTGTATTTCAAATTTGTGTTGAATCTATGTGCAAGCAAACGTTCAGTCGTGCTGTGGTTTGATGTTCTGCTTCTTGCAGCAGTTACCTTTATCAGCAGTACCTGCGTATGCATGCTTTATCTGCTATCTCTTCCACAGATAAGAATGTACGATCAATAAAAACAAATCAAATATCTGAGTTGCTCTCCAAAGGATGCCAATACTGTGGACAACAGAAACTTCTATCTCAATCCAACTGGTTTTTAATATGAACCATGGCCTCTACAGTACTGTCTGTGGTGAGGTGGGGATTTTTTTCAAGAGTTAAGTAAATATGTTTCTGAAATTTGTATTTCAATTCTAGTAAAATAAGTTTTTTTGAGTATACGTTTTAAAAGCACAAACCAATAAAAATGCAAGATTTAAAGTACACTTAGTACTACATTGAGTTGAATTTAACATTATTATATTTATAATACATTAAAGTAGGCATAAGGGTAAAGTACACTTGCATTAATTATACTTATACTGGATTATTATATTATTATAATGTATTCAAGTTTTCAGTGAAGTAATATGCTTTGATTAAATATAATAAAAAATGTGCTTGAAAAGTCATACTTCTCAAAAGTAGACTGTACATGTTTATTAATTCATGATTTAAAGTGTGTTTGGTATACATTAAAGCAAAAACAAAATGGTAGGACTACATTAATAACAAACTAAAATGTAATTATTTGACAGTGTACTTATACAAAATAAAGTCAAATATCACTTCAAGTAGGAATGAAATAAATATATTTGTGTTATAAATACACTAAAAATATGCAAATAATATGCTCACATTTGATCATATTTTGTAAAAGCGTACCCAAGTTTGACTGGTACATTAAAGTGCAACATAATGTATTTTAACTTTAAGTAAGCACTTTTTTTTTTTTTTTGACCTAGGCCTTTAGTCTGATTTTTCTCCCTGGCAGCTGCTGACTACAACATGTATGCTATTTTGCAGCCCTCAGAGAATTGCTTAGTATCTTGTGGCTTCAGCCCTTAAATAAACATCTACGTCAGCACTCAGGGGTATGGTCACCTTTTAAGCTTGGGTCCCTCCTGCTGCATCCTCCTTTATGTTCAAAGTCACACAGTATTGCACTCTAATTTAGTTCATCGCTTCAGTCTTTATAAGTGAACATCACCGTCAGCAGTATCTGTGCTCATCTCAGTACTGGAGGACAGCCAGGTGGTTTCTACATAAACATAGAGAGAGTGTCTGCGCTTTTGGGGTACTTTAATCACTAAAAGCCTAAACCTGCTAGTGACCCCCATGAGGCTGTTCATATGACGTTGATGTTATTGATTGGATGTTAACATACATGTTAACAACTAACATGCAGAAGGGGTGACATGCATCAAAAAGCCAACAAAAAGAGCGTTGCTAGAAAATATAAAAATATTCCATGGGGTTTGTTGAATCGAGCTGATGTTTTTCGGCTATTTATTCAATTATTGTTTGTTTGTTAATTGCTCTATTATATAATTTAGGACACTTGATTAAACCAATAAATGAAGATTTTCTTTGACTATAGCAGTGCCCGTTTGGAACGGGCCGATTGCTTGGTTCCCATTATTGCTGCTTGCAGTATTGGTGATACATCAATCTGGATCGATATATCGATTCAATGATCCACGATCCAATATTATCGATGCAAAGTGAAAATATCGATACATATCATCTGTAAATGGGCATATGATATTGTCTCATATTGATCGCAGGACCTTGAATTGAATTGAATCGAAATAGTATCATGATAGACTTTAAGATATCAGCAAATAACGTATTGTTGTCCAAAAAATCAATATAGTATTGTATTGTGATAAAACTTGTGATTTACACCCCTAGCTTGCAGCGTTGTCAGGTGGCATGCCTGTTCGAAGCGAGAGTCACTTATCAGATCGTAAATGATAAATGTACTGGCGATTAATTGCCTTGTGCTACTTTTCTTCTAACAATTATAAAATGCCTAAAGAACATAGTCAAATAACTGAAAACCATAAGTGAGTTTTCTTTTCTAAAAGTAAGATATCATAATCTAAGAATACTTAAACACTTTGTATTTTCTTACTCCAGCAATAAAGAGCAGTTTACTAGTTATTGAATAGGATTTGAGCCACATGCCTTAATATGTCCATGTCTAATGATTATTAGCCTTGTTGTTAGCCTTTTACTGCTTTGCTCATTTCACAGTGGCTTCACAAAACTGACATTGATTTCCTTTGAATTACCCTTGTGGCGTTATCAGATGTTCTGCTTACTCAGCACACACATTCACTCACAATGAGCATGTTGTGTTCAAATAAAGGGTGTGTTCTTGAAATGCAGCATTTGCACTCTGGCTGACACATCGCCTGAAAAAGAAAAGACTGCCCCAGTGGTGCTCTAATGCGGCAAAAGTGCCCTCTTGGATGCTATGGTAGAAAAAAAAATATAAAAGTGTCATGTAGGGTGGCCTTAAAATCAAGAAATGTGTAGCAGTGTCATACAGACTGCCTTACATGCTGGATAATTTTATGCTTGCTGGTGCCCTTTTTTATTTTTATCTGCCCCTGCCCCTGCCCCTCAGACAGCCTGAGTCCGCCACTGCTCATGTAGCCCACACACAATATAGATCAGAGGAGAGAAGAGCGTATTGTTTGGCTTGAAGTGTTTAGCTGTTAGAGTGCATGTATCATAGAAAATGTCTTCAATGTAATGACTGAAAACTAGACTAAACTTAACCACTAAACAAGTGCGCAGTTCAGTCTACAAAACGGTATCAGTTGTCACAGCTGTCTTTGCAAACCAAGTAAATTCATTTGTCGTGATGGAATACATGAAGTCTTTGTGCCCTGACTTAGCAGGCTGAAAGATCCCAGGAACTCAGTGTTTCATTTCAAGGAAAGTGCCAATGCTCGGATTTCAGCTAATGATGTATGAAGGGCGCTGGTCCACAAACACAATGTTACACTCTTCTGACATATTCAAATTATTAAACACAGTCACTTTTTGCTGGGTGTGGGCTACTGAGTACAGGTACACTGTGGTGTCTCAGAGGTTGGGTATACTGTAGATGCTAGTTTTAAGAAGTGATTTAAAAAGATGTCACAGATTTGGCTAGACTGAGATTATGAAGCATGAAGCTACTGTTGCTACATGCAATTCAAAAATACATTTATGGACTGACCAAAGCTAAACAAGTTGAGGAGTAACAGAAAGAGAAACAGAAGGTCAGGTTAGTAGTAAAGTTCGGCAATGGTGTTCAGCACCTCAGAGAGGTGAGAGAGATAATTTCAATTATAAGGGATTAATTTGAATAAAATAGCACTATTTTGTTATGGGAATATTTAGACTTTTTGTGTGGAGTTTGCATGTTGTTCCAGACTTTTTCGACATACTATGCTCTGACTTTTTATCACTTTTTCGACATAATATACTTTGGCTTTTTATTACTTTTTTGACATACTATAATATGTTTTTTTTATGACATTTGTTTTACATATTATACTATGACTTTTTTCAACATACTATAATATGGCTTTTTAATGACTTTTTTGACATAATATACTATGGCTTTTTAATCACTTTATTCGACATACTATACTATGACTTTTTTGACATACTTTACTATGGCTTTTTTATGACTTTTTTCAACATACTATACTATGACTTATTTCGACAAACTATACTATGACTTATTTCGACATAATATACTATGACTTTTTTGACATACTTTACTATGGCTTTTTTATGACTTTTTTCAACATACTATACTATGACTTATTTCGACAAACTATACTATGACTTTTTTCGACATACTATAGTATGGCTTTTTTCGACATACTAATACTATGACTTTTTTCGACATAATATACTATGACTTATTTCAACAGACTATATTATGGCTTTTTCTCACTTTTTTGATATACTATACTATGAGTATTTCATGATTTTTACGACATAATATGACTTGACGATATAAGAGGTAAGACTCTACAGAAGGTTATGAAATGTGCTCAGCACAATCCCCAGGAGGGAGCTGCCATCCATGGAGGACCTACACCTACGCTAGAAAGAAAGCCCACAGGACTATCAAAGACCCAAATCATAACAGCTTCATCATCTCTTCCACAAATATATTTTACTTAATATATGTTATACTTGTTATGACAATTTTCGACAAACTATACTATGACTTTTTTTATCACTTTTTTTGACATAGTAGGAAGGACTTTTCGTGACTTTTTTATAGACATACTATGCTATGACAATTTTCGACAAACTCTTACTTTTTTATGATGTTTTTTAACATACTATACTATGACTTTTTTATTACTTTTTTGTCATATAATACTATGGCATTTTTATCACTTTTTTGTCATATAATACTATGGCTTTTTTATAAATTTTTTGACATACTACCGGTATACTATGACTTTTTTTCGATATACTATACAATGACTTTTTAATCACTTTTGTCGACATACTATACTATGGCTTTTTACCACTTTTGTCGACATACTTTACTATGACTTTTTATCACTTTTTTTGACATACTATACTAATATAAGAATACTGTGTTTATGACATGTTTACATACATATTATATTATATTATGGCCTTTTATGAAATGCTTTTTTTATGAAATGTATTAATGATTCTCTGTAATTGTGCACGTGGCAATAAAGAACTTCATGTATCACTTAAATCATTGTATGAACTTTCTGGTGACATGCTATACTATTGCTTTTTTAGACATGTTACACTATGACCTTTCGTGACTTTGTTTTAGACATACTACAATATGACAATTTTTAACATACTATACTATGGCTTTTTTATAAATTTTTTCGACATATACTATGGCTTTTTTATAATTTTTTTCGACATTATACTATGGCTTTTTTATCACTTTTTTGACATACTATACTACAGCTTTTTTATCACTTTTTTTGACATACTATACTATGAGTTTTTTCAACATACTATACTATAGCTTTTTTTATCACTTTTTTGACATATACTATGGCTTTTTTATCACTTTCTTCAACATTCTATACTATGGCTTTTTCACTTCTTTTCGACATACTATACAATGACTTTTTATCACGTTTTTTGACATACTATACTATGACTTTTTATCACTTTTTCGATGTACTATACTATGACTTTTTCATGATCGTGAAAGTACAACATACTATGACTTGACGATATAAGAGGTAAGACTCTACAGAAGGTTATGAAATGTGCTCAGCACAATCCCCAGGAGGGAGCTGCCATCCATGGAGGACCTACACCTACGCTAGAAAGAAAGCCCACAGGACTATCAAAGACCCAAATCATAACAGCTTCATCATCTCTTCCACAAATATATTTTACTTAATATATGTTCTACTTTAGCCCTACATTTTAAGTTTTTATAAAATTTCTGATGGCATACTGTGTGTTTATGACATTTTTACACCCAAAGAACTTCATTGTATCACTTAAATCATTGTATGAACTTTCTTGCGACATACTATACAATGTTTTTTATAGACATGCTACATTATGACTTTTCGTGACTTTTTTTTCTTCACTTCAAGCACCCCCCCCTGCTTTTCATTCACACCTGGCCAGGTGAGGAGACAGCTGGAGAGGCTTCACCTGCGCAAGGCTGCCAGCCCGGACGGCATCAGCCCCAGGGTCCTGAAGACCTGCGCCAGGCAGTTGTCTGGTGTTCTCCAGCATCTCTTCAACCTGAGCCTGCTGCTGCTGTGGAAGACGTCCTGCCTTATCCCAGTCCCCAAGAAGTCGACTCCATCTGGCCTCAAGGACTACCGCCCAGTGGCTCTCACATCCCATGTGATGAAGGTGCTGGAGAGGCTGGTCTTGGCCTACCTGAGGCCGCAGGTGAGATCTTCTCTGAACCTTCTACAGTTTTAGGCAAACAGCCTCGTCTGGGAGTGGACGACACTGTCATCTATCTTCTGCAGTGAGCTCATTTGCTCCTGGATGGCGGTGGCGGCACTGTGAGAATCACATTTTTTTATTTCTCCAGTGCATTCAACACCATCCAGCCACTGCCACTAGGTGAGAAGCTGCAGAGGATGGGTGTCGGTGCGTCCACAGTCTCCTGGATCACTGACTGCCTGACAGACAGACCACAGTTTGTCCGTCTGGACCGTTTTCTGTCTGATGTGGTGGTGAGTGGTCCGGGGGGCCCACAGGGGACTGTGCCGTCTCCTTTTCTGTTCACCTTATACACCACAGACTTCCAGTACAACTCAGAGTCATGTCACCTACAGAAGTTCTCTGATGACTCTGCAATTGTTGGGTGTTTAAGGGATAGACAGGAGGGAGAGTACAGAGCACTGGTGCACTTTGTGGAGTGGACTGGTAAGAATCACCTGCTGCTGAACGTGGATAAGACCAGAGAGATGGTGATTGACTTTAGGAGGAAGGGAACGGCTCCGCAGCCCCTTTGCATCTTGGGTGGAGATGTGGACATGGTTGAGGAGTACAGATACCTGGGTGTCAACATCGACAACAGGCTGAACTGGAAAATCAACAGCACTGCTGTTTACAAGAAGGGGATGAGCAGACTCTATTTCCTGAGGAAGCTGAGATCCTTCAACGTGTGCAGCAGAATGTCGGAGATGTTCTACCAGTCTGCATGGCCAGCGCTCTGTTCCCCTCCGCCATCTGCTGGGGCAGCAGCATCGGAGCCAGCGACACAAACAGACTGAACAAACTGATCAGGAAGGCTTATCTATCATGGATAACCCCAACAGAGGAGCACCTTCTCTAAGAGGCTCCGACAGCTTCAATGTCACAAGGACCGCTACAAGAAATTATTCCTACCACAGGCAAGTCAACTTTTTAACACCTCATCACTGAGTGTTTTAGATAAGACTCATTGACATCACAACTGCACTAAGTGCACCTTGCACAATCAGTTTATCTACAGCTTTATCAATACTAGTTAATAGTTACAGTAAAATACTAGTTACAGTTGTACATTTTTATTCCCAACATGTATATACTTTAAATTATTTGTTCTTATATTCTATCCTATTATTATCTCATGTATATTCTGTATGTGTTCTTTGTGTCTGATATTTTACGGCTGCAACACTGGATTTTCCCATCTATCTATCTATCTATCTATCTATCTATCTACCTATCGATCTATCTATCTATCTATCTATCGATCTATCTATCTATCTATCTATCGATCTATCGATCGATCTATCTATCTATCTATCGATCTATCTATCGATCGATCGATCGATCGATCGATCGATCGATCGATCTATCTATCTATCTATCTATCTATCGATCTATCGATCTATCTATCTATCTATCTATCTATCGATCTATCGATCTATCTATCTATCTATCTATCTATCTATCTATCTATCTATCTACTACATACTAATTAAAACCATTCCCACTTTCCCAACTCTCACTACTTCACCTTCTTCTTACGAATTGAAGCCACCAATCCAGTTGAGCTTTAGCAACTTAGCTTTTCAGCATTCACACACATTTTGTGTGTGAATGCATTTTCTAGTTTTTTCTGCTAATTTAAATTCAACTGGTTGTAGTTTTTTTTAGTTTCCTGTATGTTAAACAGCTGTCCACTTAAAGAAACAACAGCATACTAAAACAAACCGTGACATCTTTCAGAATAAAACAACACTTCATTAAAATATATTAACATTACTGCTAACATGGGTATTACTACTATTGACACCACTGAACATAAGAACCACCATGAATATAATTTCCACTTAAAGTGCTCATATTATGCTTTTTGACTTTTTCCCTTTCCTTCATGTGTAATATATCTTTTTTGTGCATGTTTTAGGTTTACAAAGTGAAAAAGCCCAAAGTCCACCCCAAAGGGACTTACCATCTCCAACAGAAAACACTGTTCACAAACTGCTCCAAACAGCTCTATTGTAGTCCAGCCTTTACTTCAGAGACAAACGTGGTCACTTTGTAACACACGTTATAATGCTCGCCTAGCTGCTAGCGTGGCACGCCCTCATACTCTGCTTCTGACTGGCTAGTAGTCCTTACCTAGCTACTGAGCATGTACGACTCCCAACAAAGATGGAACAGAAGTGTGATGTCTCACTCTGTAGCTAAAACAGAGAGCTCAACACACAGGGGGAAAAGAGGAGCTGCAGCAATGTGCAGTACAACAAAAATATGGTGTTTTTTTTTAATTAAACCCTGTAAACCTATTCAGGTACAACCTCTAAATACAATTATGAACCTGAAGATGAGCGTAATATGAGCACTTTAAAACCTACTGTTGTATTTCTCTTCTTTGACCACTTGAGGGCAGCAAACACTCATGATTTTAAACACCATCACATTCAGACGCAACAATTGAAGAAAATACTTTCTTTCAAAGTAAAAACAGTTAAAATATACAGCAGTGATTCTTATTCATTGTCCACTTCAGCTGGGGATGGAAAAAAAACATTCACCATGATAGCACAGTTTCATTCAAATCAATTTGCTGTCAGTTTGCTCTCCATAACAGGAGAAGGATTTAGTTGAGTGGGTTTATTGCAGCTGCTACACCTTTATAGCCTGTAGAAGGGACAGTAGGCTTCTGTCCTCTATTGATAAATGTGCAGTGCATCCAAGTGTTTTGACAGACTTAGAGTAGTTCAATTTTTCAATTAGGGGACATACGCCGGGATAATTTAATATAAACTACACATAATTTAATATAAACTACACACTTTATACATTTTATTATCAAATATACACCAATTCACCACGGTGTATATTTGAATGTTAAAAATACTGCATTTAATTGGATAAAATACCATGTGACTATAATTTATAACAATGAATATACACCCAGTTGCCAATGTATTAGGTACACTTAGCTAAAAATGATGCAGCCGAATATGACTCAATAAATCCTGCCTTGATGAACCATCATAAAAAAAGACCTTTTATATTAATGAGGGTCAAATAACAGACACCTCTACTTCATTACTGTGAACTATGCACCCAACCTTCTTTTTCTCCTTCAACTTGTTTAGCTCCTGTCTTGCTGTAAATGAATAAATCATGTAACTTTTTAAATCACTTCTTAAAATACCACAGTGTAGCTGTACTCAGTAGCCCACAACCAGCAAAAAGTGACTGTGCTAAATAATTTGAATATGTCAGAAGAGTGTAACATTGTGTTTGTGGAGCAGCGCCCGGCCTTCACACATCAATAGCTGAAATCCAACCATGGACAATGGGCACTTTCCTTGAAATAAAAAATCTATATAATATATATACAGTATATACGTATATATGAAAAACAAAACAAAACAAAAAAAAAAAAAAAAAAAAATATATATATATATATATATATATATATATATATATATATATATATATATATATATATATATATATAATGTGTGTGTTGGGTGTAGGCTATGTAGACACTGTCTATTACACACTCAATGGTGTTTTAAGCCCCCAACGTCTCCTTCCAGGCAGCGCTGTGACCGTTGACTTCAAGGCACCCAACCCTAACCGTAACCATAACCATAACCATTGCCTAATCCTAATGGAGACGTTGGGCGGCTTAAAACACAGATAAACCTATTACACCATTCAGATAGTTGAATGATTGAACATGAAGCCTACACAGAACATATAAATACTCCTCATAGTAGACAAACGTTTACCATGTTCTGTCATTGCTTCGAGATGTTCCAAAGAAGCAATTTGGTTCTTGAATTCTGAAATAATAGTTGTTTTGTCTTTGCTCTTTTTTGTCTTTCAATTTCATCAAGTAAGTCAAAAACAGTGTCTGTCTTTCTTATTTTGGAATGATCCGAATGATTGATAAACAGGATGGTGCTATTTTGAACAGTAGACTGAATTACCGTAAGTGCATTCCCATGAAAGAAAAAGGACAATTGTAGGTTGAAAATTATTATTATGTTTTTTTATTATTCATTTAAATTAACAAACACTGCTATATTATTTACATATTGCTGTTTTTTTTAATTAATTTTGATTCATTTTAAACAGTTAAAGCATTTGGAAAAGAAGTAATAGTTGAAAACAGGCGACAGACAGTAGATGACATGTACAGCAGAAGATCTACAGTCAATGGCTTTCCTATGTGTGTCGAGGGGCTTCAGAATATTTCAACATACAGACATATCAGACTCGCCCACAGTAATGTTTTTGGTTATCATTTCACCTCTTTGTGTTGTCAGACAGGATTAAAGATGTCCTGTTGCATCCACACGTTATCACAGCCAGTGATGTTAAACCCAACATCATTAAAAGATAAATAGCCGACATGTTCTTTCCAAAGTAGCAGCAGCTTGTATTGAATTGCAAAGTCCGTTTTCTGCATCCAGCACATCAAAAGTCTTCCAACCACAACTTTTATTCCCCTGATAACAAAAAGGGTTCGAGCAAAGATGACACCCCCTTTGACCCCTGACATTATTTTCATTAGGAATGTTTGAAGTAAACTAAAAAAGTCCCAAATATCGCTGTTGTCCTTCTCAGTGCACAGTATTGAAAACCCTTATCCCTTTAAGATACACACATGTAAAAATAATTAAAAAGAAGTGCTTCATAGAACTTTAGAAATATTACATCTTCTCAAGGTGCCCCCTTTTTCATCTCAGGCCAGCTGTAAAAAATCTTATCCCTTCCTTATTGTTAAAAAGTGAACTGTGTCTGGCCCTCGTTTAAAGCCAGCACAGCTTCCACTAAGTTTCTACAGAGTACCTCGATGTTGGCATATGTTTATACACCCGTAAATCAGCACATCTGACTTAAATTTAAACATAATTTCGTTACTAAAAGTGACAGATTTACAAATACAGTATAAACAGGGTTGACATCATTGGCAGCTGGCGACAGTCTAGACCACAGTGGCTTTTTTCAAATTTGAGCAAAATCCCTCATTTTAGACAAAGACGGACGAATTACAGGATTGCATGTGTCAAACAAACCGTTTTGGCTTTTTGAAACCTGACCTGCAGTGTTGAAAAAGGTAAGACCTTTATTTAGAGAATGTAAGAAACGCACAAAGGAGGTCAGAATCCAGTGGAGGAGGGCTTTGTTCAAACTTTTATGTCGTTTGAGCGAAAACATAAATCTTTTTTGATGTGACACGATAAAAAAGCAATGAAGTTTATCATCCCTCCACATATTCTACCGCCTCTGCAACACTAGACTATACAACAGCCTGCAGTCGTGCAACGCTCTTCACGATGGGGTTCCACTACACATGAGAGATATCCCTGACATCAATGTAAATCACATACACTTTGTCATAAACAGGTTGTAAGTTCAGGTACAGAATCACTTAGGAAAAGCACATCAATACCACTGTAAAGTCAAGCCACTATGGCAAAATAGAAGGTATAGAGTATTGAGGAACTAGTCATAGATTGAAAGTTGGCTCGTATCCTTTGCAACACGGAGCAGTGCTTTGGTCACCATGTGGATGACCGTTTTGCTTTTCTACAGGCAGATTAAAGAGAGGACAATGTCTCAACAAAATACTGTAAAATTTAATCAGCACAGGCCATGAATGCAATGAAAGAGATGGAAATAGCATCAGAAATGTGTACACACTCTTATTAGCGATTCCTGAATCAAGGTCCAAGTTAGGAAAGGACAAATCTAAATGGAAAAAAGGATGAGAGGAAGTCTTTGCTCATAGACTCTTTCTCTCCTCAGAAAATCCAACAGAAAGCTGACCTCGTTTAATGATTTATTGATTCGTCTTGGCGGAGTGCAAGTGTCGGCCACATGGCTTTTTAAACATTTTCAAAAAAATATATTAATAACACGCTTTCTAGTTGTAGTCACATCAAATCACAACTGCCAGATTTTAGCATGGTTTTTCTTCTGAATTGTCTTCCCAGTAAACAAGTTGACTCGGGAGTTGAAGCGGGAGTTGAAATGGTGAAGGGATGACACTTTTTAGGACTGGTGCACACACACTCTTACAGATAATTATTTTTTTACACTGAAGCAGAACAAGAAGAAAAACACGGCGTAGCCCTTGTGGGTCTCCCTGCGGAGGGGGAAACGGCTCACATGGTCAGCTTGGTCTGGACTTTTGAATGTGCTGTTGGGGTCTTTCAAAGACACTGGACAGGGGCCGCGCAGTTGATCCTCATGCTTGCCGTCAGCCACAGTGTTTGTTTCTCAGCTGTACCGAGCAGATCCCTCGCTCAGAGGGCCAGGAGGGTGGGCGAGTTGAGGGAGTCTGAGGACTGGTCCCCGCTGCTGCTGCTGCGCCGGTGAGCCTTGGAACAGGACTCGGATGAGGGCGAGGGGCTCTCGGGCTCCAGCATGCTCGGGTAGGTGAATATGAGGCTTGGCGCGTTGGGCGTGGCGGCTGGGGTGGACGCCCCCACCACCGGTGTGTTCAGGCTGTCTCCATCTGTGCAGTACATCCCCCCACTGACAACGCCGCCACCCAGGCAGATGGGCTTGATGACGGAGCGCTGGGGCTTGCCCACATCCTCGTTGTCCTCCGGCTCTTGCTTCACTACCACGTGGTTCATCTGAGCCCGGGTGCCCATGTTGGAGCGTATGGTCAGGGAGAGAGGGGCGCACTGCTGCTGCTGCTGCTGGTGCTGCTGGTGCTGCTGGTGCTGCTGGTGCTGCTGGTGCCCTGATGACTGGTGGCGCTCGTCGATGGGGAGCTTGCACACAGGATTGTGGGCAACTAGCATGAATTCCAGCTTGTCTTTCTCCTTCTGCAGGCTCTCGATCTCCTTCTGCAAGTCTGCTTTCTCCTCCTCCAGCTTTTCAGTCTCCTGATAAGAGAAACAGGACATATGGTTGAGCACTTAAGCTAAAGTACCAGCAGGTTTGTTTCTATTTAAGTTTTTTTTAGAAAGAGGAGACAGAGAGATGGGGAACAACATGTAACAGCCAGACGTGAACCAGCGACGTTATACATGTAGTTCATGGTGAGCATCATAACCCTTAGGCCCTAAGCAGGATAGTTTGAACTTGATAAAAACAAATACTGCAACAGCCTTTTCATGAATATTCACTGACAAAATTCCAAGAAATTGAGAACACTGCTGCAAAAAATGTGACGTTGTAATGGCATAATTTCAAGTTTCTGCAACAATCAGGTAGTCAGACTGTATGATATTCCTCCAAAGCGCCAATGGAGGGCACTGTTAGTTTGCTACAGTTTTACTCAACACAGCATGTAGCACAAGCAAGAATTTGTCATGAGCCATTTAGACTTACAACTTGTAATCTCGAGGCCTTCCGCTTGAATTTGACTTTCCAATAATGATGTGCATTGTTTGTGTCTTGGAGATATAAGATCTGCATCAAAAGTGTGTCACATAAAAGACAAAGATTCCATAAAAGCCACCCGTCAGTTCTAAACTTCAGGCAGATAAAGATAAGCTGATATGCTGTCTGAGAACTTTGACTCATGGGCAAAAGGTATGAGGAAATTGTACACAAGGAGCCAGGGGAGTTGCCTAGCGAGACGCTTAAATAAATGATATCAGTTAATCAAAGACTGTAAATGCTGATTCTTTTCTCTGGAAAGCAAAACTTCCTTATTTGGAATTTTTAAAATCAGCCGTGTAAAGACGGAAAGGCGTTTTTTTTATTTTTTCCCCCAGAAGCAATGGCTGTGGTGGGTGTGTGTCTGCATATGTGTGTGTGTGTGTGTGTGTGTGTGTGTGTGTGTGTGTGTGTGTGTGTGTGTGTGTGTGTGTGTGTGTGTGTGTGTGTGTGTGTGTGTGTGTGTGTGAACGCAGCATGTCTCTATGTGGGTTTGTGAGACAAGCAATTGGCCCGTTTTACAAAATGTCCTTCATTCACAGAGACAGCTGCCTACAGCAAAAAAAATTCCATTCCATTCCATTTTTTTTTTTAAGGGCTGACAAGCTCAACCTCACTGTAATTCAGCTAATTAGTCCATTTAGATGCTGTTACTGTCTGCCAGGCAGGACTGTGAGACAGCCCTACCTCTGTCTACAGCTGCCCGAGACAAAAAGCTTTTCATCGCCTGTCATCTCTTCACGCAGACCTTGCACTCAGAGACACAGCGAGAGTCAAACCAGTAATACAAGGTTGTAAATTTAGGTGTGGAGTTCAATCACTCATCAAAAATCTGGACTCCTGCCAGACTTCTGAACAAGTGTGACTTATTTTTTTCCCCGTGCATGTATTCTCTGTGTGAAAACCATTTCTTTTGTTGCTTTCTTTTTGCCATTTTATTATTTTTGCATCACCTAAGCATAAGCACATAAGCATGGTAAATGTTTCCCCCAAACAGTAAGCATGGTTGTTTATTAGCTAGAGGTGGTGGCCATATAAGAGGAACAAGATGTTCCAACACTTACACTAATTTGGAGTTGCTTTGTGTGAATGAAGTGAAACCCATTAACAGATTCTGATCTTGTGGCTCCAATTTTCAGGTTTCAACTCACCCCTTGCAGCATGTCGGTGAGCTCTCGCCTGCGGTTGCGGCATTTGGCGGCAGCTAACTTATTTCTCTCACGCCTCACCCTCCTTTTCTCCTCTTCCTCTGGGGTGAGCTAAGAGCAAGTAAAGAAGGAACACAGCAGGTAAAATATGCTGTTTGACAGGCACACCCACCCACCCACACACACACACACACACACACACACACACACACGATCAATATGAAGCGAAGAGCAAGAGTATAAACAAGAGCTAAGTACTACTGGCTGGCTGTTAGGAGAATAATGATGCAACCATGTATAACTTACTGGCCTAAGAAAATAAACTGAATTTGCTTTTTCAAACATGTTTATTTAATCATTTCTAATGAACATATTAAGGCGTTTTGCTTTTTTTTCAGAACGGACACACGTTAAAATTGCTTTGTAAAAGACCTTCTGAAGCTAAATCTAGTTTTATAAAAAAAAACATTTCCCTCACCTGTTCATCTCTCTTGCGCCGGCCCCTTGCGTCCCCGATGGAGCGGATGACCCCGGGCCGAGCCAGCGTGTTGTGCCCCAACATCCCAGAACCGTTGGGCAGGTGATGGCCGTACGGATGGGAACGTGAGTAAGGGTTAGACATGGAGGTGATGACAGTGGGCTGCACCATCCACTGTAGGTCTTGGCTGGTCGTGATTGCATTGATGGTGGGGATGAAGGCACTGTTGGAGCCGGGCATGTCGACCCTATACTTCTGGAAAGAGAAGGGATGAGAGAGATATGATAAGAGGGGATGCATGATAACATCTTAAGAAATATTTCCAGAAAAGTGGGGTGGCATCTACTTGTAGAGGAGCATACTGGTATGGGTCAATGTATGCAACTTCATCCTTTAAGCATCTTAGTTTCTATCCATTAGCCCTGCCTCATTTCGCTGCAATCGCAGAAACACACACCACCACCCACCATTATCAAATTCACACAATTTCCACATTACAAGCATATAGTAATGATTCAATCCACACAAAACACTGTGTATGTAACCCCTGGAGTGGAACAGTGACACATGCTGTGAATCATGTGGGAAAGCCCAAGGTGTCCAGTGCTTCTCACTTAACTACAATAACCATGAGACAAAACACTGCACTGGGGGAATGTTACACATGGACTGGCAGGAGGGTAAATATACATATTACTTTTGACTGGATAGATACATCATTTAACGGGTCATATGGTGGCATAGACCTTCTATTATCCAGAAGAGGAACTGTTGCAGAATGATTTTTTTCTTCTGAAATCTGATAAGTGACAACAATTGAATTATTTAAATGATGGAATCAACCTTCACTTCAACAACAACAAAAAATAATAATTTAAAGCAAAATGATGAATTTGCCCGTAGTTGTGGGTATGTCTAAGGCCATACTGTGATGCAGGATACTATGTTTCCGATCTAAAGAAAGAGTATGACTTCAAGCTACTCAACCTTTGGCACTAACCCCTCCAATTATTGAACAAGTCCTCCTCTAAGATTTTAAATGTAGAACTATCTAGAATCTATATGTATGTGTGAACTGATTGTCATAATCATCACCCGTATGAGAACCTGTGTCAGATCACTATTACTTCATGTCTTTAGACTCCACAAACGGGCTGCCTGCCTGTGTGCGTAAATTACGCACGTCCACATATCCCCGTTATTCCCGACTTTCCGTCGGATATCCCGGCAGTCTATTGGAACTTTGTTTATCTGGTGAGTCATTGTGTATGGGATTTGTTAAGCACATGAGAAACGCAGTCAGTTCCAGTAAGGGGGGAAGCAGCCAGCTGTAACAAGCCAGACAGTTAACCAGAATTATGTGAGCGGATTTCTCTTGGCAAAATTGGCTTCAAAATAAGAGCATCACAATTCCCATAAAAAAATAAAAAATAAAATAAATTTATAAGGACACATTATTCAGTAGAGGTATTACACTTAATACAAAAGCCCAAGTTTAACTGAACTTCAGGTCTGATAAGAATGTTGGTCTAATAAAAACAGAACAGAAAATCCTTGTTTTGATATGCCTCAATAAACCTAACAAAGAGGTAATGTTCCTGCCCGCTGTAATGGGAAACAGCCAGTGTGTGTGATTACAGGGAACAGAAGCAATGATACATACGTGCCAGAAGTCGTTTACCGTAATGTTGCGTGAGCCCGAGAAAGCTTTTCCACAGAAGTGCACTATACGCAAGAGTTGGCTTTCGAGTAAACAACATGCCTCTTCCCGGATTTATATCCTATTATTTGCGAATATATGGGCACGGCGTCCTCATAACGTTCCACTGGCACATCTACAGGGCATATCTCACTGAGAAGGAATGAAATCATAACCTCTGATGAAATCAAGAAGATGGATTACAGGGATTGGCCTTTTTAAACAGTCTCTCAGAATGCAGGGTTTTCATTTTGGGCCAGTGCGCGCTTCTCGCTAGAAGGAATCAGCCATGGGCAGTGCGAGACCATCAAAAGAAAATCAGACTACAATCTGATCCATAATTATGTCATTTTTCATAGCGAAATGTCTGTCACAAAATACCAACTTTGACTGAACTTAAAACACATTTCGTAACAGCACGTCTTTTGTGCACTTCGAAATTCCTTAACTGACGGCCATGGCATATATAGCCTAGCCCTTGTGTTAATGCCCAAGCAGTACGCCTGTTGCATTATACGCTTTATCTCTACCCAGTTTAGCGCAATGGGTTAATAGCTCAGTGTCAATGGCATGTATGTGTTCTAAAGGGAATGCTGTCCTAATACGCGCAAAATGCAATCTCTACTGGGGTGCTACATACACAAGGAACCCACAAATAATACAGTTTTATGCACGGATAGGAGAGATGAGACCGCTATAGAAAGAGGTAGTGGATCTGAAATTGACATCTGGAAATCACAGGCAAATTAAATTCAAAGTCTCCCATATCTCCTGCGAATCTGTACGATGAGAAGTTTTGTTTTACCATGAGGACCAACTGAAGAAAAAAAAACCGAATTTATTTTTTTATGTATGTGCAAAATCACCACGTAGCCTATTTTTCATTTAATATGCGCACCAGTCAGTGCGCAACTTTGATATTTGATCAAAAGTAGTCTACATCCTCCGATGGTGTTTATACTGTGTATCTTAGGACATAATTCAAATGGAATGAGTCCAAAATACTTGTGACTAGATAGAGAGACTCTTAAATCTGTTGAGTCACCGATGCAATCTGTGTCATCGGGTTCAACCGTTTTTTTCTCAAGCGACCTGGAGAATATTTTAAAATCTATTAACGGGTGGAAGCGCGGTACAGTGACAAAAAAGGGAATCTATGTGACATACAACCTGTATTCAGGTGTTGCATACTTGACATCGAATTAAAGCTATTACTTATAGGCAATGTCGCGGAAGCCCGGTGTTCCCTTGTGTTACCTGGTAGCTTGAGGTAGAGATCGGACTTCCGATCGTGCTGCTGCCGCTTGTGAAGGACTCTGGCTGGGGCGGAGAGGTGCTGCTGCCGCGGGACGAGGTGTCGTAGTTCCCGGAGTAGTCCTGGTACATGGTCCAGGAAACAGGGAAGATTTTAGTAGACTGTTTGAGGTCTGAACCCCCCTTTTTTTTTTAATCCTCGCAGCAAAAAGGCACCAACAGAAAAAAAATCCTCCTCTGACTCGAGACGTTGTTAATTTGGGATATCCAGAGAAGAGTTGGCACAGACTAAGTGCAAGTACGCTCCTCTAAACTAACCTAAAACTAACCTAAAACATCTTACAGCTATTGCCAGGTAGAATAAATATGTTTTTGTGTGCTTCCAGCTTGTAAAGGCTATTTCTTATTGTGCTTTTATTATTCTTGAGCCGCAGGTAGACCTATACTAACTATTGTAGATCCTCTCAGGTGCGCAAACTTCAACCTAAAGTCAGTAGCGCAACCTCAGCAGTCAAATCCAGTTGAGACAAGTGAACCTGTAGATACAGAGTGACTCACGCAGGTTAACATTCGCTTTCAAGCCTATTGCCTGGCTAATCTTCTGAATATTTTCCGTCGCCTTGCCTACTACACACTCTATCGGCGCTCTCTGCTGTTCACGGAACAGTTCGAACTTTTTTTTCTTTTCCTTTTCGCTACACTTCCTAGAGATGACTCACTTCAATGGCACTATGAAGAACTGCAACGGCTTTTCAACACCAACGAAAGAGCCCACGTCACAGCCTGGGCGTTGCGACTGCATCCAGGGAGGGGTCGTGTCTGGATAAGGCCGTGAAATGGAAAAGATCCGCTGTGTCTGTCCTTCGCCCAGCGGACACTGGACACATAACAGACAAGCATGGATACAATAAAAGTAGCTAAAATATATCTGGAGGGATTGATTCTTTGATACGAGCGTCAGTGGCTGCTGTGGAGTTCACTGTTTGTCTGACTTGCTTCGGTCCATTGACGCATGTTTCCTAAAATGGACAGTTGCGTCAGAGAGCGCGTGTGGGTTTCCTTGGTAAAGGAAGCGTCAGACACTGGAGGGATTCCCTCCCCTCGCGCACTGCACTCCGGACTCGGAGCTCTCAGCGCGCGGGTCCCGGTCCGGTTAGTTATCAGCGCAGGAAAACGAAGATATTACGTTAAAACGTCTCGGCTATAGATTAAGAGCGTATGTACGCACGCTGGTTTAAACTCGAGCGACACACGTGCGCTCACATAGTAGAGCTGAGTTTAGAGCATTCAAAGCAGCACTTGGACGTTTCCTGTGCTGACATTAATTCGATATCTGCATCTGTGATCAGCCTAGCGTGCCTAACATGTATTGACATCAGAGAAGGCCACGAGTGTGTACCATGCCCGTTATGTCTACTGTTTGAAGGCGCGCGAGCTCAACATTCACCGGCTCTCATCTGCTTCTGTTGCAGTTAATAAAGACCACTCAAAATGATTAGACATGCAGCGTTTCTGCACAAATGAGTCTTTGTCTTATTTGGCGGCGGCGACGCATTGTGCGTGATTTGGAGAGCGTAAATTGCAAAGGGATGGCACAAACACACAGCATGATCCCATGCAGTTGGTCAAATGAATGTGGCCCACTGGTTAGGTCTACACAACAGCGCAGCACGGCTGCTTCAAAGGAATCTCAGTGAAATGTGGGCTAATTGTAACTCGGACGCACCTCGTAAACAAGGGCACAGCGCCTAGAATATGACACGCTACAAGATCTGAAATGGCGTATTAAGTATAATCCAATCTGCTATGGTTCCTATTTTAATCTGTATCACCATAACTGGTTATGCTGAGCTCTCTTAAAGCTGTTTGCCGCGCATTTCTTTGCCAGAAAGTCGCTCCCATCAAAAAAAGTTCCAGACGCAGTGTTCACTCGGGGAAGTTGTGTAGAGGAAAACTAATCTGCAGGGGGGTTTTCTGAGGGGACCAGTCGCAGCGGAGGGACTGGGTTTACGTGCTTGCTCATAACGTGAACACGTCAATTATAGCCTAGGCCTACTGGTAGGCTACTCCAATCCTCCAATATGTCAGCCTTTCCGAAGTAAGTGGGTGACATTTTCGCTGCATTACTTGTTGACCTGTGCAGTGATCTGTAACTCCCTGTGTGGAGAGGCTTCTCTGGTTTCCTGAAACGGCGACAGAAAGCACGCAGATGTTCAATAAATCTTTATTTGAATGATATGAATTAATGATGAATGTTTATCATCTGCCAGCGACACAGCTTTTGAACTGTAACGGTGTTGCTAAGCGACAGAGTTTCTGCAAAATTGCTTGGGGGGGAAATCTAATCTGCCATATTCCCTATAATTAATGCTGTAATATAATTTGAGATGCACCCATCGGCGTTAATTTGGGCAAAGCAAGGTATGGCACTGTGACAGGTTCTGTTCTTATATGAGTCCAATTTTGATCTTTAAGTAGAGCCTACATAATGAGATATCACGCAGAAATTGGAACAAACAGCGTTATGTGATGCCTGTCAGTCAGACGTTATTGCTCCAATTTGTCATTAGTTTTACGGATGTTGCTGCTAAATGACAGATTTAGGGACTTATTAAAAACCCGAGTGCCTAAACAAGCACTGCAGTGCAGAGTCAGGTGGGCTCATCGGTCTGTGTGCGCACTGAGCTCGGCTGATCCGCAGGAATTGCGCCACTGATGCGTCGGTGTCCATGCCTCCCACATCATAAGGAATCAGCTCCCTATATAAAGTAGAACATCTCATCCAGCATGCAGTCCACACAGGAATTATCAGGGATAAAATGTAACTGAGTAGGCTACATTTACTCAAGTACTGTAGCCTACTTAAGTACAAATTTGAGGTCTACTTTTACTCTACTACATTTCAGAGAGAAATGTACTTTTTACTGCACTACATTAATCTGACAGCTTTAGTTACTTTACAAATTAAGATTTTTGCACACACCACATGTAGTTTATAAAATAAGATGTTTATTATAAATTAAACTACCTAACAATATATAGACCTACAAGTACAGCTGAAATGATTAGCTAATCAAACACATAACTGTTTCCACTTTCTAAAATGTGAGGATTTTTCTGCATTGAGTACTTTTACTTTTAATACTTTAAGTACATTTTCCTGGTGATACTTAGATACTTTTAGGTAAGTTACATTTACAATGCAGGACTTTTACTTTTAACAGAGTATTTTTTTTGTAGGCCTAAAGGATCTGAATACTTCTCCCACCACTGGGAATTATGTAAGACTATAAGCAAGAGGCTTATATACTTAAAAAAAAATGCAACGTATGCACAAAATGTTTTTGACATTTAAAAAATAAAATAATAAAATAAAATAACAATAAATAATAATCATACTATTCAAAATGCCAAACCCATTATATCATAAGAAAGGGCACTTTTTCAGTTGTTGCCGCTGCTAAACGTCTGTTATACCTCACTTTACCCTTTGTAAACTCAGAGAGAGGAGTTTTATCGTTTAATAGCTTTGCCTGCTCTATGTAATTTATTTTTATAGGCCTACATATCACACATTCTCCTTGGGCTACTATAGTGGTGGAAAATCTTAAAGTACTTTACTTAAGTACAATTTTGAGACACTTGTACTGTAGGCTACTTGAGTATTTCCATTTTATGCTACTTTATAATTTTACTCCACTACATTTCTAAAGTAATTATCATACCTTTTAGTCCACTACAACTATAGTTGCCTGCTAGTTACTTTGCAGATAAAAGATCACAGAATATATTTCTATTCAGAGGGTCTGCAAGCGTAATAAATAATGGAGAGACGTACTTGGCAAATAACTATTCAAAAATTCAGTTTAAATTAATTCTGTTATTGCAGTGGAATAAGCTGAAGGCTGTTTATGTAGCACTTTACTCCTGCAGGGTGCCATTGCTTTTCATGTTGTGTAACCATGGTCAATAAAAAGTCCAAATCTACACCAAATCCAGCAGCCACACTGTTAAAATACACATTTAGGCATCAGCATTGAATAATATACATTAAATAATACAATGTAGCCATTGTGCTGCATGAGTACTTTCATGTTTACTTTACTCAGAGTACATTTAGCTGATGATACACTGAAATAGCATTCGGAATACAGGGCTTTTACCTGTAATGGATCATTTTTATATTGAGGCATTGCTTTACTTTACATACTGCATTATCATCATTAAGATTTTGTGTGTAACTCGATGACAGGCAGAGTCTCAAACACCTCTCACAAAGTCGTTTGTTGTTATTAGTTCCTTCCGATTAAATTTAGGCATGATTCAGGTACATTCTCTGATAGCGAGAACAGCCATTCTCCACTTTAATTTTTGTGAAGGATGAAATAGATTCAAATGAACTGTAAACCTACTCAAAAGTGCCTTCATAGCATTTCGAGTAGTATTCAATGTATTGCCTAATAATTAGCAGGAAAACAGTTCAGCAGAACAAAGAGGAGGAGACTTTCTTAGTCAGCAAATTCAGAATTCACAATAATTGTGTTTGGTGTTACACTTTTTTTCTGGCTTTTTTATCTTTTTTGCCCTTGCCTTCCTTTGCTCTGAAGAAGAGCATGATGCTCGAAATGTCAGTTGGTGGTTAATTAGATGTTCATGGAAGTTTTCTGTATATTTAAGTATGCAGACTATTTTCCCGTCTTTTACGTGTTCTTCTGTAACACACCTAGTACTTATCGTCTGGACGTGCATGCTTTTGTAAATCTTTTTCCCTTTGTTTTCTTCCCTTTAGCGTCACTCACCTGTCATGCTGTTAATACCTTAACCTGGATAATAGCTCAACATGATCAGCATGGCTAATCTCACAGCTCAGGTGCTGCTATACAGGACACACACAGGCACCAAAGTGCTGACTAGGGGCATAGAGAGTGGGTTAATGAACAATCAGTGTGACTGACAGTGGGATTCATTGTGGTGCTTGTGGCCTGCTAACACAGTTAATAATGTATTATGACGCAATGCAGCAAAGAAGCAGCAGTGCGTAAATTGACGACTTGATATAGATCTGCCAGTGAGCAACACTTGCCCTGTTCTATTTCTCACACTGTTGACAATGAAATCAAATTTATTGAAACTATCCCATACGACTTGGTTTGCTCTGACAATGCAGTGGCAAACATGCTCTCTTTTGTCAGTATCTTGCCCAAGTTGAACTCTTTAAATAGAAATCTAATCAGTAGTTTCATCAGGATGCCCACTGTGCAAGAACATGGCTTTACAAAAAAAACTGGATGCCAGACTGGCCGACAGCTCCTGTGAATTAAAGAAACCATCCTTCAGTGATTTCATTTACTGGTTGCCTTGGTGACACATGTAAAGCAGTCAAACACAACACAGAGGGACAATTTGGTCGCTCTTGACCTGTGGAGTGTGGGATTGTGGAGAGAAGAATATGAATTCATTGGCTGTGTATTCTCCAATAAGGCCAATCACATTCAGGTATGCAAGAAGCGTTGCAGCTGCTCGACAGCATCTTCCTCTTGTACATATCTGGATAAGCACATACAATTATATCAAATCTACATCCTTTGGTGTGGTATCAGCTTGAATACCAGATCCCATATGCAAAAGAAGTTAATTAAATATGCAAGCATTCAGTGAAAATTTCAACTGGAAATGGATGAACATTAAAAATGTTAGCAGACTAATATTCTGTATATTGGTGGCATTTAGTGACAGTAATTAAAGAGGCACTCCACCAATTTTAGACACAGAGAACAATTTACTTGTCATGGAAATACTCAGCCTATGAAAACAGTTGAAAATGTCTTCTGTGGCTCTGGAGGGAGATTCTAAAGAAAAAATAACCCTGATGGTGTCATTAGGGTTATCTTAGCTTGGGCTTGGAGTTGAATATATAACTGGAACTGTGCTTGTGGAGTGTAAAAGATGTGGGTGCTTTCCATGCAGTGATGGTCAAACAAAAAACACTACTGAACTGAATTATGGGAATTGTTATTGAACATATCACCTTTTAAAGGTATAATATGCAACATTTCCGCATTAAAATGTCTAAAAACGTACATTATCCCAAATGTTTCCAAGAATGTTCAAACCCAGAGATCTTATTCAAAGTATTGGTCTGTTACATTTGGTCGCCATTTAATGGCGTCTTACTGTCTAACCTTTGACCTTTACCCCCTCTAGTTACTCTAGTGCTGCATTCTGTGGTGTCGGAATAATTGTAAAAATGACTTTCCGACTGGGAAAAGTCACGTGAACGACATCAAGTCGGAACAACTCGGAAGTTGCCAAATATTTTGCTCCACGACTTGCTGAGTTAACGTCACATTTTACGCAGAAACATGGCAGAAATAAATACTGGAATCAGCTTTTGTTAACTGATGAATGTCAGTCCAGTATTCACTCTCTTTTAGCTCTGTTTTTGGTCTCTACCTCTATTGCTAATGCTCCACTATGTTCACCAGTTACTCGCTAACTGTGTGTGTCTGCTGTTTGACACTGAGCAGGTAGTGTACAGTGGGTTATTAGAGCTTGTTCACTGAAACAGCTGCCTGCTGCCCAAAAAAAAGGCGACCAAAACAGTAAAGTTGCGGGCTGGATAGCTAAACAATGAGCTTCCTACTGCTTCCAGTCTTTATGCTAAGCTAAGCTAACCAGCTGCTGGCTGAAGCCTTTGATTTACTGGACAGATATGAGTGTTATCAATCTTCTCATAGTCCTCTAGGCACAATAGTGAATATGCGTATTTGAACTGAACTATTGAACTATTTGAAAAATGCAGAACTGCTCCTATAATCATTGAAGTACCTTTAATAGGCAGCCCCCTCACTCTGACATCTCTCCATTTGTGCATGTATAAGGTCCTCTTTGTGCATGTGTGTGTATTTTGGGCCTGTGTGTAATGTCTAACAGCAACAGAGTGTAAAAATGTAATTTCCACTTGAGGGATTAACAAAGGATGTCTTCTTCTTCTTCTTCTTGAGGCTGATTGATTGATTTTCCAGATATCAACCTAAGGGATTTATGCTATTATGCTTGACTATTACGTATGTATATCCAATTTTTATAAATATCAGTCAGTATGTTTAAAAGAAAAAGTGTGAGTTGTGAAAACTTCTTACTTTCCTACAGGGCTGAGGTGTGGTTTAGGTGCAACATGAAACCTGCCTACACATTAACACTGCTGGATGTGGAACTGAATCTCTTTTCACAGTAAAGAAATGCATTTCAGCCATTTCTTTTTATTGAGACAAATTAGATCCTGACAAATCCTTTACTAGTATTGTTTGCTGGACCTCAGACGAGCAGCGCCGGAATCACGGTGAGGTGGGAATTAAGGGGTGGGAGCATCTTATTAAATGCCATCACGTAGCAACCAAATATTTTCATGCTTGTTTGCTGCTGCGGTTGGGAAATAAACCAAGTGACCTCATCTGACTTCGGATACAACTTGTTTTCATGTCACTGTGCAGGTACTAGCTGGCAAACCTAAAATACTTGTCACTGGAGATTGCAGTGAAACAAGGTGCTTTATTCTGTTATTTACCAGGTAGCTCTGTTTAATCAAGTGACCACAGGAAAATAGCCAAGTGGAGGCACACATAATTACCTGTACTGAGCATACCCTACCTTCCAATCAACACACCCGAACACACTCTTGACAGTAACTTCACAAGCATTAAGGTATCAGTTCCTGATACAATGGAAGGAAGTGCGTCACAGACGCTGTACCTCGAGACAAAGAAGAATGGAACGCTGCTCAGGCAAAAACAGCAGAGAGAGAGAGAGAGAGAGAAGGGGAAATGTTGGAGCATGTGGTGGAAGAAGTGAACAAATAACAGGGTCTGAGAGAAGAGTGGTCGGGGGACTTCTGAGTCCGGTCAAAGCAGCCACCTGCAGCTCTCAAACAAAAAGGACCACGGCATTCCTTCCACTTCTACTGGACTGCTTATTTTCAGTGGAAGAAAACAAAAGTGCCCCCCTCCTCCTCCCCACCCGATACTCGAAAACCAAGGAAATGAAAATGTTGGCTGCCTGACAAATATAGGCTTCATATCTATGTATAATTTTGTTTTGGTCCTTCTGCATGTTGTTTTCCTGGTCGTTGGCACAAAACAGCCAAATCAAATAGCGTTTCTGAGTGACGCACCTCAGTGCAGCCACAGTGCGCACACAATGGGCAAGTTTATCTCACTCCGTCAACAAGGTTGTCAGTGTAATTTATGAGTATGCTGGTCTGAGTGCAAGCTGAGGGCTGTGCAGCTTGGAATGTTAATGGGTTTTGGTTGAGGAACTGAGTTGTCCGGCTGTTGTTTGACCTCAACTGAAAAACGGCAATCTACCTTTTTACAGCTAATGTAGAAAGATGTATTATATGATGTTGCTGTTTTTTTGTGTCTTGGAGCATCCTTGGTGCTTCATTGCCGTTGTGTTTTCTGTACTACCCTTCCCAAAAATTCCCCTGTTAAACTGAAAGTGTGGGTGGTACGTTTGAGTTTCAAGGCTTTTGATCTGCTCAACTAACTAACCAGCCATTTATTCTGTAAGTCTGGAAACTCAAACGCATCACTTAATGTGCACTAAAAGAGTGTAAAAATGTTTTGAACAACAAGTCCAAGAGCGTTTCTACAGTGGAGTTTGAATCATGCTGCTTATTAGTGCGTTCCATTTGTACTCGAAAGTCTGATTTTCCGAGGTCAAAGTCGGAAACACGCCCCCTGAACTCGGATTTCTGAGTTGGGAAGTCGGACAACCTTCCAGTACCCCAAGCTCAAAAGCTGTATAATGTACCGTTTATTAGCACTTCTGTCTTATTTGTGTCTCACTAAATCAGTCGTACACACAGTCCTGTCACAATCTGTGGACATGTTGTTACGCTGTTTGTATGCACAAAAAACAAGGTAATGCGTTGTTATCAACTGGTATTGCTAACAATGGCTAACCTGGCTGGAGCTAACACCATGATGAAAATCAGTGTGATGTCCCAGGTCCGGTTTCTGAGTTCCGAGGTAAATTGAACGTACTATATTACTGTAAAGGCATAAAGAAAGTCACCTTTCTGGGAAAAAGACGTTGATTTAAAGTGCCCATATTATGAAAAAAATCACTTTTTCTGGGATTTGGGGTGTTATTTTGGCCAAAAAACATCCATACTGTTTTGAGTGAGATACAGGTTTCTGAATGTATCCTGCCTTCAGTCTCCGGGTGAACTGTTCAAAATCTGCACGGCTTTCTACGTAACTAGCCGAAACGAGGGGGCTAGGGGGCTAACCGTTAGCATGCTAGCGCTAGCATGCTAGCTCGTTCTCAATGGCAAAACACTGCTACAACACACAAATTCACCCTAATCTACAAAATAAATTGTATAGAACTACTTACATGTACCTGTTCTGCAGGTATTCCACGCAAAGTTGGAAGTGTGCCCTTGTTTAGAAGAAGTCTCCTGGCTAATCTTGCCTTGTACAGGCCGCAGTGGGAGAAACAGCTAGCTAGCTCACGTAATCCTTAGCTAGCTACTGTGCATGTGCGACTGCCAACAAAGATGTTACAGAAGTTGAGAGGTCTCACCCTGTAGCTAAAACAGAGACCTGAACACAGGGTTAAAAGATGAGCTGCAGCAATGTGCAGTACAACAAAGTTTTTTTTTTTTTTTTTTTTTTTTAAATTAAACCATGTAAACCTATTCTGATACAATCTCAAATTACAATTATGAACATGAAAATGAGCATATTATGGCCACTTTAAGATACAATTTTATTCATATTGCTACTCAGTCTCTTAAAGCTGCAGTGGGTAGAAACAAAAAAAAGTCAGAGAGCCACAATTTGAAGAAGAGTGAGACCTCTTCCTGCAGGTCTCCACTCTTCAATGCATGTGCAGAACAGCCAATAGGAATGCTCTATCTTCTGAAATGACCTGCGATTGACCAAAATCTCCTGTGACGGCTAGATTTTCAAAAGCCTAAAAACAGAGCCAAGAGGAGGTGCAGAAGTCTAGTTTTCTCTCAGACCATTTGAATTACAATATGCTGAAAGATTATTATGAAAGTTTTGCCCAACGACGGCAAAAACAAACTGCCTACACCAGCTTTAATCAAGCAGCGCTGTATTGGAAAACTTCACTTCACGCCATGTTAAAGCTTAGGGAAGATTAGCACTGTTGGCTCGTCTTTACATGCAATCTTGCATTTTTTGCTTGTGTTAACATACAGACGTCTTTGTGTTGTGCTTTATGTGTACCAATTTCTCGCTCAGTTCCTCCTATGCCACTCTGAGGCTTATCGTCACTGTAGAATAATACACAGTTTAGCTCAATTATCTGGGTCCTCAGTGGAAAATATATTGTGGAATCAGATGAGAGGATATCAGTGTTGTAACCGATGAGCTTTCCGATTGGTCCCACTGCTGCCTCTGTGATGTCTTACTACTGTCATCGGTCTGATACCTTAATTACAATTTGAGCTATGTAGACGGATAGAAATATGGCAACTTTTAATACAATTTCAACCATTATCTTCTATCAAGTTTATCCGTTCTGTGCACCCAGATAGCTCAGTTGGTAGAGCGGGCACACATATATAGAGGTTTAGTCCTTGACGCAGCGCTGCAGGGTTCAACTCTGACCTCGGCCCTTTGTGCATTTCATTCCCCCTCTCTCTCCAATTTCATGTCTTCATCTGTCCCGTCAAATAAAAGCCTAAAATGTCCAAAAAAAATATATATTTTTCTTATGAAGTATTTTAATTTATATGACTTAACAGACACTGCCTTTATTCATAACAAGATAATCTACTACTAAACACTACTGAACACATATGTGTAAACTAACATTACAGGGGGAGGTGGGGAATAAAATACCCACTGTGCTCCTTGGTAATTTAACTCATTGGCATTTTAACCGTGGTAAAATTACAGGCTGTGGTCTGTAATAGACATGGACATTGGTGACTGAAGAGAATACTAGTCCCTACATGTAGCTGACATCACAACAGGCCATTTGATAATCATACCTGACAACGACACTCGTAGAAAAGCTAAAGGATAAGCAAAATTATTACAATCCATCCTCTGGGGACCATGAATGTCTGCAGAGATTTTTAGTGGCAATCCATTCAACATACCTATAGCCACGCTGCTTGTGTGTTGACCAACACACATTCATGATGTCTCAAGATATTGCATAAGAGGTGGTCCAAGATTTGTCCCATGTAGATTCACCTCTCAAGGTATTAAAACAAAGTTTTTATAAATGTAGAAATCAATTTGTGTAACCATGTTTGGAAACAAGGTGGAATTATTTTCTTCAGTCTTTGTGAATCAATATTTGGGCTAAAAACGGCACACATCATCATAGCTGAAAAGAAAATGATAAAGCTTCCTCAGAGGATCTAAAAATAACCTGCAGGGAAGTATAATTCAAATATTATAATATATTATAATTCTTCAAAAACATTTGACACTTTCAAAATAAATGTAACATACTTCTTTGATGAAGCTGAGGGAAAGATATTGTGAAACATGACTTATGAAACGAGGTATCATTTTAAACTGCATTAACCTGTGCCTGGTGTTTACTGAACAATGTTATTCAGTTATGCTCTTGGACACAACATCTAAAATTCTTTTATCCCAGGCTTCTCTAACACGCTAGGCTGTAGCAGAATCAATCGTTTCTTTGCTTTTTTTGGACACTGTATGGTGTTGAGAAACATGGCCTTAGGCTACGTTCAGGTTGCAGGCAAAAGTGGCCCAAATCAGTTTTTTGGGGTCAAGTGACCAGGTCAGACTTCTTCAGAAGTAGTGTGAACTGAAGTAGTGTGTGCCACTTTAGACCACTTCCATATGTGGTCCTGAATCAGACCCAGGTCAGATTTTTTTCAATGCAGCCGCAGTGTGAACAACCAAGGTGGATTTGATGCGACTTTTACATCAATAACCCTCGCTGCGCCCTCTCTCCCCGCAGGGAGGGACGGGGCCCCCTGCTCCCGGTCAGAGGTGAGTGTGAGGGCTGGTGCGCGCCCGCTGAGGTGGGATCCCAGTCCCTCCAGGTCGGTTGCAACACTGGCCTGTCTTGCCTGCACCACCGAGGAGGTGGAGCGTGAGCGCGTGCGATAGGACCCGAAAGATGGTGAACTATGCCTGGGCAGGGCGAAGCCAGAGGAAACTCTGGTGGAGGCCCGTAGCGGTGCTGACATGCAAATCGGTCGTCCGGTCACACAGACCTCTGTGGTGAATTTTCAGCCATAATAAAGGCCAAAATAGCCAATTTGGCTCTCTTTCTCTACATTCTTCTCCTCAGCACCTGCTCATTAATGTTACGGCTGCCATTACACAAACATTTTGAAATAAAAGCGAAAATGCTTACTTCCTCCATAACTTTAGTGCAACAGCGTGCTGCGTCTGATGTCATTGTTATTGTTCACACTGGAATCTGATATAGGCCACATTTTAAAAGGTCATGTGAACAGCCAAACAAAAAAATCGGATCTGAGCAAAAAAATCTGAATTAAGCATTAAGACTTGCGGTGTGAACGTAGCCATAGAGTCTGTGACATTACCAATGGGTTTCTGAAGGTTTTTTAAGCTTGCTGCCATGTTGACAGACGTTTCGAGGCTTGCGGTTGATCTTCTTCCTGGGGTTGACTACTCTGGTGCGTCCATTCCTTCCGGCTCGATGGAGGCTTAATGTGAGTGTGGAAAAGTGGAAAATTTAATTAGGCTGCCAAGGGGGGTTTGTGTCACTTGGCATGAGCCATCCCACGCCGTCCCACCCCCACCCACTACCACCATCAGCCCCCTCTTTCCCCTCTTCCACTCTCACTAACCCTTTGCTCTTATCTCATTTGCTGCAACAACCCCGGCATTTGTGCCCCTTTTATTTTATATTTTTACCCATGATCCTTCGGGACATGACCCACTGGTCCAAAGGAGTAGAGAGAGGTCAACAGTTTACAGCTGCACCAAGGCTGTGAAGTGGTGAGACCTGGAGCTGCCACTGAGCACTGATGTGTGGATATACTAACAGTGTGGCTGTTGCGTGGAGAGAGGGACAAACAGACCGATTGCCATTTTTATCTTGCTGCTTGTGTGACATAATAACACAAGGCTCCTGACACACTATTTTAGATTGTAGGCTTTTAAATAACTGTTTATATCTGATCACAGTGGTAAACCCACAGCTGAAACTGACATGATGTGACATCAGTGCGGAAAAGATGTGAGCACATAGTTACAAGAGGACAAGATGTGGTTTAGTATCTGCTATTCTCTTACTTGTTTCAAGCACATGTGTGTGTAGCTCAAGGCTCATCTCCCCAAATTCCAAAGATGGACATTTGGCTTTATTCTCTTTTTTTATTGTGCCTTGTTTGCTGGCTCAGTAAAGATGTCGAAGACCATAGTTACAGTGAGGAAAATAAGTATTTGAACACCCTGCTATTTTGATTGACATTATCACTAAGTCCTGCATTATTGGCTTATCTTGTGGCCCTTGCCTTAGATAATTGTTATACAGTGAGGAAAATAAGTATTTGAACACCCTGCTATTTTGCAAGTTCTCCCACTTGGAAATCATGGAGGGGTCTGAAATTGTCATCGTAGGTGCATGTCCACTGTGAGAGACATAATCTAAAAACAAAAATCCAGAAATCACAATGTATGATTTTTTAACTATTTATTTGTATGATACAGCTGCAAATAAGTATTTGAACACCTGTCTATCAGCTAGAATTCTGACCCTCAAAGACCTGTTAGTCTGCCTTTAAAATGTCCACCTCCACTCCATTTATTATCCTAAATTAGATGCACTTGTTTGAGGTCGTTAGCTGCATAAAGACACATGTCCACCCCATACAATCAGTAAGAATCCAACTACTAACATGGCCAAGACCAAAGAGCTGTCCAAAGACACTAGAGTCAAAATTGTACACCTCCACAAGGCTGGAAAGGGCTACGGGGAAATTGCCAAGCAGCTTGGTGAAAAAAGGTCCACTGTTGGAGCAATCATTAGAAAATGGAAGAAGGTAAACATGACGGTCAATCTCCCTCGGACTGGGGCTCCATGCAAGATCTCACCTCGTGGGGTCTCAATGATCCTAAGAAAGGTGAGAAATCAGCCCAGGACTACACGGGAGGAGCTGGTCAATGACCTGAAAAGAGCTGGGACCACCGTTTCCAAGGTTACTGTTGGTAATACACTAAGACGTCATGGTTTGAAATCATGCATGGCACGGAAGGTTCCACTGCTTAAACCAGCACATGTCCAAGGCCCGTCTTAAGTTTGCCAATGACCATTTGGATGATCCAGAGGAGTCATGGGAGAAAGTCATGTGGTCAGATGAGACCAAAATAGAACTTTTTGGTCATAATTCCACTAACCGTGTTTGGAGGAAGAAGAATGATGAGTACCATCCAAGAACACCATCCCTACTGTGAAGCATGGGGGTGGTAGCATCATGCTTTGGGGGTGTTTTTCTGCACATGGGACAGGGCGACAGCACTGTATTAAGGAGAGGATGACCAGGGGCATGTATTGCGAGATTTTGGGGAACAACCTCCTTCCCTCAGTTAGAGCATTGAAGATGGGTCGAGGCTGGGTCTTCCAACATGACAATGACCCGAAGCACACAGCCAGGATAACCAAGGAGTGGCTCTGTAAGAAGCATATCAAGGTTCTGGCGTGGCCTAGCCAGTCTCCAGACCTAAACCCAATAGAGAATCTTTGGAGGGAGCTCAAACTCCGTGTTTCTCAGCGACAGCCCAGAAACCTGACTGATCTAGAGAAGATCTGTGTGGAGGAGTGGGCCAAACTCCCTCCTGCAGTGTGTGCAAACCTGGTGAAAAACTACAGGAAACGTTTGACCTCTGTAATTGCAAACAAAGGCTACTGTATCAAATATTAACATTGATTTTCTCAGGTGTTCAAATACTTATTTGCAGCTGTATCATACAAATAAATAGTTAAAAAATCATACATTGTGATTTCTGGATTTTTGTTTTTAGATTATGTCTCTCACAGTGGACATGCACCTACGATGACAATTTCAGACCCCTCCATGATTTCCAAGTGGGAGAACTTGCAAAATAGCAGGGTGTTCAAATACTTATTTTCCTCACTGTATAACAATTATCTAAGGCAAGGGCCACAAGATAAGCCAATAATGCAGGACTTAGTGATAATGTGCTTTTATAGTGAAAAGTCCCTAAAATATTAGCAGATAACCAAATTAAAACGCAGTGAACAACCCATCTGTACGTAAGAAACTAGTTTGTGCTATGCAACCTGATTAGTAATGTGTAAAACTCCACTTAGAAAACTACGTGGAGACAACAGTCGGTGCAGCTGCTCCAGGTAGCTGTAAAGTTGGCAAACATTAAAGAGCTCATATTAAGCTCATTTTCCGGTTCATAATTGTATTTAGAAGTTGTACCAAAATAGGTTTACATGGTTTAATAAAAAAAAAAAAAAAAACACACCATATTTTGTTGTAATGCACATTGCTGCAGCTCCTCTTTCCCCCCTGTGTGTTGAGCTCTCTGTTTTAGCTACAGAATGAGACATTTCACTTCTGTTCCATCTTTGTTGGGAGTCGCACATGCGCAGTAGCTAGTTAAGGACTACTAGCCAGTCAGAAGCAGAGTATGAGGGCTAGCAGCTAGGCGAGCATTATAACGTGTGTTACAAAGTGACCACGTTTGTCTCTGAAGTAAAGGCTGGACTACAATAGAGCTGTTTGGAGCAGTTTGTGAACAGTGTTTTCTGTTGGAGATGGTAAGTCCCTTTGGGGTGGACTTTGGGCTTTTTCACTTTATAAACCTATAACATGCGCAAAAAAGATATATAACACAATAAAGGAAAGGGGAAAAGCCAAAAAGCATAATATGAGCACTTTAAAGTTTGATTGGAATTAAGTATTTAATTAAACGCAAGTTGGACCCAGCTCACATATACATATTGTAGCTCATGTCAATGACGTAATCTGAAAGAAACATTTGCTGCAGACACTTTTCAGCTGCAGTGTGAAGTCTCTAGTACTGTGGAAGATTATATTTAGCAGCACAGAAAGTGTCCTTGTCAAAATGTAATTAGAAGTAGCTTCTAAGGAGAACACAACACTTTTACCTTTAATTTCATGCAGACCATGTGCAGAAATAACATTCAAACTGGAAGTTAACATGATAACATGCTAAACTGACGCCCGAGCAGTTCTTCATCACGTGGCTGCATCACATCCGCTCAGGCTCAAAAGAAAAGTTTCCCGCAACTCGTCAACTTCCAATGCATGGATATTTATTTTTTTCGGAAGGAGTGGGGTGGGGGAGGGGTGTACAGGGAAGCAGAAGTGGGCGTGGGGGGAGAGGGGGGGTTGGGGTGATGAAGGAGTCTTGTCACATTACATGTACCTGTCTGTGCACGTCTTCACTTGCAGCTGTCATCTCACCTGACAGGTCTATCAGTGTCCACGGCTGATCAGGACGCGTCCCTCAGCCTGACAGGCTGAACCGACAGCGCAGCAATCCAGACTGACAGCTCCTCAGGTAGCTGGTGGAGGGAAGGATGGGAAGGAGGAAAAGAGGAAGGAATCTGGGGGCGAGAGGCAAGACAAAGGCTGCCGAAGAGTAAAAGAACACACACACAACAAGGGGAGTAAATTAAAGTCAGTAAACACCCTGAAATAATCCACCCAGCGTGACTGATCTTAATGCCGCTTTCCTGAATTTCATGAAACCATCTGATAATGAAGTGATTCTGAGACAACGCTTTGTAACTCAACGATTATTGCCAAACATTACCTTTAAAACCTCCATTAAAGCCCAGAATCCTCTTTCTCGTGGAGAAACACAGGGTGCCAGTTTGAGTATTTTTAAGCAAATTGAGTCTCATATTCGACGACAATCAAGCACAATGAACCAAGGCCAAACTACTCGCTTAACGCAGTGGAACCAAGAGCTGTATTCCAGAGAAAAAAAAACACCTGCGGGATGTGCTTTAGTTTAACCCATGAAAGGTTTAAATCGAGTGTCTATGATCAGACCTAGGGGGAAATGAGGAGGGAGTCCCCCCCCACCTCCGCTCTTTCCCCTCTTTGACAAAAACCTTAAGTCTTTATCTTGTCTAAAGCCATCGAAAACAAGCCCTTCCAGAACTCCTCAACAACATGAAGACAAGACAAAACGGGAAAAAAACTCAGAGATCCAGAGCGAAGACTCATTTGATCAGCTTAGCTATGCTCTCCTGGCTTCCCATGTACGAGGAGTAATTAGCAATTAACAATCAGGGTTTAACTAGATCCAGTTATTATGTGTAAGCAAGAGGGGGGAGAAAAAGATCTGCCGCTTTGACTTAGGAGTGCATTAGAATTCCCGTGCTACTCGAGTTTGATAAAAAAAGAAGAGTGAGGGACCAAAGCAGTAATTCTCTCATTTTCACGACATCTTTGGGCCATTTTTTTTTTTTTTTTTAAATTCCCAGATCAAACAGGCTATAACAAAAGGCCCCAAATCCCCCCTCCGCTCTCCTCCTCCTGCTCTCTCTTTCCAAAATTAGTTAAGCCTTTCAGCTCCATCATCCTCAACATGGCTTGCATCAACAACCCTACGCTGCACAGTCTCTGAAATCCACCCCTCACACACTCCTCTTCAAAACCCTCCCTCCAAACACGCTGAAGATGAGGGTGTGTGTGTGTGTGTGTGTGTGGGGGGCGGGGGGGGGGGGGGGGGGGGAATTCCTCATATGTCACTCTGAATTTGTACTTACAGACAAAACACAAAGTACCCCACAGTCACTAGAGTTTGTGATTTCACCCCCTCCTTCCTCTTTCACTTGGCCAACTGCTTGTCTTTTGTCTTTTCCAGGGGGATATGTTAAGCCAAAAGGCTGCTGTACAAAAAAAAAAAAAAGAATCAGGCGAGGCTGACAGATTGGGTGATTCGGACACGGTGACAGAAGAGGAAAGTAAACAATCTGGAATAAGGCTGCTGTCCGCCTTCATCTCTCTCTGACATATTCAGGCCTTTTGGTTGCTCCTCGTTTCCTTCCGATTACCTCATCCTCGCTACTGCCCCGGCTGTTTACCATCTCGGTTCACAAGGTGATGATTCAGGATTTTCAATCACTTTCACACACTTTCGGTTGTCATCTTTCCATATTCACCGTCTTTGCCAGTACTGTGCCGCAGCAATTATGTCGCTCTTTCATGTTCTTTCCTACTCTACAAAAGTTTTCGCCGACTAGCGTGACTTCTGAGGTGAAGTGGGGTGAGTGATGCCAAGAGCTAACTCCGGGTTATTGCCCAGGAAGGTGCTCGTTTCTAAAGCTTTAAGTGATCCTGTTTCACACACTTGTCAGTTCTCCAGGCTGGCAGGTCCTTGCTGCCTCCGAGCTAGCTGCTTATAGGGTTGTCACCAGAGCAGTTAATGTTAATCTAGTGCTAATATTCATGTTTGCCAGCTCCCTTGAGCTAAGGACACCTGTTTCTGGAGCAGACAGGCCTCTGTTAGCATCAAGGCTGTTAGAATCCATTGTATACTCATTACTTTGTGAGCTTGGGTCAGGTTAGCTGTCCTGCCATCAGCAAGGCTAGGGTGGAGATGAAGTTCTTCCCACCTCAAGCTACAGTGGAGTGAAAAAAATGGTTAGAGTCCCAGTCCTGCAAAGCGTGAACTCAGCCGGACCACAAAAAAAACACTCTCATCAATTTAATCATCCCAGATTCCAAGCTAATTATTCCAGCCTTTAATTATTCCATCCGACTGCCGTTGAGATCTCTTAAAGACGGCTGGATTAGTGGATTTGGGAGTATTAGCTTGGAGGGTTGGCAGACCTCTGCACTGTGATTCAGGGGGCTGAGAAACACATCTTCAAAAGGTACCTTGAGCAGCACCTTCACAGGATCATTACACTGGATAAATCCTTGTTAAGTTGCTTAAAAGCGTGTAAAGGTGAGCCATGTTTAGGCACAGACACATTTAAGGGAGGAGGCTAACTGAATGTGACTTAAGCATTGAAACAGTGACACAGTTTAAGACACTTTGGAAGGAATTGTTTACAAGGTATTTAAAGGGATTATGTCAACTTGGGTCAACAATCAAGGCCTGAGGAAAACTTCAGGAGTGAATACTTTTTTACCAGATTGACAATCTAAATAAGCACACTTTACACACTGCTATGTCATGGTCTGTATTCAAAGGAATCATTTTAGATACACTTTTTAAATCTAATGATTAAATCACGTGTACATTAGTTGTTATTTCAACTAATGTACACGTTTGATTCAGATTTGGCAGGCTAAGGTTCACACACTTGGCTAAATCCACACTGATGTTCACCACTATTGAAAATCATTTGCTACATTTTGAGTGCATGCATCGTGACGTCTCGAGTTGACTGTCAAGTTAAACTATTCTTTGCTCATGCTCGTTAAAGATGCTACCCATCAGCCTGCTACCCCTCCTTTGAACTCCCTCCCTCTTGAGTCCAAAATGAGAGCAGCTCGTCCCGCGGCTGACAACAGAGATGTTTTGAAAGCAGGTCGGGAAAGGTTAGAGCAAGAAACATGGAGTGGGGCAGTGAAAAAGACAGAAAGAATCTTGCTTTTTTAATTATTTTATTAGGAGCCTTGATGCTATTAAATGCCCCAGATACATTCACCCTATATTTCTCAATTAGACTTGACAGTTGCTGCATTACCAACAATAAATATAGCAATGGGCTTCGCCTTAGGCCAGGAAGGACCCCTAACTATGACCCTCATATTTAATGATGAAAACAAGCAAGCGCACACTATGCCTCGCTCAAGCACATGCATGTGCACATCCATACATGTGCGCCACACACACACACACACACACACACACACACACACACACACACACACACACACACACACACACACACACACACACACACACACACACACACACACACACACACACACACACACACACACACACACACCCTCTGAGCTCCTTATTACACAAGCACATTAGAGGCGTGTAAAACAGCATCTCTAGGGTTTACACTTGCATTACAGATACTAAGGTGTACACATAAAAGTACACCGTTACACATTTGAAGGGCAGTGAGTCATTTTACATTTTAATAAGGCAACACAAAAATATGAAGATCATGTGTTGCCTTAAAAATGTATTTCACACAGCAGCGTCTTTGCCTTTAATTCAAAAATATATTTCAGTTTCTGTTTTTGGGATGTCCCCAGAGAATGAAGCTTGATTTGAAGCAGACATTTATGTTTTCATCGATGTTGTCCAAGTCGTTAACATGGGAATCTTTAAAATCCATCCCATGTGATGTGATGACAAACAGAGATCACACTTGTGGTTTGAGATGAGATCAAAACAAGGGCCGCTAGCAAAGATGTTTTCAATGATAATTTTCCAGACCAACAATGCAGACCAAGTACAAAACAATGACACGCTGTCGGGTGGAAACAGACTTCTTTACTGGATAGACATTTTGACATTCAGTAATTTACAGTACTGTCAACCTGCCAGTAAAAGACTTGACAGGGCTTTAAATGGGCAAATGGATCATACAGACAATTAAAAGGAAAAACTAGTTGCAGATCATTTTAACATAGACCGTTGAGCCAAAATTGACGATCGTGAGCGACAAAAGACAAACCGTAAACAAAGGTCTTTTGCATCTTCCCTATAGCTCTTTGCGATTTACATGTAGTGAATAATTTACATATTGCTTGCATATCAACAAATATCTCTCCCAGCACGGCAGCTGCGAGTGGAGTGTTGTGAACCCAACCCTCTGTGGTTTGACTGCTTAAAGCCAGGAGTCGTTGGCTTAATAACATTAACAATACTAGCTATTGTGGTTGGGCAGGCAGATTGTACGCTTTCTGTCAAAGTTTGGAGTTCCTCTTTAAAATAAAGGCCCTTTACTGTGAGCTGGCAACAAGACAAACACTCATCTTTTTAGCCTGATCCCACAAAAGTGTGTGACATGAGCACAATGTTCATGTGTCTGCTATTTTCACATAATCCTTTCGCGGTGGAGGAACTGAATGGTCACATCCCTTGCTTGTATCTACACCATACATTCTGGGTTTTAAAGTCTGTGCTCATTTAAAAAAATGTGTGGGAGTTTTGTTTTTAGTTTTTTTGTTTATAGCATGTTGCAGTTTCTGGACATCTTCTTCTAAACTTCTACAACAAAAGTGGCTTCTCACTAAAACTAAAACAAAGACGTGAACGGACTGAGAGGCAACCATTTCAAAATCAAACGACGTGGAATTTACCGAGCCTGTAATAGAGCACATTTCACAAATGTAAGTCTGTGCATACTCATATACAGGTACACAATGGAAGACACACACACACACACACACACACACACACACACACACACACACACACACACGCGCGCGCAACTCTCCAGGCATGTCATTAAGCTAGAGAGTACTAGAGTTTCCCGTTGGCAAAGGCTCCCTCTTGGAACTGAGGGATGAAGCTCTTGAAGTATGCCCTGGGTGAGAGAGAGAGGGAGGACGGGAGGGGGGGGGGGGGGGGAGAGAGAGAGAGAGAGAGAGAGAGAGAGAGAGAGAGAGAGAGAGAGGGGGGGAGAGAGAGAGAGGGAGAGAGAGAGAGGGAGGGAGAGAGAGAGAGAGAGAGGGAGAGAGAGAGAGAGAGAGAGAGGGAGGGAGAGAGAGAGAGAGAGAGAGAGAGAGAGAGAGAGGGAGGAGGAAAGAGAGGGGGGGGGGAGGATGGGAGAGAGTGAGAGAGACAGAGTACAGCTTATAAAACATAAAAATGTGACAATGATTGTGTTTCAACTGCTTCAAAGCATCTAACAAACTCACTGGGTCAGTCCCTGTGCCAGCATTTAACAAGGTACAGATGAAAGGCAGAATGTGTTTACTTTTTAAATTACAACTGTGCATGAGATATCTACTCTCTGCGTGTTAACGCTCTTGAGGGAAACACAGGAACACAAAAGAAATTCAAACGGCGTAAAAAAAACCCCAGCAGTCTACAAGGTATTTAGCCACAGGTGGTGCGTTCAGGTTAGAATTCAAGCAAATAGCTCAACACTTGTGGAAATAAGCTTAGTCGCTTTCTTGCAGAGAGTTAGATCACTCTCATATCTGTTGGTTCAATAGGTTAGTTAGCTTAGCATCAATACTGGCTGTAGTGGGAGTCAGCTAGCCTGCTCTGACCAAAGGTTACAAAATCTGCCTCAGTTGTGGATGAGTTGTGGTTTTACGAGGAATTGTGTATGACTATTTCTCGGCCAGGCCAGTATGATCCTGAAAAAGCGCAAGCTAGTGGTCTGCCTCCAAAATCAATTGGTAGAAAACTGAGGCCGACTGGACCAAATGGTCAGCTCTCTTTAGTTCAATAGTTGCAATATCAAGCCCCAAAAAACTATCAAAGGCTTTTCAAGCCTTATATAATATCTGTTACCTCTGTTGTTGAAATAGGATCATGCTATATATAGTCTTGGGTTGCCAGACCTTCCTACACAGCACTGCAGAGGAGGGTCTGGCTAGTCCACACAGCATTCCGGGATTGGAGAAAAACGTGCTCTGGTTAATTGGCATTTCTTTAAACCAATCACAATTGTCTTAAGCGCCAAACGAAGCCACGGTGCCTCTGCCAAATAGCCTCGGGAAGGAACTTGTTTTGGTGGAACGTGTACGTTCAAAAGTTGTTTTAGTCGTGCAACAGAAAACTCAGATTGGACAGATAGTCTAGCTAGCTGTCTGGATTTACCCTGCAGAGATCTGAGGAGCAGTTAACCACTTTAAGATAAACAAATGAGTAAAGAAAAAACTACATAGATAACCAGAGTAAAACTGATTATGTATTGTATTATTATTAACCTTTGACATGCAAAAAGCAAATACTTCTCAGGCTGCAGCTGACGCCTGTAGATTTACTCTTACAGGGTCATACCAGTTTATGTTTATTGAAGGCGGAAACAAATCTGTGAATATCAAGAAATGGCCTGTGTGTAGTGCAATCTAGACAATATTGTCTTATTGTATCATATCTAATGACTTCCATCATGATAAATTACTTTGTATGACTTGCCAGAAACTGGGCTTTCTAATGGATCTAATGAGGCAGGATCTACTCACTTCGCCCTCTTTGCCATCTCATTGCCGTCCCAGCGAGGGCTGTAGGGGTACGACACCTGCACCTGAGAATAGAGCTGGCCGCTGTTGGTGAAGTGGTACACAGACTGGAAGGTGAGGGTGGGCTGGTCCCTCGGGAAGTACAGTGGAAGATCCACTACGAGGAGCCGAGGGGACACAGTGAGAGGAATGTGTTAAGTAGAACGAGAAAAAGAGGATCATAAGGTAACTGCATCAGATGTGATCCAGGCGGATCAGAAACAGATCCCAGTATAAATGTGTGTGTGTGTGTTTTGTGATGTTCCTACCGTGTACTAGAAAGCAAAAGTCCTTCCACATTAGCAGGAGAGTGAGTTTTGTGAATCCCTCAGCATCATACTCCACTACGCCCCTGCAATACACACATGCTCATTTACAACAACAGTATTTTTTTGTAAAAAAAGACAAAACAGTGACAAATGAATGGCCCCTGACATCAGTGGAGGATGTGGTCCTCTCTAATTGACTCACATTCCAAAATGGCTGAGGAAGGCAGCGATGTACTCTCTCCTCTTGTGATAGCCTTGGATGACATACTGCACCTAAAGAGAACAAGTAAAAGGTTTAGTACACACAATGGAATTGGCAAAACAGCATTTGAATCAATCAACCACAACAAAGAAAATCTAAATGGTATTTGTGGCATTTATCTGACTCAACAGTAAAAGGGTATCTGCTGCACACAGAACATTTATATTTACATTTTACATATAAGATTAATAAAGACCAAAATCAAGAGATGCATATCTTTTGGACCGCCGAGACGCAGGGGGAAATAGGCTGCAAATGAGCTACATAATATAAAGCAAAGTAGTTGTTTAAGGTTGTGACTTCTAAATAGGTTGTTCCAGTGGTGCCACAAGCCAAATCATTGTAAAAGGACTCCAGAATTATGATACTATTGTGAATTCTAAAGCGTGGCACACCCAGAACTGAGATTGCAACATATATCAATATGTGACAAAGGTCTGTGCTGTGAGTTCACCAAGTTGACTGCAGTGGTGCCTGGATACAGGCCAATGTTTATTTTTCTGGTTATAGGACAGGTCATTATATTGCCCTATATAATATACATAATATTAAATAGGACAAGCATTGCAGCGTGTAGGTGAAAAGGTAACAGATGACGCTCTTTCTCAGACCACACCCATCTTCGCACTTGACCTTCATTACACCTGTTAAGTTTTGTGACTGCATTGCAGGGACAAAATGTGTCCGCAGACAGACAGTGAAACACCAGGAAAATCACTCAAAACACACACAGGTTTGTGGCACTATCTTTGTGGGGACCCGTCATTGATATAATGCATTCCCTAGCCCCTTACCCTAACCTTAACCATCAAAACTAAATGCCTAACCTTAACCCTTACCCTCACCATAACCTGATTCTAACCCTAATCCTAAAACCAAGTCTTAACCCTCAAACAGACCTTTATAGTTGTGAGGTCCAGCATTTAGGCCCCACAAAGCTGTTGTGACACCACAAGTATACTGGACTCCCGGTTTTTGGACCCCACGAATATAGTTAAGCACACACGCACGCACACACACACGCACACACACAGCTGGTAAACATCAACAGAAGATGAGCTCACTTGAACTGGGGACGTTATTATTATATGATTATAAGTCTTAGACCTCTGGCCTAGAAGAATAACCTTGCAACAGAATGTATGCATACCCTGTTTAATGAACAGTATATTGTTTTGAATCTCATCAACTGCACTCCCCATCCCCCCCCCTTCAGCACATGTCCTGTACACATGGTTTTAGGGTCTGTCTGGCCCTGAATTGAACCTTTACAGGCAGAAGTACCTCTCAGTCTGTGTACAGCGGACCTACCCAGAATGTAAACAATGCCTTGGCCTGTAGAGAGATTAAGAGAGGTGGACTTTTTAATGGTTGCTTTCACTTTAAAACCAGACGGCTTGGAGCACAAAAGTGGCATTACATGCAATCTTTGTGCAAGCGAATTTAAATGTCACAGTACAAAGTACAACGTCTTTAGCTTACCACTTGACAGCCAAATAAGCTGGTGTTAAAAGCTCTACCATAGAGTTTGTCAAATGTAACAAGAAAAGACTGTCTCCTCAAGGTAGTGTTCATTTTAATACTTTTTTTTTCTATTCAAGTCAACATTTTTACATGGAGCCTCTACATTCAGTTTTTTTTTTTTTTAATATATAATTCTTGATCAAATACAGTAACCATTCCATTTTTAAAAAAACTTTTTCATTTTTTTATTTTAGCACAGCAGTGTAGATATAAGACTTATATCAGAACAATATCTGTTTCATTTTCTCTGCTGTCCTATTTTCTTTTTCAAACATAAAGACAACAGGAACTTAATAGAGTTTGGGAGAGGTAAGGTGTACAGTGCCGGGTGTTTACATAAAACAAAAGGTTGGTAAGACCGAGGAGGACTTCAAAGAAACTTAAAAAAACTTACAAATCGTATTATTGACAGAAAAAAAAAACTAAAGGGACATTTTCTCAACATTACTCATGTATTCGATATCTCAACGATGTCTGGCCGTTAAGTGCTTTACATATTTGACCCACTTCGTCTAGAGTTTAATGAAAACATTTTTTCTGAAGACAAAGAGAGAAGGTTATCCTCTCCATAACATAGATGTCATTTACTATATCTATCCACTCCTGTATTGTGGGGGCTTCAGGAAGCACAATGCCTTTTCAGTGCTTTTTTACCAGCGGATGTCAAAATACCAAACAAACACTCATCAGACCGTCTCGCAAGGAAATCAGCATTTCCTAAAAAATAATGTGGGAACCTGCAGGGGTAAATCAATGTTAAGAATGCTTTTCAATGTTTTGTGAAGGCCGGTCCAGTAGGATCTTATGACCGGACACTCCCAAAATATATGCCAGTGGTTGGCCTATTGAAGCCCAACCATTCTCATGAACTACATGCATGTTCAGCAACCTTGTGCATCACATTAGAAAATGAGAAAAATGCTGCAGTGCTCGTTTAAAGGTAGGTTGTCTTTGTGTGAGTGTCAAGCAACAGCAACATGCAAGTGGCTGGTAGATTTGCTTCACTCACCAGCTGAAAAACTATGGTAATATATTGAGTGGCTGGTAAAATTTGTAATATAAATAAATTTGGCTGGTGGACAAAAAGAGTTAATTTTGGACCCAGCGATGGTATTTTAGACATACTCAACACAGAAAGGCCACAGCTGGCCTTCTTGCTTAGAGGCGACAGGTTTTCCCAAATCTAGAGCAGCATATACAAAAACCACCAGTGAATGCGTGAGTTGGAATGTAAACCAAAATATAACCAATCACATAATTTATCCAACACATGAACATAAGAACAGGTTCTCCTCTTGTGAGCACATAACCAACATGTCTTTAGCGTGTGTCGACAGGTGTGATTAGGTTTTATCTTTAAGTCCAAATAGGAACAGCTCAGGGCTTGCTTGACTTGACTGAGCATCCTGGGCAGGTGAGAAAGCCTGCAGTCAGCAGTCAGCAGCCAGCCATGAAGGTGACCTGCTCCATTCACCTAGCAAGACGAAGGTTATATATCACTGCACCTGGGCAATGCTGGTGAAGCTCAGATTACTCAACAACACAGAAAAAAACTGCAGCAGAATTCCCTCAGTCTATAATTTAGACATGCACACTATTTCATCAAAGGGGCATGAAGAAAATCGGCAATGTTACATCCATTTCACCACACCAGTGGGAATATTGTTAAGTTATACATAGAGCTGTGTTCCGATAGCCGATTGCATTTTGAATCCAGTTCCCTGTTGGTGAAATATCCGGATTCACTGAGCTCTGAGGCTAACAAGTCTCCTATCAAACTTTTTTTTCCTCTCCACATTCTCAGTAGCAAAGAGTGATGTACAATACATTCAGGTAGCAGGCCTGCACTGACCCTTACTATGGCACGTTAAAATGACAGACATCATCAGTGTGAGATTATACTGTATTTGCTGAAGCTAATAAACGTTAATTCAGTAACAGCTATATGATACTTTTGGCTGTCTTTTGGTTAATGCACCCTGCAAGCTGGTGTCTGCATTACGCCAAAGACTGTTTGTAAGGGGAAAGAAACATCACTCTGTCACACTGTACGGCAAACATTAGATAATGTTTTTGTATTTCAAGAAGAGCTAGCGTGGCGATTCTTCTCTGGAGAAACATTTGAGCTGATCAACTCACATCAATTTCAGGAGAATTTCCAAGCTAAACTCTTATGAAAATGACAACATTTTAGGATTATCAACTTAAAATTCATAAATCAGGATCTCCAAACATATGTGTGTGAGTCCTCCACCTGCGACTGTGGTTCATAATGCGTGCCTCCCCCTACTACATGTTCACATTTAAAAGATGCAGAGGGATGTGACCTCTTGGACTTGGACTCAAACACTGGGGACTCAAGACTCGACAGCTGGTGACTCGACTACAACACTGGCTCCAGCAGTGCAAGAATAATGTGATAAGGTAAGGTGATATTCGTGCCAGTGCATCTATAATGCATAAAAGTCTGTATTGCAATATATTGCTGTTACTGATTATTTGTCCCAGCCCTAAGCAGTCAAAAACATGTAGTGGTGGTTGTGATTACTCATCAATATACTGTATGAATGACTGCATTTTGTGAAAGAGGAAAGTAGTAATCTCTGATACACATTTGTGTGATGGGTCTCATATCTGCAAAGGCTCTTAAACACAGACTGCCATTGTGACTCAGCCTCCTGTTCAATTATGTTTACATGGGACAGTGGAGGCGGAAATTGAGCTTTCTTAAAAGCTGCAAGGCCACATACTCAATAAGCTGTGTGTCTAGTTACACTGTGTGTGTGTGTGTGTGTGTGTGTGTGTGTGTGTGTGTGTGTGTGTGTGTGTGTGTGTGTGTGTGTTTTTCAAGGGAACTGTGGATCACTGAACTTTCACACCCATACTGAGAAAGGATTTCCTGCCCCACTGTCACGGTGACTTGCAGCCAAGTCTTTCTATTGGCTGCCTCGAGGTTTGAGTGATGCAAGACAGGTGATCTTGCGCTGCAGGTATTCAAACCTGCCTGCACCCATGACTCCCTCGCCCGCAGATCCATTTGTTGTGTTTGTGCATTTGTCTGTGGGGAGTGTGACGCAATTGAGCCGGAAGTGCTTCCTGTTGTGTGATTAAGAAATCTCTTCTCTCTGTGTTACATAAACATTTACACCACCCCTGATAACTGACTATATGATACTGATCAAATCCACGTGGGCATCAAAAATTCAAATACCATAGAAAAATCTAACAGGAAAAAAAGAATTACTGAAGGAAAATCTTTGGGATCTGAGAAAAACAGATCTCAGACCTTGCTGACTTGACACGTATGAATAATAAAATGCAGTGTTTATTATGATAATGCAAGGAGTAAGCAGACACAGTATAATTCAAATTGACTTGGCCACAATAGAAACGACACATGGAACACTACTACCACTGTCTACAGTATACTGCACATATCAGACCTCCAGCTGTTTATTACCAGCCGCAACTGCGTTATATTGCTTCCATACTGAATTAGAATGCTTCTCAAAGGGACACGATCACAGTGGAGCTCATTGGGAAGCTATAACAGTAACAAAGCAAGGCAATATAAAGTAAGTCTCTAAACCGCAGCATTCCGGAGATATTCCAAAAATAGTAAATAGAGTACTTTGATGTCATTCATGGCCTCGCGGATAGTTAAAGGCAACCAGATCAACTGATAAACAAAACATCCAATGTGTGGGGCGTTTGAGGAAGGGAGACAAAGCGAGAATGGAAAGAAACGGAAATTATTTACAGAGGCGCTGGATTATTTTACACGATATTATCATATGTGGTACATGATCAGTAAGATCAGTATTTTATTTTTTAATATCATGGTTATCGTCAATACCGGTATATCGCCACACCCCTAATTTCAACATATCACAGGTTCTACAAGATCTTGTGGACTTATTTGTTCGCAAAAGCAGTTGAAGAGTAAAAACATCCATTTACCACACTCGATCAGAGGCAAACACCACTGAGAACTTTAAATCAAGACTAAAAACCAATCTTTTTTTCACTTGCTTACAGTTGAATAATTCAACCCTGAATGTAACACCTGCACTTTCCTAAGTATGGTTTCTTTTGTATTTTGTTTTAATGTATTACAATCTATTTATTTGTAAGGTGTACTATGCACTTTTAAAGTGTGCTGTGACACTAAATAAGCATACTTACTTAATTACAGTGTTATTGTTCTGGTACACAAGTGAGATGCCACCACAGTAGATGGGGCCTGTTTACTTAGTGATCACAGTGGCAGAAACAACCTGTTGTTCACTCTTGAGTTGTTGCTGTATACTAAAGGGTCCAACGGCCAGACAATGACTACAATTGTTTTGACTGACTGTGCTTCTCCTCCTACTGTCTACTTTGCATGTGTAAAAATGTAATGTAATGAGAATGCCAGCAATGGGAACACATACTGTATGTACCAGCTATAAATGTAAATGTAAACGTTGGGATTGGATTGATCATTAGCTTGAGAACACATCTGGATACAGACATAAGTTGTGAACTGGTCCCTTTAAAAAACACGTAAGGGAAGAGCAATAACCTAGAACACACACAATAAAACGAAACCCAAACATTTGTAAAAGTAGCTGAAGCAGACACTTGACACATTTAATTATACTGCTTACATTATTAATTCCTCTCCGCTTCTCTCTCATAGGCCAATTTCCTACTTGACTATCACTACCAGGTCAAAAAACACTGCCGGATGATTTCATTGCTTGAAAGCAACTAATTCCTTGTCTTGTGAGTTGATCACATCTGTATGTACATAGGTGGTGACTGACAACCCCTCAGGGCCTATTAGCTTCTGGAACTGATTTTCATGAGTAATCTTTTTAATGATGCAATGCCAGGTGCTGCCACAACCCTAATCACAGTCACAGCTGTGTGCACAGTCTGTGGTAATAAAGTTACAATACAAACACAGCATCTGGAATATGTGGAAGTAAATGATTGATGGTTTTAAAAGAACAAAACGACTGCACAGCCTGTCCTTACATGAGAATGATGTCTCTTTTCTTTGCCATTCTTGGGCCTCAGTTGATAAATCTTACAAACAATAACAGAGATAGAGAAGCCAAATACTGCTTTGTGTTTCTGCTTACACTTTCAGCATCTGCCTTCCTCTGATGAATCTACTACTACAAAATTTAGGTTACTTCTTTTGACAGGAAGTGACTCCAAAGAACGACCAATGCCACTTCCGCCACACAACTAAGCCACATTTCCGCTATTGAACATGAGACATTGCTAATTGCTACTTCATGCTGTCAAAGGGTCCATTTTTCTTTTAGTCCCTGTATGCTTGACCACCAAAAGGCCACAACAAATGATAAATAACATTTTGAGATCCAAGAACAAGGTACAAAAATAAAATTTCTTTTATGATGACCATTAACAGCCTGAACAATACGGACCACGAGGATTTCTACACTCAGATAAGAGTGTAAAAGTCTGTTTTAATGGTAATAGTAGTAATATTTAAAGTCAACGCTACACCTATCACTGTCTATTAGATGTATCTATGTAGATACTGTTGAAGCCCAATTAAAACTGATTAGGATGATCAGAAAGCTGTCGAACTAGCGTCACTAAGATTAGCCATTGCCCTCTTTTCTGTGGAAGTTGCTTTAATAGCTCAAATATCATAAAGACGGTCACTATCCAAAAAAAAAAAAAAAAAAACACAAAATTGGAAATATCAAACATAGTTTGAATGAATATGAACACAATCCAAATAGCCTAATGAGAAACTACGTCATAGAATTGATGTTGTCTTGCCCATACGGAGTGGCTCAGTAAGACCTCTGAATTCAGTCTAGTTATCAGGCTATGAACAGGTGAATCCAGATTTGCTGTTGTGGTAACGTTACTGTTAAAAGGCTACAACCGTGTCTTTCCTCACACATTTTCCACCTACACTGTTGAATACAAAAAGCTTCCACACAATACTTCTCACTTTCAGATGGTTTTGCGTCATGATAATTCATTCACAGCTTGCATGTGAATGGGCATGAAATTGATCAGAGTCATAGCATTTTACGAATCTCCCCCACTGGAGTGCAAAGCCAGCTGTGACTACACCATGGAAATTTAGAATTTGGACAGATCACTGCTAAGGCTAACACACTTAGGCTGTTTAGTCTATGTATTGTACATTTTAACAACAGCAATTGGCCAGCATGCAGCACATAGTGCTGGTTAAACGTTGCATACTGCAATAAATCACTGGCCCTGAATTAAATCAATAAGAAGGATGTGTGTTAGAGGCAATATACTTTATTAGAAATGTGTACTTGCTCTTACAAGTAGTATTGGTGACATTATGAGCAAGATTCCTCCTTCCTTGTGGAACACTGTCTTTATCTGCTATTGATAAAGCTGCTTTTCAACATGCCTTTCACATGTTGTTGACTAAAACACCCAGAGACATGGAGGTCAGTCAGGGACACAAGCGTTCCAGTCACCCTGAGTATGCTTTTCAGAGACCAGGAAGGTATCTGTGTGCAGTGTGTGTGTGTGTGTGTGTGTGTTGGTAGCGGGGGATGGGCATTTCTCCTGAGGGAAATGGAATCACATCGTGTCTACACTGCATATCTACCTGTCAACCTGCGGAGGCCAAGGAGTGCTCAGACATCCTATGGAGGTTGGCCAGTACGCCCACAGACAGACGTGCATGAATGCCCATACACACATTAAAACACACACACACACACACACACACACACACACACACACACACACACACACACACACACACACACACACACACACACACACACACACACACACGGTAACAAGTGTGAAATAATGCAGACCCCAAAACTAACAGACATTATTTCTTTGTGATGGACACATCAACATACACACAACACACAAAGCACATCTAAACATGCTGTATAAAAGTAAAATGAGTTTAACCAAACGCTGTTACCTTGTTGTTGAGTATCTGGCACACTTGAGGGACATAGTCAATTAGGCATCCGCCACTGGGGAATGCTGGGATTTGAAGTGCTAAGGAATCTCCCAGAGCACTGATTGAATAAAAAAAGACAACAGTTAGTCGGTAAATGTACGGTATGCACATATTTAGGTTACACTCAACATAAAGTTACTACCATGTTCTCTGTGCCACCACAACAATCTTTAGGACAATTCAAGACTTTGTGTGACCACCTGCCTTTATGGAAATGTATGTAAAACAAAACAAACACTGAGCACATCAGTTGGCTACCATCTACTGAAGTTGTGGAATAAAAATAAAATAAAAAGGAGTGCCTGTGGCATCCTCCTTATTCTCCTTGACTCGTTCAGTTATTCTTTTGACATCCTCCTGATTCAATCCTGCAGCACAGCTCCATTAGTGATTAGTGCATGCTTGTTTAATCAGGAAATCTGCTGCTGCAGCTCCCTAATGACTAACCAACCAAAATAGTCACTCCTTCATTTTTTTCTGATCTGAGGCAAAAACGGAGGGAATACCCTCAGGACAGGTTAAAGGTCTTAAGGAACCGCTTATTGGCTTTTAATGCTCATTTAAAGACACATAGAGGAGGATGTCTTCCGCTGCTTTCTATTTTTTTCCATTCTTTATTATAATAAAGGACATTCGGAGGGCATTTAGAAATGCTGTTATGTTAATTTAAAATCAATGCAGTAGTGGATGCCTGAAGTTTACCAGGTTAAGCATGTATGATAAATGTAAATAGCCTACATCATGCTACATTATGTCAAATGTCAAGGATCACATATGTTGAGATGCGGCCCCTAGGGCTTGTTCATTAGTTGATCAGAAAGGCTATGATGTAAAAAAAAAAAAAAAAATGGTAATAATGTATCTCAGGGTAAAACACCACTACAGTGAATCACAGACCAAGACCATGATCCCACAGATTCCATCACATCATCCCAGAGCCAAGTCCAAGCCACGCCTTAAGTCTTTGAGATGGGGCTTGCAAGCCAAAAAACTAGTTTATCTGGTTTATCAATGCTTGGTATGAAAACACCGAACACTTCCTTTTTTTTTGTAAATGGAAACAGGGCATTTAATGTCCAGCTGCAAGTAAAGATCAATAATCAGTAAATGTCAAACAGTTCAGTGAGAACACTCAAATTAGATGTGCAACTACAAAAAAACACCATGATGAGTTTCTGTCTGTTTAGAACATTGTAGTGTTTTTGAACGTCACATCACATTAACACCAGGATCAGTGCTGATACTGAAAAAGACATTTCTGGGAAAACTATTAAAATTAGGCAGCGTAGTGCAGGAGGGAATTAATAATATAACTAATTAATACATTTTTATAGGGCTGCAACTAACGATTACTTTCATTTGTCGATTAATCTGTTGATTATTTTCTCGATTAATCGATGAGTTGTTTGGTCTGTTAAATGTCAGAAAATAGTGAAAAATGTGGATCAGTGTTTCCCAAACGCCCAAGATGACGTCCTCAAATGTCTTGTTTTGTCCACAACTCAAAGATATTCAGTTTACTGTCACAGAGGAGAGAATAAACTAGAAAATATTCAATATATATTCACATTTAACAAGCTGGAATCAAAGAATTTTTACTTTTGTCTTAAAAAAATTACTTAAACCGACTAATAGATTATCAAAATAGTTGGCGATTAATTTAAAAGTTGACAACTAATCGATTAATCTTTGCAGCTCTACATTTACTGTAATACTATTCAGAGCCAGTTCAGTTAACTTAAAATGTTATGGCAGTGGTCGTACATATTTTTTATGTTGAAACAACCTTATATTTGTTACAGTGTATAAGTAGTTTACAGTGTAATGTAATGTAACTTTCCGTGATAGCGGTGCTAAACGCTTATTACCGTAATTTTAAATGTCAGAAGGGTACAGATTTATAGAAGGATAGGAAGTAAGATCAGTGTATACTATATACACTATATCATTAAGCTTAAGGAGCATTTATACAAAACTCTTTTATTAGATATTCAAACTCCCCTCTGATGTCTTATATAAAACAGTGGAGGTGGCAAAAATGATTTCTAATAATTAGTATTGTTGTCAAATACAAAAACATAATAAAACAAAAATGAAAAGGAGCTCTTTAAAATAACTAAAAGCAGGAACTAGAACATATTTAACTTATTTGTGAGTTAGAATCATTTTCACAGCTGCAGGGAGGAAAACAGGCGGTAAGCTGGAAACTATTCTGCTACTCATTTATATGTATGGAAAAGTACATTTTGTGAGTTAAGGATAATTTCTTTAATATGAATTTAGAGTTTTCTCCATTTAATTCTGGTGCCAGCAGCTGCAACTGAAGGTGTGCATTAGGTTATGGAGAGGTTGGGTGAATCCCGGTTATAAATGATTCATGACAGTTTGGTAGAGCTCCAAAAAGCACTACATTCACTAGAGAATTTTGCTGGTGTATGAAAATGATTTCCACTTTTTTTTTTTTTTGTTACAAGATTAAAGGCAGCAACTAACACCAAAGTTCTGAGAATTGCACAATGTTGAAAATGGGAGATAAAGGTTGTGGGAGTAGTGAGGTAAGGTGGAGCACAGCATCATGCGCTCCACCTGTCATAACCAAAAACCACAAATGTTTATGGGAAAATGATGTCTCAACAGAGGTCAGGAAAGGTCCCCAATGACTGAAGTCATAGTCTTGACTGGCATTAGAAGTGTATTTAGGATAAATGATGAAGGCGTTCTCGTGCTCTGTGCGGAAAACAGCTGGTTTCTACTCAGCTGCTCATTCCTCAAATACAGTTTTTACTGATAGCTAAAGATAAAAATCACACCCATCCACAAAGATTCAAATGTGTTATAAATCTTTTACTTTAGATCGAGTTCTGTCTTTTTGCAAAATGATCCTCAACTGAATATTAATAAGGTCTTATTCACAGAGAAGCCATGCAAACTCATGAATCCATTTTCATTGTCAAAATCCTTTTCTCTAGAACTCCAAAGCCACCATTTACAGTAGACTTTGTGCACATAATTAACATTAGCCTGTGCATATTGCCGTGCACGAACAAATCGATTGAAAATGGCTTACAGCGACGAGGAGAGAAGCCTTTGAAAATGAAAAGCTAAATGATGCCCATCTATCCTCCCACAGATCTAAGAATAGCTCCATATCATTCAGATGGAAATGCGGACAGAGGCACAAAATAGATGTGTTCGTCACTCATGTGTGTCAATGGCAGGCATGTGAACAAATGTGATGCATTTTGAATTTCAATGGTTTTGCCTCTTGAACACTCTGAATTGAGGCGGACTAAACCAACAACCTCTTGTGCTAGTATCAAACAAAAGGTCTTCCAACATCCAAAACTTGACTATTTGAAAAGTTGTTCCTTACTGGTCTAGTCTTAGGGTCCATAAACATTTCCCTTAGACATCGGGCCATGTTCCATATACAGTATAGACCGACTTATCACCCATTTCTATCCATCCATTTACCTGTTGGTGGATTCAACCCCAAAACAGACCATGCTTTTATTTCACACAAAATAAAGACTTAAATAAATAAATAAGTTACTCAAATATTTTAAGTAACTTACGTAAGTACTCAAGTAAGCTACAACTACTACAACCGCGACCCACACTAGAAACAGTGTGGCAAGAGAGTGCAATTAGGGCTTAAAATCAATATTTAAAAAACCAATGCAATGGCAGTTATAACTATTTCAGGCTAATCCAGGCTACCAAAAACAGTGTTACAGCAGAACACGTAAACAGGTCTGATAAAAAAAAAAAGAACAGAGCAATAAAACAGCTGCAGAGCTGAAAGAAAAGTTGCTTTTGTCCCTGGCCAGTACTTCACTACAGTCCACTATTTGTGTGTTCAATTTAATTAAAACAAAGTTGGATACATTCTGTTTCATCATTATCAGCCTGCTGTGAAGCAGCTAGCTTCTCCCCAAGCAGCTCAAGCTGCTACAAGCAGCAAAGAGTCTGAAAAGGCCGATACAGTCAACAGACGGGCGAGGGTCACATGAGCGTCAGGGCAGGTATCAATAGGCTACTTGTGTGGTAAAGTTGCATGTTGTAGCAAAGGAAGTGGGAAATTGTACTTGGCAATAAAATTCCTAGTCTGGAAGTTTTCTGTACTTTTGAAGTTTATCTTTCCCACTCTGGATGGATCCAACCCACCAGTTGGAAATCCCTATTCTAAAACATGGTTTAAAGTAAAGCTTTCAGCCTCAACCTTCAACAGACAACAACTTCAACTGAAAAATGCTGACTGAAGAGTACATGTGTGTAAATAGTAAAGGAATGCCCCAGTGATATGATGATCGACAGAATGGTATTTTACTTCGCAAAGTTGGGGGACTTACACAAAACAGATTACTCAAAATGAATGCAGCTGAGGACAAGATATTATAATGTGTAGTCCCTAATATGAGTCAAGCACAAAGGAAATGCTAGATCCTACATTTCCCATAATGCAACCGATGACATCTTAGAAACTCCCTGCCTTGTAAATGCCCACGTCTTTGAAACTCAACACATCCGGTTTGCAGTGTTGGGGAGTAACGGAATACATGTAATGGCGTTACGTATTCAGAATACAAATTATGAGTAACTGTATTCCGTTACAGTTACAATTATAATAGTTGGCATTTAGAATACAGTTGCATTGTTGAAATCGATGAATTACATGAGGATACTTCTCTGTTTCACAAGTTTATTCACTCTCTAAATAAATTAAGGCAACTCCATGCATTTCCCAGAAGCCCCAATATGAAAACGAAAAAATGAGCTATTTGCGAAATCAGTCACAATGGAGTCGGAACCGGCTCAACACAGCCAGGGTGGGACTGCGTTTCTATCTTGGAAATTCAAACAGCATTTCACATTAAAGAAAGAGAGAACGAAATATAACAACCAACCTTCTTTCAGCGTCCAAATTACTCCACCTCCAACCTGAAGAAGCATCTTAAAGTAAGTTTTTTTTTTTTTTTTTAATTAGCCAAGGGTAGTCGTCTGCTGTAGTGTTACTGGTCACCTTGCAGGAAACTACCTGCTTAGTTGACGTGCGACTTTACATTCTCCTATGTGCTGATTTCACTAGCCCCAGAGCCGTTGAAAGACTGACTAGCCCTGTTTGGCATGCTAGCTAACGTTAGCTAAAATTAGCTCGTGGTAGCTTAAACTGTGGTTAGATTTTTGTAATATGCAGTTCGGGACTCCAAATACAACAATCTATCTGCTTGTTTAGGTACACATTCAGCCAGTTGGAACAGAATAACACAACAGAATAGGCCAGTTTAGTAAGCAGGATTTGATGGCCGCATTCCTACACTTGAAGTGAACTTGAAGTAATCCAAGTATTAGTATTAGTAGTTGCCCTTTAACCAGGCAGTGGGCAGAGAGAACACTGACCACAGTGTAGGTGATGATGTTACGAAAAGGTTTGAAAGTGCAAAATGGGAATCTGTGTGCACATTTTGAGTCTGGGTCATGTTTACATACATATAAATGCAAATATATATTCATATCTTAAGATAACTATAGGTAAATTTGTTCCTAAAATGGTATGTTATGTGCCATATTATTATGCTAATGTTATCAGACTTTGTGTATGAGCTTTGTATTGCTTTAAACTGAGCTTCCTGTGGGTGGGCTCAGAATCTAGACATAATGGTGTTTTACTTTCCAAGAGGCACCCTGAAGAGACCCCGCTTCTGTCTCCCCTGGTGATATCGCTCTCAACACTACCCACACACACTGGAGTCATCTTGCAGACATGCTGCCTAACACAACCCTTTCTAGCAATGCAACCAACTGTATGACATATTTACAGTAGACAGTGGTACATGCGCACGCACACACACACACACACACACACACACACACACACACACACACACACACACACACACACACACACACACACACACACACACACACACACAGAGAGTGACAGGGCTTCCTGTGACTTCATCAACCAAAGAGATTATCCTCCGTGACTCAGGTGGATGGTGACAAAGCTCAGTTTGTTTATTTATGTGTTTTTTTGTGTGTGTGTGTGTGTTTGCGAGGGTGTGTATGACGGCAGTGCAGTGACAGCGTGAGAGCAGTTAAAGGCTCAATTGGAAAGAGGGCAGACATGATTCATTACCAAAGTGAAAGATAAAGCCAACAAGAACGGTTTGGAGATGCGAATGTAGTTTCAAAGGAGCAACATTTCCATTTTGATTGCCTTCTTCATTTCCTAAAGCCTGGAGGGTCCTCAGAGGCCCACATATGACTCTGCTTGTTGACTGTGTGGACTAAATAACGTTCTGTTCTCCCTCTGTGGCTGGACAAGGCGCCCTTGGCCTGTGGCAACAGGAGTCAGTAACCTTTCTGTTATGAGGTGAACATCCTGGCATAACAGTGCTGACTTTTTCTCAGATTCTCTATCCATCATCCATTTGGATAAAACCAGATTAATAAAGAGCCCCAGGCTGCAACCTTTACACTATCTCACTAGTATATGATAAGGTTGGGCAGGGTAACAGGGCAAAATGTTCTTACTGCCCACTATCACCCCTTCAACTGGCGGTAGTTGATCCATTTGGAGGTGGGGTGCTTCACATGACCCTCTGCAGGTTGTGACTATACTACTACTATTGTATATGACTGGATTATTAACCTTACCAAAACATACTTATTGGATGTATTTGAAAGTGATGACTTGTAGCTTTGTAGGAAAGGCCATCAGTGAAATAAGCTTATCGTGCCACATCTACTGTAAATTGTTAGGGGTTAATTTTTCATCACATCTGACGTCTTGACTTCTGGTGAAGCAGAAATGTAAATGATCAAAATATATTGTTATCAGGGGGACTCTACAAACTGTAGTCCCTACACAGTCACTGCAGTCACCACATGGGAGAACCATAATGCTTTGACATTTCAGTTGTGGTTTTCTCTTTGCTTTTCTCACTGGTTTGAAGTAGGCAGGGCTAAATTGTGAAAAGGTAACGTCCTTAACGTGCATGCATTAATGACAATCTTGCAACATCTGAATAAGAACCTGATGACAGGTGTGGGCTATTTGTTCATGTTGCTGGGCAACTGTCAATTAAGGCGTTTCAGACAGTGATTAACTCTTAAAGAATACCCTGAAAACTGATGTTGACTGTAACTTATTTAGTCATTAATATTTCTTTGTTACTACGAAAAAGGTACGATTTGTGTTAAAGGGGTTTCTCACAAACACACCAATCTAATGAAATTTGAGAGCAGAAAATGTGCTATAAAGTCTGTGTTATTTCTGTATTGCACACTAATGGATATGTTTACGTGACTTTTCACAATTTGTTTTCCTTCTTTCCTTTCCATTCTCTTTAATATGTACTGTATGTCAGCCTTTAGATGTCTAGTATAACACATTTATCATTAACAGTCAATTAATTATCAAACCAATTTGTAAACTTTCCATCAAGCTATTTTCATAAGCTTTTAATGGAGAAAGCTGTTGAGATCTAATGTTTTGACTTCAGTGAAGATATTTAGCATAAACACATACTGTATACTAACCACTGGGGATTCAAGATGGTCTACATATTGAGGAGATCATACTTCAAATAACAGCAGCATCACTTTACACAAACTTAAAGAAACACAATGACGAAGTGTTCAAGGAGACAAGGAGGCTTTGAGCTGCTGATATCTTAGACTGTTGAGTGGGTTTGCTGGGTAAGTGGATAATTTATTTTATGAGACTGACAGTTTCAGACTGTGACAAGACGTTCACAAAACCTTGAAAAATATCTGATCGAAATGCAAAGAATTTCAAAGGCTATAAAACACCTCTACAGATCCTGGAGAAGGGACACACACAAACTGGACACCCACATAGGCACATGCACACACACACATCAGCAGGCAGGCAGGCAAGCAAGCAAGCATGCATGCACGCACGCACGCACGCACGCACCTACAGGCACCTACAGGCAAATGCAGATACACAAACATTAGTGCACTGCAGCCTAAAACTGTCTCTCTGTGTTGATTTTTCTGGGCTCCTAAATCTGGTTTGGGGGCAGAGACGGTGCCCACTCGATTCTTTTATGCCATGCAGCAGGTTTTCTGGGGGAAGGAGAGATGTATCCAACTCATCTCATGGGCACAGTACAATCAGGGAAACGAGAAGTAAAAGTGAGGATGAAAAGAGCGACGAGCCTGTTTACAAAATGGTCGGAGGAGACCATTAAAAAAGTGGCAAATGTTAAAGGTTAAAAGGAACCTTACATTGTGAATTACTGAAATTTTTGATGCAAGCTGCAATGACATCTGAATGCAATGGATCTCATTTAATTACTCATTCAAATTGTTCACTACTACAGATAAGAATTCAGTAAGCCATGCTAATGAGCATTTTATTGCAGCAGCGCTACCAACAACAAAAGATTTAAAAAAAAAAAAAAAAAAAAAGGAAAGAAAAGTAGAGATGTCCCAAGCCGACCCTAAGAATCGTTATCGGGGGCGTTCTGGGCATATCATGATGGATTGAAGTTAACAAAAAGAAAGCTGATCAAAATCCAATCATTTCTTTACTGTATTCTGCAGTTCTGTCCACTGCCAGCATTTCACTGCATATTAGAGTGAAAAATACAGAGTCTGAATGTGAAAGGTTATTTGATTGCATCAGCGACGGACTCCGTTCTGACACCCGGGTTGGCAAAATTTGCTAAACTCCGACAGAAACGAATCTGTTATCTGTCCTCTCTCGTTCTCATTAACAAAGATCAGTGTACAAAACATTCAGCTAGCAGCTTCTCATTTTCAGCCAGTGCAGACTGTTGATTTGAGCGGTGAAAATGACAAATGTAAGTTGATGGCAAGCCAAAACAAAACTCGTCTGTTGTGGGTTTTGTGTGCTCTTTGCAGGCCGATGTCTGTACTCAAACAAAGATTGTTTATGAGGTACTTGTATGTGAAAGGGGTCACTAGTGGTGACAAACCTACAGAATATGTGGAGTTCTTCCTTGCTCTACTAAGCCTTTTTCCGGCCGTTTTTGTTTCTGTTTTGGTTCAGCCACACCGCTCTCATCAGTGTCTTTTTTAGCCATAACAGGCAGCCCTTCACAGCAAAAAAAATAAAAATAAAAATCACTGTACACTACCTGCCCAGCACCAAACAGAATACACCGAGAGTAGCTGGTGAACAAAGCGAAGCATTTAGGCAGCTTGAGAGACAGATATGTGTGTGAATATTGGACTTGCATTCATTGGGTAGATGCAATCACAACTCTAAATGAATCCTAATGTGGCTCCGTATGTGCTGGATGTTAAAATAAGCAACTATATTAACAGTTTGCCATATTAACCTAAAAGGTCATAATGTCATTGTGGTGATCACAGCTTGTTTCCGCATAACCCCCCCCTGACTGTCATAAAGGTTTTATGACAGTCACCAATTATCATGTCATTTGGAGAATGCTGCTTCCATCTACTGTACAGCTCAGTGAAATGATGAAAAAGGAAGAAAAACAGCGTTGCCCAAAGCCACAGAAGGATAATATATGTTAGTTCTGCATAAATAGTTTGATGCCTCTCTGCCCAACCTGATAGCTAGCTATTCATATGATTAATTGAATTCGGTATATAAATCCAAGCCAGCCCACTTGATTCTAGTAACCATAACCCTTGTGTTGTCCTTTGGGTCCCCGAGACTCGTTCAGTTTATTTTTGACGTTTTTGCATTGTCCTGGCGTTGAGCTTCAGGTCCCCCGGTGACCCTCGCGTACTATGTGAGAGACCCGTGCTGCGATCGAATGCGTTTCCCATCCGCCGCATCATCGTCATCGTCCTCTGGGGTCCCAGAGACCCGCGCTGCGCTCGAAGGTGTTGAGACCCGTGCAACACTCGAACGTGTTTCCCCACTAGCCTCATCATCGTCCTATGAGGTCCCGGGGACTCGTGCTACACGCGAACACCTTGAGACCCGTGTTACACTCGAACGTGTTTCCCCACTCGCATCATCATCGTCCTACGAGGTCCCAGAGAGCCGTGCTGCACTCGAACGCGTTGAGACCCGTGCTACACTTGAACACGTTTCCCACTCGCATCATCATCGTCCTACGGGGTCCCAGAGACCTGTGATGCACTCGAACGCCTTGAGACCCGTGCTACACTCAAACGCGTTTGGACAGGCTAATACAAAATGTAAACAAACTACACAAGTCCCCGTGACACAAAGGACAATACAAGGGTTAATACTGCCCTGTCTCATAACTGTTCTGTTTCGCTGGCATACTAGAATCCCTTATTTGTGTGGTCTGATCAGCACAACCTCTACTGCAACACTAGTTGTTAAAGAAATAATTTGGCTTGACAACAAATTCTGCCTCCTTCAAAGCTAACATTTTTACATTCTCTAAATGTCTAAATCTATTTAACACTTAACAGCTAGTTTCAATGAGTAGGGAGGGAAAACCATAGGAGCTACACAGCGTAACACCATGCCTATCACAGTATATTTTCTTCCAAGCGGCACATATAACATTATATAACAAACAAACATTGAATCTTAAGCAGGTGAATCTGTAAGCCTACAGAATAACTGATTTGACTTCTCATGATGAATAATTTATACATAAAAAAGTTCATTATTGGTAAAAATTGGGGTATGTTGGGGTATTACAACATCTTTTTTTCACCTCATTGCCACTCTGTAAGGCAGAAAACATTACAGCGATGGTCTGTTGAAGACAAGAAAAGAAGAAGTAACAGAGAGAGCAAGAAAGAGGAGAGGAAGAGGGAATAGAAATAGAGGTATAACACTGTAGCTCAGGGGGCTTACGAGTTTGCGTTCAGAGCCCTTAGATCCGAGCCCCTGCTGACGGAGAGTAACAGTGAGATATCAAACAACTCAGGAGTGATGAAAGAGAAGAGTAGAGAGGTGGAGGAAAGAGAAAAGGAGAGTGAGGGAAAAGCGCTCTTCTCCCGTGTGTTGTTTTTTTCCTTCCTCGCTGCGTTTCAGTCGAGCGAGGGACGACCTCGCTGGGTAGAGCACAGCTCTTCTCTCTCTTTTAAGTCCCACTCACTCTCTCGGTTCCCTTTGAGGATCAGCCAGAGGGATCAGCAGAGGAGAGAGAGTGATAGAAAAATGGAGAAAGATGGAGAGAAAAGAGACAGGCGGCAGACATGAGAAACATGGGAGTGAGTGTGTGTGTGTGTGTGTGTTTGTGTGTTCTTATTAACTATATTCGTGGGATCCAAAAACCGGGAACACAGTATACTTGTGGGGTCTGGACAGCTTTGTGGGGCCAAAATGCTGGACCCCACAAGGTTAAAGGGCTGTTTGAGGGTTAAGACTTGGTTTTAGGATTAGGGTTAGAATCAGGTTATGGTTAGGATGAGGGTAAGGGTTAAGGTTAGGCATTTAGTTGTGATGGTTAAGGTTAGGGTAAGGGGCTAGGGAATGCATTATGTCAATGACAGGTCCCCACAAAGATAGTGAAATGCACTGTGTGTGTGTGTGTGTGTGTGTGTGTGTGTGTGTGTGTGTGTGTGTGTGTGTGTGTGTGTGTGTGTGTGTTGAGGGGGAAGAAATACGACCGAGGAGACAAGAGTTAAAAACTACAAAAAGTGAATAAAAAAAAAAATGAGATAGACAGGACAGCAGCGAAGGACGAGGGAGCAAGGGATGGAAGAATGGAGGATGAATAAACAAACAAAAGAACAAGTGATAAAATGATATGATGATGGAAAGACAGGTGCACGGAGAAATTGCAGACAGAAAGAACCCCAGGACATTTTGTCACTGCACTGATTGATATGACAGCCTGTACCAACACCGAAATACAGTGGTGCCAAAACAAAGCTGAAATGATGTCTGTAGTTGTTCACAGCAGGATTCACCATTTCATATAATGACAAGTGATTTTAAACATAATGTGTTTGTCACCGTGGTTACCGCTGACTGCGGCCCTTCATCAAAAATGTGTCAAAACAAAACAATGGTCATTTAACACTACATCTACACAGGAGGTGTAGCAAAAGCGGCATATTTAGGCCCTGATCAGACGAGTTTTAGCAGCCTGGGGCGGCTTTTTGCAATTGTTTTCAATGAGAGTGAAGCGTTTTGTCTGCTGCTTTTGCGTTTATTTTAGTTTTTATTTTATTAGTTTATTTGATAAGGACCATTCATATTTATGAACATTGTTGTATAAAAACACCATGTAAATATGCCAGAAAAATTATAATTTTCATCTGCAGTCCCTAGGCAGGTGACATAGGACTAACATAGAGACAGCCAGCAGTCATACAGCACTCATTCACTGTAAATTAAAAAGGTACACATAATGGTGACCTATACATTGACAAAACAAAACTACCTGATGACAAAGACATTATTCATCCACCTCTATACTGCATTCAATTTAACAGTGAAAGTGTACGGGTGATGAAATGTGTGACAGCTGAAAGTGAGTGCATCTCTGGTTTTCTAGGAGCCACTGTTTTAAGTGAGTTTTAAAGGTGTTGAATGTAGGACACCCTCTTATTGGGAGGGGCAAGCTATTCCAGAGTTCACCTCCTATTACTGACAATATGTTTTGTCCAGAATTGGTGCGAGAGTGAAGCGTTTTGCTCGCTGCTTTTGCGTTGCTGAGCGCCTTGCATTTTCTTGCCGGGGAGCGAAACTGTTCGGGAACGGACAGGCACTTTGGATTCAACCACCTGTCTATCACGCCAGCTATTGTTGTTTTGAATAAACAGTCAGACGGTCACACCCACCTAAACCACGCCTGTAGCTGCCGGTAGCTCCTCACGGGACGCTGATGGGTGGTTCGGACACAAACGCGTTACTTGAAGCCTGACTAGATGGATTTTAGCATGATATGCGATATATCGCGAGAATCTTGCTGTGCAAGGTAACTAAAAGCCTTGAGTTTGAAAAAAAACGTCAACTTAAGAGCCAAAAAAACACCCAACGTCATTTAACTCCACAGCAAAATAACGGTTGGCTGAGGACGGGTGATTTGATGGTTGCCTAGCAACAATAAAAAACCCGCAACAGGTCTAAACGGGGCGTTTTTTAACAAGAAAGGCAGTGCAGTGTGCCTCGCGTCTTGCAAACACTCTCTGAGTGCGGCCAGGATGCGTTCAGGCCCATTTTTAGTGTAGGTCACCAGCGTTTTGGCATTACTCAGAGATCAATACACAACCACCGTAGGTACGCGCAACTAATAAAAAAAGACAAACACAATTGAACAAGAACAATAAAATACGTCAACCACTGTTTTATACAAAGCATGTGTGAGCTATCATTTTCTTGGTTGAGCCGGCTAGCCAAATTTTCTTCTGTCTCCCAAGCAGGTGTAATTTAGAGTCATCATTAAGTAACAAAAAAATCGGGTCAGTAGGGATTAGATATCCTATCACATCAGATATTATTGATGTTGTTTTATTCCAGGACTCCTGCACCTGTTCACACTCCCAGACCATGTGCAGGAAAGTTTCAGTTTGTTCAGGTTGACAGAACGTGCAATAGGGAGTGGGAATGACTTTAGAGACGTATCTCTTCTGAGGAGTCCAATATGTCCTATGGCATATGTTGAAGTGGATATACTGGTGATTTGGGTTCTTGGAGCAGTGGAAAATGTTGTCCCAAACTGTCTCCCAATTAATAACGTTCCCCTCAGGGCTCAGCTCTCGCTCCCATCTTCTGTTGCATTTCTGACAAAGTAGTTGCTCAACGAGTGTTTGCTATAGTATTAATCTGCAGCTGCTGTTACCACGGTCGGTAACCATGGTTGCCACCAAATCAACCAGGACAGAAATTCTAACGTTAAGGATGGAAGGGTTAAAAACTGGGAAGAAGTGAATTAAAACAAACTGTACATAGACAAAACAACAGTATAGGGGATAAGGGAGCGAGGAAAGGAACAAGAGATGTGTGGACGCAGGAGGATAAATGCATAGACAAAGGAATGACAGAGTGATCGATAAAAAGCTGGAATGACAGAAAGATTGCAGACATACAGTAAAGAACCTCAGAACAGTTTGACACTGAATAGATGTAGCTGATAGGACAGCCTGTACCAACGCTGAAATCCAGGGGTGCCAAAACCAAAGCTGAGCCAATTTCTGTAGCTGTCAGGCAGCTGCTACATTCACAATTTCATAAACTGAGAACTGATTTAAACAATTTCCGAAGCTGTTTTGATGTGAATTTCATTCTGGCATTATATGATATTGTGAACATTTGCGGTAGATCAGTTAATGCAGAAGCTCCTGAATGTCACTGTCTATCAAATGCTTGCTAGGAAAATAGAGAATATGCAGGAACACTGCAACAAATGAGTTTTTCTCTTCACTGGAGCCAATGCAGAGACAATGGGCAGCCAAACACAAACCAAACACTAACAAGGGTCAGTAAGGACATGGACACACATACAGCAAAAGGCTGGCTCGCACACATCTGCATGCTAAATGAAGTCGCATCCACAACGAATACAATACCAATGCGCTCATGCACAAACTCGGACACACATGCAAAGAAGTGAAGAAGACATACATTTTCGCCTTGGGTTATGAATTAACACACTCCCACACAGCTGACAAAAAGGTGCACAAAAGCATGTAGCAAAGCATATTCATACACGGCCTTGATATGCATATGTGCAAAAATCTAAAGACAAAGAGGCAAAATTAAGCAGGAGAAGAGGGGTTGTAAATGAGAACTTGGCTCTGCCTGCATTTTGAGCTGTTTCTTAGAGCGTTTGTTTTATAGCCTCTTCTCCATCTAACCCCCCTGCTGCTCCGCCGGCAACCACCCCTCTCCATCCCCTCTCCATCCCCTGCGCTGTAGCTTCCCCACTTCCTGCTCTCCACTCTACTGCCTTTAGCCTCCTTCTGTCTGTTCTCCTCACGTAACTGGCAGACGAGGAGAGCCTCTACTGTAACACCAATGCAAAAGCTTCAGTCTGGTCTGGAACTTTGATAAGGTCAGTCTCCCTCACAAAAACACACGCAAATCTCCATCAGAAAACATGCAGGCATATGCAGTGAACACCCATATCTAAACCCTGAAGTATTTTGCAATTCAAACACCATAATAGTGCTCTTGGAGAAAGCCTCTTCAACCAAGTGGTTTTTCTATGCAGAACGGTGTCCACCAAGGTTAGTAGAAGTGTGCCTTTAAAGCAGATATAGCAGCCCATCTCATATATTGCTCAGGTATGCTTTTACACATACACAACATAGGAAACAGTTAGGAATATGTAGGACACGCATGTGACCTTTTTTTGTTTTGTGTGGTGTAATTATGGTATTTTGTTGCAGTTGCTGCATGGGGATAAGTTCCTGTCACATTTAATTTTTACATATTGGAAAGGAGAAGTGTCTGTGTGTGTGTGCATGTAGGTGCTTTAGCGATTATGCTGGAGACTGAGAGATAAGTGGCTATACACGGTAAATGAGAGAGAGATAAAAAATGGCAGGAGACAGAAGAGAGGAGGAAGGATTTGATTATTGTAAAAATAAAAACAACCGGAGAGAAGGACAAAACAGAGGAGCCACAGAGGAGCATGGACGATGAGGATGAAATAGGAACATGGTGAGACAGGAGGACGAGAGAGAGAGAAAGAAAGAGAGAGAGCGAGAAAGAGTGGTGGTGGTGGTGGTGGGGGGGGGGGGATCAGAGGTCTCCTAACCTGGTGCGACGGGGCGTGTGCTTGTAAATAAACATCAGCCTGAGATTATTCTGAGCACGAAAGCCCAGACCGTGGGGCCCTGAGGTCAGAGTGGGCCCATACCTGGCTCACACACACACACACACACACACACACTCACACACACACACTCACACACACACACTCACACACACACACTCACACACACACACACACACACACACACACACACACACACACACACACACACACACACACACACACATCTGAATCCACACCTACAGAGACTTTGTGTTGAGAGCAAAGCATATTCAAATACTGGTGTGTACGCACAAACACATAAAAAGAAGACACATACATTTTAGATATAAAAACCCACAAGCATGCATGCATTCAAACACACACACCCAAATGTAAACTGACAAATGCACACAAAGGCACACACACACACTAAATCAGCAAGGAAGAAAATGGATTTGAACAAAGAGAATATGCACAATGCTGAAGTGCCCAGACTCACATTCAAGATTCCACACAAGCCTGGGTCTACGCACGCACGCACACACACACACACACACACACACACACACACACACACACACACACACACACACACACACACACACACACACACACACACACACACACACACACACACACACACACACACACACACACACACACACAGTCTCTGTACTGTGAACATCCCAGATGTCTGCAAACATCCAGTCAACCCTAGCTCAGACGCTGTGTGTCATCCATCTCATTTTTTGTTCCCTTGTTGTTTTTGAGGAACCGACTGATGAGCCCAGACAATGGGATTATTTACAATGACATAATATGTCGCTACATTCACAGCATACTCACACTTATCCGTCAACTACTTCTTGCATCCTCGAAATCGGAAGCAGAGCGAGTGGGACCACATCTCCTTTTGCTGACCTTCTATGCCCCTCCCTGGGATTCAAAAGGTATTTTGTTTTTATTGGTGAGTTACTACAACACACTTGGAGTCTTTTCCATTGTCCCCTAATACTGTAGGAATCGGTCTGATCCAAGGACAATTAACCCTGGCTGATAAATACAATGTTTATAGTTAATACGTAGTGGCAAGACTCTAGTCTGTGACTTTCAGGCAGTACTTCACGGAAATGCAACTGTATAGTACACAACTTATTGTACCGTCATCACAAAACAAAGGTCATTTGAACAGAAATGGTAAAACAACCATATGAGTCTATAACATCAAACTCTCATTTATTATTTATAGAGAATAAACGCAGTTAATCTCTGTTTACATTAGGGGTGTAAGAAAAAAATCACTTGAGTATCGCGATATTTTATTTAGCAATACTATATTGATTTTTAAAAACGCAATATCGATTTTAAAAAAAAAATCGTAATTTAGTTTACGTGCAAAGATATTCATGTAAGACAGTGGTTCACGTTTATGTTGTGTTTAAACCCCCTAGGCTATGCTGAGACACACCACTAGTGTCCTTGCCTAACAGTGCCTGACTTTTTGCTAGAAGCTAACAATGTAGCTATGGCTGAACTTTGGCCTACTTCCCAAACACAATCCCAAACTGGCAGTTGGATTTTCTGTGTACTGAATTGTTTACCTAAAGTAAACTTCTTTGACTTTTATTCACATCATGTCTAAGTTTTTAGTTTTTTAAAAATTATACTTCCCAATATATCGCCTTACGCACAGTATCGAAATATATTGCAATATATTGAATTGTGACCCATGTATCGTGATACGTATCGTATCGCCAGATTCTTGCCAATACACAGCCATAGTTTACATGAGGGTAAATCCAGTTGATTCACACTCATTGTTTAACTTTAAGGATCTTTGGGCCCCAACTTTGTTGAAAGTGCCCATATTATGAAAAAAACATTTTGTGTCTCTGGTGCTTCCACACGCATACAAACTTGGAAAAAAAAAACAAACACCCATGCCTTTTTGAGTGAGATATGGGTTTCTGAATGTGTCCTGCCTTCAGTCTCCGGGTGAGCTGTTCAAAATCGGCAGGGCTTTTTACGTCACTAGCCAAAACGAGGTGGCTAACTGTAGCATGCTAGCTCGTTCTGAATGGCAAAACACAAGTAAGAACTACTTACATCACATGTACCTGTTCTGCAGGTATTCCACGCAAAGTTGGAAGTGTGCCCTCATTTAGAAGAAGTCTCCCGGCTAATCTTGCCTTGTACTACTGAAGTTGTAGAAACAAACAGCTAGCTAGATGATGTGATCCTTAGCTAGCTACTGCACATGTGCGCCTCCCAAAAAAGATGGGATAGAAGTGCGATGCCTCACTCTGTAGCTAAAACAGAGAGCTCAACACACAGGGTGAAAAGAGGAGCTGCAGCAACGTGCGGTACAACAAAAATATGGTGTTTTTTGAAAATTATACCATGTAAACCTATTCTGGTACGACCTCAAAATACAATTATGAACCTGAAAATGAGCATAAGATGGCCACTTTAAATTTGCCGTCCTGCTGTTGTGGTGTCACAGATTGCATACACAAATCACTATCTCCATCAAAACATACATTTTACTGAATTAACTCATAAAGGAACAACATAAAACCTATTTATTGATGTGATGTGCTTACTGTTCAATGCTGGGGGACAAGAAGAGTTTTGGGAAGACTTGGGTAGCCTCAGCATCCTCAAAGCTCACTGAGAGAAGGGCCACGTCCTCCCCAGGGTCCAACGCTGTGTCCTGAGAAAGACAAAGCCAGGTCAGTAATGTTATTCAGTTAAACCACTATCCACAGGCAAAACACCATTGAATTGAAGCTGGGACTCAGTCACATAGACATACAGTGAGGAAAATAAGTATTTGAACACCCTGCTATTTTGCAAGTTCTCCCACTTGGAAATCATGGAGGGGTCTGAAATTGTCATCGTAGGTGCATGTCCACTGTGAGAGACATAATCTAAAAACAAAAATCCAGAAATCACAATGTATGATTTTTTAACTATTTATTTGTATGATACAGCTGCAAATAAGTATTTGAACACCTGTCTATCAGCTAGAATTCTGACCCTCAAAGACCTGTTAGTCTGCCTTTAAAATGTCCACCTCCACTCCATTTATTATCCTAAATTAGATGCACTTGTTTGAGGTCGTTAGCTGCATAAAGACACCTGTCCACCCCATACAATCAGTAAGAATCCAACTACTAACATGGCCAAGACCAAAGAGCTGTCCAAAGACACTTGAGTCAAAATTGTACACCTCCACAAGGCTGGAAAGGGCTACGGGGAAATTGCCAAGCAGCTTGGTGAAAAAAGGTCCACTGTTGGAGCAATCATTAGAAAATGGAAGAAGCTAAACATGACTGTCAATCTCCCTCGGACTGGGGCTCCATGCAAGATCTCACCTCGTGGGGTCTCAATGATCCTAAGAAAGGTGAGAAATCAGCCCAGGACTACATGGGAGGAGCTGGTCAATGACCTGAAAAGAGCTGGGACCACCGTTTCCAAGGTTACTGTTGGTAATACACTAAGACGTCATGGTTTGAAATCATGCATGGCACGGAAGGTTCCCCTCCAGCACATGTCAAGGCCCGTCTTAAGTTTGCCAATGACCATTTGGATGATCCAGAGGAGTCATGGGAGAAAGTCATGTGGTCAGATGAGACCAAAACAGAACTTTTTGGTCATAATTCCACTAACCGTGTTTGGAGGAAGAAGAATGATGAGTACCATCCCAAGAACACCATCCCTACTGTGAAGCATGGGGGTGGTAGCATCATGCTTTGGGGGTGTTTTTCTGCACATGGGACAGGGCGACTGCACTGTATTAAGGAGAGGATGACCGGGGCCATGTATTGCGAGATTTTGGGGAACAACCTCCTTCCCTCAGTTAGAGCATTGAAGATGAGTCGAGGCTGGGTCTTCCAACATGACAATGACCCGAAGCACACAGCCAGGATAACCAAGGAGTGGCTCTGTAAGAAGCATATCAAGGTTCTGGCGTGGCCTAGCCAGTCTCCAGACCTAAACCCAATAGAGAATCTTTGGAGGGAGCTCAAACTCCATGTTTCTCAGCGACAGCCCAGAAACCTGACTGATCTAGAGAAGATCTGTGTGGAGGAGTGGGCCAAACTCCCTCCTGCAGTGTGTGCAAACCTGGTGAAAAACTACAGGAAACGTTTGACCTCTGTAATTGCAAACAAAGGCTACTGTACCAAATATTAACATTGATTTTCTCAGGTGTTCAAATACTTATTTGCAGCTGTATCATACAAATAAATAGTTAAAAAATCATATATTGTGATTTCTGGATTTTTGTTTTTAGATTATGTCTCTCACAGTGGACATGCACCTACGATGACAATTTCAGACCCCTCCATGATTTCCAAGTGGGAGAACCTGCAAAATAGCAGGGTGTTCAAATACTTATTTTCCTCACTGTAGCTGTGGTATCCATGAAAATAACCAGTTTGTAGGATGTCGACATGTTTAACCCTTGTGTTGTCTTCGTTTCAACCTTGAAAAAAACACTTTTTTTCTGACATTTGTGCTTTTTCCAACGTTTTAAACTTTTCTTCTACACATTTTCAGCGCTTATTTCTACGTCCAATATTTTCTGATATAAAACAAAAATTTAAAACGGGCCAATGTGACCCGAAGTCAACACAAGGTCAATTGGTATAGAAAGCGTTTTTATTTTTGGAAGGTTTTTGACGTCTGTCACTCCTCTGTCTAAATACAGCATAATTTCAACAGACAGCTGTTTACATGTTGTCAAATCATTAACCATTTGTAGTCATCGATCAAGCCCCCTATGTGCTTGCTGGTTTCACTCTAGGCAGATTCCCCCGATCGCTATATTGGGGGGAATCAATCATTGAATCAATAAATAAATAATGCTGATTTCTTCCTGTGGAGCCAGAATAGCGTGATATGAGCCTGTTGAAGACAGTTTAGCGACCACTGTCCCCTTACCTCCTCGCGCCCTGCAGCTGACAGACAGCTGGTTCTAAGGACAGAGACGGCCGAACGAAAGTCAGAGATGATGTGGATTGAATGGACAGAATGCTTCAGTTGTGCGCCACTCACGTCTTGCTTTTGGCAAAGATATACCCGTACAAAAAAAGGCAACACTTGAAGACGGGGCAACAAAGCCTTCCATCATAGAGATGGGTGAGATGGGAACTCATAGTCCTTACTTATGGACAGTATCTCCTTGAAAGCATTTATAGTGTTGGCACTAACTAAAACCCTAAAAGAGACAATTTCCTGCGTACTTTTTTTCAACTTCCTACATCTGGTTAATGACTTGATTGTCAACTTTTGAAAGGTACACAAATTGTTGGAGTTAGCTGGGGGGAGACACAACTTTGGGGGAGCACACTGTTTTCAGGCAGTCACTTGTCCATAAAATAAGCTATCTATGTTGCAGTACATTTTTGTTTTGCTGTAGAACTTGGAGAATCAATATGAGTTCTTAAAAAGTTATGGATAACGTTTGGAATTTCTAATTGTTAAAGTTAAACCCTAATATTAGATTTGATAAGAGATCTGAAATGATTCAGATTCAATACTGGTTTGATTTAAACCCCAACCTGGGGGTCATACACTTCTGTGTACACAACAAGTGTGCGAGTCCCAAAATATTGAAGGAGATGAGGAGGAGAAGAGGAAAGACACCAGAAGAAACATCTGTCTTGTTTCTCACCACATTAGCTTCAACAGCTGTGGCTGAGCTGATGACTGGGAGCACCAATCAAATCATGTGTGAGATAGATGCAGAGGCCACCCGGAGCTGCTCGCTACAGACCTCGTCTTGTCACTCCAAGGTTCTTATTTCTCATTGTGCAATGTTTTTCCTAGAGCGTGGCTAATTCTCAGGCAATGTCATTAGTACAATTCCACATCAAGTACCATTCTGGGCTCTCTCTCCAGACACGGGATCGGCAGCGTTAATCAAATGTCTTACAGATGGTTTGAACTCATCCATTTGTTATAATCGCTGTCCGCCGCGGTGAGAGGAAATCTAACCACCATACATGATGGACAGAGGCACAGTGCAACCAGTTTGCAGCAGGGCAGCCTCAAATGTGATCAGGCTTATTAACTAATTACACACACACTCTGCTGATCTCAAAACCAAACTGACCATCGGTTGGAGAAAAACACGGCTGAGTGGGCGGAAAAAGATATTCCTTCACTGAACATTTTCTCTCCAAGTAGAGTGGAATTAATTTCTCTGCATTTAATCTAATGCTTTTGAACCACTTAATGTAATGAAAGGAAAAACAAATGATTAAAAAAACAATACAAATCAATGTAAAATCAATGTACTGTAACATGGAATACAAATATAAGGGTCATTAATGAGCAAATCTTGAATCCACAGTACATTTATACTGTAGCGCATGCAGATATCAACAGTCACAACAAAGGCTGCCTTGTCGTGGCAGATACATTAGGGGGTAAAGACAAAGAGTAGAAGGGAGGCAGTGAAAGACAGCAGGGTGTGCGGCAACCAAAAGTGTTGCCTGATGGAATCAGCTCACATCAATATAGTGTGCATCAGTAAACAAGAACTGCTCTCTGTCTCACAGCAGCGCTCGTGGCTTCTGCCGCTGACGATACAGGACAGATAGGAACAGGCACGGAGATGTGGGGCTGGAGTGGGTGTGGGGTTCGGGAAAAGATTGTTTTGCTCCAGTTTGTAGCTGTCAAGTCCCGTTGTCATCTTTAAAAGGTGATTTAATGGATGCTTCCTTTGGACTGGGACAGAGTAAACAGACAGATGAGAACCAACAGAAAGATGGGAGGGCCAGAAGAAGAACATAGGGCAGCTCTGTATGAGTTGCAGCGGACCATCCCTCGATTCGGTCGGACTAAGGGCGCGGTTGTAGGGAGAGCCTTTTTGTTGTTGAATGATTCAGACTCATCTCGTCCCAGCAGACAGCGAAGAGCTGTCACAAGTCATGTTACATCAGTGAAACCCTTGTGTAGATAGAAACAGTTGGTTTTGTTTTTTGTTTAAGTTAAGTACAACTATACGTGAAACTTTACATGATCATTTCACAACCTCACTTTTATGTAAAACCGGGAAGTAACACACATGACATACGTGGCTGTCAGACAGGTTTGACCACCAGTCATTTCTTCCAGCGTATGAGCCTAAAATGAAATATCATTTAAACAGGAGTCTTCAGCCACACTGGGCTCAGTGAGGCTGTACTTACAGTAGACATAATACAGCCACACAGCGGTGCTTTGAGCTAAATATTAACATCAGCATACTAAGATAATGATGTTTACCATCAGGGTGTTCACAATTTAGCATTTAACTGTTAACAGACAATGATCAAATAATGCAGTTATCAGTTAAACAGTTAAAAACGGTATTACTGAATTTAAAAAAAGTAATTAGGAAAGGTTTGTTGCATGATAAAAGATAGGATATACGATATAGGATAGGATATACTGCATGCTCGTAAACTTGCTAGTGCAAAAGTAAGCTCTTTTTTCTAAGAAGTCTGTGGCTCTCATGACTGACTGAATGGCGCTCACAATGGCAAAGCTATGTGACACATGCCACGATATTGCTGAGGACTGGCAGGTTAAATTGGCCTTCCTACACAGAGAGTATAGCCTCTTTCCGACCAAGTACAGTAGTTACAGGAACGTAGTTATAGGAACAGTCCACTTCTAAACAGTTCTACTAACTACTCTCCCCCAAAACCGGTTTTGCCATTTGCATTCGCACTGCCCAAGTGGCCATAGGAACTGGTAGGAGGGGTAAGGGAGTGACGCAAGCACGGCAACAGTCTTTATAGCATTGTCACTTGACTTTAGCGCCACATACAACAACAAACCAGCATGGAGGAGGCAATTGGAATGTTCGTGCCTTGCCGGGATCCTCATAACGGAGTTCAAACGGCTAGGCTGGAGTACTTAGCAGAGAAACACAGAAGACAAAGGCTCCAGCGTAATCTGATCCTAATTAATATGATGGAAGAAGATAGAAGAGCAGAGCGCAACAGGCAAACAAAAAGACGGGTAAGTTAGCATTAACAATTAGCTGGTTGAATGCATGATGTTTGTCTTATGAGTTAGCATACGTAGGCCAATTGCAACAGACAGTGAAGTACTGTTTGTGTTTCAGACGTTACTAGGCCACTAAGGGTTCCTATGCGGAAAAGGGAAAAGACCCTGCCCTGAAGTAGGAGCTGAAAGAGTTACAGGAACTGCGGCCAGAGGAACTTAATAATTCCCAAATTGGTCCAGTCGGAACACGAGAAAAAAAAAAAAAAAAAAAAGTTCTAGGAACTGCAAAAATCCCTCCGGTCGGAAAGGGACTTATGCCAGTTAGACACACAGCTGACAACCTCGCAGCTTAACTAATTTATGCGGTGGAGCTTGGACATAGGTTCCGTGTTGGCGAACAGCTGCGGTCTGGTAGCTACCGGTAGCGTGGACGCACAGCGGTTCCATATTGGAAAGTGTCTACATGTGTCCACGACAATGCACGCGACATCGTGGCTGCGAGACAGGTACAAGTCCACAGCTGTCCGCAGACGCTGAACGGGGAAAGATCCGAGTCTACTGGACGGGTGAACTGGGACTCAGTTGCCTTCTTGGTGGATCACGGTTAAATATCGGCTAACAAGGGTCTACTACCGTTAAGAAAAAGAAATCTGAATTAGCATCCCTAGTTCACCATCTATAATGTTTACCATGTTCACCATCTTAATTGAATGTGTTAGTATGCTAACAATGGCTAATAACAAACTAAACACAAAGTGCAGCTGATGGTTTTTAGTTTTTCAGGTATTTCATAAATCAAAATAATGGACAACTTTTTTTTTGGGGGGGGGGGGGGGGAGGGGGGGGCATTTCTGCCTTTATTCGACAGGAGAGCTGAGATATGAAAGGAGAGATAGAGGGGGGAAGACATGCAGGAAAACCGTCACAGAGGTAACATCACCAAAGTTATTCAAATTTCCGCAAGAGGAAAAGTCAAGGGATCACCAAGCTTCTTCTTCTGCGGACCATGAATGCCTGCACAATATTTCACGGCAATCCATCCAATGGCTGTTGAGATATTTCAGTCTGGACCGACCAACTGACAAATGCAGTCATTACAATTGTGGGAATGTGAGTGAGTCAGTGAGATAACTTTGACTAAACTGTGGGTGATAAAACAGTTCAGTGTTTCAATAGAGTCTAAGAGAAATAGAGAGACAATTTCTTTCCTTCTTTTAAATACGTTTCTAAATATTGTAGCTTTTTTCACTGAGAGCAATACAAAGATGTTTGTCTCTGAAGCTCTTGAACTGCTCAAATGCCATGATGGCAATCTGGAGAAGAAAAGTATTCATGCTTCTTAAGTGGCATGTTTAAAGTAAATTTAAGTGTAGAATGGCAATACAAATGCTTTAGTTGACAGCTGGTTTGGGTTATGACACAGTGTGCTGAAGTGGTGTCCTTGCAGTGCGGTTGCAATTTAGAGGCATTTTAAAAAAAACTCTCTCATGTTGTCCTTCTCCCAAAACTTTTCAGATCTATACAGGAAGTTGTGAAAAGATAGCCTAATGAGAACAAATGTTGACCTTTTACTGCGTGTCTTGAAACCATTACTTAAAGTGAAACAGAAGAGCTTCCCTCTGTAATAAAATATAAGCCCACAAATGGCCCTTAATGTTTCTGTGCACACATACACACATCTTAAGGCATTTTAACCAAATACACTTGAAGGCAACTGCTGCTTGCTTATGTAAAGAGTTAGTAGAAAAAGAACATTACGAAAGCTTTTGCTCCACAGGCTACACGCAGGACCTTAATGAAGAGACTTCTTCTTTGGTAAGTAATGAGCACTGAAATGGCCTTGGTCAGAGGACTGCAAGACAAGGAAGGGTCCTGCAGGGGTGGTGGTTGGACATTGAAGCAGTATTTACTACATGCCCCTGAGGAATGTGACTCAACTGCTCAAGGACTGAATTTAGGAAAGCGGGTGAAGAGTGTGCACAAGTGTGCATGGACATCAAGGTCAGAGGGTGCCTCCGAGTCAAACCCTTCCACGTGGCCACCACGTCTTCCATTCTCCTTACTTATTCAGACACATCAGTACATGAACATGCACGCACACACCAACAAACGCACAGACCCTTTTCCTTGTGTCTGTCCCTTGGTCTCCTGATGCCCCGGCCTCTGGCATCTCCTCTGTGTCGCATGTGACAGGTTGGAGATGTGACAGCTGTCCTTAGCCAGACCAAGTCTGGCCAAAGTCACAACCACACACAAACACACTCATCTGCAAACGCTACACAGGGGGCTCTACTGCAGGGCTAGTACGGAGGAGGTAAGGGCACTTTGTCCGCCTTCTTCGCCCAACTTTAAATGTCATGCCCAACGTAATGGGGCGACTTGATTGACAGCACGGTTGTTGTGCAAAGACATGTCCAGCTTTCAGGCGAGACGCTTTGAGTGCCCCTGTACATATGCTGGACGCACAATAAGTACTAGGCAGCGGCTTCAATTTAGGTAGGGCATTTTGAGCAACTGTGGTTCTTTACTTGTTGATCAAGGCTAACTAAGGTTAATACGGTTCATTTAGGCTGGTGTGAAAGTTGTCAATTAGCCGGACGGAGATTGATTGAAAATAAGGGTCTCGGTCCACTTCCAAGTGGGCTCTGGTGTGGTTTGTTTGTGGTGTGAAAGCAAAAGGCCCACCCACAGGAATTATGATAATAAATATGATTTCCACAAAAATTCAAAAGCTTAACTGCTAATAAAACTATCTGTGGATTGTAAACCGTTTAGGTAGCCATCTGTATAAGTGATGCATATATTCGTGTTTTATAGTTTTGTAACCATGGTAACATGCATGCGCGTCAGCACATGAATGTTTTGTTTTTTTACCCTGATTAATCAAACTGTCAAAATCTGTTCAAATTGTGGTTCGCTTGTACAGTAGAGACTTCTTGGTTTCAAATGTTTCACTTTGCATGACAATGCTACAATTCTCCCAAAAAATACATGTCAATGCCCTGAAAGACATGTTGACAATCTCCACATAGCAGCACAGAATGTGTCTTCTATGTTCAATGTCAACAGCCTTGAACAGAGCAGAAACAAAAAGCATTGACCAGTACAGCACGTTAAGTATTACTTAAGTCCTACAACAGAATACAGTGAATAAATGTCTGAGATACTGAATTATGTGTTTGTGCCAGCCGTTTCATAAGTTTGACAGACTTACGCCATGAGAAAGCACAAGGTTAAGGTGGCAGCTGCCAAAACGTCTCATTGCATGACATGAAATGTTCTGAGTGAGAAAGAGAGTTGAGGATATTGTTCCTAATGATGTGGTGGTGCTGCTGTTAGTGGGGAGGGGATGCCATGACGACCCTGCTCCCTCCACCTCAAAATACAGAACATGCAAGCGCAAGCACAAGTCACCACAAACCAATTGGCACGCATGTCCAAGAGGACATTACTCTTGGACATGAAATATCTTCTGAAATATCTGACCTATCGCAAGTCCCTCTTTTTCTCGAACTCTCCATTCCAAAAACCTCTTAGCTCATGTTTAAATGTTTAGATGATTAACCAGGCCACTCTGTGTCACCAAATAGTTGTATCTTGTGCAAGGGCTTTATTTTGTCATGAGGCCAATAAGCGAAAGATTACAAAGCGCACGTGCTTCCCCTGGAACCATGTTGGTAGAGTAGACATTGGCACAGGACCCAAACACACCTAAGCTTTGTGCATGGGGTGTGTTTGCAAACACAACAGCACACCTCTTTCTGTGGAGCATATAAGTCTTTTAGAATGATGGGTGTGGCAATAAATGATAATCTATCCAAAATGTTCCCGAGTTAATTGGTTAGTGAATGCAGTCATACTGTCTGTAGTGTTAAACACATCATAGAATAAAACTTAGTTCTATAGTGTTACTTTCTTAATTCAGATTTAGGCCATGGACAATAGAGTGTTGAGTGATTCACATTTATAGTTTTCACTCTTTGAGGTCCCATATTGTAAATAGTGAGATTGCCATGGCCATTTTTGGATTATAAAGCAGGTTGAGGTGCTATATAAACACTGTGAAAATCTCAAAACGCTCAATCCACAGAGAAATGCACACAGCCCGTATTCACAAACTGTTCCTTCAAACGAGCCGCCAGGACTTCCATACGGTTGTGATGTTACAACTATACCATGTATAGGTAGGTAGAAAGGGCCGCTACAGTGCCGTTACAGTCATTCCTCGACTGCATTGATGGTGCAAAGATGCCCGAAGACGCAGATTCGGAAGACCCCAGAAACGCTGACCAATCGGAGCAGACAGGGTTTTTGGAGAGGGGGACTTAAACAGACAGGTGCTCAACGGTTTCAGACAGAGGGTGCCTACAGGTAAATTCAGACAGAAAGTATGAGAAAAATGTGGTTTTTGAACATTAAAGCATGTACACACGTTGAAGTGGAAACCCAAAACACAAGTGAAAAGAATGCAGGTTCCTCCAAATTAACAATAATGTAGTTAGTAATGGTAATTAAGAAAACAATGGTTTACGATGTAAAATATTAACTTTGATGCAGAAACAGTGGCTGCAATTCCCCAACACTAATGAGAGTTTCAGTTATAGGGCCACGCTTTCTAAGTTATTGACTTTATTGAAAGATCCCACTTTACCATGGCTTTTCAATATACCACTCTAATCCAGTAATAAAAGAAGCTGTAACAACTGAAAACAAGTCACAAGTGCAGCGTGTTGCAATGTAGTTAACCAGTGGCGTCTCCACCCCAAAAACCCACACACTTAGCATCCACTGCTTGGAAATGAGATTCAACGATTGCACGTATTACTGAGTCATAACCAGGGGTGAGATATAGGTTAATACAACCAGCTGGGCCAATAGTACAATCAATATGAGTAATCTGTGGTGACAGAAAATGCTTAGAATAAAATAGGATATCCATTCAACACCCTAATACAATAATGCCACATACTCTATAAGTTTGAAAACACTAAAGGTGATCTACAAATGCCATTTTCTTAATTTCAGTGCTCTACTTCTATTTTTAAAATATACCACCTTTTCAGAAGCCTTGTTTGTGACAATAACTGGCAATGACCAATAGATGTTCCTCACTGAGACACTTAAGCAAGCTGATCATTATTTCACTGAAACACGAGTCATATGTGTGACTGTGGCCAAGTGTCACTAATGGTGTGTCACTAATAGCATGTCACTGCAATGATCTGGTCTTTGCTGTACTGTCTGTGCAAATATCATGTGTGTGATGCTAGGGCTGCAAGCCACAAGGATGACTCAAGTATGTGTGTTTGCATGCATGTGGATAACTGCATGCATGTGTGTTTCAAGAACTGAATAAATGCATGTAGTATGTTCATACTGATGACACAAGCACCTTCTGACTTCTAGACCTCTTGGTGACAGTAATCTGACTTTGGAGATTTGATATAAAAAAAACAATGCTAGCACACAGTGCAGACTTTTAGCAGAGGGCCTAACACTGGTTCAGTTATTGTGGCATTTTCTGGGGCTGACTATTGTAATTACATTAATATTGCTTCACTGACAGTGTTGCAGGGTGTTTTTGTCCCACTGCACTGTTAATGAGACTAATTCGGTCATTTGAACCAGTGCAGCCCCTTACCCCTATTTGGGACCAATGGGACGTTGGGCCTAAATAACCGTGAAATGAAGACATTTACTGAAATTAAAAATGATTTTGCTTTTGACAAAACAGATTTTGCATGAGGATCTGTCTCAGCACAAACCACACAACATAAAGAAATACTATATTTGACATGCATTTGAAGCACACACTCTGCCTATCGGTCGATGCTATATGAGAAGAGAAGGATATTGTATTTTAGCTTGGAAATGTTCTTCCTTATAAACATTTTTTATTATTATTATTTCTCACCTCTCATTTTTTCATTTTAAATAAGTTGATTTTTATTTAAACGTTACGGTCTCCAGACAAGTACAAATCAGAAAACAAAAAAGAGGATGGGATAATGGACAACAACTTAGAGTTTAGGCAAGAGTGCAGAAAAAAAACACAAAAATTGCCAAAAGGACAAAAAAAATAAAATTTTGTATATATACACATGATCTAATAAGACATACATAAAATAATTAGGCAAAACACATATAGGTTGTTAATCTACTTTATCACATTACATCTGTCCACCCCTTATGTTTGATGTTCTAAGAAGCCAATTCTCCACCTTTAATCATGACTGAGCCTCTGACATGGAAGATTACTGGGAGAGAAGGTGACTTTCACAAGAATGTTTAAAGCGTAACTCTCACCAAAATGCAACCTGAACCTTTTTGTGAATGTACCCGAGTCAAACTTTCGTGTAAAAGCATATTTAGGACGGAAGCGTCACTTTTAAGATGTACCGTTTTCTCATTTTTCGGTCAAATGGCCTTTTGAATGGGAGTGCTAGGGGCACTTTTATGCTAGCCTCAAAATAGCTATTTCTAAAACACTAAGAAGGCTCGACACAACATGAGACTTTGCTCCAAGTGTGACCAGGGGCTCTACACCTTAACGCAAGCATTGACAACATTGTGTTTTGTCTGGACTGGGAAAATGGCGGATAGCGTAAACAACAACTGCTAACGCAAGTTGCTCAAAACCTTTTTTAGTAAACTCTGTGTACACAAACAATGTTGTCAATTCTTTCGTTAAGGTGTAGAGCCCCTGGCGATACTTCAAGCAAAGTTTCATGTTGTCGAGTCTTCTTAGTGTTTTAAAAATAGCAATTTTAAGGCTAGCATAAAAGTGCCCCTAGCACTCCCATTCAAAAGGCCATTTGACCGAAAAACGAGAATTGGGTAAATCTTAAAAGTGACGCTTCCGTCCTAAATATGCTTTTAAACGAAAGTTTGACTCGGGTACATTCACAAAAAGACCCTAGGTTGCATTTTGGCGAGAGTTGCGCTTTAAGGCTTAAGCGTGGAATGACTACAAAATAAAAACCTCAGTAGACCAAACATTTCATTAAAACTCGTGTGTCTAAGCTTTGTCTAGGAAGTGATTAGCAAACTCTGAGTAGCAAACTCAGATTTATATGTATATTTTTTTAAATCACGCATGGAAATGTACATAAAAAAATGTTTGCATCGAGATGCATCGATAATCGGTTTAGAATCGAATCGTTGGCCTCTGAATCGGAATCGAATCGTGAGGTGCCAAGAGATTCCCACCCCTAGTACGTACAAAAACAAAACACACTAAAACACTAAAAACAACTCAAACAGCAAATCCCTCAAAGTCAACCACAATCGTAAACACATCAGGCCAAACATCTACAGCCAGATGTGGCTGCCTCCAAGTCAATCAACATCCTCTTAAAAGCGACCAATGAGACCAGCTCAATAAGTTTCATGGATTCCTGTAACTTGTTCCAGGTAGAGGGAGCAGCAAACTTGAACAACTTTTTCCCCAGTTCAGTTCCAACCCTTGGAACAGCATACAACATAGTTGTAATATAATATTGCAAGGCTCTTACATTTATTTTACTTATTTAGTTTAAGAAATAATATAAATGCATCTCTTTTTAACATTAAAAACACCGTATACACAAGAAAAAGGGGCAAACTTTGGAGAAATAAAAAAGAAGACAGAGAAGAAACACTTGGGCAGAAAAAGTCAGATTCTTCGTTATTGTGGGGCTTTTTCAAGTGACTGGGATGCCAAGGGTAAGCAAAGGCCAAGACGAATGAGCACAGACAGGCAACATATAAGGACACAATTTCACCCTGAAGCCACCATTGTGTTAATAAAAAGCCTACAGAAGGCAGTATAAGGCGTACAGAAGGACGAGGAATTGAGAGTTAAATGAAAGCTGAATACGATCAGGGTTGAAGTCAGAAAAATAAACAAAGGATTAGGAAGAAGAACATTTGGAGGTGTTGCAGAAAGAAAAATAAAACATATAGATAGTGTACAACTTGATTTAGAGCGAGGGCGGAAAGTAGGCCAGATAGAAGTAATTCCATGGAGGCGTGGAGAAGTGTGGGGGGTACGGAGAAAGAAGAGAAGGAGGAGGAGGGGGGGGGGGGGGAATGTTCTCCTGAGACTGTAATGCTGGAAACCTCTGATGCTCAGCTGGGGGTACAAGCAGGTGGGTGGGAATCTTCGTTTGGAGACGCAGTGTGGGTGGGTAAGGGGGGAGGGTTGGGGTGGGCGATTGTGGATTGCAGATTCGCCGAGGGAGACAGGAGGCGGGCGTAACCTTTGGTATCAGGGAGTCATACTGGGGTCATTGGAGCATTTGGGAGTGGATTTGAGCTCACTGCTCTCTCACCACCCCCTCCTAAGGATGGGATTTCTTTTTAATCCACATACGATGCTGAGGTGCTAGCCTTCATCTATTTTAATAATCGTTTGCCATTTACCTCCACACTTCAAAAAATGTTACGTCTTCTAAAAAGCATGTGCCATTTCATCATTTCCTGATATAAAAGATGCATGCTTTATTTATAAGTAATCATGGGGATGTAAAGAACATCAGCAAAAAGGGGGGTGGGCTTTTTTTCCCCATAGGCAGGCAGAAATGGAACCGGTTCGTAAATAAAAGTCTATTGGTCGAAATTAAGGAGCAAAAAATGCAACACTTGATGAATATACTGCATGTTTTTAGCATTATGCACATACAAAAAAAAACAAAAAAAAACATACAAAACAACTAAACGAACAAAACAACAAATTAAAAAATCAAATAAAAAACACCGTCAAACAGTGTCATCACTGTTTAGATGAGAAAACAGAGTAAATATGTTCCCTGATTGCATGTTCGCCATGACATCATGAGGCAAGCGATGACTCAGTCATAGTGAGAAATAGGTTTATCATATGCAAACAATTATCAATTCACCAGCGTCAGAGGCATTCTGTGGCATTAGTCACTGCATGCGGTCCCACACCTAGTTATGATATGATGAATAGGCCGAATGTGTGTCATCATCAATGGGATGTGAGTGCACTAAGGTGTCTCTGATAAATTCTCACCTGTGATGAGGATTACTAGCCTAGTATGGCAGCGTTGTATCAAAGCAAATTGAAATGGGAGCCGAAAAAAAACATGAAGGAGATAGTGCGAAGTTAGGAGCTGTCATAAAGCAAGGAGAAAGTGAAAGCAACAAAAGGTCAAGGAGCTCGCGTTTTTCTGTTGTTGCAAACCACCTCATCATGCAGCAAGGGTCTGGTGCCACTAGTCATGTGTCACAACAAGTAATGAGAGGAGAATGCCTGACTCTTCCACCTCGGGGCACGACCTTTCTGACAACTCGTCTGTCAATGCAGCACCAGGCATGTTGCCGCAAGTGATGGGTCAGTGGATGGGAGTGCACTGACGGAGGTGAGGATGTACGACACATGAAGCAATTTCCATCTGTATCCAAACAAAGAACCAACCCCTCTGACCTTTTTCACTCCATGTGGTCCTGAATGCAAACAATGCACTCTTCTATAGCATTAATAAACTCAACATGACACATGATCAATCTGCACAAATGGACAGGGTCATCTAGTCATCTTTATTAGACTCTGCTCAGGTTCATCCACAGACACTACGTACTGTGCTAACAAGAATGACAAAGTCTCGTCTCTGCAAATTTCCAATATGCGACACCAATCATTCACCTCCATTGAAGCATACAGGACTGACACCTTTATGAATGTGCGTTTGGTATTGTTGTGAGCTCTGGACTGCTCAAGCAGATTTGAAGGCCAAAGGTAAAAAAAAAAAATAAAAAAAAAGGAGAGGTGTAACAGATAACGTTAGTCAAATATGGCTCATTTCCGTCTGCGTGTGCTATCAGGACGTTTCAGTAAAGGCTGAAAAATGCTGCTGTTGGTTTTGTTTACATGTGCTGCATCCTTGCATGTGTGTTTGAGGACAAACAAAACGAGTACTTACTCGTGAAAAACTGCATGAGCTGCCCTGCCCTGGTAGGTGCAACCAAACAGGAGAGTGAGGGAGATGTGTATCAAGCACAGCCTGCTCAAGCCCACACAGTCTTCACACTTCTTATTGATATTGCATAAATGATATACTGCTGTATTTCAGCATTATGTATCCTGTCCTGTTTAGTGTTCGAATTCATGTATATGTTTTAAATATGACCTACCAAGGTGGCGCTTGGAAAATAGCTTCAAGTTAACTCTGGTTCAATACGTCAAATGATAACATTTATGTTTACTATTGTATGATGTCCTTTACAATTTAAAATAAATAGATGACAAAACATAAATCGTAACATAGTTTTAATGCCTTTAAATATGGACGTAGGCACCTTCTCAGTTGAGTTTAACAGTAATGGTTATGTCATAACCCAAAGGTCGAGTTCAAATATTTACATTTGGCTCTCTGGGTGGGTCAGGGTGTGGGCATGACTAACCACAAATTGATATTTACTAGAGAATGGATGAAGTACTTTCTGATTTCCATGGGCTTTCTATTTTTAGGATTTAGACGAAGGTTATCTCCAGCTGTCTACATGTAGAGTCATACCTATTCCAGGCGATTTGCTGCAGTCATACTGTGCAGTAATTTATAATTACCACTCTATCACACTCTTAGCGTTTAGCTTTCACGTTTGTGCGTAACCCTGGTAAGAGCAGTATGGTTAACTAGTACAGTGTGGTTTTCTGCATGCTATTAGAGAACAGTGACACAAGAGCAGGGCTAAAACAACTCCTGATTTAGACTTTTGTCTGACATTTACTACAATCCACATTTATTTATTTATTTTTTTTAACCAGGAGATTTCCAGAGAATTGGAACTTCCAGAGAACTAAACTCTCTCATAATGTTTTGTTAGGCCCAGTCCCAATGTAAACCCTACACACTAAACTCCCATATCATTTAAAGGCCCTGACACACCGGGCCGATGTCTGGCTGTCATTGAGCGTCTGTCGGACTAGTTTTTGCTGTGTGTCCCACACCGCTGGAGCTAACGGGCTAGAGGCAGTTGAGCCCGTCAATGAAAGGAATCAGTCTGATTGACTGTTCAGCTTAAGCGATTCAGTGAACAAGAAGAAAAACTGAAGTGAGGAAAGTATGAAAACGAATAAAGTCAAGAGTGCACACACAGAAGGCTCTTCTCATTTTTCATCATCATCATCTCATCTGATCATTCCAATACACATAGTGCTATCAAAACTAGCCAAACATGGATATTGAATATTCCTTCTAAAAAAAAAAAAAAAAAAAAAAAAAAAAAATCACAGAGGTTCGAACTATTGGAATATTAATTCATTGACTTTTAATCTCAATTAATTAATCTGACTAGTTAACAAAAATGTTGTCAGCATGGCACAAAACATCAGAAAGGAGAGGTTGTGAAAGGGGGGGGGGGGGGCATTTTAGGGCATTTCAATTTGTCTAATAACGACAGTTGTGCATGCAGTTTTGAAGGTCACATATCCCTCTTGCACATCATAAATGTCAACTGAAACAGGGATCTGCTTTTGGGTGACGCGATTAAGTGGGTCCCTGAAATCTTAGAGTACAGAGGAACACGAAAACTATGGATTATGCTTTGAGGATGGAAAGTTCAGTCCCAAACTGTAAAGAAATACAAATATTATACAATCACGTACTGAAATATTTTATTCCCTAACTCACTAATATAAATACTTTTTCAAGAGGAAGGCTTACATTCGCAGCTGCAATTTGAATCAAATGCTTTCACTACAACAGGTGCTTTTGAGGGATGCCTCAGAGATCAGTCACATGCACCAATGATTAAACACATTATGTGCTTACATGCTAGTACACAGGTGTTCTTTGATTTCAGTGTTATGGCTCCATATGACTGTGCTGTACTTCTTCGTGACAGTCCGAAACATGAGTGAGATGAAAGCATATTACTACTAACAGGAGCAACTTCATCCAGACTCCCTTTAACTTTGTGTGACATTTTCTCAGAAGACTAAAAGCTGTGGAGTACCAGATGTTAAACCACCTGGCAGTAATCACAGCAGGGTTCTCAAATCCATAAAGCTTGTGAACAAGCCAAATCAAATAGAAAGTTCTGGACCTCCTACAAGGAGGCCCAATTACTTACAATTACAGACTTCAATCAATAAACCGCAGGTACATTCAGTCTCAATATCTAATCATGGCTGGCCCACTTAAGATTGTGGGTACTTCAAGGTGAACTTGTTCTTGTCCACGTTTATAAGACGGAACAAATCAGCAAAGACCTTGTTCATAAGGACACATTTTGTTGGAATTCTTGAACTCATCTTGATGTCAATGGAGTAGGGCTGGGCAATATATCAATATTATATCGATATATGTAACTAGATATCGTCTTAGATTTTGGATATCGTTATATCTTAATATGGCATAAGTGTTCTCTTTTCCTGGTTTTACAGGCTGCATTACAGTAACGTGATGTCATTTTCTGAACTTACCAGACTGTTTTAGCTGTTCCATTATTTGCCTTTAACCACTGAGTCAATATATCCACATTACTGATGATTATTTATCAAAAATCTCATTGGTAAACTATTTTGTAAAAGCACCAATTCTCAACCCTACAAGATCGTCGCAATTTCGACATTGATGTATTTGGTCAACAATATTGTGATATCTGATTTTCTCCATGTTTTTCTCCAATTATGTACTTACCTAATGACACAAGACTGTGTTAAAAGTTACTCTTCTTAATTTTGTATGGACTATTGTTAACAATTAGCTGCTTGGCTAACCCGGTTACAATTATGTTAATAATTTTCTTTTTGAAAGAATTTAGATGAAACTTTAAAGTTATAACCCTTAAGATTTCAGTCCTGGTTGAGAGTGCGGTTTAATGTTAATATATAATATAAATACAACAGAGGAGCAACTTGTGCATCTGGTCACTGTTCGAACCTCAGCAACAAATACATTACATTTACTGGCACTGCTTTACAGTGAAAGCCACTCTACGCGAGTTGTTATAGTAGTAACAATTCTATTATTCCATTGTCATATCAAAAACAGGGTTTTAATTCATGACAATCTTCATAACTGTAACTATGAAATCCCAATGGATGGATAATGTATGTATGCATATCTTTCTTTTTTTTTACAAATTAGCCCAAATAAGAGAGGACCCTGTCTTCTCACTGTGAAATCAAGGCAAGAACTAATGTAATGCTTACGTTAGATAATAACCCACAACCCACTTACCCACTGGATCCTTCTCTTTTGCAACCGCATTCAACCTCTTGCAACAGAGGAGTTTCAGTTTGCTGCGCCAGCAAACTCAGGAGAGGGGTGTCCATTTCCTGCCATCAGTTTGGACTGAAAGCCATCAAAGAGCAGATCTTACCCATATTTGGTATCATTTGATAATGTTACTGATTGGTAACAAGCCATTGGAAATATACATAAACTAATGACGTGATCAGTAATCTCAATATCGTTATGTGGTTATAACAAAGATACAAAGATAAATTATTATCTTGAGTATAAAAATCTATATTTTAACACTTTGTACACTTTACCTTTTCTATTTCTATTTGAGAGCTGTTACGGCCTGACATTTAAATTCATATTCAAGAGCATACCAAGCTATAATACATCCACCATTTAAAAGCCACATAATTGTTTATCTGCGTGGAAGCATTGGCTGGCCTTTTCAGATTTCAGTGGTACACTGCATTAGTGAAGCCCAAACTGGCAATTACTTGACGATGTCTTTTGGGCAACTTGCTTTCCTACTAAATGCCATGTCTCAGTGCTATACAGATACGCCATCACTCAGCAACATGACTTTCAAATAGCACTATAAGACCAAAATGAATACATCTTGATATGCTTTGGTTTACCCGGCATTTATTCAAAAACATAGCTGAAGATTAGCTTTGCATTTTCAGCACTGGAAATAGTAAATGTAAATTTCTAATTAGCTATGAAAACATACAGCATGCACATTTCAAAGAGTTTTTCCCTTGTGCAGGGAGCATCCTGTCTCTGGCAAAAGTGGTCTTGGTTTCACACCACACCACAAGTAAGAGGACAGTACATCTTCTCAAGGATGACCGACAACCTTTACTGTATCATAAATATCTAAAAATGGATTTATGCGGACATTTATATTGTCATATTAAAATAAAAAAAATGTAACCCTACCCATTTCTATAAATTCTCAATTACTGCAGTTAACCATATAATTATGAGTTTAACTTTTGCACAAAAATCAAAAACAAAACTCTTTTTTTAGCATCCCAAACTGCTATAGCAGAACAGTAAACATATGTTAACCCTTAATGACACCTCAGGGACTAAATTTAATAGATTAATAGACTAGACTAATTATTTGCGTTATTAGGTAACTACTACCGGTATAAGTACAGATACAGCAGGAAATCACTATTTTTTTGCATAGCACCAGTAGAGGCTGTGCAAAAAGAAAAGGATGAGACAGAAGAGGCAGAGATGTGGCAACGAGCAGAACACGCTACGCATTATGGGAGTAACCTGCAATTATTTTATAGCTCTTAAGATTCCTGAGCTCTTAGTCAGTGTTTACCGTGCAAGGGCACGGCAAGGCCACAAATTACAACCACTTGCTTTGGCACCAAATGCGCAACAGTCACGCACAGGCCCGAGCTTTCTCTCAAAGTAGCAGACATGCCGAGACTAGAACGACAAAAAGGTAATGGATGGAAGGTGACCGTTAGATAATTTTTTTTCTTCCTTTGGTCATGCGTTTCCAAACGGGTAACGGTCTTTTTAAGACTGCACAATCCAGCAACAGCTAATTCTATTTAATTCACTCGACTGGGTGACAACAACTCTTTTAACCTGATGTGAAGCTATGTGGTAAAACCCACAACCAGCAGGTCAGTCCCACAGAAGAATAAAACAGCAGACATAAGTGCCATTGAATTCCCTACTCTGGTCATGACACAGAAAATTACACAATGGATAGTTCGGACAGCGTGGCCAGCTGTATTAGCGACTGAGGGCCATTTTAAGCATAGCCTTAATGAATCTTTATTGATTGGCAGTGTGTTAATGTGTGTGTCTGCGTGTGTGTGTGTGTGTGTGGGGGTGTGTGTGTGTGTGTGGGGGGGGGGGGGGGTGTGTGTGTGGGTGTGTAGTGACCACAGGATTGTTTTCTAGGTCTGTGCAGAGAATTGTGAAAGACTCATCATGTGACGCAGTGGGCTATCTTCAGCCACGACTTCTCCAAAAGCTCAACTGCCTCGCAGTGGAGGACGTAAGCTGGGCAGAAAACCACAACAACAAAAGCCTCATGAGCGGTTGAGAAAGGAGTGACAATTATGTGGCAACCGGAAAGGTAAGGTAGCCGCAGCTGCTGCAAAGGTTACCGTACCAGAATTTTGGCTTATCTCTCGAAAAGCTGTGGTAGCTACCGTGTCCTAAAGAAAATAAAAGAAAAAATTAAAATTTGGACAAACACACAAACAAAAAAAAAAAAGTGCTCAGTGACCAGTGGTGATTCAGTGGTGTAGGCCGCTTTGTTTAGTGGGAAAGTGTTTTTAACCATTTCACACATAGTGGTCACTGCAGTGGACAGCTATTCAAACATCATTTCAGTGCATATGCATGGGTTTTGATGGTTTAATTGCACATCAGCATGCTCATCGTTCCAAACACTGCTACCCACTGGCCAGGTGCTGTAAGTGCCACACAAATTTCACCCAAGGGGGTAAGCTTTGCTTCAGAACTCAAACCTCCTATGGCGCCATTTTGATGATACCAAACGATCACTATTCCATTGACTGCCATTCATTTTGACGTCACTTTGACAGCGAATAACTTTACATCTGAAGTGTTTAAAGACTTTTTGTCCATTGTTTATTTCTAAAGAAACACGACAATGTATAAAAGGCTCCATTACCTTGTACCTCACGTTATGGCTCCGTAGCAGACGTTTTTATAAAAATAGGCTAATGATTGTGTCATAACTATGCGACTTACTGTCGCATAGTAGAGAAATTACCGTATAGTACAGGAGAAGCTCGCAGGCATGTTCGACTTACATTAGCTGTTTAAGTTGAATTACTAATGTTAACTAGCATTTTAGTTAGCAATAATTAGCCTGTACCTAGGTTATCTCCTTACATATACCTACGCTCTCCGTCTCTGCAAGATTGGGAATGATTGAGATTTCTCTTGGCACAGCTACCAGAAGACTTACAACTTTCAGACAGGTTGCTCACGTCACATTTACGTCGTCTCTCTCAGTTGGAGGATGCGCAGTAACGCTCGGCGCTCACCAGAAAAGTACTTCTAATATCCTTCACTGGTCTCCGTCCAGAGCAACGGGATCTGTTGGTCCATTCTTATATACTGTCTATGATTTCATCCAGAGATGGCCGGAAGAAATCCAAGATGGCCGACAGACAGACACATGCTGAGCAGCTCAGGAAAATCCTGCAAATTCTTCTACAGTAGGAGACTCATGCAAGTAAAATAAATAAATAATGTTTTAACATCAAGTAACAACTAAAGAGTAATACAGTTGTGAAATGTATAGTATTGATTGTCTGCTGGGAGGAAACTATGATTATATATCGGTCCACTAAATTGGGCGTAATGCGTTGCCAGCTATGTTTCAACTACAATTCATTGTTGATTTAATTTGTTTTCAGGAAAATACTTAACCTGCAGTATTTGTTTTGGCAGAAAATCAATCAATGTATGTTACTGGAAGGTAACTTGTAGTTTCTGTGTCACCACTGGAGTATGGTCTGGCTTTGACTTTCTATTTTGGGATATGGGGGAAAAAAAACTCTCTGGCTTGTTTGTATTTTTTTTATTATTTCTTTAAATTAATGACAAATGTCCTGTGTGGCACAAATACTTGGATGCAGTGATGGTGCCCTTGCAAAAAAAGATAGTGGATATAGTGGAAGGGGTCAGCCTTTATCCCAGCAATGTAATAAAGTAATAGTGTTTCTATAAACCCAATTAGAGCTGGATGACAAACGTCAACATCACAGTTCAACTGCAAAAGCCGGGGATTATTGCTCAAATAACGGGCTCTATCATTTGCTGTAAATCAGCTTTACTCAATCAGATTACTTGGCCATGACTGACTGCTGTTAACATTCTTGATCTATTTTAAAACTGCACTTTGAGAAACATATCGGCCAATAAAGGAATACATAGAGGTGAAGAGTGGGAGGGTACAATCTATTGATTAGAATGTTGTTGCTCATGCTGTGGTGATGCTTCCTGTTTGATCCCCTCATAACCCATTTAACACTTAAAAAAACTCTTAAAGTACAGGGTTTTGCAGAGAAAACCCTATAGCCTGCAGACGAAATTATGCAGAGAAAAACACAGAGTAAAGAGAAGAGGTTTGAGTATTGCTGCATGCCCTCGAGCAATTTAGCAATGTCAACAACATGGGTGCTGTTTCTATATCAAATTTGCTATTTCAGTGCAGTTTCTAAATCTCAAGAGCTGCAATTTTGGGACTGTGATGCAGTTCATCCTGTCAGTCTGTGAAGCTAACGTTAGCAGAGCCGTCTACACCATCTTCAGGTCAACAGTCGGATATCAAACATGGTCAGACGTGACTTACCAGCAGTCATTATTACCATGATTCACTAACTATGCAGCTGTCACAGGTAAATATATCGCCACTTCTGAATGTCATAATAATACTTGAATATTACTGATTGATGTCACCTATTAGGATATCATCATACATGTGAGGTTGACTGGTGATTTCTTCTGTTGAAAACTAGGCAAGTGTACAAAGGAGTTGACATATCCCTGACTTATTATTATTTATTTTTTTAAGAAACCTGGGAGGACCTCAACAACAAGCAACCGCATTACTTCATCTGATTCAATTCTTGCAGAAACAAGATCATGTCGTAATAATACTTGGCAAAAACTGGTTTTGTTTAGCAAACACAAATAGAATGCAATATAACATAAATGCAGGACTGTAGTTACATTTATAGAAAATAGTCACAAATTAAATTGCAATCGTAATACTGATCAGAGAAATTGCTAATACATTTTTTCCTCAAATCGTTCAGCTCTAGGTAAGGTACAGCAGTGGTATTGTCACTAAAACCTCCTCACATTCAGAGTACTATTTAGGCATTTTAAAATGAAGCATTTTGATAAAAGTCCCGCGAGTAAGCAGGGTTGAATTATTACGCACAAGAAAACCGCTTGTCGTCATGCGCCTTGACAATGGTGAGGACTCTTATGCCAAGAGTCCTCTGCATATACTGTACTGTGAGATTGTGAGATTGTGAGATTGTGATGTGCTTGCCCCGCACTTGGCCAACCCCCAGTAGTACCCTCAATCTGTCCTCCACTCCTCCTCTGTGCCCACGGGGTGGGGGTGGAAGACATTGTTAAACATAGCCCAGAGGAACATGCTTTAAAAGAATCATTAGGAGAAAATGTCCATGCCCCCCCCCCGCCCCCTCCCTCTGTGAAGTGTTTAAAGAAGCTGAATTGTAGCTATATAAATAGTAGGAGCAGGAGATATTACTGAAATGAGAAAAGGACCCACGTGGCCAACATTTTACTTTGAATAATATCTAATATAATCACAATCTTTACTTGCAAAGACAACCCAAAATGGAAGTGACAGTATGTGGATGTTCATTTTTACAATTTAACCATGATTTGAGAGTGGAGTTTTTATTTAACATCTTATTCATCAAAACATTTGTTTGGGACTGCAATATCTCATCTTAATTCAAGAGTTGATATTTGGACAAAATAATAAAAAAACAAGACAGGTAATTAAAAAGGAAATATAGAAATGAATCGAGTCAGTGACGCTGGCACCCCAAATGAAAAGACAGAACGAGAGCCCAAGGCTCTGCTTCACCCTGACTCTCCCCTGTCAGCTGCTGCCTGTAGAGCTCCGAAGGTTAAAGTGTGTGCGCGTTTGTGTGTGTGGATGGGGGGGCTGGGGCGAGGATGCACGGCCAAAAATAATTAGAGTAAAAATAATTAGATGTAAGGGCTCTTGTTGAAGCATGCACAGCTTGTACAGACAAAACCAGGATACAGGAATGCCCAGGGCTCAATGCAAACCTCCCTCAGGTCAGTTTTGAAGGAAGCAAAATTGACCTGGGGCAGTGGGATACTGGTTGCTGGTCATTGGAGAGGCTTGGTATAAAAAAAAAGGTTAAAAAAAATGCAATTGCTTACAGTCTATATTCTAAAACATCAGGAATTAGACCCGGCGGCTGGGAGGAACAGCGGGGCAATCAGGAGCCGTTAATAATAAATAAATCAATACAAACTTTGCATGTGGGGTTTATAAGGATATTTATACTGACAAGACAGAATATTTCTGTCTTATGTTGTACAATTTATTTAGTTAGATAGATGCTCTGTTTGCAGGTCATACAATTTTGTTAATTTTTCAGGTTTTGAATCTACTATTTGGGAATCTTTACGCTTAACAGAAATAGTTTTATATATCATTATCTCACACAATGCTACATGCCATAGCAGTTATCAGTGAGTTCACACACACACACACACACACACACACACACACACACACACACACACACACACACACACACACACACACACACACACACACACACACACACACACACACACACACACACACACACACACACACACACACACACACACACACACACACACACACACAGCAGTTGCTTTGGAGCTGGTGACATGGGCCAGTGCTTGTGGGGGAAACGAAGCTCAAGTGAAGCGAGAGCAGAGGGCTCAGTCACGAATGTGGCATCACTTCATGCTGATCAGTGTGGACATTTAGAGGCAACGTACTGTATACGTACTCTACCGAGCGAGGACGGACAGACAGGCGGCCTGGTGACATGCAAAAGGGACGTCTTCTAACGAAAAGGTCACATCTGTAATTAGAATATTTTGTTGCTGTTGTCTGCGTTAAGCTAAATCCTGGAGTAGCATGAAGCAAGATAAAAAAAAAACTTTATGGTAGAATTAGTGGTGTGTAGCAACTTTTCTGCCATAGAAAATCTAGGTCTGAAAGTGTACTATGTTTCCTTTATCTCTTACAACCTTCCAGAATGTAGACACATAACATAACAATAGCATAAGTAGACCATAAAAAATGAGACCCATTGTACTGCAACTACCAATTACGTTAAAAGACCCAAGCAATGTGAACAAATATCCTTTTCAGTGGGAGGTCAAAGGCCAATGCTGAATGAGAAGGTACGAGTAAAATCAACTTCAAACGGGTGACAACCCAGAGGTCAAGGTACAATCAAAAGATGAGACACTAAAACAGTGCCCAAGAGGACCACATGCCCTTTAAATGGGAAGAAAACTGCCAAAATCCATCTGTCTGCATTTCACTATCTTCCCTTCGTCTCCGCTCTCATTGTCCTTCCCACGCTTTCATTTTGACTATGACAGGGCTGCCCCCTTTTTAAAAAAAATAAAAAATAAAAAATGAAATAAACTTGCATGCCTCCCCTCTCCCCGAGGCTGGGCAGTGAATGCAGGAAGGTAAACATGTCCACTGTGGTGAGCTCAGACCACGCGGATGCTTTGCTCCAGGTAACAGTCGTCCTCCACAGCTCTGCGCCCACCAGCGACATCTCGGCATTCACTAGCAGCGCAGAGTAGCCTATGTCTGAACAAATTTCTGCTTCAGTGCCAAACCTTCCCTCCTCAAGCAAGGACATCCATGGATTTGATGAGGAGGTTAATTCAAATCAGGGTCAACAGTCTGAACTCTACCTACAGTACCTGGCTGATGGCTCATATTGTGTCTGAAAAGCATCACCTTTCAGATTTTGTGTGTTGACTCTTTTGTAAAGAAATACCTGCTAGTAAATAGGTTATAACTCATTTTGAGGACTTAGTGGGCATTCAGAACGAAGACAGCCCTGTGTTAAAATAATGCAAGGGGCTGGGGCATGGGATGATAAAATACATGATCAAAGAAGTTAACAGATCTATGACTGAATGCTTATAAGACATCAAACCACTGCACGGTGGCTTGGGGCGGAATCTTTCGATCACTAAAAATCAGCGATGACTTCCTTCAATCCATGTAAACTATATACAGCCTAATGTGTTTCGCAAGGTTGATAATTACTGTCAGACCTGTGCATGGACGCATAGGGCGAAGAGTAGAGAAAGGCCAGAGAAAATGACAGAAAATGTACAAAGTTGGGGATCATTTCAAGTTGAAACAAACTGAAAACTCTGTTTTAAAACTAAACTAGGTTACCACAGTAGCACAACGTCAATGCTTCATCATCTCAGCAGAACGCACCCAGTCCATGGAACGGATTAAAGCAAAAGTATTTCTTGTCCAATTACTAGATGAACTGATGGAATTATCGGTAGAATACTCACTACTAAAATAATCAATGCAGTATTTATAATACTATGAGACACGACACGGTGACAATAACTTTCTTTTTATCTTTCAGTAGAAAACCAGATTCATGTAATTCACAAAGAACGTGCACTTTCAGATATTTGACTGGCCAAAACAGCTAGCTGTCACATTACACTGTGTTGCAATCATTGTGGCAAAAATTGAGCCAGGTTAAACTTTCTTGCCGGATGACCCTGTGTTTCTTTGCATCGGCACCTGCACTGCGTCACAGTGGTCCCTTTAAAGTGAATAAGAATGACGCTGCTTCAACTTCAGCAAAGAGCCAAAAGACGAACAAGTAAATCAACTCAGATATATTCATTCTTGGTTGGTTGCAACATTGACTCCAGAGGCCGAGGACAACTGAGAAGGCTAGGCACATGCACAGCATTTATACACAAGATTCCATGTGTAATTTAACACACTTGTGGTTGCAATGCTCCTTTACAGTGAATATATAGGGTTTATCTGTCTGCTCAGTCAGAAAATACTGTAGGAGTGGATTCATTGCACTTCAGCTGCTCTACAACAGTATGGAATTACATGCAGTGCATAAATGCGCGATGCACATAAAGAATTGACTTCAGATGGCATTCTCACTGAGAGAACTAATTGCATGACAACTGTCAAACTTAAATTCAGGTCATCGGTTTGGCGTACAGTACATTTGTGTTCTTAGAGTCCAGCCTATAAGCTGCATAATCCCGTTCCTCTGTAATGCGTAGGAGGACAAGGTGTGGGCTGATGTTCATTACTTTCCTCTCTGTGAGTCGATACTTAGTCTTCAAGTCTCCCATGGTGATACTATGTATACCCAAGCTGCCAGCTACAGCATAATACTGTGAGATTGTGTGTGTGTGTGTGTGTGTGTGTGTGTGTGTGTGTGTGTGTGTGTGTGTGTGTGTGTGTGTGTGTATGTATGTATGTGTGTGCATGATATGATTAGGGTGACAGAAATGTACATCCATATCCAAGACTTTGTTTCTAATACAATCACTAAATATTACAGAGTTCTTCTTTAACAACATTGTGTCAATGGCTACACTGCTACCACCACCCACTGGTTAAAGGTGTCAGTTTGTCTGCTGGGTTTTGGAAAGCCTTTGCATTGAAACATCCAGCAAATGACAGCATGCTTGTTTGAAAAAAAAAAAAAATGACACCAATAGAGCTCCCCCCCCCTCAGGGCTGAGTTTAGAAACGTCCCTGCCTCAAGACACAGGTTAAAAAAAAAAAAAAAAACAGCAAGGCGGCTGTGAAATATAACTTTGACACTGGATGAGTCCACTCAAAGCCTGCAGAGAGAGATGAGCCTCGGTGCTCCAAGTCTGAGAAAACATGGGGACAGAGGCTGATGTGAGGCTGATGATGGTTGCTGTTTCCCTTATGTTTACCATCATTTCCCTTCACAAACAGAGGCCAGGCTGGAAAAGGCCAGAGAGCCAGAGCCTCCAGCATGCAGGCAGTCGTAGATTGGGGGAGGACGACAGAGAGTGAAAAGAGAACTAGAGAGAGTGAGAGAGGGGTAAAGGCAATCACTGACGAGAGAGCGAGAGAGAGAGAGTATTCGGGCTAAGCTGCCTCCAGACACCACGCGGCTCAGAGCAGATCGAGAGTGACGGCTTGCTGATTAGTCAACTCACAGCCCCCAAGACCGGAGTCTGCACACACGCATACACACATTCTCTCTCTCACTCACACACACTCTCTCTCTCTCTCTCTCTCACACACACACACACACACACACACACACACACACACACACACACACACACACACACACACACACACACACACACACACACACACACACACACACACACACACACACACACACACACACACACACACAGTTCATTTAAATAAACCCTACTATTATCATTGCCCACATAAAAAAAGACATATGGACACACATAGAATGTAAACAAAGGTAATACATAAGCACAGAATGTAAACAAAAGAACACTGATATTACATCTAAAGGAAGCTCATGTCGACAAAATCTACATTGAGGCTAATAAGTCTGCAGCACTGTGGGCAGGTCTGCAAAGTGTATGTGTGTACATACAGTGATGTAAAGTAGGTGTGTACCTTGATCAAAGTCAAAATGTGTAAGGGGTATGGTGGTTGATTACCTTAAGGAGATAGACGGGGATGTTGCTGAAGTCAACAGGGAGTTTGAGGAGGAAACGGGCTGAAAACTCCCCTGTCTGGAGAACCATAAACAGAGGTAAAGAACTTTACAAACTGTACATGACACAGATCATACACTAAAATAAATTATGAGTTTTGGTGTAAAAAAAAAATGAAGCATTTAAACATCTGAAACTTGAAAATGTACAATCTGCAGATAGAATCATTATCAAAAACCATAGTGCTGGGTATTAATAGCTTGATACTTTAGGTTATTTGGCTCTTTTGAATTGAATCAACTCAAACTTCTAAATTTAAAATGTTAAAAAAAGAACTATGGCTTAATAAATTATAGTCAAAAGTTACTACTTGCACACTTTTCGAAACACAATGCCAATTCTTTACTTGTAGACTTCAGAGGCCCCTACAGGGTTGCGTCCTGTCCCTACTACTGTATATCGTCTACACCTATGACTGTAGACGACAGCACCAGGACAGGGGAATTCTTCAGTCTGCTTCATGGAAGTTATCACATAGGCCTGTGGTCAGTGATCTTGTACAGTGGTGTGATGATCACTTTCTGGGATAAACATTTCTAAAACCAAAGATATGATTATTGACTTCAGAAAAACATCCACCTACTTAGACCACTAAGAAGGTGGACGTTGCTGCCTCAAAACACCAACCTAATCAGCTACAGTTTGCAAAACGTTGCCCCTTATCATCTGTTTAGTAAAAGCCATGTGGTTGAAATGGGCAGCTCATAGGTAAAATTCACTCTGCAAACTTTATTTTTCAGGAGCCATTTTTGCCTTAAAGGTGCCCTGCCACACATATTTCATTACTTTGTGGTAATGTCTGAAGTTTTGTGGAAAAAATGCCTTGGTTACCTTGTTTCAAACCATTCTAGCGTGGTATAGAAAGCCTGCAGGAAGACTCAGCTCAATTTGTGCCAGTAATTATTAATATTCAACAAGCTAAGCTGCTTGACTCTGATTGGCTAACAGCTAGCCAATGAGAGCCTGGCTATCAGCATCCTTTACCCAGCGCAACTGGTTGAGCTCATGAATAGTAATGAGCTCATGCAACACCATGTCAGACTGACCAGTCTTTTGTAATTGGCCTGATTTCTCTGCATATTTCTTTTCAGTGGCTGGAGCTGACAGAGGAGGTAGCAGTTCATTTTCACATTCATGACATAACACAAACACATATGGACCTAATATATTTAAAAAAAATACAAGTAAAAACGGTTTTGTGTGGCAGGGCTCCTTTAAGTTGGACAGTTGATCGTGTGGAGGGAGACAGGAAATGACACTGCAGTTATATGGCATGTGCCATGTGCATTCCACTATTGAGTCACCCCTCAGTGAACTTTCTAAAATATGAGACTCTGTCGTAATGTTTTTTTTTTTTTAAAGCTCCTAATTAATTAAAACACTTTACCTGACCCAACTGTGACATTAAGCAGAAAAGAATTAACATTAGCCAGGCCATTTCCATGGTTAATAATCACTCTCATTAGGTTCACGGTTTATTAGCAAAGTGCACTTTATGTCAACATATTTGTGTTCAAATTAGTGTTTATTTTTTTAATAGTGGCATAGGGGAATATGGAAAAGTAAAACCTTGCTCATTGCATCTTATCTCAACCTTCAACAATCACAAGTATTTATGTTCTTAACTCAAGACTGACCATGCTTTATGAATAACACGTGAACGGTGTTTCCACAGTAAAACGGTCCTTTGGTTTTGTAAACTGTTAAAATCATCAGTGGCCTACCCAGCTGTTCTTGCGACCGGCGTAAATCTCCATGTTGCGGCCGTAGTTGGGATCCTCCAGCAGACTATCATACTCAAAGAGCAGCCTGGAGCTTTCACGCAGCCGCTGGCATTGGTAGTGATGGTACTGCTGGATAAGCTCCTTCACCAGCTGGAGCAAACATTCGGGGTCCCCAGCATCCCACTGGACCAAGTGCTGAGAAAGACACCAGAGAAGAGGCATAAGGACAGACATAAAACATGCAATACATTTTTTTTTTCTTGTTTTTTTTTTAACATGTTAACAACATGTTAGAATGTAAAATATAATACGTCATTATTATAACAACGATAAGCGAATGGAATTAATGAAATTAGCAGCCTTATTTGGCATCTACTCCTTTTAATGTTGTGGTAGATTTGGTAAGAAACCCTCTAAACTGAATTTAGGCACACATAGAGATTGCAAATGGCATTAACAACAAACAGGACGCTTTGCTTTGAGCACAAACGGAGCAAAGATTTTAAGATTTCAATGTCATCTAATAGTAGCATCCAACACACTAGTCGAAGGGAACATTTGTGATGCTGTGGATGGCTAACAATTGTTATTGGCCAAGGACTAATTTGTTTCCAGTATTCAAGAAAAAGGTACACAGCACTCAAACATGTAGTCTGAATGCAATGGCATACATTTGGCTAGATGACAACTTCTAGAAGAGCTGATCAATTTGAACAACTCATTAAGATTCTGAATGACACTTGAGACAACATTGAGAACAGTTGGGAATTAATAATCAGCAGTAGTATTGGGTAGAACATGTGCTATAGACCATGGTAGAGGAAAAAGGGTTGTGCCTGGAAGAAGTCACAGTAATAGCCTGATCCTGACGAGCGGTACTTCCCATTACCAGATCAGAAGGAAAGGGTTGTGCTAAAGGATGTCCCGTTTCCACAGAGATCACATTGACATGTAAAAGCACCGAGCCTGTTCTTCCATCAGCTATAGCTATAGATCTTTGATAAGGCTGCAGTTTTTAGCACGAGGATAGCACACTCAGACAATTTATTTACATAATCTGAATATGGTGCAATGATAAGCAAATAGCAAAACTCCAAATCTTTGAGCTTATTATTTTGTGTATCTTGAATGTCTAAATGGTCCAGGGTGCCCACAGACATTCCCTCCCACCAATCTCCATTTCAGCAATCACCAACAGCACTCGACCGACTGACTGAGGCCAGAAAGCAATATGCAGATTTACAGAACAAAACTACAACCATATGTAACCACCTGTCACAAATGAGTAAGTAGAATCAACCAAACATGACCCTCTACCGGGCTAATTGTACCAAACAGAAGTTTCTCCCCTCTTCAGCGGAACCTGTCCATTGATGCGTGAGGAATAAAATGCTTATAATTATTGATAACATCACTGTGCAAAAATAAATTGCAGGAAAAATGTCAGGTCTAATAAAAACAAATATCTGTGCTCTTGGGAATGAATGCTGTGAAAGCTTTATAATGGAGAAGTACAGCACGCAAATCAAAACCAAAGCAAAAACAAACCTAACTGGCTAAATGAGCTCACTGCACTGTTTGGACTGACCGTGCTTGTTAATTTAAAGAGATTTATGCTACCTAAAGGAAAGGGTACTTGTCAAATCTAGTTTTTAAACAATCACTACCTTTTCACATTGACATGATTTGATAAACGTCATTTTAGAGAAAGGTAAGATTGAATGTGCCTATTTTCTCCCCCGATAAATTCATTGTGAAGAGGATGAAGATGATGGCGGCAATATTTGAGATTAAAAAGTAGCTTACAGTAGGTTATGGGGCATGACGTAGGACTCTGGAACCCTTGAGTTCTGAACAAAGTGATAGTGAAAGTGATACCTTTCCCAACTCATTCTGAAAGTGAAATACTGCTTGCAGATTTAAACTGTGCAACCTGATGACATAACTGCAATGTCAAAGTAAATGTTTAATTACAGTTCATCTTTTTTTTTTATCTGCCTTGCTTCAGCACTCAAGCCAATTAAATACAGGTCAACTTAAATGATGAGCAAATCGGAATTAAGAGGCATGTACTGAGTGGGAGGGAGGATTAATAGACGCTGGAAATTCTGTAACCGTTAATATCCATTAAATGAAGGCGTCAAGTCAAAAGCGGGATGTCTTGGACTTGCATTAGCTTGTTTCCCTGGCTTTTTGTTCGCCTGTCTGCCAGTCTGTCTGGCAGCCCATATCAACCCAATGGAGAAAGCTTCCATTGTTTTAGAGCAACCCAGACTCAATTCGCCAATGGTGGTGGTGGTGGTGGTGTTGTTGAGTGGGGGGGGCTAAACAGAGACAGTGACCTCATCGTCCTGATCCACCAGTGGTTACCAGCAATGCCGGGATTCCCGAAACGAGGGGGCGATGCAAACAAGGATGGGCATTGTCCAAAAGAGGCAGTCAGCGCTCCGGGGCAGGAGCGAGCTGAAACTAAGGAGAGACTGAGGAAGTGCTGTGTCAGGACTGTGACACAGAATATCAGTGAAACTCAACTGAGGAGGAGGAGAGGCAGGGAGGAGAGATCAGAAGTGGGAGAGGAGGAAGAAAGAAAAAAAAAAGAAGAAGCTGTAGAGCTCAGGCAAGTAGGCCAAGGCCAATGCTAACAGGCTTGAAACTGAGTTTTTGTTTCACTGGCAGGTAATAATGACACAGTAAACAAAACCTACCTTTTATAATAAAATATGTGAGGAAAGCTGCAGTACAACTTTATTACTGTTTAAATGATACAGTTGTGATGCACATACCTGAGAGAGATTTCTTTTTCCAAAGACAACTTTTGTTCAGAAAAAGCAGGAACAAGAAATGTTCCCTTGTGTTTAGACAGAAGTGTAGGAGAAACACTCCCTCCAAAATTACAGTTAAGATTTCCTCATGCTCAGTAGTTAACCTCAGCTGCTCCAGAGCTATTCACTGGCCAATCACAGAGGAGATGAGCTTGTATCGGGTGACTACAGGGTGAAGCAGGGTGTTGCTGAACGAAAGCTAGGTTGACTTCTCTCAGTATAAATAAAGACTATTATTTACTTTTAATATATACAGTATTTATAAGACTAAGCCGACAGCCCTGCTACCTGCTGCTGGGGACTTTGAATAAGTGTACCAATGTCTATTGCAATCCCAGTAGGATTCAAACTCTGGTAACCTTAATATAACGCAAACATGTAATGGCATTTCACCCTAAAGTTGTCATTAAATATATCTCAGCCTGGACCAAAGTGGTGGACTGACAATATGACAGACAAATCTCAGTCAAGGTCGCCATCCCTATTGTGGCAAAAACACTCAGTTATGGCCGATAACAGGACACTGCACTGGCTCGTCTTGTATTGTACTGTACTGAATGTTCTGACTAACAAGGTAGCAGTTGAATGTTGCAGCAAAGCATTGGTCGAACATAGAGCGAGAGATTGAAAATCACTAAGCCGAAAAGCAATGTCCTTGTGTTGCAATATGTGTTTGTGTGTAGACATGTAAGTCTGTACAGATTCTTCACAGAATTGATTTTATACGCTCTGCTGAAGGCTGTGTGTGCCATTACAAATCTACGTGTTATTTGTCATGAATAAGATAAGCCCTTCGGAAAATGTACAGATTTGAGACATAAAAACAAAAGATGCAATAGTCGCAATCTAGGCTATTTGAGAACTGAGATTTATCATTTGATGAAATGAACTGAAAAACAAAATCATCTGCATGCCCTCTAGATCGCTCTGTATGAAAGGAACATCTTTCTTAGGGCTTTATCCACAGGGGGCCGTCAACAATAGCCACTGGTTCAATCTGGACCATATAATCCAATTATTTTGACACAACACACTGGTTAAACCTGTGTCAAATGATTAAGCCTAAACTTGGCTTATGATAAAAACCTGTCACCTCTAATACATAAATCACTGATACTTTCCTTTTTTGAAACGAGCACATATCTGTAAGGGAAGCAACATATAAATCGTATTACCTTAAGATATAAGGATTTGATTCAATATCAATGTTAAAAACTGCATATTAAAAATATATTGGATTACCATTACCATTTAGCATTTTGGGTATTCATGACACAACGTGTCCAAGCCAATGTTAAAAACACAGTCAAATAGCACAGTTGGTAGACACAAATATTATAGATCACTATGCCTTTCAATAGAAAATACATGTTCTTTCTGCCTATTGGTTCATTTACTCAAATTACACCTTTTCTAATTAGACAGCAGCATTGGCAGTTCACTGTTTTGAGCTTGAAAACATTAAACCTGAAGCAAAATTAAGAAAATGAAAGTAGCTCACAAAGAAGCATGCAATGTGTAGTCAAATGAATCGACAATAAATATTTTTAAATAATAGTTTTTAAATGATGCAAAAGAAGGGAAAATCAGCCAACTAGGCCTAATGAGTTTCAAAGAACTTCAAATTAGGACTAAGAGTCTACAGCCGTGCTAGGGGTCTGTGAGGCTGCACTTAGTCACAGCGATGCTTTGAGCTAAATGCTAACATCAGCATGTTAAATTCCCATTCCTCCATGGTAGCGACTTGTCAATCAAAAGGTAGCCTAAAGCATAGGCTGCTTTATCGTCTATTTTACTTCAAATAGGACCATGATTTACAAAATGCTATATTGATCAAAACCTGAAATTTGAAATTGAGACCATAAACTCATTATTAAAATGACAAACTTTTTTTTACTCAGCAGTAGACTCAGTAGAGTCGCACCCTGCTGGCCATTTAAAAGAATGAAGGTTTAAGGCACTTCCGAATTGGCTCAAAGGTTGCCGTTTGGCCATAAAGTATTGGACAAATGAAAATGTTGAGCTGATGATGACACTAGATTAAAAGCCACAGGATCACCAAAGTCATTAGACTGTATCCTTAAGGGAACTTGACTATCTGTAGCAAATTTCACAGTTTCACTCAAAACCACATTGATTCTGTGGGGAGCATCAATGGAATACACATTTCATGCCAATCCATCCAATAGTTGACAGAACAATTCACTCAGAACCAAAAATGTCACCTGCTGGTGGCCCGGTAGTGAAGTCAGTGGATCACAACAATAATGAGAACATATTTCAGTTGGAAACAATGTAGTGGAGTGACTGACTGACTGGCAGCCCTAGAACCATGCCACTAGTATGGCTAAAAACAACCTACCATGTTTGAATGAAAATAAAACTGCTCTATTTAAATGTTTAAATGCTTGGGCATGCTGTTTGTGCCAACATTTGTCTCAAAGCAGTGATTCCATTAAACTACAATTCAAGTGAGTCTAAAGTATTGTAAATATGTTGAGGATAAGGGAAGAACTCAACAGAAACAGTGTTTTCCTTAAAGAACTAAATGTACACCTAAATTGGGCATCTTCACACTGAATAGACCCAAGTTGACAGAATTATGTCTTCCTGTGCCATCCGTCTGTACCATCTCCGATCCAATATTTATCTTAGGCCAATGAGAGAGGGACTGGCATCTGAAAATGCAAGATAATTATATAGGCCAAGAGAAGATATTTGTTTTTACGTCTTAAATGTGATTTTTATAGATGCTGGCAACCTGATCCAATAAATCGCTGTAGACTTGAAAGTGTGAGGCATTAAAAAACTCCCAAGTATTAAATTAATCTCTGTTAGTCTTTAATTCAAGTGTGGGCTCACACCCTGTTTCGCCCTCGGAGAGTGCCAAGTCTAAGATCATGCTAAATTGCTCTTGTCATGTGTTTAAGACACTTGGCAATCTCAGCCCAGTGTCTTTTTTTATTACTGTGATCTGTGCAGTTTATGTCCAACACAGTACAACTTGATGACAGAAATAGTACTTTTCTGACTACTTTTATTGTGATTCAGTAACTGCTTTAGGCCAGTACCAATTCCCTCTGAGGGCTGATACTATGGTCCCATCTTTGTCTTGGCACATATGTAGGGCTGGGTATCGTTCCAAAAGTTTTGATACCGGTACTGATATCAATACCATGACTTTAGGGCTGCAGCTATCGATTCTTTTTGTAATCGATTAATCTAGCACTTAATCGATCGATTAATCGGATATTTTTTTAAATTTTTTTTTTTTAATGATTTTTTTTACGTTTTTAAACAACCAAAACTAGACCTATATGTAAATATTAGTTATACTTAACCTATTTTCATTTATATATTTGATTATAATGTCACACAGCTCTGTTACACTTATGCTATTCGATCGTTGATCAGCTGTTTCTCCGTGGAGAGAGAGAGAGCGAGAGCGAGAGAGAGAGAGAGAGGAAGAGAGAGAGAGAGAGAGAGAGGAAGAGAGAGAGAGAGAGAGAGAGAGAGAGAGAGAGAGAGAGAGAGAGAGAGAGCGAGAGAGAGAGAGAGAGGAAGAGAGAGAGAAAGAGAGAGAGAGAGAGAGAGAGAGATGCGCAACAATCAGCTGTTTTTCTGAAGGAATAGTCAGCGCGTCAGCTCAGATCGTGGTCACCACTACGTATTTTCTTGTCTGTGATTTTGGTAGTTGTTGTGTTTGATGTAGTTTCATCGTCCATACGACTCTGTGATTGACTTTTGTCGGTCCTCTTCGTGGAATGGATGATGAAGTTAGACTCAATGTTTTCTGTTGAGATGCTAAAGCACTGACATTGTGCTATTATTGTGCTAAGCTAGTTTGATTTTGCAGTAGACACACTGTACAGAGTTTTAGTTTTAATTAGGTTTGAACTGATTCCAAACTTTGGACACTTTCTGTCATCTCCTCCAGCCGGTCTCTTCTCTTAGCCCCTCACTATTTACCTCTGGCATGTGTCGCCAGCAGCAGACTGAGCCTCGTCTGGTGTGCGACAGTAGCGGAAACACCGTCCGTCAGCGATACAACGTTAGTAACATTGATTTAACCAAGCTTCAAGGCAAGTCATTTTGCATCGAGGATTTTTTGTAATCGAATTATTCGAGTTATTCGAGGAATTGTTTTAGCCCTACATGACTTTGATACTTTTTTCGATACCAATTTTATACAACAAAAAAAAGAAATTACAACATTACGGCACAAATCTTTTTATTTATTTTTCAGCTTTTACTACGAGAGCCCCGTCTCTGTGCGTAACAGAGTTTTTCCTGCCTGCCTCTACAAACATGTAACGTTAGACAGCCAATCACCAGCATTATTAGATCTTTGTAGAAGCATGCTGAATGCTCATTGGCTCACTGACGGTGATGAGATTTACTCCTTAGGTATTGAAATTGGGTATTGAATGACTAGGCACTTTTTGATACTCGATACTTTAAAGGCAATTCGGTCGGTGCCTAAAAAGTATTGAATTCGGTACCCAGCCCTACACATATGCCTCTTGTTTTCCCATCCATCAGTTGGTGTTTAGGAATTGCCAAACTCTTTTCCACCAGCCATCTCTGGTAGCAAACAATAGCCTGCCTACTAAAAGCATTCCCAGACCTGTCAGTGAGCCATGCCAATAATAAACTAATAAAAGCTGGAATGCATTATTCTCTAAAGCAGGAAGGAAGCAGGAGCAACAGTTGGTACACTATGCGCAGGTTGACATAATCCTGCTTTATGTGCCGTCTGAGGTCCATTGTTAGAACAGTAACAGGGGACGAGTTGGAGCAGCAGATAGGAAGCGCGCACCAATGCTTGGCATTCAGGATTACCAGGGGATAACGTGAAGTTGGAAATGTTTCCTTTTTCTAGATGGACTAGTGCTTAGATTGGCTTTACACCCCATTTTCATAGTGGGAGTTGTCCTGATATCTAAATTACAAACAATGTCTCATTGTCTGAAGTCATAACTTCTTTAAGGAGTTTTAATTGTTTTTTTTAAAGGTGAAAAAATAAACAATTGTTACTGTGAATACATACAACAACATTTCATCTAAGAGAGCAGGACAAATGGCCAATTAGACTGACTAAAGGATAAGGCTGGTTACTCGTTATTTTCTAAATCGTAAACAAATCAAATCAACAGACCAAAACCAACAATGTGTTTTCCGTCTCACAATACTTTCCAACTTCGCTACCCTATCTATGGCACTCAGCCCTCAGCTCATTGGCTCCTTCTTAAGATATAAATATTTAAAAACGGCTCACATATACAGTACATAGTTTAATTTTTTCAAAAAGGCTAAATCATTTTCTTAGACAGCTAGGCACTGCAGCTTTTAGCAAAAGTTACTCAAACAGGATTAAATAGAGCATTTGTTGGGGACTATTTTCAGTGGCGGATTAATACACATTTGTGGTTGTAAAAAGTGGCAATGCTTATAAAGGAGCATGTCACCCAATTCAACAGTAACTCATTGTGCTTTTAATAGTTTTAGTAGTCGTTAGTGGGATCAAATCATTGTTGATTTTGGTCTGTTCATGGTATTTATTGACAATTACATTACAGTTAACTTCTACATACCAGATTTTACAAGACATCCAGTCAATACTGTTGAAATTGTGTGTACTGTAAAAAGAAAAGCAGTGGTACACTTGTTGAGTTGATTACATTCAAAATTACCTCTTTTACCAACCAAGACTAACATACATTAGTATGGGCTTTTCAGACAATATGTCTTGTGTTCCTTCTGCCCTGCAAAAGTATAACACAATAAAAACATGTTTGCACATATTTAGTAAATATGCATGTGTACACTAGAATAGCCTAATTCTCAAAGTGGATGTGGTTTAATACATTGAGTGACCACTGGATTGTCATTAGGACTATAAATAGCAACACGTATCATTACTATTCAAGCCTGGGTAAAGTAGACAGATAAGTGGATAGGTATACCCATATGCTGAACCAACCAGCAGAAGCTATTTCTTTCCATTACTGAAAATGTGTTCATATTTGCTTGTTAAGCTAAACCTACAACTTGTTCAGTTAATTTACCCAAATGCAACAAGCCCAGGGAGGGGAACAGAGCCAAATAACAACAAATCCACACAATGCAAAAGAGACCAAAAACCTGGAATTTCCAGTTTAACTAGACAGAGCATGCCTCTGTACCACACAGCAAAGTACTGCAAGAAGGATAAGTGGAAACATGTTGATGTTGTATCTAGAGAGGCCATCGAGGCTAACCCCAGGTCTTGGGCGCATGCACACGCAGACTTAGAAAGATGCAAAACACTGGGGAACTCCCCAAAATGTTTAGTGCCTGCACGCATCACCGGACAAGTCTAGACCAGACAAATGATACATTGCACACAAAGAAGGGGCCAGAGGGGCAGACAAATAGTAGTATTAGGTGAATAAAAACAAAGGTGCAACTATAGATAACTGTTCTTATGTGCTGCATACTTACTCCTATCTCACAGTAGAACATGTATTTCATGCTCTTTGGCCTATATGTTACGTAAACTTTGCACAAAAAGTAAGGACATTTGTGTTTGGTAGATTATTTCTCTGTGGTAACAATGCTTTTTGGCAATAAATCTTATACCGTTGGAAAGCCTGTTTAGTTCTCTTTCAAATGTTGCCCCATTTGTAAGGAACATGCATTTGTGGGTTGAGCTGCAGCGCTGAGTATGTGGGTTGTGCCCATGAAGAATTTGCCAAATCTTCTCTGCCAATGCCAAACAGCTTATTCTGCCATTGACTTGTTTGGTGTTTGGTGTATTGGATGATTCTGCCTACAGCAGTTGGATCATAGGGTCAAAGTGTGGAAAAGACGCGGAGAACACTATGCTGATTGCTGCACCGATAGAGTAACACCTTTTGGTGGAGGCAGCGTGATGGTGTGGGGCGGCATCTCCCTCACTGGAAAAACGAGGCTTGTCATCATTGGAGGAAATCTCAATGCAGAGAGACATAGAGATGAGATTCTGCAACCAGTGGCAATCCCATATCTCCACAGTCTGGAAACTCTATCCTCCAAGATGACAACGCTCGCCCCCACAGGGCGGGGTTTATCAGCGACTACCTCCAGAATATAGGAGTGGAGAGGATGGAATGGCCTGCCAGCAGTGCTGACCTCAACCCCACTGAACACTTGTGGGATCAGCTTGGGCATGCTGTTTGTGCCAAAGTGACCAACACAACCATGTTGGCTGACTTGCGACAAATGCTGGTTGAAGAATGGGATGCCATCCCACAGCAGTGTGTGACCAGGCTGGTGACCAGCATGAGGAGGAGGTGCCAGGCTGTTGTGGCTGTGTATGGTTCTTTCACACGCTATTGAGGCTCCCGTTTGTGAAATGAATACATTGTTAAATTGCCAATATGTCTTGTTTCTTCAAACTTCAATCATCCAAACCACCAAACACCAAACGAGTCAATGGCAGAATAACCTGTTTGGCATTGGCAGAGAAGATTTGGCAAATTCTTCATGGGCGCAACCCACATACTCAGCGCTGCAGCTCATCCCACAAATGCATGTTCCTTACAAATGGGGCACCATTTGAAAGGGAACTAAACAGGCTTTCCAACGGTATAAGATGTATTGCCAAAAAGCATTGTTACCACAGAGAAATAATCTACCGAACACAAATTTCCTTACTTTTTGTGCTAAGTTTAGAAGTCTGTATCAATGAAGTATGATAAGCAATAATGTACTGTACAGAGATTGGGAGGCAACCGGCTGACAGCCGGCTGGCTTCTGGAGGAGAACATTTAGATGGCTGCATCTGTAAAAGGCTACATAGTGCAGAAGAAGTGAGAAGTACAGAGTATGGTAATTGACATCTAGAGTTTCACTTTAAATTCCTTGCATGTATTAAAATAAAATAAACTAGAATTTCAATTTGTGGTTGTATGCCTCTGCCAACTTGTCAATTTGCAGTTTACATCCATGTCTGTCCAGACTCATAATATATGTAAGGAAGACTTTAAAGGAATTTATGAAACATGGATGCTTCACACTAGGGCTGTTGGAACAAATTCCGAAAGTCGAATATACTTTTTTAAATTTATTGTAAATAGGTTGGCTAACGTTAGTTAATCTCCCTCTTCTCATGTCATGTCTGATGAACAATAAGTTACGGGAGTGAGAAACACAAGGCATTGTGAGCTTACGTTACGTACCGTATAATGTTAGTACAAGGGGGAGTAACAGGCTGCGGCTGGAAATCGGAAGAAGGATGTGACATAGTTTTAACATGATTTTAAAATCGACATCCACCAAGCAATCCAATAGTTAGCTCATTCTGGTTTTCTAACTGCGTCGCGAGTTATCAGAGCTTAGCTGGGATCTTCATGGAGACAGCTAAAGTTTATGGTAGCTGCCCTACAGCTGTCAGAGTTAGCTTCAACTTCATATATAACCTTCTAACAGCTGTCTTCTCTACAATATGCAAGAAACAGGTTGCTTTTAAATCACTAAAATAGTAGTGGCAGCACCGTTTGGCTTGGTTATCAATGCTGTTAGCATCGTGGCTAAAACTATTATTACTTAGTTTATGACAAATCGTTTCGGCTGTGCTTTCTAACATGATGTCATCGTGCTAACCGAGCAACGTTAGACTTTGCAACAGAGCCACTTCAATACACTTGTTAGATAATGTTTCATTACAGAGGTCTCTGTTGATTTGTGTTTGTCGCTGTGTGCGTGGTGGAAAATAACGTAAGCAGAGAGCAGCGTGCCAGAAATGCAATGCGCCATGACGTAGATCCCTTCAAGGCCAGGCTGATGTTGGTAGTCCCTCTAGTGGACAGAACGTGTAACAACAACCACATGCTTGTAGTGGCATTGACAATGCATAAGCCTGAGTAGTGTAGTACATATTTATAACAGGCTGCTTATGAGCATTAAATATTTGAATATTATTTGAATATTTAAAAAAATAACAAATGAAATTTGAATGGTATTATAGAGGAAGACTCTACTTCACACATCTTCAACTCCGCACCACAGAAGATCTATACAATCACCATTGCTTCAAGGTTAGTGTCACCAATTAAGTATTCAACCAAATTAGTTACTAGGTGTTGAATACTGGCCAGACAAGTGTTTATGCATTTGATATTGCATATAAAAAATAAACTCTAAAGTCATCATTTACTGAAGTGGGGGGGGGGGGAAAAATGTTTTGCAACAGTGCATCTTCAACGTAAGAGATTTAAGTAGTATTGCTCTCCACCTTCCCTCCCTCCTTTCCTGCCTCTGTCATTTCCTCTTCTCTGGTTATTTTTCCCAGCAACTCGTGGGTAGGCCTACTCTGTTGTATTCCTGTCACTATGTTTGGTGAACACGTCTTTCCCAAGTCCTCTCCACCCAGTATGTATAAAGCCTTGATCACAATTAGCCTATAATACTTACTGGAATAGGTACACTGATAAGCCACAATTGAAACAGTCTTAAAATGGATTTTCTGTGAAACTTTAACAGTTTTTTTATTTGTATTTCCCCAGATAGTTAGGTTAAGTAAAACAATTATTAATTATTTAAACAATGAAATGGTAAGACCTTATAGGATTAAAAGAATAAGATTAAAAGAATACACAAATTAGCAGACTAGATATATCCCACAAGGACATGTAGAGGTGGAGGGTCTCTAAATTGGAGACAATAATTGCATATAACAATATCAGACTAATGGATCATATATTCGATGAGCTATAAACAGTATGCTTTAAATACAGTGCTTGTCAAATTGCCAAACAGCATCTGAAACCCCCTCCTCAATATCTTTTGAGGATGTAATTGGGGTATACATTTTCTGTTCCAGTGCGATCTCCATGGTGCCCCAGTGAACTGGCAGTTAAGACCATTTCAACCGTGCAGATGTACAGAACACAGTCAGCTAATAGAAACACGGATGCACTGTGTTTGTAGATGGAGAAGTTAATTATTCTGACAGGTTGTATTACCATGTTAAGTTCTACATTAGACCAAACATCGTACTATGATCCCTCTTATCTATCTACAACCATGTCAAAGCCATGACATTACATCCTACAATACTTTTACTTTTAGACGAGGTTGATAGTTTGAAGATTAAACCAGCCTTAAAGGGCTGTTAGACTGCAATAGTTTTAGCAGTGTGTTTCAACAGGCAACTGAGTTGTACACATACAGTACACGTACTGTATTCCACACTACCCTGTACTAAGGCTAGACTAGGTCGGTCCAACAACATTCATTTTGTTCCCATGGTAAAATCAACATTGCATGTTCTATACTATTTAAAACTTTACAGTGTCTACATGTTCACCACAGTTAAGTAATCTCTTATAAGCCAACATCGACTGGAATCAATTAAACATTTAGGTTAGACAGCTATAAATGTGTCAGAGTGGTTAGGTAATGATTACAGTTAGGAAGGCAATCACTACTCAATTTAAGATTTATTTCCATGTTAAAAGGAACAATGGCTCCCTCTCTGCCCAAAATAAACCAATTAGACCAGCAGATGACTTTCCACAGCCCTTACAACATAAGATTAATAAAGCTATTGTGAGAGTTAACATGACTGACCAGTTAAAAACAAGCCTTACAGTATGTGTATCAAAGCACTCTGAGGTGGGGAACTGCCCTGGTGGCCAATTAGCCACAATCTGGATGCCATTTAGCCTAAATTTGCACTTGCCAGTGAACCCTTGCACCCTAGCAACAATGAGGACCTCAATACATTTGTGGCAGACTTTGCTCATATTCCATGGCTCATGGAACTGTTTTGCTATAAAAGGTTAATTTGGAGGGACATGTGGCCTCTCATCATCCAGCTCGGGTATTCCAGTCTCTTTCATCCCTCATGCATTGTGGTTTAAGTGTTGAAAGGACTTTTCTTAATAATCATTAAGGTTTGAGGATAATTCATTATTGTTGCTGTAGTATTTCATGTTGGAGTGATTACACCTTTTTGAAAGGCGGCCTGCAGGCGGTTCAGCAGTGTTTAAGGAAGAATTTTTGTGAAGTCAACTCCCCCCACCCGAGTCAGCTAACGCAAGACTGTTTACTGACAAACCGACTCATCACTCTGTTAATCTTTGGAACAGCAGAAAACAAGCCGTCATTGTTCACTAATGTATCGACATTATAAAGAGTGGCATAGCACTAACGGTAAAAACATATTTGGCAGAGCTGTATTAGGATTTTTTTTACAGTATATAATTAAAATGTAAAAAAAACTAAAACACACACACACACACACACTACACATTTATGCATTTTTCCTATTGCACTATAAAATATGGCATACATACATTTAACTAAACTGAGAAAACAAAACAGACAAAGTGTTAAATGGTGGATGGACGTGACAGTAAGACTGTGAGAGTTTCCTATGAGTCAGAGTCCTCCTCATAGTAGCGATTCCTCTTGATTATATCCCCAGACTGACACTGCCTTGCTATTCGTCTTTACCAGGTAACAAACGGTTTCATCTTGTAGCTTGGCTAACTCACAAAAAGAAAATGTTGATGCAGCTTATACAAATCTAAATATGAGAAGCTGCAAACAGCTTTGAGTCTGCCCTTGATTTTATGTTGGACAGTTGGGCCGAGGGAGGTTGTAGCGACAGGATACTTTATGTTCAATCCCCTGCTTCAGTGAGAGTCTAATTAGCTGAAAGTCTAAACTTTTTCAGGAACAAGATTTCCAATATGCGGGGTTGACCGTGGATGTATCATGTGCATGTTTTAGTCCTGCATTTTTTATTTATTTTTTTTTCAGCAATGCATTTCTCTGTCTAAACAAAAACATGGATAAATAACCCATACAAGACAGGTTGACAGCAGGGGAAAACACAAGGCTAAACAGAGAAGCTAATGATACCCTTGGCCGGCTGTAAACAAGAGCACTGGGTTGCTGAGACATCAAGAATTCAACCAGCCATTGACAGAGGACCTAAAATTAGCCTAATGTTTACCCCCACTGGATAGGGCTAGAAACATATTGCTTGTGAGGGCCAAACGTTAAGTGTACTTCCAATGGATTTGATCTATTTACAATAAAGTATTAACTGTAGCACACAGTCAGTAGTATGTTATAATTTTGTTTAACTATATAGATCAGATGTTTACATGTTGTACAAGTCATCATAAATGCACCTAGTCCATTTGTCATGAAATGATTCTTTCTAAATTCACACTGCCAGTACAGATGGTAAACATGGGGGGGAAGTTAAGGAATTGCTGGGAATTCAGCGTTTTAAAGAGTTAGAGGGGGTTGTACTTACTGAAAATGTACAGGAAAAAGGAGTGAGTAGGAGAGGAGGATCTCAGGCAGAGAGACAGATGAAGGAGGATTATGAAAGCATGAACAGCAACACACAGCAAGAATATAAGTGAGGAAAATAAACATGCAATGGGCTGCCAAGCACTGGCTCAGCAGAGGTACTTCCCCTTATGTGCACAGCTGGAATTGTGAGACGGTGAGCAATACTCCCCTCTCTTCTCCCAGACTCTGACACAAGCAGGGAAATTTAGCTTCTCCGTGCTAGGCCGCTTCTAAAACAGCACTGGATGACTGCATGGTAGTCACTTACCAACAAGAGGAAGTACTCAATAGACTGCAGATCGCCATCAAGGCCTAATAATCTCACTAGTCAACACTGTACTGAGACGATGACAGCCAATACACATTCATTCCCAAGTCAACACTGTACAACAACGCATTTTTTTATTGATTTAGAAACTAAAAGGATATAAATTTTCTTTAGAAAAAAAAAAGAAACTGAATGTTTGGCCTGATACTGGTCCTACACGAAAGGTCTAGCATAGCCCTAGAAATTATGTCCACATTGAACAGTTGTGCACCCCATGATACACTTTAAATGCCAACATACAGTACCAATACAGGAAGTTGGATGCCCTATGTGATGAAGCAGAAAGTAGCGGTGTGGACGTTAGGGTGGTGGATGTGTACCACATCTGACTTTCCGAGGTCCGCGGTGCATGGAGCATAAAACCGTTTTTTTTTTTTAAATCACTCAGCATTTCTGCTTCTGAGACAGATTTCCATGTCTTGGAGACAGAAATGTATATTTTGTTGTTCCTACTTTGCCTTAAAAAGTATAAAGTCGGGCGCCTGGTTAGCTCACCTTGTAGAGCGGGCGCCCATATATAGAGGTTTACTCCTCGACGCTGCGGCTGCGGGTTCGACTCCAAGCTGCGGCCCTTTGCTGCATGTCTTTTCCCCTCTCTCTCCCCTTTCAAGTCTAAGCTGTCCTGTGCAAATAAAGGCCTAAAATGCCAAAAAAAATAAATCTTAAAAAAAAAAAAGTATGAAGTTTTGAGAGGAACCAGAGTGACTGACAAGGAAGTGCATACAAAAATAAATGAGGTTTTGTACCAAGACCAATGTTTTCTTTGACTTTGCTGGAAATATGTTATTCCTTCCTTGTGTGTTGACGTTACTTATTGGCCTAAAAAGCATTTCACACAGACCACAGACCAGTTCAAATCCACTGTGATAATATAAAGCTACGGTGTGTAGTTTCTGTCTCCCCCATGAGGAATTCTAAGTAATGACAACAACACTGTCGGCGCGTCCACGTGATACAGCCTTCTGTGATCGGACCCCCCCCCCCCTCCACGCAGTTGCTAGTAGCCAAGGAGGACACGTGGATTAAAAAAACATGATGGATCCTTCAGAAGAGATCATTATCTTCACTCGAACTTCTGCGCGGAAAAGTCACCGGGCGACACAATCTTCTGAACATAGCCATACTGAGAAACACAGAGAGAGTTGTGTGGAGCTGATAGTCTTAATTAGCTTTGTATCAACTCATTTGGCAATGGCTTGAATGTAACGGACGTTTATTAATATCAAAAGGTTGTGCACTAAAGCTTTAATTGTAAAATAGATTTTAGAATACCTATGTAAAGTAACCAATTTGCCATGAATATGACCAGAAAATATTTCCAGAGTATTCCTTTCTACCTCTGAAAAAGAAATTGCAGGATCTGACCATTGAAATGATTGTTTAGGACTGAATATTAAGTGTGGTTAAAACATACATAAAGATTATCTGGAATTGATGGTCATGTTGTAACCACGTTTGGTGGTGCAGCAGCTTGTATTACTGTTCAAACATTACAACCACACCCCATTTGAAACTAGACAGTGCTGATGCAATCAGTCCTTGAAAACCAGTTCTCATACATACAATTATTTACAAAGTCTTGATACTTTTATCTATAGACGGTGTGCTTTTATCGCACCACCACATTGCAAACAAGTTCTTTGAAAACAAACTTTAAGGGAAAGATGTTCATGTTTAAAAGTTATAATTATACACACTAATTTTAAACAAATGCCATGAATTTCCCCTACAGGTACACTTCCTGAAAGCCTAGCATTATCATTATCATGAACCTCATAATCTGGTTAATCAACTGTTGTTGAAGTCAATCATCCCATGTGCTGGGTAATCTATATTGTCTTTATTACAGGGTAGTTTAACATACATGTTCTGCACAAACTGCTACAGCCCATTAACATGTTTAGGCTAGCTTGCTCGTGAATCATGGATTGACAGAGACAAATCCAATTCGCAGATAACAAGTAAGTCAAAACAGAGTTCAGGGCATAATGAAACAACTGCAAATTATTGCAACATTTCCAGCTATCTGTACACCCACGGCAGCTAGTTTGCTTTTACAACTCCCTGCTTTAACTTCCTCTGGCTGCTGGGATCAGTGAAGATGTGAACAGCAAATTGATGCATCTGTCTGACACTTCGGACCACATAGGAGAACCATGTGGCGAATTAATGAAAAGATCTAGCTTTGACAAGTGGAAAAGAATAAAAACAAAGCATGTGGTACATTGGTTTTCTCGTGAAACAGAGTAATAAAATAATTGATATTTTCACTACAAAGTCAACCACATTTTGAATGCAAAACAAAGTAAAAGTAAAGTCTTGCAAGTAATGATTGTCACACAAGTGTAGATACTCACTGGTAGTTCTGAGGGTTCAGGGAGAAACTCGGCATCTTCTCCAAAAATAAAATCTGGCGGCAATTCTGGATACTGTGCATTGAATATGATATCCCCTGTGAGAAAATGAGCAAAAGGTATTACCTGATTGATTGCTAATTGTGACAACATTAATGCACTTGCTTGCATTTCTATGTGTAACGTATCAAGGGATCAACCTAATTTTCATGTCATATGAGCATATTTGCACTCTCTCTGCAAAAAGAAACTCCATCTTACCATGTCATGCTGTGTCTAACTGAGCGCTGCAATGGTAAGAATGTTATTCTGCCTTATTCAAGATGTGGAGAGCAGATTTTTGAACACTGCTGAAACAAGGTAAACCGCAGTGGGAACACTTTGACATGATCTTAACCTGGCCAGTCTTGAATCTGACTCTGACATGTAATAGCTTGTTAAGGCAGCTGTTTTTGTTTTCAGGAGCAGCCTTAACAACCGCATAAGGTGCATTTGAGCTCTGGGGGCTTTTATTAAGTACCTACAGGAATAAGCCAACTTAACATTTACCATTAAAGCCATTCAAATCATGCCAAACATCTCAGTCTTGTAAAGAAAATTTTATATAGGTACTTTAAATATAGCGCACATTAAGCAGTGCTAAAATTCTATAATATTAACACTATAATTAAGAAATAGTTCATTAAAAGAAAAGAAAAAAAAAGTAAACTACAGACTGGAAATGGCCTTCGCTGAGGCAAGGACAAGACCGTGATAATATGATCATATAACACTTTGCTTGTGCTGGTTCACAATGTTCAGATATCATGTTACACAATTCTATTTGTGTGCTGCAAGACTGTTCTGTTCTGCTTTTTTATGCAGTTCCAGCAGCAGTAAAAGGAGACAAAAGTACACATATGGAAATATTTTTCCAGTGGAGGAGAGTCAAACAAGGAGAGGAGAGGATGTGCTGTAAATCTGTTACCAACCACTGGCAGTCTGTCAGGGATGCACTGGCATGGTTCCAGAGGGAAATGGAGGTCTTGGAAAAGCAACCTTTACAGGTCACATAGGCCTTTATAGATTGCTTTGTTCATACAGCCGGAGACAGCAATGAAAAGTGCAGTCTAGTCACTGCATAACGTGCCTTCTCAAAGTCTTCTATTTCAGCCAGACATTTTACTGAGGTCATAAGGGCGTAATGTGTACAACTACAAAGGCCACAGATTGTTGTTTAGCAGTACCAGCCACAGTGGTGATGTGGAAGGGGGCTGGTCTTGCATTAATAGTGCTTAGCTCTTTGCAGAGTGTGCCATGTGTTTGCACGCTATCAGTAGATAGATTGATCTTGATTTAACAAACATTATTGCTGAGGCCAAAGCAAAGGAAAGTACAACAGCTGCAGAGATGGTGCATGCCATGCCAGAGACCTGTTTTTGTCAGGTTTCAAGACTTCTTCCTAAACTATGACAGATATACAGCAGATTATATCACTTTAAAAGGAAAAGACGATTAGATTACATGGCTCTATCACAATCTAAAACCCCAATTCCACATGGAAGTACTTTTTTTTTTTTTTTTGCATATTCTTAAACCTCACACCTACACATTCCTCGAGTCTAGCTACAACATCTTGACATTGGTCACAATCATGTCTGTCTGGACAGATTTTTAGCAATTTTTGCAAAATAAGCAAAGCTTACTTCCCCCTTGACAGACATGGGTTTTTCCCCCGAAGCAGTGCCACATTTGCACCAAACTTTATAAACAGCCAAATGAAACTTCACACACATACTCTTGATGAATTTGGCATTTCATAATGACATGGTTACTGATGATTATAATCACGTACACAACATTTAGTGATGTTGCCCATTGGGCACTTTAGGACGCATGCTGATAAGAGATAGTCTGCGATGTGGGGACTTGGTTCATAAGCGAGAGACCCTTCCAGTAAAAGTTCAGTGGCACCAACAACAGCGTGTTTACCGGTATCGTGTCACTGATTGAGCATCACCAGAATCACAAAAATATTCATATTGTTTTTGTACTTGAAGGATTCCTGTGGGTGCTTTTGGTCTTACTTCGAAACTGCAATTACAAAACATTCCTATGGTGCTGCTTAGCTAACTATGCTTTCTACTTAAGGCTGGAATCCAACCTGGAATGTTGCGATGTAACGTGGCATGCGATGTAACCACACGGGCTCTCCATGCACTTAATTGTGCATTTTATTAATGTGATACAGAATGTTGACATGGTGTTCTTATTGGCATCCATCTTTCTAGTCTCAAAAGCTCTTGTCAGTATATTTCCAGTCTTCATTTAGCCTCTGTGCATAGTTCTGCTTATTTAAAAAGAAATTTTAAATGTAAAAGTGTCGTGAATATGTTGATTTCATTTATCCACTGGTGTTGGTGACTTCAGCAGCTGGTGTTAACCTGAGTGCAGGCCCATTGCTCGAGATAATGAATCAATTAACCAGAGCACAGTGAAAAACCTGCTAATTGAAATGCTGTCAGCCCTTACATTTTGTCAGTACAAACAACAAACAAATGGACGAAGAAAATGAATCAAAATGCACTGCATTGTTCAATCAGCGACTGCTCCTTAATGTGTTTAATGTAAACCAATCTGGGAACATATTGAAGACTAACAAGCCTGATTTTAAGACTGTGAAGAGCCTTGAGCGTGATTTATGGTGCTGCTGGGCGCCACGCCGTAGCCTACATGAGTGGCCTGAAGTTTATACGTGTGCGTTGGTGTCTGCCGGCATGTGTGTGTGAGTGGGGAGTGTGTGGTAGAGCGAGTGAGAGAGTGACGGTGATTAGCTTCGGAGCAAGTGCCGACTCTAGAGTCATAGTGAGAGAAACAAAGTGTCTCCCCTGTGCTTTCTGACCAAGGTGGGAAATCTGTAGCAGGAAAAGTTAACGCTCTCCTTGATTTCAGAATGTTTATGGAGAAGGAGAACCAAGAAATGAGTCGGGGGAAATGCAACGCTACCAAGCCACTGCCGAGCGACGTACGTCGACGTGTAGTTACATTTTTCGAGAGGTGCACGTCAGGCTACGCTGTAGGGTCCGGCGTAGGGTCTGTGTCTCCACGTACTTACGTAGCCATGCCGTAGATTTAAAGCAGAAGCATATCATGCTTTAGCTGACCCCTAGTTCTACTTCTGCTACTTTGTGAGCTAATAAGGCAAGGCAATGTTTGCTAACAGTTTCTCTCCCAAAATTATTCTTTCATAAGCCAACAATAACAACAACTCCTCAACGCAAGACTCAACAAATATATGTGGCTGTTCAACCAACGTCAGAGACTAAACTGTTTGCACTAGTTTGAAAATGGCAAACAGGAGAAGGACTGATTTACTTACATTTCAGGGTTTCTCCAGCATAGGGGATGTGAAGTTTGAAGCGATCACAGCAGGGACCAGGGGTCAGAGATGTACACCTGAACATGGGAGTTAATGAAAACAACAAAAGACATCATCAATCTAATAGTCTGAGAACACGTAACAGTAAGCATCAGCAAGGTTTATCATTAATTACACCACATCATATTTCCAACGTGACATCATGACTTTGCGTAAACATACACGCCACTTTTGTCATCTATACGCATTTTGAGCTATCCGCGTGTATATCTACACACCACTTTCTAAAGCCACGTGGCGTTTTATCGCAAGGCAACGTGTTATCATGAGGCTACGGTTGGTTTTAACGTCACACGCGGGGGAAAAGAAAAACTGGGTTGGGTTTAGGAAAAGAAAAACGTGGTAAGGAAACAACACACGCAGGATGCGATCCCCGCTCTCTTGTGTGAAAGTCCTGTGTTTTACCCATCCATCACCCTGACCAACCTCCTTATGCGGATTTTCGCCCTTTCATACTACTCGCTACGGCCTCAATTCACACGCAAACGCGATGTCAACGCGTGGACAAACGGCGTTGATAAACACGCTGAAAAGTGAGCGTGCGTCTTCATAGCACGCCTATAACGCCCTACCAATTGGCGTGTCATACATACGCCACTTCGTGAGAACAGTCTGATATTTCTGACTGTAATGTTGCAAACGTTTGTATTGCATTGTGTACTTTGTAGCGCCAAATCACACTACCGGTACTTTCTTTTTATGTCAAATTCTTTCTACACTTCTGTCACTTTAAGGCCTGCTGACTAACATAAAAAGATTTCAGTCGTTTTAGCACGGACCTAACCCTGTATTCTGTACTTTATCCAATACATTTTCAAATGATTTAATGAGGGTTTGACATGTTTGACATCAGACTGGGGGGGCGTGAATCTTCACTGGTCTCACGATTCGATTACGATTGTCCCGTCAACGATTCGAATCGATATCCCGATGCAACACGATGAGTCCTATATATTGCTACACATACTTTTTCATCAACAAATTCCAGCAGTCAGATATATATGAACTCCCCTTTTAATTGTATCTGCTCTTAAAAAAAGACACTTCCCGAATGTAGCGCAGTGTGACCACAGCAGACAAAAAAAGCAGCGACCAGAAGATCACCAAGTGACATCATTAGGAAACAATCGGTTATGGTCTGTCACTGCAGAAACCGTTGAGGACCGCATCGCGATGCATCGATGCAATGATTCATTTCAACGCCCCAACATCAGACCGCCAAATTTCCGCTTTAATTGGCATGACTTTGTCTTATCCAATAAGACATAGAAACAGGTCACTGTTGTACAAACACGAGAGCAAGAGCTTGACTGACATTTTAAAAGGATTTAGGTTACGCCCATTTTTTCTCTCACTTAACATGCACCTTGTGAAGGTTACATTAGGGTGGTTTTTTTGGGGGGGAATCGTGAAATCATGAAGACATAAATGAAGGTGAACTGCTGAGTGTTTGGTAGTGACAGTGAGAACTTTAAAAAATAAAAAAATCTGAAAATCTGATAAATCCAACTATACAAAAGCAATTAATGGTAACTTGCTATTAAAGCCACCATGTGGTTGAATTTAAAATTCTCCACCTTTAGCACCAAGCAGTGGTGGTATCAAAAAAATATGTAAACGATGCATAGACTGCACCATTTTTTCACTGGGATTGTCTAATTTTCCGCCAAACAACATACAATGCCATTATAATTCTCTTACTAGTCATCAAAGGCAACCAAACCACCATTGTTAAAACCAAGCTTGATCCCCTGTAGTTTGAAATGCAAGGCAAATCTTTCATATAGCACGTTTGATTACAAAGGCCAATATCCATTGCAGGCTCAACACAACAGCTACAACAGGAAAGAATTGTAGCAAAGCTCTCATTACATGTTCAGACATCACAATGTGTGATGGATCAAATGACAATATCTGTGATGTTGTGGTAGAAAGTAGCTATTAGAAAATATCTAATTTTTTTAACAAAAAAGTCCAAGGTACAAGACTATGACTGAAAGCAAGCTTATAATAGTTTTGTTTTGTTTTAAATTGTACTTTTCAATTTCATTTTAGTGTGTTTGCTAGTTTTAGTTTAGTTTTTCAGAAAGGTTTAGTTGCACTGCACAATTAATCGCAATTTTATCGAAATCACAATATGGACTAGTGCAATATCCAAATCGCAGGGGGGCGCAATATTTGTTAAAGGCAAAATATGTGTCAAACCGTCCGAATGAATTATTGTGGTGCTGCAGAGACGTCCGAGCCTACAAATCCTATCCTACAGACTAAAGAAAAAAATCTCTGTGGGGCGACCTCCAGCTCACCCAGTAAGAGCGTGCGCACCATGTAGGCTGAGTCCTTTGCAGCAGCCCAGGTTCGAGTCCGACCTGCAGCCTTTTGCTGCGTGTCATCCCCCATCTCCTGTCTATCCACTGTCACTATTGCATAAAGGGAAAAGCCCCCAAAAAATTATCTTTAAAAAAAAAAAAATTCACACTATAATCATTTTCATTTTAATATGTTTCAATGAAAACGAGAATAATGAGACAAAAATGATAAGTCCCTCCAATATCATCGTGAATCAAATCAATATCGCAGTATCTGTCAAAATAATCGCAATTATTATAGGTGTTGAAATTAATCAAATAATCGATGCAACGAATCGTGGACATGGACGATACTGCATCGATAATCGGCAGGGACATAATCGATTATTTCTGTTTTACAATTTAATGTATGCCTAACAGCCTTTCTGTTTACATATTCTGTTATGTTTTTCACATTCAGGAAGTGCCATGTGCTCAGTGCTGTAGTTTTATGTATCCAATTTATTTAGTGTTAGAGCACTGCAGAATGTTTTGTTTTTGAAGCTTGAAAAGCTATGAATTAAATATCCCATATGGCTTTAATAGAAAAATGTATTTGACGCATCGTGATGCATCGTGACGAGATATCAAATCGAAGACATGATAATCATAATCGAATCGGGAGATCAGTGAAGATTCACACCTCTAGCAATTAGTTATTTTCCTCATATGGTGCGGCCCTACTCCTTACCCAGTTTTGAGGTCTGTGACACGGAGATAGTTGGTGGAGTCGAGTCCTACGCGGCCATCCCGCACAACGCTGCACAGCATGGGCCGCAACTCAGGTGAGATCCGATGCAGTGCAACCTCGGGGGACATGTTGTTCATTTTATCCACTCTGAGGAGTCTGTGGAGATACAGCAACAATTCACTGAAATGATTTAACGTCATTAATCAAAACAGCATTTTACAAAAAAAAGGTATGTATTTGTCCCTATGATTTGTACTGAAGACTCAAAGAACATGAGTTACGTTACATCACGTACAGTATGTACTGTACTTTTAGCTGTCATTTCCTGGTGCGTTTGTACAAACGTTATAATCAGTTTCCTGTTCTAAAGTGTTAGCTAGCTTTCTGTGCGCAAGTTATTCGGTGAAAATATGTTTAAACTAGAAGAATACGCAGGCTGACAACGTATGTTTATCCACCTCAATATTCCTGAAAGTTTAAGGTTATGATTGAACCATTTAAGGGCCATGAGGTGGGGATATAAATGTAACGTTTGCTATAACACCAACGTTACTTGGCCCTGTCCCCCCTCTCCATCACTATAAACTGTAGGCTGGCCACATTGCATTGGAAATACACAATGTAGTACTAAACTGGTGTCCTACATTTTGGTTGGCGTTAACCGTTACATTCAGTAGTTTGTGGGGAATTAGTATGTACGCCACATTTTATGTCAGACTGTACTGTAACGTTAGCTAAATGCTCGTAAACTTTTGGTATCGTTAGCCAATGTTAGCTTACCACAGAATGAAGCGTCGAATTACCACAATTTGAACAACTAGTTCACTCAAAAAATAATCTGTTCATTATTGTCCATTTAAAATACAGCATGCGGTGTGTGTTAGAGTACCTGAAATAGCTGGAAGTCAAATAATTTAAGCATTAACGCCAATGTTTATTTCGTGCTCTCCAAATTTCCGGTATGTTTTTTGGGTCCTTTTGATAGCCCTGTACATAGCCGTCTGTAATAATGCCTGTTGACACAATTAGAGTTTTCACTCTCTAAGCCAAATTGTATGGTTATATATGTATAACTTCTAAATGATGTTTCGCTTGACATAGTTATACCTTAACAATTTTAAACACAAAAGTAAATGTTTGCGCTGATTTAGTGACAACATAGGTCTGGCAATAGCTCTAACATTATAATGCACTTTGGCCGTCACTTGTCTGTTGTGGGTGAGTTGAGTTGTCCACTCTGCAAGAACATATTTGAATGCAAGGTAATTATTGTGTTGCGTTTATCAACAACAGTTTGGCTCAACACACTTTATTTGGCATAAGCGTTCGTCTAATTAAACTGGGCCATATTCTCTTTTTGGCGATTTATTCCACGGTGTTCCTTTTTTCCAGAGTTGGGAAGAATGGTTGGCACCCATAACGTAACTTCATCGCTTTAAGGTTAAAGTTCCCATTTAGTGATAGTGTGACGTTCATTGACAGCTATACGTTACTTGCAGGATTTATATGCAAAGCATTCGGTACAGTAAGCTAATACTATGGTCGTTGCTTACACATCATTAGTTTATGCAGTACGACTAAAATTGGAATAGGCTACAGGTAAATCCATGCAATTTATACATATTAATTCTTTTTTTAAATGTATAATACTGTAGTACGCACACACTTTAAAACATAAGTACATATGGTGAGGAAATACTAGGTAAAGTAGGCTACTTTTGTTACTTAAGTGCGTGTGCATCATCGTAAAAGTTTATATATCATATGTAAACTCTAATGCATGATTTCTTTTCCTGTAATCCTGTAATGCTATTGTTAAAATTCCTTGTATTTATACCAAAATAAATCTTATTGCATTCACATCCCATTGAATTGTATGTGTATGACTATCTTAATCCTGCAAAATGAGAAAACATATGTTCTTGTATTTATCATAGCACATCAAAAAATAAAAAAAACTCACAGACTGCTAATCATTCAAGGTGTCATGTGAAATGACAACTGGAATGTGTTTGTTGTGTACAAATAAAACAAATCTAACTTGGAAAATAACTATGAAAGATGAGTAAAAGTAGGCCTGTCACAATAACACATTTTACTGGACGATAAATTGTCCCAGAAATTATTGCGATAAACGATAATATTGTCGTTCTGAGACCATTTTCATCTAATAGAATGATAATGGCATAATAATGCAGGTACACCTTTTCAAAGATCAATAAACTTTTTATTTCTAAAGAATATTTAACACTGGAACTGGAAGACATTTTAAATATCCACAATGAATGAACAAAACAACCAAAAACAATAAATAACATGGACTCTCAGTCTCGGTTAACAAAAAATGCACTGGAATAAAAACCAAACACAACCAAAAACAATAAATAAAATGGAAATTTTTCCGGCCGCGATAATTTCCATTTAAAAATTATCGAGCTCATTTTCATTTATAATTTATTGCATATTGCGACAGGCCTAAGTAAAAGCATGGGAATTATATCAGTACGTGCAGCAAGACCAGTGTTGTTTCCCAACAAGGGCATTAGGGCTGATTCACATATGGGAAATTCCACCTTCATGGGGAGGATTTAGAATAAATGACAATACTTAAGACAAAATAAGTATCGGAAACAGCAACAGTAAAATATACACTACCGGTCAAAAGTTTGGGGTCACTTAGAAATTTCCATTTCACTCCATTATAGACAGAATACCAGCTGAGATCAGTTGCATTGTGTTTTTTAACCAGGGCAGCAGTTTTCAGATTACATTATGTGTTTACATAATTGCAAAAGGGTTCTCTAATGTTTTCTCAGTTAGTTTTTTTAAATGATATCAGATTAGTAAACAGAATGTGCCTTTGGAACATTGGATGAATGGTTGCTGATAATGGGCAATGTAGATATTATATTAAAGACCAGCCACCCACTCAGATCAGCTGGTATTCTGTCTATAATGGAGTGGAATGGAAAGTTGTAAGTGACCCCAAACTTTTGACCGGTAGCGTATAGTTGGTTATCGTCCAAAATGTTCTGGTGTACAGTAATTCATTCAGTGGCATGAGGGGTTGTCTTATCAGTTCAACGCCCTGCTACAGTTGTCCTTTGAGTATTCTTAAATGGTTAGGAAAATATGATACTGTGAATAAAAATAACAACTTTACAAACAGTGCTAAAACGGGGGTGGAGTGAGATTAAAAACGAGTATTTTTGTGATTATAGCCATCATCTAAACTTCTAAAAACATTTTTTAAACATAAATGGTCATATCATTGTAATAACAATCATTATCCAGTTAAGTCTTGACTCCACAACCAGACAGGCAAAATATGCAATCTTACAATTTTTTTTAAGGGTCCAACAACACTTATCCTTTGGGATTTTGCTTATGGCTCAGTCTAAATTGTTTAACCCACTGTGTGCAGCTTTGATTGGCATTCAGACTAAATTGTTTTAAACACATGACTGCAGTCTTTTGGGAGCATGCTTTAAACAGTTAATGTCCAAAAATGTGAGTGTCAGCTCTTAAATCGTCTCTTAATTTGTCCATTCATATGCATTAAGATGTCTTACTTATTCAGGTTGGTCAGCTACTGTTATGATAATTTGGCCTCAGATTCAACAACAGTAGGGTCATTTTCAGAGGGTTCCTTGCTGTTTCAAGTGGTTGGACAATGCAGATCTCATAATATTCTCCTGCAGTGGAGACGTGGTTCTATGCTAGCTTTTAATGCCTGTCGAGGGAAGACAATATGCTGCGAGATGTGGGAGAGAGAATTGAGCCATCCTGCAGCCAGCGGCCAGGCTTTCCAAGTCTTCCACTGCCTAGGCAGAGATTTGAAGAGATTAGCACACTAGCATTAGCTCTGATACAAGCCAAGGATTGAATTAATTATAGACTTTGCTGGGCTGCGGTGCATTCACGTGGCGTAGCATTGAAATACCCCCACCCCCTCCACCCCCAATAAGATTGGAACCTGTCCAACTCTGCCAGAGATGAATGCTCTATTTTTACCATCTTTTTTCATTTCAGTCGAGTTTATGCTAATGTGGGAGATAAATAATATCAAGTGATTTTTGTTTGGAGGCTGGTGGGAAACTAGTTTACATATTTTGCCTGATATGCCCCCAAGGAGTCCGCCGTGCTTCAGATTTTGTCCTAGTTTTGCCGGAAAGCCTGGACGAATATCGAGAAATTTATGAATTTCCAAAATCATCAACACGTAAATTTACATGAAGAAGCTTTAAGAAATGTCATGTCCAGAAATGAGTGTTGTAGAAATAACACAAATGTGTGTCTTCATCAGATCATGACTGAAGAGGCTTTTGATGTGATGGTGGTTGGCTCCTGTATGACTGACTTGGTGAGGTGAGTCCGTTTAGCCCTTACTTATTTGTCTACTAAATCACTGTTAGTTGGTGAAACAAGTCTGTGTGCTTCCTCAGATGACCATAAATCCATTTTATATTTTATGAGAAGGCTAGGTACAAAATCTCAAGCTAAATCTGGGTTCAGGAAACTCCTCTGCTTCCTCAGGTGGGCCCAACAGGAAGCAGGACATTGGGCACATTTTCATGATCATATTAGGACATTTATTTCGGAGTCAGAACCCATGTGGCTTTGAGAGATAGGGGATCCAGCACTGATTTGTTTCATATATTTTTGAAAATGTTAGCTTTTAATATTTCAAAGATACATGATCACATAAGTTTGAAATGTCTAATGATTTGCTTATATACCAATCTCTAAAAAGGTTGAAACACTTAATGTTATAGCATTGGGAGCAGTATATCAAAAACATGTATGGTTGTTCATCTGCCTTTTAACCCAGTGTTTCCCAACTTGGGGGTCAGGAACCCCCCCCCCCCCCCCCCCCCCTTCAAAAGGGGTCCTAAGGTGAATATGACACTGTTTTACACAATTATGACTCTAATAATTTGTAATCAACTCATGGAGCTAATGTTAGCTTAACCCTTATGTTGTCTTCCCTTCAGCCTTTTTTCAGAGTTTGTTTTTTCTTTTTCCAAAGTTTTAAATTTTTAAATTTTTCTTCTACACATTTTCAGCGCTTATTTCTACGTCCCATATTTCAATGTGACCCGAAGTCAACACAAGGGTTAAGTAGCTATCTAGCTTCAGCAGAGAAGGCCTGCCGGCGACAGTTGTCATTTCAGACTGCAAAATTGACACTTGGCACTGGCTAGAAATGAGCAGCCTGCCTTTGTGTACCTCTGTCTGCAATCTAGGACCCATTGTTTAAAAAAATGATGATGAAAAATCTGCTGCTAATCAATGGAAATTGCATTATGTCTTGTTTCAAAAACTCGAACAGTAACTTAGCTTAGCAACTGGTGAATTGTCTTTGCTCAACACATGTTTCCCTTTATTATTATTAACCACCACGACCACCATTTTCCTTCAGGGATTTTATTTTGACATGAAAGCATGTGGGAAATATGGCATAAGGGCTGAAGGGTATTTTCCATCATGGCCTAAAATGGACTGCACAGTCGTGTCTACATAAGAATAGAGGAAGTGGTCTAAACTTAGATAATGCCGCTGGCTGCCTTTTCATCGGCCAAAATGTGGTCTAAGAGTGTGGGGTCCGACAGCTTTTAGGCCAAATAGTGAGCAGACTTCTGGTTCAGTAGGGAGGCATCTGGCCATCTTTCTTCTAAAACATTTTCTGCCAGAAGAATAGAACATTCAGCTGCTGTTTAAGATATTAAAAATGATGCACTGTTCTACCAGGTTAATACTGTACAAACACCAAATCATTAACCCTCAAGTTGTCCTCGGGTCAAACTTGACCCGTTTTCAAAGTTTCTATTTCAGAAATATGGGTTTTGTTCAACCACATTGCCCAAAAATAACATTTAAAAAATAATAAAATGCTTTCAAAACAGTATCCTGACAAAACGTTGACATATACCAGTCTGTGATAATCCATCAACATACTGTGCGTTCCTCTTATGGTAAATATTAGTCAAAATAATTCCAAATTTCTGCTTTTTTAACAAGAAATAAGGTATGATTTCATACAAATGAGGTTAATTGGCCATGGATTCCAAAAGTAAGTGTAAAACTAGAGGTAATGTTGGAATGAAGTAGCCGTAACACAGAATTGGGTTATCATTTATACTATGTAAACAGACAAAACAGAGCGGGGGTGCATGGTCGACGGGAAGACAACACAAAGGTTAATCAAAACATTGGCAGGTGTAACTCTCCCAAGGTAAATCTGAGTCTGGTTCAAAAGACTCAAAGAGTGCAGATGATCTGGTATAATTACTGCTTACTGCATCATCCTCATACGTGGTGAGATTGGTTGAGCCAAGTAGGATCCATTCCCACAAATGATTAGTCATCAACTCCAGCACAATGGGTTAGTTGAAAACAATTTGTCATTCTCATTTGCCATAACCTTTGTGAGGAATGACACAATCCCAAAAGATGGCATAAAGTAAACACAGTATAATGTCATGTCTTCATGGGCTCCAGCCACCGAAATGTCTTCTTGTCAGCGCAAAGAAGCGTGTTGTTTGGGCTTATGAGATAGTTTTATCATACAGCTTGTATTATATACATAAATATATATTTTTATGTGAAACCCGGGGAAAGTAACTGTCACCTGGGTGCCAGCAAGTGGAGATCTACTGTTAATAAACAACCACAATATGTGCCTTTGGGAGAAAAGTTCCATGGCATTTTAGCAAGAGCACACTCCAATTCAAGTTGTCACATTTTCATTGTCACTCACAAGTTCCAACTTATCAAAAACATATGCCTTCTCCTACGGTTTTTTTTGGGGAAAGTATTTATTTTGTTGCTCATTAGCAATTCAACCAGTGACTTTGTGCTTTGAAGGGCAGGCGTTGTCAATTAAGACCCTAATAAGCTAACGGGAAATGGCCTGTTTTTTTAAGTGTGTGTGTGTGTGTGTGTGTGTGTGTGTGTGTGTGTGTGTGTGTGTGTGTGTGTGTGTGTGTGTGTGTGGATGTGGAGTTGGGACTTTTTTGGATGGGGGTCAGAATGCGGATAGGGGAGGGTAGTTGGAATACTCGCAGCCCTTCAAAGTGATATGCATGGCTTTGAAGTTAGAAATCCAGTTGTCTTGAAGAGCCAGTGTTTGGGTGGCAGTACTATTGACTGACAGACACACACACACACACACACATTACACTCTGAGTGTACTGTTTCTCTCCGCTTCTGCTTGCCATACAAACACACAAGTGTAACACAGATCTCTATGGTGTTTTGTTATAAATGTATAAGTCAGGCTGTAGAGCACACTATGCTCCTTTTTTACAGATTGTTGTTTGGTAGTAAAAGGTTATGCTGGATGTCTACCGTGCTATGTCTGCTGTGCAGAAAGAGGAGGAGCAGCAGAGCTTCTCAGACTTTTAACCCATTGTCAAAGCCATACAGTGCCCCCTACTGCCTCAGTTTACTGAGTGGAGACACTTATCACCTGCACAGTGAAATATGAGTTTCCCTAAATTATAGTGCAGATCCACAATATACCACAGGATTGTTTCTACCAAAGCATAGTGAACACTTCTAGATCTAATGTTTTTATTAGAGTGAATCTCAAGTCCAGAATCACAAATTTGGGTAAGTGGTTAGTGACGATTCGTGAATTAGTCGGTAAGTCGATTGGCAGAAAAGTAATCTGCAACAATTTTGATAACTGACTAATCGACTAATTCGGAATTCTCACCCAACCCTTCCTTGTGCATTTTCTTTTTTTGAACTCTGTGGATACACTGTGTTAACAGGTGTTTTCTCCTTAAGTTTGAAAAAAGCTACTCAAAGTTTTAACTCATTTTTCAAATATTCTCCATTGTTTTATATGTATTATGTAGTAGAATTGTTCTATACCATATGCTGTGTTAAAGTTCTGCCTGCTGACCTTTTATGTAAATGTGAAAAAAATGCAACAAAGCTGTGATGTTTCCATAAACGCGACCATTTCAGACACAGAATAGGTTGATAAGTGGCTTATTATATCCACAGTTATAGGCCATTTGTGACCACGGACTGAAGAAAAACAAATGGTCTGACCACACAAAAATAAACGCCCACGTTCTACTTCAACACTGCACCTCTTGTTAGCAAAGCAGCTTACCGTGTCCATGTAAAGTATGCTGTCTCTTCCTAAACTGTTTATTGTTAAGTCCCTTCACCTTGTCCTGATGTACTGAAGCGTCCACTAAAGGGACCTTTGTGGACAAGGGAAATTAAACAAGACGAGAACCAAAATGTCTCCTCTCAGTGGTGCATAGGCTTGAAAAGCTTCTTGTCTGAGGCACAACATAAGCTGAAGGTTACCACACTTCAATTTAAATGGCTTCTATGTTCATTACAACCATGTAGTATCTAGAACTCATCATTCAGTAATTACTTGACATTTTGATTAATACAAGCAAAAGCTTGAGCTCCGTGTATCTTATTTTGCAAGTTGTAAGTTCACTGTGGAGGTTGGGTTTAGAACGGTAAATACATACACGACCGGTCAAAAGTTTGGGGTCACTTACAACTTCCATTCCACTCCATTATAGACAGAATACCAGCTGATCTGAGTGGGTGGCTGATCTTTAATGTAATATCTACATTGCCCATTATCAGCAACCATTCATCCAATGTTCCAAAGGCACATTCTGTTTACTAATCTGATATCATTTAAAAAAACTAACTGAGAAAACATTGGAGAACCATTTTGAAATTATGTAAACACATAATCTAATCTGAAAACTGCTGCCCTGGTTAAAAAACACAATGCAACTGATCTCAGCTGGTATTCTGTCTATAATGGAGTGAAATGGAAATTTCTAAGTGACCCCAAACTTTTGACCGGTAGTGTAGCTCTAGTTCAAACTTTGGAAAACAGCATTTCAATTTGTTTTTGTCCAAGTCTACTTCCCCCTGTTGCTCACCAACAGCTGAGGAATTGTTTAATAGAGACAGAGGAGAGGGAAATGAGCACCAGCCTCAAAGCAAACACTTCACGTCACTGAACACCTGCTTTGGCCTTTTGGTTCCATGGGAGAAAACGCACTGAGGTTGCACTTTAGCACGTAACTGCCCTGTTTGTTCGGTTCACTCACCACAGACAACAATAGCCAAGTGTCTCTCTGGGCATGAAGAGGCGTGGGTGAGTTTATTTAAGAATTTGGAAATCTGTTTATCTTACCTGTCAGTAATCCGGCTTTAGGTGGCTGTCACCCAAATGCTATGTTGAATTTTTTTTTCTACAAAAGGTAGTGTTTATCATTTATCACAATGTAAAGATCAAATATAAAACATAACACATCAGTTTCCTGGGAACTTTTATGAAACAGGAAGGCAAAAAATTGGTTAGTGACGCGTTATTATGGAACCCACGCAACTTCTAGGCAAGACCCGCCCTTCAATAGCATTCACACGCTAATATTGGCCAGGTGTCCATGCTTACGCAAGGTAACAGAACCAGATTTGTTCAGGTCCTATCCCCTGACCAGTCGGCTATCCTATTCAATTCAATTTTATTTATAGTGTCAAATCATAACAGGAATTATCTCAGGACACTTTACAGATAGAGTAGGTCTAGACCACACTTTAATTTACAAGAACCCAACAATTCCAGTGATTCCCCCCAAGAGCATGCATTAATGCGTTATCCTAACCTTAACTACTCAAGGTCAGTGCCTAACCCCAATCAATCGGGCTACTTCGTAGGGCGGGACTTACCTAGAAGTTGCGTGGGATCCATAATAACGCGTTAGTGACCTGTGTACGATGGACACAGATGCTTCTTCTTACAGGACAATCCTTTGAGCATCTACACCTGACAGAAAGCCTTCACGTCAGTCAGTTTACTTGCATCATGCACTCTACCAAAGAAAGAAGTAAAGACAAGCAGACACACTAGAATAAACTACTAGATTAAGTAGAACTATCCACCACAAATGGTTGTCATCATCTTCTTCAGCCAAACAACTTAAGAAGTTTGTCATTAAGAGGACAATCCTAACAGAAAATAGTTGCATGTGCTCTGTGAAGTATTCAGTAGGCTACTACTGTAGGTTTCAATTCTAAAAAAAAAACATCATAAAAAGAAAGAATAGTTTGACATTTTAGGTAATGCGCTTAGTTGCTGTCTTGCTTATCATTGTATGAGAAGATGCATGCATTGTCTAGTGTTAAACTAGAGCCACAATTAGCTTATCTAAGCATAGTGTTTTCACAATTCTGTTTGTTTATGCATTAAACCAACAGGATGTATTTTGGTAATTGCTAAGAGGTGTTGGTAGGCCAGGCTAGCTGTTTCCCTGTTTCCAGTCTTAGCTCAGCTCAGGCCTTACTGTCTCTGGCCTCTAACTTCATATTTAGCTTAGCATACAGAAATATTCCAAGCAACACTGGCATATTTAAGATCTGACCCTCTACTCAAACATTTGTTTAAATGTCCACCAAAAGTGGTCCCTCAAATGTAAGATAGGAGACATAGAAGTTTTATATGTAACAATGACCAACATAGCCCAGTGATTTCAGGGAGGCCAAACACCAACTAATCAAATGGTACATAGCCCAAAGGTACATTCTAGGAAATTATTTGATTTGATTTCCTTCCGAGAGTTTGTTGAGAAGATCAACACCACTCTCATATGTGTACGCTAAAGTAGAACCCACCGCCAGCAGCCAGTTAGCTTAGCTTAGCACAAATATGGTTCTTTGTCAAACCATTTCTTGTCCAGTCTTCCTGGAGTTTGATCAAAATAGAATGTGTTAATCAGTGAGCTTTAAAGGTGCTGGCTCTGTTACTTTTGGACAGGGTCAGGCTAGCTGTTTGCAGTCTTTTTGCTAAGCTAACCGGCTACTTACGGTAGTCATATTTACCATAAAGGTATGACAGTGGGATCAAACTCTTTTTTTTCTTTATGATAGACATGCATTGATCGAGAGGCCACATTGCCTATCAATTTATTAATTACATGGAAGTTAGTTACCATTATAAAAGATGTTCTCCCAACAAACAATAGCCTCTTTAAATAAATGTGTGGATTGGAGTCCATGTGAAGGCGCTACTTTTTTCACCAAGAGTCATAGAGCTGTAACACAGATGTTAACAAAGGAAAGTCATAAAATGTATTAAACCTGCATCAGTAGCATGTTCCAACATATTATGAATATTATAAGTATAAGTGTGTGTGTGTGTGTGTGTGTGTGTGTGTGTGTGTGTGTGTGTGTGTGTGTGTGTGTGTGTGTGTGTGTGTGTGTGTGTGTGTGTGTGTGTGTGTGTGTGTGTGTGTTTACATGTGTTCAACCTTTGTTCCGTATCCTTCTCACCACATTTTAGTCTCACTGACCCTACTTCCTGTTATAGCTTTGGGCATTTTAGTGTTTTCACACGCCGGTGCAAAAACAGCAGCATTTATAGCAACCTCCAGTGTTTGCCACCAGCGTCTCAGTTACTGGAAATCCTGGGATTGAGTGAGCTTACTGTAATAGCACACCTGCCACAAACACAAACACACACACACACACACACAAGTATAAAAAGAGCAACAACAGGGTGAAAAACAAGTTTATGACAACATTTTGCTATCCGCAAACCCTTTGGCCCTGGGCAGTGCGGGCCCGGGGCCAGACCACAGCATCCTGACGTACAATATGAAGCTGTCTGTTGTCTCTCCCCCGTGTTACTCACCACCCACTCTGACTCCGTGATTGGAGGAATCAGGGAACAGACAGCTCCTCCTGAGGGCACCCACCTGTGGCATATCAAACTTGAGGGGGATGGGCAGGACTTTACCCAACCCTGATGAGTCAGGCATTACTGGTGCGGACAGTGTCAAGTTGAGACATCTATGGGTTTTACTGGTTGCATCATTTGTAAATGTGAAGACACTTGCATGGGCATATCTGACTAAATGTCTCAGTTAAATATCTAGTGCTTTTTAGAGCGATGAGGCAATTGCAAACTCCATGTTCTGTCTGTGTTTTATTACAGCTGTTGTGTTTAAGTATGGAAACTGGGGGTGGGGGGGGGGGGGGGGGGGGGTTCTTATGCTCCATTCATTCCTGCAATGTTTGCAAGACCAGAAGATATAACCCAAAGACTACCCAGAAACCGCATTTTTGTGTGTTTTTGCATATTTTCCAGTGATAAATGCATAGCTTTACCAGGAAAAGCTTCAGTCCTGTAGGGTTATCTTCACATTTTGACATCTTCCATCACTCCTTGGTTTCAACAAAGAACTCACAGTGCCAGAGTTTTTTTTTCAAAGTTTGATGGAGCATTTTAAAACTTTTGAGGTGGAAGAAGTAAAGCAGAACATTTTGTTAAGGAGGGGACTCCTTTGTAAATGTTCTTATTTTTTATTTTATATTATGTCTTTATTCTTTTGCACTGTGTTTATTGTTATGCACCAAATCATTACCTTGTCAAATTCCTTGTATATTAATTGTATGTGCAAACATACTTTGAAATAAGCCATTTCTGATTCCTAACTTTTCATCCTCCAAATCCAGTGAGGTTATTTTGAATGTGAATGTGTACTCCTTAAAATTGTGCTCATTTTCTTGTTTTTTTCCCCCTCAGCCAGGCACCAAGGCTACCCAAAGCCGGGGAAACCATCCATGGTCACAAGTTCTTCATTGGCTTTGGAGGGAAAGGGGCCAACCAGTGCATACAGGCTGCAAGACTGGGGGCCAAAACCGCTATGGTCTGCAAGGTATGACACTCAAAATCCCATTTGCATACACTGCAGCTGTGATGTAGAGTCGGTTCACAATGTCAGTTTTGATCCTAGCATGATCAAGTTCTTTTGCTTGTCCAATGTTTGGCTCATCTACATCTTACTCAGGACAAATAATCAGCTACCATAATCCACCAACTAGTTAACAACTCCGAAAAAACCTTATAGCTTCGTTCACAGTTAAGTCATTTCACCGCATCAACTCTCCATGCCTCATTTTCTCTTGATCAATACTATACCGCATGCATACGCCCACCCACGCTTGCGTGGCTTCAAACAAGCCTATTCCCATTCCATACAACCCAGAGTCTCCAATCAGTAAGCTCAGTGTGGCCTTTCAACCTGAGCACTAAAGCACCGAAGCGCCACCTCTGTCAGAACAAAGAGGCCCGATCGATAACAACCCAGTGCGGGAGGAGCTCTCCGGGCATGGGGAGAACCCAAAAATAGACATCCGGGCTTGTCAAAAACATCCAAGACGAAAGGCCGCTCTTCACAGAGAATGGGGCCAAGCAGCCAATACCAGCCCAACCCATTATCCAAGGCAGCTAGAAGTGCCCGAGTTTTGGCACGTTTTTTTGGAAAGCGTGGGTTCGAAGTAGGCGCCTCGGGGCAAGGTGGGGACCCCTTCTACAACCCAAAGTAGCTACAGATGTGGACATCCCTATGCGATTCAGGGAAAGAAAACGAAAGCGAGGTGGGCATGAAGAGGCGTGAAGGCGGGGTTAACGTGTCTTCAAGGCTTGGCGCAGCTGGCCGTGTGTTTGCGCGCGTGCGTTTGTTGACTTTGTGTGTTCGTTTTTGCACATTTTCGGTGGCGGCACCATGCCAGTATGCTGGCAGGGCACACGAAAATTCAACCCAACTGAGGTTTGAGTATACCACTTTTCAAAAGTTGCCGCTAACCAAGTCTGACCCCGCTGACACTCTCTTTGTTGTAATCGTTTTGCCTTCAATCTTTTCTAGGTTGGTAAAGACTTCTTTGGAGACAATTACATTCAGAATTTCAAGGACCATGGTGTACACACAGGTACAGTTTTTTTGCATTACATTTTTTTGCATTACTGTACATGCCATATTGGTTGCCATTTCCTTGTAATTTATTTTTAGTTACTCAAGGCTTTTGGATATACTGGAAGGTTTCTCTATTGGTATGGCCAATGGTTGTTAAACCACTTGGATTGTTACAAAAAAACAAAAAATTGCTTTTTAAAAGTTGGCTCAGTGCAGATATCCTACTCCAGATGTTTGTGGGCTGTCTCTTTTTAGCCAAATGCGTTCTAAGCAATCAGTAGTGGTTAGTATGGTGACATTTGGGGTTTTTCAGAGTGTTTGATGAAAGACATGCTTTCAAACTCTGTTTTGCACCTTTTGCATTCCTCTCTGTCTCAGACTTTGTAGGGCAGACTTCTGACGCAGCCACAGGAGCTGCCTCCATCATTGTCAACAATGCAGGTAAATGCTTTTGCCACAAGCCAGCACCCTGCTCTGATCAACAAGCTTTGAGTTGTAGAAATGGCCTCATACATGCACAACCAAAATTGCATGTGTGCTACCGGCACACTCTTTCTCTGAAAAAAATGTGAAACAATATAATGTACAGTGAGTCACCACAGTTTCTTACATCACATATCCCCAATTTAGCCCTATTTATGGGCTAGAGAGTTTTCATGGATTCTCAAAGTCATCATACAGTGGCTGTTGTATCCTTACACAGCTCTTTTGTTGTCCAGGTGAGAACGCCATTGTGATCGTGGCTGGTGCCAACATGCTGCTGGGCAGTGAGGAGCTGCAGAAAGCTCTTCCAGCCATCAGTCATGCAAAAGTTCTGGTGTGCCAGCTGGAGGTCAGCCCGCAGACATCCTTGCAGGCACTACGCATGGCTCAGGAGAACAAAGGTCAGTCAGTGTACTGTACAGTATGTGATGGTGTGTCCACAGCACATCCGAAGTCAGAGAGAAAATGATGTATTCTTAAAAGGTATAGAAGATGAGAGTTTGAAAAAGTATAATAATCTCACTCTTATATTAATACTATTAACTGTGTTTATTTTTTTACCGACTGTGGTAACCATGGTGTCTAAAGGCTCACTTACTCCTTTGTTTGACCATAGAAGTTACAGGTAATTTTTAGATTGATTAATTAATTTTTTTTCAACTGATCATAATTGCTTCTTCTTTATCTGTTAAACAAACCCTAAAGAGCATCATCAAATATTGGTGTTGTTGTTTTTAGCATTTGGATCACATTCTACCTTAAAGTAATATGCCAACCAAGTCTTTCTTTTGAAACACTCCCCCATGTTGGCTTGATAGGGACTATAAAATGTTGGCTCCTAAGTGAGAATGAGGACTGTAATCAATGTGTATGCATGGATCCTAGTAGTGACAGAGGAAGAAATTGTGTCCAAGAAAGTATCGAAATGTCCATTGAAACTTCTCAAACCACAGAAGAATACAGTAGAGCGCGAGAGGATCTGTCTAAATCAGTCATGTGCATGTTTTGTTTGTATTTCCACATTTACACTGACTCATATCACTGTATCAAGCGAATTGCAAGAAGTGGATAAATGTCATTTTTGTTTGACGAATCCCTGCTGCTCACATTCTACAGCTGTACGCACAACAGGATACTTGTTGTCCTGCATAAACAAAACCTTTTTTTTTTTTTTTTTTAGACTGCCACCTCCCTCTGTCCCCTTCCTCCCTACACATTTTTGGTGATAACCAGGTTACCGAGCTCATCGTCTTCAACAGCATCCTATTATTAGCAGGCCTCCGCGTCATTTGCGACGTCTGGGGAGCCTCTCGCCCCTGTCATCAGGGCCTGTCGCTGGTAATCGCTTGCTGCAGGCTGCCAGAACGAAAGAGTTGCAGCCATAACCGTGTTGCAGATGGGACACCCAGATGGCCTCGCCGAGCGCCACCCTCTTTCCCAGAGCCCCCCTCTCCGTGTCTGCCGTACCATGGGATTAGGCTCTGCATGTGGCACCAGGAGAGAGGCAAGGCGAGCGAAGACGCTTGGCAAAGATGCTACCTCGATGCCGCCGCACCAGAGCTCTGCGCAAATGGAGTTCTCTGGAGAGAATGGGTGTTAATGGGTTTGGCGGCGGGGATTTAATACCGCGGGGGTGAAGCGCCGCTCAAATTACGCAAATGTCACCATCAAGCCACACATACTGTGGATGCCAGTTCTCACACTTAGCCTAACAAGACGAGTTTGTTCTGCATGTGTGTAATACTTTAAGAGCTATGCGTATGTATACACATACTTTATTGCCATCTACCATTTAATATTGAGATGGTAATGGAATTAAAATGAAATTGTAAGAACTGAGGAAATAGCAGGAGTGTAGTTTGACTCTTCCGTCTTCCTCCCCCTCTTCCTTGTTCGAGCAAGAAGCCGCTTTTATATTTTTATATTTCACACCAGATGCAATTAGAGCCTCTTAAAGCCCTTTCACGTACTCACTGATGACTCATTTATTTAGTGTGTGTGTGCATGCATGTAAGAGTGTGTGAGGGATCTCTTTCTTACCCTGTTTTCCCTCTGCCCTTGTTTTTCATCCACCTTTCATCTTAAATCAACCACAGCAACAAACTGCTGTATTTCTGTACTTTCTGAACTGTTCTGGCTGCTCTTCCAGCACATGTGCAACCAGACTTTGAACCTCTGCACAAAAAAGCCCAGAGTCATGACACACACACACATTCTCCTGCCAGACGTGACTCAGTATGCACACATCCCAGGATTACCACATCTGTCTCAGCAGCTGTGAGTGCGTGCGTGAGTGTGTGTGTGTGTGTGTGTGTGTGTGTGTGTGTGTGTGTGTGTGTGTGTGTGTGTGTGTGTGTGTGTGTGTGTGTGTGTGTGTGTGTGTGTGTGTGTGTGTGTGTGTGTGCGTGTGCGTGTGTGCTGGAGTGGTTTGACTAACACCTGGAGAGCAAAACAAAGCAACCTGAGACCGACACACCGGTTAATGTGACGTCCACAGTAGCAGCTCCTTGCATCAGAGAGGCAAAGTCCTTCATGCATTACTGTATTAGGGATTTTACACAAGCTGCTCCTGCGTGCATATTGATAGGCTTCCATCCTCAGCAGTCTCATTGTACTGTATGTATACTTCATGAGCATCGGGCCTATGCATTTGACATCAGAGCCGAAGTGACACGCTTGACGCACACACTGTGATCGCGCCACAGATGGCAAATAAGGGAGCAGATAGTGGAAGACAGCATTGTACAAGTTCTGTCCCTGGCTTCAAATAATATGAGTATTAACAATAGTCAGAGTACAGCATGAGTGTGCCTTTTACATGATTCAGTGATATTTTATTTGCCTGTTTACATGGCATACAGTATGTGGTTAATGCTTCACTAACTGACTGATGGTTGTCTGTTAATGCAACCAAAGTACTCTTATGACAGTTATTCCAATTTGTAGCACCGTCAGGCTTCCATATGCGGCACGTCCCATTGTTGTGCTTAATTTACATCACATGTTTGATATGCACGAGCTTCTGAAGAACATTGGAAAAATGTGACGAGGGAAGGGAGGAAAAACAAGATTCATCTTCTGATAGGAAGAGAGGGAGTGAGTTGTAAAAAGCAGGGAGAGATATTTATAATATTGTAAATATACGGATGCATTAATCAGGATTTTTTTTGTTTTCAGTCTACAGTACAGCTGTGCAAAGGAGAACAAAATGGTCACAGAAAAGAAACATCCTTCAGGCACTCTTAGGCAGACCAAGGAGAAAAGATAGCTTAAAAGGGTGTCTTCACTAGATTGAATTTCAAATAAATTCCAACGATATAGCCTCTGAAGCTGAGCTAATCGTTTATTCCTCATATCAAAAGATCCCAGGAAAAGACCAAAACCTACTAACAAGGGCAATAGAGCTCCATTGTTGTCCAAAAACTATTAAAAACACAACAACGAGCCACACTGTTGCACTGGGTGACACGTTCCTTCATTGCCATGAACACTCGCACTGCAGTTCATTTTGAGTCAATCCCACATACGCTACAACTCATCAGCAGATTGAGTCTTCTCAATTGCCGCGGAACTCTAAATATTCAAAATGTTATGAATCTGAGCACCTCAAGGATGTGTTTTATGTTTTATAGCTGTACTGTACATTGCTTACATACTGAATACAAATTCAGAAAAGGTCACTAAAGGTTTGTGATTATTTCCTTTAAAGATTTACGTCTTCAGTAGGAACCAATGGGTGTGGAACTGAGTGGCACAGACAGGGTAGGGAAGTTGGAAAACTTTGAGAGACGGACTGACGTTTTGGCTCTTGTCATGGCTTTTGTTAACAATTTAAAAAAAAAAACTAGAATAACACCAGCCTTATTCTTTAAGGATCCATTTGTAGTGAAAGAGGAACAGATATAGAGTGCTGACAACAGGCGAAGGGGGAGACAGAGATCCCTCATTTTATGCAAAACTGAGGCATCACAATTCAGAGATCTCACACTTGTCTTGGAAACCAAAGTGATGGAAAAAGAGGTGCAATTCGGTTGAGGGAGAGGCAGAGAGAGAGAGAAGAAGAGGACTCAGAAAGAGCCTTGTGTCACGTTTTGGTGACATGGCCTTGGCTCATGTGGGTATACATACAGTATACTGTATGAGTGTGTTGAAAGAGAGAGAAACGTTATTTCCACTTTTTCTAGCGAGCAGCCCAGCATCCACCTCAAAGCGCCAGGTGGCCAAAGCCCTGCACAAACCCACGCAGCTGCTCTCTTATGTGCCCACGCAAACACACACACACACACACACACACACACACACACACACACACACACACACACACACACACACACACACACACACACACAGCAACTGGGCACATACTTTTGCACAACAGACTTTGATGTCACCAACACTGAACATATATTTCACTCACAAACACGCACGCACGCACACACACACTTGCATGAAGCTTTATTTTGTACACAGAGATATCAGAATTAATCGCTTCGTCAAGCTGGGCTTATCCTCACACATACACAGAAATCATGGTATTAGATGCATTAATGCGCTCTGCTCATGAATATGCATAAGACAGTGATGTGCAACACGTACAGAGGATTACTTCTGACAAACACTCTTGCTCTCTCTCTCGCTCTCCCGCTCTCACCCTCTCTTGTGCTCCTGAACACACAGAGAAAGGGTCACAACTCGTCTCACCCACACACAGACACACATACATACTATAAAGGGTTATAAGCGTCATGTTGACACACACTATACTATAACTGCAGGGGTTCCAGCGCCCCACAAAAAAGGTGCAGGATGTGAGGCCGTTTCCACCAGTGTTTTTTTCTTTTTTCTCCAGTGTTCTTTTCCAGGGAATGCTAATTTAATCGTTTAAAAGGTGCCTTTTTATAGAAGCTTATCCACTTGAGCTTTGCCTGCTAGAGCAATTCCCGCTGGTAGAACGCTAGCCTTTGTTCCCATTGAAAGTTTAATTAAGGTAATGTCAGACCTTGACAGTGAAGCTTAGCAAATGGAAAAGAAACATCACACAATTGTAAAATGTGTCGGTGAGGGACACTATCACAATTGTATCCCTTTAACTGGGAACAATGTTATTTTTTTAACCCTGTGTAATGATTGCATGCTATCCTGAGTGACTTATAGATTATAATGTTTAACACTGTGGTCAATAATATGGATTATTGCCTGTTTTTTTTGTTACAGTGAAGACAATATTCAACCCAGCGCCGGCCATTCCTGACTTGGATAAAGATTTCTACAGAGCCTCTGATGTGTTTTGCTGTAATGAGTCTGAGGTGATGAATCTCTCTCTCACACACACACACACACACACTCACACACACCTCACGGTATTTATCACAGCAGCATTTAGGCTTCCTCACACAATAACTCTGCCTTCTCACACATCTATACACTCACATAACAAGTGGAGAGGAAACTGAGACCAGTCCTACACAGCAAAATCGTGGTTACTGAATTGACCAGATTTCTGTTCTTGCACCGCACACGTGCAGTTTACAGTGATATCTGTGGTAGATTTACTATTAAAATTCATAGTCAGAAGATGGGTTCTCAACTTCACACAGAGGTAAACAAAAGCAGGCTTTGCATTTTAAGCTAGCTGAAATGTCCCTATCAGGTTTAATCAGTGTAGCTAGCTAGGTAATTAAGCTAACATTAGCTCTGTGAGTTGCTTGACAATTCTGTCACCGGCTGACTTTTAATGATTCCAGCTGGCCCATTTTATTTTAAAACAAAATCTCTGTAAAAGGGAGTCTTGAATATGTACAGTACTTAATGGCTATGGTATCATGTTAAAAGACTGAGGCTAAGCTGAATGTCCCAGCCAAAAAGCCATGTGTTAACTTAACACTATCTTGGCTTAGGTTGGCTGGAGTTACTTCCCAAATCCAATAAAAAGCAGGAGAGAGCAGCTAATGTTAGCTTAAACTTTGATAACATTCAAGAGTGGCTTTCACCCAGTGGGGTAATACTACACAGTGGATGTGCTGGTCATGCATGGTAGCTTTTATGTAACCTGTACACAAACTAATGTACTTAGTTCCTCCTTGGCCTTGGAAGTAAAGCGTGGTTACTACTGTAGGTAGTTAGCTAGTTAGCCAGACATGCTAACTTTTGCAGCTTACAATAGAGCAGAACACATTGTTTATTCCACTCCTTGAACTTTGCGCTGGTAATTTTGGTTTTGGAAAGGCTAGAAAAAAAGACACAACCTTCATCTTAGTGAATGGTCAATTAATAGGCTTTCTGCAGGGTCTTAAATCAAAATTTAAAATTTGCTGTAGTAGCTGAAGTATTGTGTTTTATTGTCTTAAATAATTTTAAAAAGGTCTTTATTTTCCTACGTCCAAGTAACGCTATCTGCAATGCACATTGAAATGTTTTGTTTTTTTTAATTCCGTGGTGTTGTAGTTCTTTCTGTCGCTCGTCCAAATATAATTTGCTGTATACGTACGGATTATTATTACTCTGTGTTGCTTTAATTCAATTTGAATACACTTATTTACTTTGCATATACTTTTGTGACTCTCTATTTTGGTGTACTTTTATGTTGTGATATAGGTCTTAAATTCCATTCATAAAGGTCTTAAAAAGGTCTTAAAAAGTCTTAAATTTGCAGAAACCCTGATTAAGTCATGATTGGTAAAATCAACCCAAGCTGCTGTTTGAATGTGTCAACACTTGTTAAACCAACCCGTTAAACAGTAACTTTGGAAGTGCAGCCTTGAGTCAGGTAGGGTGAAATATTTCTTCTCATATTCTCTGTGAAAGGAAAAGATCAGAGGTTTGAGATGTAGTGAGCGCCCCACACACACACACACACACACACACACACACACACACACACACACACACACACACACACACACACACACACACACACACACACACACACACACACCTTTTCACAACGATTCAACTGTGTCTCCTGGGTCATGACCCCTGCCAGCACATCAATAACCCCACTCTAGCCTTCAGCCATACATGTAAACCCCTCTGGTACAAAGAGGGAAATCAGTACCTCTCCATCCTTTTACGGTAGAAACTAGTGTCATGGCACCTCACGTCTCGACTGTCAGGTGATGACAGATGAGTTTCGGGGGGCAGGGTTAGATGGGAATCGTAGTAAAAACAACAAGGCAGATGTACTCTTTGGCTGAGTCAGCCACCCCCTCGGGGATAAAGTGGATGTGAGTTTGTCTTGAAGTCTCTATTGGATGTGGTGATGCAGTGTGGAGAGAAGCTGTAGCCAGGTGTGGGGACATGAAAGGGAGAGTTGACGAAAGCGCAACATTTTTTTTGGTCATGGAGGTACAGTCATGTTATATATATATATATATATATATATATATATATATATATATATATATATATATATATATATATATATATATATATATATATATATATATGAGGCAGTATGCAGGGGTGGAAAGGGCACTAAATTATCCCACTCAGGGACAGGTAAAGGTGAATTAAGATTTGTTTTTATTTGCTTCACATACAGTAGCTTGACTAACAGTCAACAGGCACTTTTAGATGTAATGCAATGCAAGTGTTTTTTTGTACTTTAACAAAGCAGTGTCTCTTGACTGTATTGAGTATTGTGCCTACCTGTGCATAAGAAGCAGCTGATTTGTGTTTCATTAATGTCAGATCCAAGTAGCGCTTCCCCCTTTTTGTATTGCAAGTCTAATAACATCAAGCTACTCCGGAACAGTAGCAATAGTTATTGTAAGTAACTATTTACTGAGTTTTGGAGCTTTAAACTTTTAATCAATAATGAATGCTGCTTAAAAGAGTTGTTTAACATAAAAAGTGCCATGTTAAGTATTGTCCTCTTTTCCTTTTTGCATTGCATTACATCTAAAAGTGCCTGTTGACTGTTAGTCAAGCTACTGTATGTGAAGCAAATAAAAACAAATCTTAATTCACCTTTACCTGTCCCTGAGTGGGATAATTTAGTGCCCTTTCCACCCCTGCATACTGCCTCATATATATATATATATGGTCAAGACAAACTGATGCAGGAGCCAACTAATTAGACACAATATACCAATATAATAAATATACCAATATAAAATGAAGTTACTCATTTACAGGAAGGAGAACTACACATTTGTCATCAGTAAGAAATATGTAATCATTTTTAACCCTAAACCCTAAATTTAAACACTGGAAAGCAAAAGTGAAAAATCTTGCTCTCAAAACTATAACTGTACAGTACAAAATGACTGTAATAACAGCACATTAATTCCACCTGGCCTTTGGTATTATGTCTAAACATATACACTCTTGTCAAGAGCTCCATACAGCATATGCTTTGTGCAGTATGTGTGTATATGTGTGTTAGTCTGTTAGAGATAAACACACACACACACACACACACACACACACACACACACACACACACACACACACACACACACACACACACACACACACACACACACACACACACACACACACACACACACACACACACACACACACACACAGCCAGCGAGAGAGCCATAATTCAACTTTCTCATATTCTTGTACACAGAGGGAGGTAGATTGATTCCCTGCCCTGGTGGGAAGCTGATGACTAACAAAACGGCTCTTTTTTCTCTCCTGGCATCCAACAAAACCGGGGTGGCTGCGGGCTCTAAAAGCACCGATACACTCTGTGGTTTATTTTTGAACTGTCCAAGGTCATTGTTCCTTTTGACAGAACATAAAAGCAGAGGGGATCAGATCCTCAGACCCTTATTCAACGCTAGTGTGAACCGTGCGGGGTTATAGCTGGCGCACATTCTGTACAGGTGTGTGTATGTTTGTGTGTGGTCTCACTGTACTATGCTCAAGCTGAAGGGTGGTGGGTGTGTGTGTGTTGGGGGGGGGGGGGGGGGGCTTAAGGATGACAAAGTGCAGGCCCTCTTTGATCCACAGCCCACATTCTATACTGAAGTGCTTTATAGGGAGAGGAATTAGTGTTTGATGTCCACCGGAGGACCTCACGCGCCTTAATGGTTCCGCATCCACAGACCTGAAAGATCTCAAACTCACTTTCATAGAAGCATGATCGTAGCATCAAGAAAACAAGAAATGCGTTGTTGTGATATATTGTCTTGTATGTTTTCATGCTGCTAGTATTTATAGAGCACAGGGATTTTAGACCTGTAATTGCTGCAGCAAATTAAAGGGGAAGTCCACCATAAAATGAATTCCACATCGTGTTTGATTTTTTTTTCAAGTTCACGAGGAACACTAATTAAATTCCATTTTCTTGCCACACGTGGTTATGTGGACAAATGTATAAAAAAATATGTTTTCCTCTTGGTTGAAAAATGATCACAACTGCACAGCTATTGATATCATGTGGTAGTATAATCTCTCTTTTTTATTAGTGTGATACAGTGCTAAACAATTTATGCAATAGACTTAACAGAGAAGACAAGTGAGCAAAAGGAAAACATCAGGATGCATTCAATGTCCATGCACGTTTGCAACAAAATGTTTTGGAGACAAAACAAAAGAACAGAAAAACACAAAATTTAGTGTGTAGGGTTAAGAGGGGAGAGAAAACTGGGCACCCGGATAGCTATGTTGATGACATCTCCGATCTTTAAATTGAATATTATTTGAAATATATAAACGATGGAGTCCTACTGCATTCACCCAACACAAAATGATGACTGTCAACGTACTTCACTGCATCAATTCACTTTTTTTTGTTCTGTATCAACCACAAAGTTGGGTTCTACTAAAGACACCAAAACCTTAAATATTGAAATCACTTGTAATTTTTACTGTATTCATCCAAAAGACAATACGGTAATGCCTAGAAGCATATAATATTAAACAACAATATGCACTATATACTGTAGCTTTTTGACAGTAATCCGAAGGAACTAAAGTGCTTGTCATTTTTCTTTTTTTTTCCCACTATTTGAAATGCATGGCAGTGGTCATAAAGTAGCAATTATGTTGCAATGTGGCTCGCCAGGGAAATGAATGTAAATGCCTGCAGACACTGTTATAGAGCCAAAGCAATTGTTAAATACCAGGCCCGTAGACAGGGGGGGGGGGTGCAGGTGGTTCGATCCAACAATCCAATACAAAAAAGAAAAATTGGCATGAATAATCTGACAAGGAATGGTGTGACATAAATTGTATGTCACGTAACTTTCTCTCAGAATGTTCTCTAAAGCCTCAGCTATGCTTGCATATAAACTTGCCATGCAATTGCCTTTAATCACCAGAAGAAGAAAAATAACAATAATGTGTCTCATCTTTATCAAGGGTGCCACTTACTCTGGAGAGAACTGCTGTGGTTCTGAGTTTCCTTGAAGTTCCTCAAACATCAGCTGCAGAAACATCAGCTGGAGAGTCCTGCTTCGTCACTGTTTAGTCATTTCGGAGCCAGATGAACCAGCGTAGTCAGAGACTCAACTCTTTGAAAATGTTTGGCCCGCAGACTGCTGACGGATCTAGCAAATCCCTAACCGACTGAATGTGTTTTTTTATTAGTCTCTCTGACCACAACAGTCATTGTGCGATCAAGAGCTGACTCATCACAGAACCGTTAATACAAAACAGTGAACTAAAGCGAGCGAGCAAAAGACTTGTAACATACTAATTAGGGATCCTTGGACATAGTACATGGTTGTGATGCACTTTAGTGTGTCTTTTTTTTTTTTCTTTCTTTTTATTGGTATTTAACAGACGTTACACAACAAAAACAGATCCCTCTTGTGGTAACAAAAAAGGAAAAAAAATATTTTACACCATTAAACAAATGGACAAACATACAGTACACCTTATCCATATATAATACAATGGAAATAAAAATAAAAAAGGAGCTACACCTAAAGTCATCATTCTGTCACAGATAGAGAAGAACGTACTAAACCAGAGGTGTAACCTATTTTCTAATTGGTCTTCCCAGTCTTTTATATACTTCAAGTTATCAAAATAACGTAAAAAAGGACCCCATACATCATATAACTTGGACTTTCTTTCCTGCAGAGTGTATTTTATTTTGTCCAATTTTAAGTGAAACCATACATCTCTCAGCCATCTAGCGTGACAAGGAGGTCTAGACCCCTTCCAGTTTCTCGGTGTGTCTTTTAAAAAGGCAAAACAAGCTTTTAATTTTTATTTTTTTCAGGGGAAGATTTCAAGGCATTGCTTTGACTTCTTGCATGTTACACACACTCGTTGTTACAGAGTGTTTGCCTTAGGGAATTTCCATGATGCATCCTTCCAATATCCCACACAAGTGCTGGTTTTGCCTTATCTTTCATTTTAATTCCTAACCTCTGATTAACGTACAGTAGCTCCCTGAACTAGAGAAGAAAAATCTCTTAGAAATAGTGTCCCATCATCATCATGCTAAGTGAGATGAATGTTTAAATGAAGAGTGTGTTCTTTATATGATTATACAGTACGTGTGCAGTGGGTTACCTCTGCTCCTCTGGTCTCCTTACAGGCTGAGCTGCTGACTGGTTCCTCAGTGACTGGTGTGGAGGAAGCACATGGGGCCGGTCAGGAGCTGCTGAAGAGAGGCTGTGGGTCAGTCATCATCACTTTGGGACCCCAAGGGTGTGTGGTTCTCAAGGCACAGGAGCCTGCATCAAAGAAACATGTTCAAACTGCTGCAGTCACAACAGTGGACACTACGGTAAGCACGATGCATATACAGTATATAATATAAAAAAATATATAATAATATATATTTTTTTTTTTTTTTTTGCAGTGAAAAAAAGTGGAAAGAGAATCCTATATATATATATATATATATATATATATATATATATATATATATATATATATATATATATATATATATATATATAACTGTCTGTCTATTGAGGAATGTCATTTTGTGTTTTAAGGACAGCATGCAAAGAAAAATAATTCAGCAAGTGGATTCAGCACATTGAAGCTTGTGAAAACTGAGCCAAAGCAATTGTTAAATACCAGGCCTGTAGGGGGGGTGGGGGGGGGGGGGTTCAGGTGGTTCGAAAGTCCCCCCCACACACACACACTCACTGCCAAAAAGTTTGTTTTTCTTTTTGTTAATTAGTTTTTTGTTGTTTTAATGATCAATTGTCTTTTAAAATAACGACGGCCAATAATTCGAATACCCCTCAATAGAAAATGACCTAAGCCAAACCGAAGCCCTAATCTTCTTAAAACTTCTGTTAATGTGTTAACTGGCACGCAACATGTAACAACCTAACGTCTAATGTATCAACAATCCAATATAAAAAAGAAAAATTGGCATGAATAATCTGACAAGGAATGGTGTGACATAAATTGTATGTCACGTAACTTTCTCTCAGAATGTTCTCTAAAGCCTCAGCTATGCTTGCATATAAACTTGCCATGCAATTGCCTTTAATCACCAGAAGAAGAAAAAAAAAAAATATATATATATATATATATATATATATATATATATATATATATATATATATATATATATATATATATATATATAGGATTCTCTTTCCACTTTTTTCACTTCTGGCATTTGCTGGGCTAAAATTCTAAAAAGAATTACCAGAATAAATAAATAAATAAATGTATGTATGTATATATATATATATATATATATATATATATATATATATATATATAAAAAGTGAAAAAAAATCTCATACAACATATTTATTACAGTGAAAATATCAAATCACATTTCAGAGAAGCTTGAACCACAGAACGCTACGCTAGCAGCATGGCTCTAGAGGGGAACTATCACACTTTTTTTTTGTAGGCCTGACAATGTTAATCAGCATGTTAGCATTGTCACTGTGAGCATGTTAGCATGCTGACGTTAGCATTTTCACTCCAGTCACCATGGTACAGCCTCACAGAGCTGTGAGACTCTTAGTCTCGTTTTAATCACCAGTTCATTTCTTAACTATGTTTTCAATTATGTCTGTGTTTAGCCTATAAAATGTCAGAAACCAGTGAACATGCCCATCATGCCTTTATCTTTTGCTTGTTTGTTTTTTTTCCCACCAACATCCCAAAGCCTGAATATTAATATTATTAGTTTATATATACTTTTTAAATAGATAATTATTAATAGTAATTACAAAATTATTTCCTTGAAGTGATCCTTTTAAACATTAAGTTTGACTATTTAAACATTGTCCACATGTATTTATCATTTCCAGAGTAGGTTATGACTGAGGAGAAGGTGATAGCACCCATGATGAAAAAATGTTTTTAATGGAAAGTTATGTAAACCAGCCCACTCCTCACCGGAAGGAATATCTTTAAAATTGGTCTTTTCAGCAATAACAGAGGAACATATTATTGGTCATTACCTCCATAACAAAAGATTGCCACGCAGAACTTTTATCTTCCCATTCATCATAGTCAAATGAGCTCCTGGTACTCTGATATCTGTGTATTGCTCAAGTGGAACGGTGACCACCGGCAGTTTCCTTTCCTTAAAGGACACCTCTAGTCTTTTAAAAGAGGCCAGCTCTTGTGACTCATTTCACACCGGCCTCTGTGGCTTGTTTTCGTCACAGAAGCCTCGGCTACATGTTTGCGTTTCCTGTCTCTGAGGGTTCTGTGGGGCCTGTGTTCCCCCAACCGAATACGTCATCTCACAGAGGTGTTAATCACCTCTTTGTGCTTGCCAGGTTTGATTAAAGCCTTTTAATTGTTTGTGTAATGGATTATTTTTACTGAATAGTTCCCCTAGGGACTTTTATATTGTTATAATTTCCAAATGCTGTTAATCATGAATCATTGTGAAAAAAACTGGAGTATAACGATTACAAGCATGCAAAAAAAAGCAAAGGAGTGAGTGAGTGAGTGAGAGTGTGTGTGTGTGTGTGTGTGTGTGTGTGTGTGTGTGTGTGTGTGTGTGTGTGTGTGTGTGTGTGTGTGTGTGTGTGTGTGTGTGTGTGTGTGTGTGTGTGTGTGTGTGTGTGTGTGTGTGTGTGTACTTGTTTTACTATATTTGTGGGCTCCAAAAACCGGGAAATACAGTATACTTGTGGGGTCTGCACAGCCTTGTGGGGCCCAAAATGCTGGACCCCACAAGGTTAAAGGGCTGTTTGAGGGTTAAGACTTGGTTTTAGGGTTAGAATTAGGTTATGGTGAGGGTAAGGGTTAAGGTTAGGCATTTAGTTGTGATGGTTAGGGTAAGGGACTAGGGAATGCATTATGTCAATGACGGGTCCCCACAAAGATAGTGAAACAAACGTGTGTGTGGGTGTGTGGAGCTGAATAATCAAATAATCAACTAGTTGCAGCCCTAATGCGAAAGGAACTGCAGCTGAGCTAAACAGCTGCATCTCCTTTTTTTTTTAAATCCCAGGTCACTTTGGCATTTGAAGAATAACCCTCCTGTTGTCCTCGAGTCAAATTTGACCCATTTTCAAAAAGTTTCTATATCACAAATTTGGGTTTATTTCAACCAAATTGTAAAAAAGAAAAAAACAACGTGGATGGTTCCATACAACAATATAAAGTAAATTATCAGTTACTACTTTAATTGAATTTGGGTGTGAATTTGAAGAAGAAAAAAAATGATAAAAGAAAGTTGAAAAAAATCGTGAAAAAAAGTAGAAAAAGGGCCAAAAAAACTTGGATAAAAGTGGAAAAAAAAGTGTTGAAAAAGACCAAAAAGTTCAAAAAATTTTGACCCAGAAAAACAAAAAAGTTAAAAAAGTTAAAAAAGTTGCTTGTTGGTCAACGAGAAGACAACACAAGGAATAAAGGGCTTGACCTCCTCCGTGCCTCTACATTTCAAAGCAGACACCCATAACTACCCTTATTCACCATCTTCAATTTCCCCACTTCCCAGTAGCCCCCCAGGAGGAACTTACCCACCACCCCTATCCTCCCCCTTCCTCTCCCATGACTCACCTCTTGGGCTTGCATCAGTCAGCAGAAAGCTGTGGTTGGGCCTGCTGCATGTCCCCCCCCCCACCGCGCACACACACACACTCTCTCACCCCACCGCTTCTGTTCTTTGATGGGCCCATAAATTCTGTGGTGTTTAACTCTTTTGGACATTATAATCCCTCTTCCAGTAAAGCCCTTTCTTTTCTTTTTTTTACTGGAGAGAAAAAAAAACAAAGAAAAAACAGGTTGTTATCAAGATCATTATTCACTTCTTTGAGCTTGTTCTGGTAACACAGGCCTCTTCAGTTATGGTTACCGCTCCTGTTATTACTGCTTTGATTGTGTTTTCACTAGCAGTGGTTACAGCAATGTCTTTTGAAAGATTGGCTCCAGACCTGTCATCACTGGGCTTTATGTTTTTTTTTTTCTTGCTCTCCAGTTCGACTAGTATCGGACTGTGAACTGAGGCCGCATTCTAGGCTGCGATTCTTCGATATCAACACAGTGAGTCACTTGCGGTTTCTCACTATTTTAGCTAGGCTACTGTTCAGCTGGGCGCCGCGGGTGGCATGACCCCGCTGATAGGAACAAACGCAAATCCAGCTTTCTGCCATCTACCATTCTTATTTGGATGCATTTCGGCACTTTGTTTCCCAGATGGAAAATGTGTCTTTGACCGATCTAGCTTGGTTAATGATGTGCCAATATGGCTGCTAAATCATTAACCACTGTAACTATTTCATCATCTGCTCCTCCCACAGCTGTCTGAATAACACATTTTACGTGGCACGAGCAATTATGGGCAGAGTCAGGGTCATTAGTCTAGATGAATAAGTAAATCCACTCATCTACTGTGGGTCTCCCCCATCCCTCCCCCTGAATCCATTTGTCTCCCTTTTGTCTTAAATTGAGTACAGGCTTCCCTCGCTGAGATCAGAGCTTTGGCTTCTTTTGTGGACAGTTAGATGAGGCTATAGCACACACACACACAAACACACACAGCTAGTGCATTTTAGCCCAAGCAGGACTTGGGTGGCCTTGGTTTCCACTGCTCCGGGAGGTCCACTGTGTAGGGCGAAAGGTAGACAGTGCTGTCTAAACCAGACATTACAGCTGTACGGTGGGTCTGGACTGTCAAATTATTCCCAGTCTTCTCATATGACTGGAGACATGTAAGGACCATTTGCATGATTCCTTCCTGGAAGCCAAAGGTAAGGGAATACCTCCTGAGCATTGCATTCCTCGACCCTGCAAACTGTAGGTCAGCATGACACAATGAAAAAAAAAAAAAACTGCCACATCACCATGTTTTAATGGGCTGCACATGCTACGGCAGCTGCTGTTAGGCCCAGTCCTCTGCCAGTGCAGTCACGTCGATCAGTGTTATACACAAAATGGTGAAAGAGGACTTGGACAAAGCACTGCGGATGGATCGAAGATGCAAGAGCCCTAATTGGTCTTATTAAATGTGTTTTTGATCTCTGTACCTTTTCCCCTCTGTACTTAAGACGAGTCGTCTGGTCGCAAGTCTTACTGGAAGCTTCCATACGTGGAAGCCGCTGTGAGTTATCGCTGCCACTTTAATTCATTCTCTGGGTGCCTTTCATTGACAAAGGCTGTAGGCTTCAGGAGTTAATGGCACATGGGAGTCAAGATCGCAGGAGGCCTCAGGGTGAGAAATACAGTCACAGGTTCTGGAGGCTGGAAAGGTTCAGCGGCCGCAGCAGACTCATAACATGAAAGACATGCCTTGTGGAGCCCGTTCTGAGATCAGCTTTTTCGATGGGTTCTGTTTTTGTTTTGTTTTTGTCTGTCTTTGGTGCTTAGCGCTCATTGCTGTGGTGTTTCTGCACTGCACTTTACAAAGATCACTTGTCAATCAAAGCGTGTGGGCGATACGGTTGCCTTTGTCCCTGAAATTTTCTGTTGACGGACTTCTGAGTTTCTGCATGCGCTCTTTTGTTTGTCTGTACAGCCATGGAGGTTAATGCTGCTTGTGTTAGCTATTCAGTTCTTCTTCTATTTATTCAAAACCCACACCACTAAAGCTGCTGTCAGAAGCATAACAAGAAGGTCACTTCCCCTGTGGTTTTTTTTTTTAGTGAAAGCCTACCAGATAACAGCAAATAGAAAGCTTTCAGTGGCTATAGTTTTGTCACTGACTCATGCTAACCAAGCAAAAAAATGAAGCTATTGCAGAAGAGCCAAACAATTGCAGTTCCTCGAATGGCCATTTGAGGCTGGATCCAAAAGTGAGTCAATCCCCATTAGTCTATATCCACGAAGGTTCCACTTCCGGGATTGCTCCGGTGCCGCCGGAAATTTCGCCAGATGTCCTTCTTTTCGGCCAGATATCCGTTACCTTCCGCTTTCTTTGTGTTGGACTATGGTTAACTGCTCCTCAGATCTCTGCAGGGTAAATCCAGACAGCTAGCTAGACTGTCTGTCTAATCTGAGTTTTCTGTTGCACGACTAAGCAACTTTTAAATGTACACATGAACAAACAAGTTCCTTCCTGATTTTGCAGCGGCTCCGTCCGGCGCTTAGGGCCATCCATGACGATTGTGATTGGTTTAAAGAAATGCCAATAACCCAGAGCACGTTTTTCTCCCATCACGGAATGCTGTGTGGACTAGCCAGACCCTCCTCCGCAGCGCTGTGGAGGAAGGTCTGGCAATGCAAGACTAACCCCCGTAGACCCCCATGTTAAAATGCCCAACGTTACAGCAGAATTAGACATGTTTACAGCCTGGTATAAATTAGCCCAATTAGAGCTTATTTTTGGCTCTTTAGAAACCTATGGGTGACATCACAGAGACTAGGTCCATATGTTATATAGCCTAGTCTTTGATTCTAACAAAATTCTATTTGAATCTGTCCTAAATGAGAAAAAATACGCTTTCGATCGATTGAATTAAACTGAACCAAAACTATAAAAGTTCCAGCAACATTTTCTGAAGTAGTTTAATTCACACAAAGCAAAAAAGTTCACTCTCTCTGTGATGGCATGCTTTTATTGCAGTGACACACAAACACATCAAACCGCAGAGAACTTCCTAAATCATACTTTAATTAGGTAAGCTCGCGGAGAAATCTGCCATCCTAATTTCTAACTTCAGTCTGAGTACCAGAGGAGAACGGGCAGAGGAACCGCACAGAGGTCAAGACGCGGCGGACAGAGTCGACCAGTAAGAGCATCACTGCTCATCCGCGGCAAGTGCTTGTGTCACTTGATTGACAGGCCTCCAGATCTAACCTTCACCAAACTGTGTCGAGGGCAGCGGTGGCGGGGCTGAAGGGGGTAGCACTTGTCAGCCTTGTTGAGCTTCATTCACTAGATCCAGTTGCATCACATGCCAGTCTCAGCAGAGGAGACATTAGTAAGACTGTGAAAGGTTGGAGGGTGGCCACTAACAGTCAAGTGACCTCAAGTTTAGATTTGGAACAGTGAAGTCTTGTTTCGTAAGTACTTCTTTAGATGTGGATTGGCTCACTTAAAAGGACAAATCCGGCACAAAATAAACCTAAAGGTTAATAACACGTGTACCGAGTCGACCGTTCTCTGGGATAGGTTTTCATGCTAATCGAATGTGACCAGTTTTAGCACAATAACGCTAATCGTCGGGGCCATAGACTGTATATAAACTGGACCAACAGATCCCGTTGCTCTGGACGGAGACCTGTGAAGGATATTAGAAGCACTTTTCCGGTGATGGCTGAGCGTTACTGAGCAGCCTCCAACTGAGCTCGAAGACGTAGATGTAACGTGAGCAACCTGTCTGAAAGTTGTAAGTCTTCTGGTAGCTGTGCCAAGAGAAATCTCAATCATTCCCAATCTTGCAGAGACGCAGAGCATAGGTATATGTAATGATATAGCACAGGCTAATTATTGCTAACTAAAATGCTAGTTAACATTAGTAATTCAACTTAAACAGCTAATGTAAGTCGAAACTGCCTGCGAGCTTCTCCTGTACTATATACGGTAATTCCTCTACTATGCGACAGTAAGTTGCGTGGTTATGACACAATCGTTAGCCTATTTTTACAAAAACGTCTGCTACGGAGCCATAATGTGAGGTACAAGGTAATGGAGCCTTTTATACATTGTCGTGTTTCTTTAGAAATAAACAATGGACAAATAGTCTTTAAACGCTTCAGATGTAAAGTTTTTCGCTGTCAAAGTGGCGCCAAAATGAATGGCAGTCAATGGAATGCTAACGGGAGGTGATGGCTTGGTAGCATCAAAATGGCGCCATAGGAGCTAAGCGTTCCTGGGAGAGGCTTACCCCCTTGGTCGGGGCACGTATACATGCGGGCGCCATCTTGGGAACGCCGTGCTTGAGCTATGTTACTGGTTACTGGTTGCACGGCGTTCGTCGTTTGACTGGTCGTGACTGTTTTCCCAAGATGGCGCCCACATGTATACGTGAACAGTACTGTCTTTATAAACTATATTTTTAATAAACTGTCTGTGTCATTAACCCCTAGGTTCATTTTGCGTCGGATTTGTCCTTTAATGACATAGTCATATAAAAAAATCTGGATGAGTTTGTAAAAGTAACCTTACTGATTAACAAGTTCACCTCGACGTAGAAGACGATAATGTCAGTGTTGCGTTGGCCAGCAAGTAACCAGAATTTGAGGCATTGCAAATTCATATACACACATAAACACATATACACTGTGAGATGCAACTTTTTGGAGTATGAGTCATACCCAATCATTATTCATTCAATAGTACACATTTATAATTCGTAATAGGAAAACACTAATTCATGTTAGTCACAGATTACAATTTTCTTTTACCTGCCGGGCTCTTGAGGACACTTGCAGAAATCTATACACCCTTTCAACTGAACCACATATTAGACCTCTCAAAGCTACACTTTGTATTGCCTCTTCTCGCAGCTTCTTTGAGCAGGAAATGGACTGAATAATTGCATCATATACTTACGTTAATTTTTTTTTTACCTTTATTTGTTCAAGGAAGGTTCACTGAGGGGAAGGCTCTCTTTTGCAGGAACACCCTGATCACATTCATACCTGGAAAGCTGCCTAGTACAACCACAGTCTGATCTGCTGGCCACTGAGCAGCTCCACTGGAGTGGTTGGGGTTACGGTGGTGGTAATGGGGGAGGGGAGGGACAATCGCTCTTTTTTACTTTTCCCTCCCAGATTTTATCCTGTCGGTCTGGTGATTGAACCGACGACCTCCTAGTCACACTTAGTAATAAAAAGTAAAACTATATAATAAATACCTCATTATACAAATTAAATATTAAAAATATTGTATCTACCTAAATGTTATTTGAATTCCCAATGAGAAAATGTAGCTTAATAAAACAAAAGTCTGATCAATTCCATTTAGGTTAACTCAATTATCATTGGTAGCTCACATTTAAGTTATATTTCAACATTAGGTATCCAGTATAACTTGATGAACTTATTTTGCCTCCGTAGTACGGGCCCAATTCAGGCACTGATTTTTTTTTTTGGTGATCTCCTCCAAAATAAATGTCATTTGTATAAAATTCTAATATTTTCTAAATATAAATAATGTCCCACCCTGAAGAGAATACAATTTTGAGCTTAATATGTTATTCTATTTTTAAGATGAGATTTGTCAACTGTCAGCAAAACAAATATGGACTCTTAGCAAGTTTAGCCCTTAAAGGTGCAGTAGGTAGGTACACTACATGGTACCTACTCGCCTTTTTTGGTTTTCCATTAAGAAAAAAAGTCCCTGCCAACAGGTACTTTTTCCTCCGTCGAGGTTCCAAGCGAGCTGATGCGATACCAAAAGATGACGGGAAAACCTGCAGACTACTGATTGGTCAGAGAGAATCGTCACTAATCACTGCATCATCATTGCTAGGGACAGACGGGGGTGTCCTGAACAAACCCGCCATTTTTAAATAGTTGAGCCTGCGGTGTTTTTTTTGCTGCCTCCAGCCACATACTGAGAATCAAAAACAACACACCTTCGACATTCTGTGTGTGTCGCGTTAGGTCGCGGCAGTTTTCTGCGGCGTCGCTATGACGACCAGCCATGCTCGCCTCACGCATGAGGCGGTACTAAATCTGCAATGGAAAGAGGAGGACGGGGCACCGCGGCCGAGCTGAGCTAAGTCGAGCAGGTGCCACGTAGTGGAAAAACGCCATAACTTTCTGTCATATTTGCTGAAACTGACTAACCCTTGTGTTGACCTCATGTCACATTGGCCCGTTTTAAATTTTTGTTTTATATCAGAAAATATGGGACGTAGAAATAAGCGCTGATGTGTAGAAGAAAAATGTAAAAATTTAAAACTTTGGAAAAAGCAAAAACAAATTGTGAAAAAAAGGCATCAAAAATGTCAGAAAAAAAATGTTTTTGAAGGTTGAAGGGAAGACAACACAAGGGCTAGTAGAACTCCAAAAACAATCTGGCTCCTCTGGCACCACCTACAGCCTGTAGTGTGATTTGCAAAAATCCACAGCTCCCTGTTGAGATGCACCATTCAGGGCCAGTGGGGGGTGTCTAACTGTGTGTCAATCACTGCTCATGCACACGCATTAATTCTCCCTTGTGGGAGGAGGGACTTAGGAGACAGTTTTGGGCTTTAGCGGAAAGGGGGGAGGGACTGAGAAGTTGTCGATGTTCAAATTTTTTGGCTAAGTCCTGGATCTTCCCAGTCCTACCTACAGCGCCTTTAATTTCAGCCCCACCCTTTTGGAGTCTGACTAGACAAAGGTGGTTGTTTTGGCAGAGATTTGGTTGTGGATTACTTGAGTGGCAACAGGTGATTCAGAACAGGTGATTAAAAGAAAAATGAGACGAGGCATGTGCAAAAATGATGTATGGCCATAAACAAGGACTGAAATGTTTTATTTTCTATTACGTAATCTATTTGTTAAAAGCGGCCCTATGCTCCGTTGGTCATCGGTTCCCAAGCATCAACCCCCACTCAAAAAGTGGTATCATCGTTTCAACCGTAGCGTGTGATCTGGGAGACGGGCCAGAGGCAAACCAGTGGGACTGCTTTACCAAAGCCTTATTTCCAAATGCTGGCCTGTATTGTGGCCCAGCCCAGCTACCAGACAGGAGACATAAACATACCATGGCTTTAAACATGGAAATCCACCGGGCCTGTGAAATGTTTCAGCTCTGATCTCACTCTTTCCAGCACCTCTCCAGGAGTCACACCAGTGGCGTGCAGTGGGGGTGGGGTGCAATAATGGCCTTCAAATGTCAAATCAGAATACTTTTTTTCTTCCTACATTGCTTGTCTCTATCATCTGGTTGAACAAAGACTTCCTTAAATGAAACCAGTTTAGGTGCTTGTAAAAAAAAATTAAAATTATTTAAAAAAAAATAAAATAAAAACAGTTGTCTGGGCCGTGCCCTCCAGCCGCTAAGGACCCTGTTTGTTTCCTAGTGCCCTGATGACAGGGCATGGCCCCCTCTGCCAGGCCGGGGTCAGTGCTAACAATGTCACTGAATCATCCCAGCACAACCGACAACCTTATCCCTGACAAAAGGGTTACTTTGAGGTTGGAGGGTGAGGGGAGGGTTACAGAGGTGCCGCGAAGAGAGTGCAATGAACTCTTTTGAGAGCCGCAGTGATGAGTAATGGAGCAGGCTTGTGAGAACCAGCGTTGGGGGGGGGGGGGGGGGGGATTTGCGGTTAAAACATGAGTGTGTCGCCACATTCCATTGGGCCTTTTCCCATCAGCGAGCCCCCTCCAAGGGCGTGGACAGCACATTCCATCTCTATCAATAGATGGGGGAAAATGGATGGTTTATGTGTTAAAAACAGATAGCCAAAACCAGAGCTGTTGGCAGTTATGGTGAAGTCACTGACACGTGATTAAAGCAGCAATGTGCAATTCAGCTGAATTTTGAAAAGCAACCACTAAACCCAGTGGATTTTGTTTGTTTGTTTCAGTTGTGATTATCAAGTAGTTTCGGAATAAAATACAAACAGTGGTTAATTTGCTTGTTAGCAACAATTTGGGGAATTATACAGTACGTCATAGGTAGCAGTCCTTTTATCATAATCCAACAGATAATAATGCACTTAACACGTTTGGTCTTTCCTTGTACTTCGGTGAAGAATATTTGGTGTGCTTTTCTAAATATTTAAGGATGCCTTGCAACAATCATTATGCATTTAAGATTCATCATGAGATAAATTAGACATACACATAATGTATCATTCTGCTGGCATTATGAGGTGTATGTATACGAGTATATGATATGACTAATGCCTGTAATACAGAAGTTTCTCTGAAAGAGCTGACTGAGACACGCTTTTACGCAAGGTAACAATTCAGTAACTCATTTAAAAGTAGTGGAAACTTCAGGCAGCAACACAAGACTTGGAAAAAAAAACAGCTAACAAATGCCATAGCACCCCCTACTGTTGATTGTTTTATGAATTGAAAAATGTACCTTCCCATCTTTTTATATTTACCTAGTGTTTCTATACTCTTCTCAATACAGTATGGGACATTTTAAAACGGTAAAGCGTCATATTTTTTAATCCTATTTTTCATTGTTTGTCATATTGCTCCTCACATTGCAGCCTACTCAGATTGGATGATTCTGCTGAGCAGAGCACAGCTGTAGAATTACACAGTGGAACGGTTTGAACCACAGGTGGAATTTAATAAAGCATTCTTGTAATATTGTTTCTTCCCAGGGTGCTGGAGACAGCTTTATTGGAGCACTGGCATTTTACATGGCTCATTATCCCACAATGCCTCTGGAGGAGATGGCCCGCAGAGCCAATCAGGTAGCAGGAGTGAGCGTGCAGGCTGTTGGCACGCAGACGTCTTACCCCTTCAAAAAGGACCTACCAGCTGAAATGTTCTGAGAGCAGCAAATCGACAAGTAGATGCCAGTATTAATGGACCGAGGCTGGTATGGTCTTATTGACCTGTGGACACGACTGTCATATGAAATGAGCAGCTTTTGAGAAATCCAAGAATGAAGAATGTTATGAAACTACTGATAACGATTTAACCAATGTTCTTTCAATACAACGCTGTTCATGACTTCAATTTGACCGTCAATATAACATTTATTTGTTAGTGCCTATGTGATGACACATCTACTTGCAGACAATCTCAATCATTTGAACCAGTTTAATAATTGACAAACATCTTAACGCTTAGCTTGTACTGCACATAAATGACTTACATTTAATTAGCCCAAATAGATAACTTCACAAATGGTTTCATTACATGTACCGGGTTCATTTATGAAGTTGCAAAACACTTGACTGTCAAATCAAAGACCCTGTATAGCCCACTGAATAACATCTCTTTTACACGAGTCGTAGTGTCTTGTTAAAAATGTTGTCATAACTTTCTTGATGCTCAGCCGTGGGTTTGCGTCCTGCTGAACTGGTGCAGTGGGGAGAGTAGAGGCATTTTGACAGATCCCAGAAGAAATCCACTGACATGTCAGCCAGCCAAAACGTACGAAATGTTGACTGACGAAACACCTTGTATAATCCACGACGATAAAAATAGTCAGTTTAAACCGAGCAGGTTTAATGTTGTCCATATATTTGTGCTGTATTGTTAAATTGATTTGATCTTCCTCTTCTCAAAGAATAGGACATGCTTGTTCACTGCAAAGACAGAAAGAAGATTTTGAATAAAAGTGACAGGGTCTGGACATAAAAACAATACGAAGACTACTTATTATTATTATGGAGAATGGGTAGCCATTAGGGCTGCACGAAAGGAGGACACTATCTAACCGTGATTATTTTTGACTGGTATTGATCATTTTTGTATCATTATTCTCATTTTCATTGAAATTAAATTGATTATAGTGTGATTTTAGTGAAGATCTGTACCAAACAAACAAAACATGTATTTAGTCTGTAGGATACAATTTGTAGGCTGGGACATCTCTGAGGCACCACAATACTTCATTCAGAATGGTTGGACACATATTTTGCCTTCAACAAATACTGTATTGCCCTTACAATTTGGATATTGCACTAGTCCATATTGCCATTTCAATAAAATATGATTAATGTGCAGGCTTAGTTTGTTCCTTTATTTTTCCAGCATGGGTTAATGCTTAATAAAGGGTTGTAGTGTATATGTTACACAAGCAGAGCATAAACAACTAGTTATGCATATCTTACCAAATGGATCATGTTTGCGCAGCACCAGTTTCTCTCTGAGACGGTTCCTCTTCGTGTTGAAGAAGTAGCCTGTCCCTGCAGCGCTCATCATCTGCACCAAGACGGTCCTGAAAAAAAAAATAACTTTAGTGAACTACACAGTGACTGCATTTCTGCAAGTACAGGGTATTTTGGTATTTTCTTGCTTGGGCTATCCTGGGACCAATGATACAGCTAAACCTTAACGTTAATAATTCTTACACTTACTTTGATTTTGCCTTGGCCACTGAGAAAAAAAAAAAAAAAAAAAGCAGAGGGTGTATTAAAATCAGGCAGATTTTTTTTCAATGACTTTATTGAGAGCATTTGCAGTTACAAACAACACATACAACTATACAAATATTATGTATGAATGCATTCACCTAACGTTACGTGAAAGGGTAAATTGGCTAGCCGTTAAATCAAGTTAACCGTTAATATATAACGTTAGCTATAGAACGTTACAATCACAGATGCTTGCACGGCTTCTTACGGAATGGGGATACGGGTGATGTGTAACTAGCTCTGAATGGCTTACTGAGAAAGCTTATTTGTTGCTCTAGCTGTCTGTATGGTGTCTTGTTGACTTCTGTCTGTAAAGTTGAACCTGTACTAATGTCTTGCAGTTTCCTGTTGCTCAGGTCTAAAGTCATCTGGCCAAAAGACTAGCTACAGTTGAAAATTAGCCGGCTGGCTAACACTGGCACATTTACTGAAATGTTAATTAATGTGTTGTCCTTTATAAAATAAAAGAATAAGAATAAAAACTGAGCGTGACAACGTTTAAAACTCACAACACTTCACGTTGACAGCGCCACACAAAACAGTTAAACACAAGCAAGTAGATGCAAAGTTATAGACAATGTCACGTTAGATAATGTTGACAACACGGAGAGCTAACAGCTAACATTAGCAAACTGACTGGTTACTTTAGCTAGCTAGCTAGCTAGCTACGTTTGAGACAGCCCGGCATAGATATGCACGCGACTCTATAACAATAAATACATATATTAAAATACTCACAATTTGCAGTGGTAAGAAACATTTTGTAGACTTTAAACCTCTAAGAAGACAGAATTATAACATAAGTATTTGCAAAGGTAAGTCACATTGGGAAGTCTGTACGTCCGGTTTAACAAGCACTTCCGAGTCCCCTTAAAGGAGTAGCTACAGTATGCGTATATATCACGAAACCAGTCTATGCACAAACACTATTATATAAATTCATAACCTTTTCAGCTATATGGGCTTGTTTTTTTCTGCCTGCTGCACCAAACAAGCCATTTTCCGTATGTACAGTAAATCCAGCTATTCTCACGTGTTACTGAAACGTTGGTTGTAAAAGTAGGTAGACTTCAGCTATGTGCACACAATCACTTTTAGAGAACTGTCACATCCAAAGTACAAGTAAGGGTCTCAGTGCAAGGCACTGTGAACTTGAGGTGTCTTGAAATTGAGGTGAAGTAGTCATGAAACCTTGGAAATGAAGTTGTGTCTTTTCCCTATAGCGCCAAGACATCATCAGTCAGAATCAGAATCAGCTTTATTGGCCACGTTTGCGTAAACAAACCAGGAATTTGACTCCGGTTAATCTTTGCTCTCTAAGTACAACACTCACTTAACATATAAAGAATAAAAACAGAATGACAGTAAGAAATATTTAAAAAAAATACTGTTAAGTATACAGTATAACACTACAATAAAATTTAATTTACAAATTTACAAAAAATATACAATAACAAATTAAAGAGAGGGAAGGAATAGTGCAATATCAGTCTGAGATTTAAGATTGTCCAAGTCTGTGAAATAGGTCTTCCACGTCAGAATATTATGTGTTAAACTGTAGCCAAACAGGCAAAGTTGTGTATCATCTGCCTTTCTAACAGAGTTTCACACTCATCTGGATGTACATTTAACATAGTCACAGTAGATGTAAGATGAATTGAATAGTGTACATATGTGCATTTAAAGGGGACTGGAACAGGTCTATGCAATCTGATTATCTCAAAAGAATGAGTGCAGCAAATATTCAATGTCTGCTTGCTCATTGCTTCTGGTCATTTGCAGGTTGTGTGTGTTTCAACATTAAAGGTACTGCTACTAAAGGTCTGTGCTGAGAGAATAAAAAAAGACTAATATGATGATTGAGAGTGGAGGAGGAGGGTTTTTTTCTGTCTTGTATACAGCCAGTTGGAGTGTCTCCATTTTTATCCTACCAGTGTCTAAACAAACAATCTGTCTCTTTACCGCAAAGAAGCACTGAGTTCTTTCAGTACATTTTTCTTGTTCTTTTGCAGTTAGACATTGGCTGTTGCCATGAGAGCAAATGATCATCTGGTAATGTTATATGACCAAATACAGTTGTGGTAATTTCCCAGTAATATTTGCAAGAACATGACCTCATTGTCTCCAGTGGTAGTGCCATGCTTCAGTCTGTATTATATCTCTATTTGAATTTGTTGTTGTTATATTCTTTGGTCAGTATTATCATTGTAAGGCCCAATTTCATACCTGATTTTACAGAGTCATCGTTATTTTCCACCAGTCTTTCATTTATTCACTTTTAGTGTATGTCATACAGCCCATCTGTCTGTATGTCATCACCACTCAGGAAGAACAATTCCTGAGACAATCAGAGTAAGAATAATGGCTTATTTTCCTTCACAGCCTCTCTTTAAAAAAAACAAAAAAAAAGGAGATCCAGTGAGTATGCGACACAAGGTCCCACTAGTGCATAGATTAAATGATAACAACAAACTTAAGTGAACATGTACTAATGAGCCCAAATGGAGCAGCATTGGTAAACCCAGTGGGGGAAAACCATGCATTGAAGTGGAAGTGAATATGGATGTTATTGGACAGGCCGAGAAGCGCTGTAACCAGGCAGGGAGCAGCTGTCAGGATGTGAGTGGAGGAGCTTGCGTCACTAAGGGATAATTCTGAGAAGGAGGCTGAGACCACTAGCTCCAGCTTCAGCTCTCCTCCTCCTCCACCACCCCACCCACTCAGCTCTCTCCACAGCCACTCCGGACGTTAGCTACTCTTTCCTTCTCCCACTTCATCGCGCTTATACTCTTCAAACTCATATGCTCTTTCTCTTTATTTACAACCTATTATTTACCAGCTTCTGTATCACTTATGTGCTCAATTCTATTTTAGACACTTGAGCTCAGGTTCTAATCCAAAGCGGTTTACAGTGAGTGAACAGGTATAGTTCAGTGTCTAGTCAGTTTTGAGATGTGGCAGTTTATTATCAAGAAAACAATTGAGGGAGAAAATTCAAATCAAATTTGAGCGGTAACTAATTTACAAGTTAAAATCGAAAAGCTTGTAAGGACAGATGTGTTAGTGCAGAACGAGTTTTGACAGTGAGAGACCTGGCTAACATTTTTTTGATGCTTCTAAATGAACCAAGCACTGCTCCAACTTGCATGTGTTGCTCACTGCTCTGAATGGTTGTAGGCCATGTTTCATTTCTCTGATTGGTTGTAAGTTGCGTTACGTTGCTCTGATTGGTTGTACGGGACGTTACGTTGCTTTGATTGGTTGTAGGGGACGTTATTGGCGGGGATTTGCTATGGACAAAATACACACAGCCATACACTGGTAAGAGCAAATTTAGCAATTAAACCATGTATCCAGCTAATTTATATACTGTGTGGACAGTTAACTTCAGTTAATAGTTGCGGGGTGCAATTGTTCCACCAAAGCAAGTTCTTTCCCAAGACCATTTTGCAGAGGCGCCGTCTCTGCGTCCAGAGCTTAGCGCCGCCCAATATGATTGTGATTAATTTAAAGAAATGCAAACAACCCAGAGAGTTTTTCTTCTCCTATCCTGGAATGTATGTGTGGTGTGACCATACAGTACCTGACTCTGCAGTGCTGTGGATATAGTTCTGGCAATGCAAGACTATTCAGACACAATAACATTGGAAAATAGGGTCCAGATTGAACATACAGAAATTCCCCTTTAAGATAATCAATACTTTGGGGTGTTAAGCCATGTAACTACATGAAAAGAAATGGCAAAATCTTAAAACTCTTCACTGTACAATGTGGCATTGATGCATTTGCTTAATTGAGTGAAGTCTAATTGAATCAACAACCAAAGCACAGCTGGCTGCATCATGTTTCCTAATGTGGATTTACATGGCTGATTATTATTGATTATTGATATTTTTAAGCATGCATGTGCACAGCTCCACAAAACACCTGCATATACACAGGCACACACAAAGACACAGACATCCTCCTCCAAAACAAGCCTCAACTCGCATTTTTATTAGTTGTCACAACAACAGTTTGCTCTTCTTTTGACCTAACAACCCCATCGTGGTAGGTGACACGATGACTCACAGACACCACCACAGTGGTTCACAACTCCCCAGCTTGCGTCAGCACGATGCCCTGTTAAATATTATTTAAATGATGGGGGAAAATAACAAAAGGTTATTTCATAGAGTAGTTTTATCCCTTCACTTCACCAAGTCCATATCTTTCTGTAACAAATCTGGTTTGACCTATAAAGTAAGGGAGGAATACCCCACCTACAAACATCAGAGAAATGATCACTTGTCGTACAGTGGTGTTCAGACATTATCGTTACTATATACACAGTGGGTGCACATACCTGTAATGGGGAATTATAAGGAGATTATTTTATGCTTTAAGACAAACAAAATGCAACCAAAAAAATCAAAGCAAAGCTAAAAGACTAAACAACCCTCACAGTGCAACCTTCATTGCATGCCACAGAAATAAAAGCCACATCTTTGGTGTTCTTAGCTCCACGCTTAACAAGCTGAGCTATGCCGGCCTGCGTTTGAGAATTTCTTAAACAATTGTTTTTTTTACAGCGTTAAGGCTAGACAGAATGCACACTGGACCCATTTTGGATGCTCAGTCAGGTGTGACCAGCTCCCAGTTAGACGGTGAAGGGGGAAATAGCTCAAATTATAGAGTTTTTCATTTCAAAGTTAATGGAATTTATATGCCTACATTCTCCGTAATGTTTCTTTCTGCAGGGCAAAATACTTCATCTCAAACTTTGTATCAACATCCAAAAATGACATGTTAATGCTTAAAAATTACAACACTGCAGCAGTAAGTCTTGTTTGGATTGTGCTCAACATGGCAGCTTCCAAAGTATCTTTGAATCATGGTGGAGCTTTCAACCACAAAGGGACTTGATCCCTCAAGCTGCTGATCTGATAAAGTCAGATGCCTTTTACCATCTCCAACTTTGCATCATTACCTGAAACTTAAACTCCGTGTTTAAGTGTTCATATTTTACAATTTTTTTCTTTTCCTTTATTGTGTTATATATATATATATATATATATATATATATATATATATATTTTTGTGCATTTAATAGGTTTACAAAGTGAAAAAGCCCAAAGTCCACCCCAAAGGGAGTTCCAAACAGCTCTATTGTAGTCCAGCCTTTACTTCAGAGACAAAGGCAGGTCATTTTGCGTCACTTTTGCTCCTGTCTAGGTTGTACAGCTGAGCCAAAGCCAGGGTTTGTTTTGGATCACACTAGCGTGCTTGTCAGGGCCCGCCCTACTCTGCTTCTGACTGGCTAGTAGTCCTTACCTAGCTACTGCGCATGTGCGACTCCCAACAAAGATGGAACAGAAGTGTGATGTCTCACTCTGTAGCTAAAACAGAGAGCTCAACACACAGGGGGAAAAGAGGAGCTGCAGCAATGTGCAGTACGACCCAAATATGGTGGGGTTTTTTATTTTTATTAAACCATGTAAACCTATTCTGGTACAACCTCTAAATACAATTATGAACCTGAAAATTAGCAAAAAATGAGGTCTTTAAATTAACATTACCCTTGGTGTAATGTTTGGCGCATTATTAGCACCACACCCAAACCATCTGAGATAACTGGCCTGCTTGTGATGAATTTTTAAACAAGATTTTTATTCCAGGAATATAACCAGTACAGAACGTACAGAATTGGACCAGTTTTGGATGGTCAATCAGGTGTGACCACCTCCTTGCTTGGCATTGGTGGAGGGAAATTAACTTAAATGGTAGACTGCAGAAATCACATGTGAAGGATATTGGAATTAATAACCACCTTCTCCAAAATATTTTTTTTTTGCAGAGCAAAATACTCCATATTGTTTCAAATTTTGTATTAAAGCTTAAACACTATTGTAGCATTAAGTATTGTCCCCAACTTTGCATTAAACATGCATGTATTTTGTTTCCCAAGAATCATGCATGAGCTTTCAACCACTAAGGGACTCGAATCCTTAATCATCTGATGTGAAGTCAGATGCCTTGTCCATTAGGCCACGTGGTCATAAAAAAAGAACATTTTTTGCAATTTAGAAGTGCCATGGTATAGCTGCTAAATAGGAGAGCTAACGGCAGACTGTTTTGCGAGCCAGTTAGCTGCTGTGAAAAGTAATAAGCTTAAATAGTAGACACTGGTCCCCCCACTTTGCATGTTAGAGTTAGTGGAATTAGGGCAGACATTCTTCATTATATTTGTGTCTGCAGAGCAAAATACCTTTCTATTATGTCCAACTTTGCATCAGAACCTGACACTCCAGATGCAAACACAATCATTTGTTAAAGTGCTCATATTATGCTCATCTTCAGGTTCATAATTGTATTTAGAGGTTGTATCAGAATTTATTTACATGGTTTATTTTTCAAAAAACACCATATTTTTGTCGTACTGCACATTGCTGCAGCTCCTCTTTTCTCCCTGTGTGTTGAGCTCTCTGTTTTAGCTACAGAGTGAGGCATCACACTTCTGTTCCATCTTTGTTGGGAGTCGTACATGCTCAGTAGCTAGGTAAGGACTACTAGCCAATAAGAAGCAGAGTATGAGGGCGTGCCATGCTAGCACATTGGCAAGCATTGTAACGTGTGTTACAAAGTGACGCATGTTCGTCTCTGAAGTAAAGGCTGGACTACAATAGAGCTGTTTGGAGCAGTTTTTGAACAGTGTTTTCTGTTGGAGATGATAAGTCCCTTTGGGGTGGACTTTAGGCTTTTTCAATTTATAAACCTATACCATGCACAACAAAGATATATTACACAATAAAGGAAAGGGAAAAAGCATAATAAGAGCACTTTAAATTCACATATCTGGTCAGTTAGGGGAATTGTGTTTTAAAACAAAATTGATTCCAGATTTAAACCGGGACAGAACATATAGTAGAGTGCATACCATAAGGCTCAGTCCTAACCGGCCGGTGTTCAAGTCCAACCCTGGGCCTTTTGCTGCATGTCTTGTCTCGCTCCTTTTTCCTCTCTGTTTCTGTCTGAATGAAAGTAATAAAATGTTTTAAAAATATATATATTTTCAACTTTCTGTACGAACTGGTGTTGTTAGATTTTCAAGATTGCATGCATCATGGATGGATTGTATATTTCCTGTTACAGAAAGTCCACTTGTATTTGTGTTAGAGGGTAAAAGCCACAGTTGATTATAATTGCACATTTAATGCTCAGGATCTCAGTAAGTCAATTTAGCAGCTCTCATAACGCTGAAATCAAGATGTGGATTTATATAGTTGTAGGTGGTTGATTTTGTGGACTTTTAGATCCTGTCATTATGCTTTTACACCCACATCCTTACTTACATTGCAACAATGAACCAAAATACATTCTCGCTTACCTAAAAAACCACCCTGGGTACTGTCAGTGTGTTCTCACATTCTGGCTCTAATTCATTATCTGTTCCAGAAAATGCTGCTTGATCACATCACACATTGGTCTTTGCTCTCTCTGGTACTTGTCTCTGTCTGTATATCTTAATCCAGCTGTCCAAGATCATTGTGAATTCTCTGCCAGGGTGGATCCTGTCTTTTAGCGTGACCCAGATTTGACTGTTCGTGTTCGGCTTGCAATGAGGAGATCTAATTTCTTGTTTACACTGCGCCACAAATCACATTTTTGTTTTGTTCTTGTGTAAATCCAGTAAAGAGCATTTGCATTTTAATGTGCTGCCTTAACAATATTCTCTGTGGCATTTATAGGGTGTTTTTATTATCATCATTTGCAACCAGAATCATATGCAATGCTTATTTAAAGGAGATACATACCAAAACAATAATAGCAGAATGGTCTGCATTTTAATTTTCTTTCCACTTGCGTAAATGGGAATGATTGTGTCAGTCATGATGTCACACACTGATGTGCATCAGGTCGCTATGGATACACCAATCTTGTCATAGTGAAGCCCTCAGATTGAATTTCCACATAAGCAACAGGCCTGTGAGGGTGAGCTTATGGTCTGAGAAGTTGTATCCAGTCAATACGAAATAAATAGCTTAATTCACATAACTGTTAATAATAATATTATTAATAATAATGATGTGTATGTAATAAGCCACACGTTCAAGTGTTGTCAGTGTTTTCTCTAAAAAGGCTAGAATTCTAATTCTAATTCACCATTTCACCCTGAATACAAATCTTTTCAGAATATTGCATAAACCTCTGAACATTTTCCCAAAGTGTGGGGCAAGTTTTCCTTTTCAAACCTAAACTGTCAGTTCCTGCTCTTCTATATTCAGCTCAGTCCTATATTTAGGCTTGATGATTCTACAATAGGCTGCTTCTTTACATAGTCATACTGATGACCACAGCGTTGTTAGGAGTAATGTTATAAAACAGGCAGCCAGTGGGTCCTCCACCCATCTGTTCTCTCTCCTCTGTCTCTATCTCTGTGTTCCATGACGCAAAGCCTGAGTGGGAGTGGACAAACCTTCTGCTCCCTGAGAGGACTGAGTGGGCCGCCGCCATCCGCTCTGTGCGCACCAGAGATGGAGGCAGAGAGGAAGGTAAATCGTAGGGAGGGGGAACATTTGAACAACAGGGAGTGGAAGCATGAGAGAAGGTGATTGATACAGAAAAGTCAATAATGGGGATAAATGGGGAACAGGAAAGAAGAGAGTGAGTGATAGCACAGATTGTAGGATGGGTTAATTGGAGGGAGATGTGGACGAGTGAGAAAATGCAGAGAGAAAAAGAAGGAGTGGGGAGGAGGAGGTGAGAGGCTAATAATGGTGTGATAACGATAGGAAGAGCGGAAGCAAGAGGAAGGCTGACAAACGAAAGGATCGGTCGAAAAGAAAAATATGAGGAATTAGAATGATAGGCCTTGAATGACATCTTGCCGGGAAATGATTCTGAGAACAAATCATTTTCAAATCAATCGATCAAGAATCAAACTGGTGACTCAAGCTAATTATCATGAGACCTGTGGGTATTGGCAATATTATTTTTCATGAAGTAACCCTAATACAAGTAAACATGGTCAGCTATGGTTTACACTTAAAGGGATAGTCAGAGTTTTTTCTTCACTTTACATTGAGCAGTGAGCTTACAGGATCAGTTGCTAGTTAGCATATTAGCTTTGGGTAAATGTAGAAAAATACTGTCTCATCTTTGTGCTCGCTATCCTTAGGCTACTATAACAATTTTTCATAAGGTCTTCATCAGTTCAAGCTAAAAAGAAAAAAAAACAAATTCATAATGTGGACCTTCTGTTTCTAACCTCAAGGCTATGAACATAGGTTAAGCTAAGCTGTAACAAACAAAATACCAACAAGACCTCCAAACCATATGACCCTAGGTTGTTTATTCCTGCTCTCTAATACGACCCATAGGAGCATTTCAGAAAGTAGCGCCCCTAGCGATGACAGGAAATACAACCCAGAGAAGTGTTTTCCGTTCTCATACCGAAACGTAACGGCTGCGGTTCTAAACACATCGTTAACTGTGTGCAGCTATCGCAGTTTGGTTAGGTTTAGGCAACAATACTTAGTTAAGTTTAGACATAATTATGTACGCGACACAGAATGTGACGTAGTTCTGTTTGCTCCGTAACGCGCCGTTTACTTGTAATTTATAAACGACACAGGGACACTAGCCTGGCTCCGCCCTCCTAAATGCTTCCACTCAATTTTCATTTTTTGGGTTTGTCTGTGTTTGCGGTATATTTGTGGGTTTTCTCCGGTCAAAACTTTACCGGTCGAATTAGCGAACAGAGGGAATGGCTGAGAATGACGTTGAGGTTGTGCGCTACTTTGAGTTGTAGTTCTGTAATGGCAGTGGAGTAAGATGCGAGCGAAGCCATTCGGTCCGTTGTGGCAACGCTGCCGAATATCCAGAAGTTAAAGCCCGACCAACAACAATATTTGCTGAGTTGTGTTGGTGGCCATGATGTTGTGGCCCTCCTCCCCACGGGTTCCGGGAAAAGTTTGATTTTCCAGCTCGCTCCGTTAGTGGTGAAGGAGTTGGCTAAGGCTAACGCTAGCGATGCTAAGCCGACGTCACGACCAAACGTTAGCGATTGGTTATGGCAGATCCAGAGTGGCTCTGGGCAGACCCAATAGTTTTAAACTTCAACAGAGTACCCGCCTTCAAGGAAGTTAACACTTGTCAATGGAGAGTGGTCAGACTCTCTGTACAAATGAAATGTACAAGAGTCTGGTAGGACGAGGCTACAGGGACAAAAGTCCTGTTTTGAAAAAAAAAGAGTAAAGTTGGCGTGCTGTAAAACCACGAGCTGAACAATGAGTTGAAAGAGCGAGGGGAACCGCATTTTGTGTGTACAAATTGCATCAACACTGATAGAGCTGATCTCTTCCTACATATTGTAACTATAGCACCTCACTCCCACCTGCAATTGATCCCAGCAAGTTAGCTGGAACAGAAACACAAGAGGTGTGGTGAAGAGGCAGTATGATGCAAAACACTTTGAATAAAACTCTGTCATTGGCTTTTGTAACTCTAGAAAGAGTCTTATGACAGTGGTCACTTGGTCATAGCAAGCAGTGTAGCCTACAGGGTGCAAATGAGTCTTATATATCTAGCCATATCATATTTTATCTATGTAGCTAATAATCAAAAAACATGCTATCTTACACAAGTTGTATCATTTTGTGTGAAGATACAGTAGGACTACCACTTAGTACAGCAGCATTATGTTAATTATTGCTATAAAATGAGATTGTTTTACATATAGGTGATCTTTAATGGTGTCATTTTCTAATCTACATTTCCATTTTTATGGTAATTTTAAAGTGGCAAGTGAAACAATAATGGCCCTCTTAGTGACCTCTATCTATTTCCTGATTCCTCCCTCTCCTCCTGCCTTCTGCCGCCTATCTTTAGCAACTCGATTCCCCTCGTGGTCCATCGGTGGCTATTTTATAATTTGGCTAAATCCAGCTTTGAGGTAATAAGTGACACCTTCTGTTTCCATGCTTCCGGTCGCTAGGCAACCTCAGCAATTATGCCACTGCCAAGAGAGGGAAGAGAGGAAGTAGCACCCAGAGGCCCCCTGCCTCTGTTAATCTTGGCCTCGGTCAGTCAGGCTTCATCCTCCATCTAAGTGCAGTGCTTCCATACCAAGCCAGTGACGAAGGCCACTGTAGCATGCTGTGTCTCCTACTGCTCTCATTAAATCAGCTCTTTCCTGTGTTATAGAGAGACGCATTTGGCTGGTAAGGACATCTATCAGTAACTCAGTGATTGCACCAAGACCCTCTGCTGCCCTCTGTTGTTCTTTACAGTTTAATCATGAATAACTGAATTGTTAAAAGATTATTGTTTTAATAAAAATATTCTTTATTTTTCTTTAGCACTCTTCAAAACCCAATTACATAGTGCTTCACACAAGGCAGTAAATTAATCAAATTATAATCAGAAAAGCAAATGGAGGACGTAAAGGCGACAAAAGACATTAACTGGACCACAGTCAAATAGGGGAAATTAATTCCAGTGATTTCAAATGAAAGAAATAAAGAGACAATTCAAGTTGAAATTTAAACTTGACTCAGGGAGCCATAGGCCAAAAGCTTAGTCCCCTCGAGTTGTAAGACCTTCGCCCGAGGATTATAAGCTATAGGAACAGGCTAATGTGGGACTAAAAGGTCAGAAATATAGCAAGAACCAGGCCACGAAGAGCCTTAACTCAATAAGATCCTTAAATCAATCCTAATAAATACTGAGAGAAAGTGTAAGGATTGTTGTGGTCACAACTCTTAGTTCAAGTGAGAAGCTAGTACTATTGCAGATGCCCCTGTATTATTGGAAATGATTAAGAACTGATTCTATTACACACAATCCTCTATCTTTGCTTTAAAGGTGCAGTAGGTAAGCCTTATAAAACTAACTTTCTGTCATATTTTCTGAAACTGACCCTATGTTCCAGTAGAACTACATGGCTCCTCTGGCACCACCTACAGCCTGTAGTGTGATTTGCAAAAATCCACAGCTCCCTGTTCAGATGCACCAATCAGGGCCAGGGGGGGGGGGGGGGGGGGGGGGGGGGGTGTCTAACTGTGTGTCAATCACTGCTCATGCACACGCATTCATTCTCCCTTGTGGGGGGAGGGGCTTAGGAGACAGTTTTGGGCTTCAGCAGAAAGGGGGGAGGGACTGAGAAGTTGTCGGTGTTCACATTTTTTGGCTAAGTCCTGCAGATTCGTTACTCAAACAAGCAAAACCAGTATAAATATATTTTACTATAAGGTAGTAAAATAAGGTCCTTTTGAAATCTGACTTCAGTAAAAGTACAGAAGTATTATCAACAAAATGTAGGCTACTTAAAGTATCAAAAGTAAAAGTACTATTTTACTAGTATATGTGTTATATTATTGGCAGTGGTTGAAGAAGTACTCCCACAAGTATTAACAGCTAAATGTACCTAAAGTACGTGTAAAAAGTAGAATGATCATTATGCAACAGAATGGCTCCTGCCAGTGTTATATTATATTAGTATAATATTGTTATTGATGCATAAAATGTCAGCAGCATTTTAATGTTGTAGCTGGTCAGGAAGGAGCTAAAACATGTTACAACTTTATATAGGCCTACTGTACATCATATTTCATAAATCATGTGTTTTCATGTAAAATCTCAATCTATCAATTTACAGCTGTCAGACACATGTAATGGAGTAAAAGGTACAACATTTCCCTCTGAAATGTAGTGGAGTAGTATAAAGTTGAGAATGAAATGAGCATCAGCTAAGTAAAATACTTGAGTAAATGTACTTAGTTACATTCTAAAAGCCTTACTGCTAATTAATGAAATAAAAAGGTGGTTTAGTTTACATTCTATGGAAATCATGTTTTTTTAAGCCAAGATTATTTATTATTATTATTTTTTTCTTTGGTGTTTTCCCTTTTGCCCATTGCAAATCTACAGTACATATGTAATTTATCATGGAGAAAATAATATTCTGTAATTGTACTTTCAGTGGCCAAGCTTTTTCACAAAATAAGTTCTACCAGCAATCAAAAATCAACTGCACTTTTTCAGGTCATCATGACCTGGTGGTGGATACGGATATACACCCCCCCCCCCCCCCACACACACACACACACACACACACACACACACACACACAATGATCCACTGTGTTGACGTAATCAGACAGCAATTTTACAATAATTGAACTTTTGAAACCGACTGCTGGACATAAATCAAGGCCGTGTTCCTGTAGATGAAATGCTGTATGTTCCATTCAGAGATTCGCTACACTTTGTTCCACAAGAATGAACATGACTGGAACAATACTCAAATAGAAACATGCTGCATAGGAAAATGTGCTTTACTCTAAAGGCCAGCATGGTGAGGCTCACATGTTATGGAAAAGGTTGCACATGTATATTTAATCAAATAAACATATTTTCTTTCTCTGTGATGTCATGTGTAAAGGTCAACATGGTTTAGGTCACAAGACCAAATTGTGGTCAAAAAAGCTATCTTTAGCAACTGTGTCTGTCACATATTCAACCTGCGACTTAGATCATTTCTCTTTTTTCCCCTCTATAGTCATCAAAAATCGGCAGTCACTAAGTGTCAAAAATCATTACCTCATGTCTTCATATGCTACCTCTGTGTATTTTGTCATTCCTGCAACCCACTTTGTTACTGCATAAAGGGATATTTCACTCTGGAAACACATGTGTTGCCTTTCTTTATCATTATTTATGACATCTGTGAGTCTGTTTGGGGTCAGCACACAACATGGTGCTGCTTCTTAATATGACATATGCTGTGTTTTAACATATTATTAGAAGTAGTCAATATCATATGTTGTTGTTTTCAAATTTTGTGTTATGCCAAAACAGAAACATAGATTTGTTTGACAGAGTAGCTATCTTTCAAATGTCTCAAGGATATTTATATGCATTTCCTCATGCAGATTTTACAGTATTTTGTGTGTATATTGATATGAAATTGATGGACCCTTTGCTGTATTCTGCCATTAAGATCCCCCAAATGTAAGCTATTTAAAGCAGATATAATCAACATTTTCACTGGGCATGCAAGCAGAATGTCTCTAGGGATAACAATGTTGACTCTCTAAAAAAACTAGCTGGAGAGTGGAAGTCAACATTTTAACCTATACTTAACTCAAATAGGTAAACCCTTACCCTAACTGTACTAAATAGGGAAAAATAGATTTGGTGGCAATTGTAGCTAAGACAGATTTTTTTACACCAGTCTGAATATCCTTCATATATTAAAGGTGAACCCAACCTAAATTAAGAATTCCAATATGTTATTTCAGTGGCCTAGGAAAGTTCAATTAATGTAATATTAGGCTACGTTCAGACTGCAGGCAAAGTGGCCCAAATCTGATTTTTGGGGGTCAAGTGACCAGGTCAGACTTCTTCAGAAGTAGTGTGAACACTCAAATCTTTCCCAGATCTGATTTTTTCAAATCAGATTTAGACCACTTCCATATGTGGTCCTGAATCAGACCCAGGTCTGATTTTTTTCAATGCGGCCGCAGTGTGAACAACCAAGGCGGATTTGATCTACATCGACATTTGTCACTGTGAAGCTATTCAGAATGCAGTCCCACCACTCCTGGCTTTGTCTCTGCATCCACACAGACCTCTGTGGTGAATTTGCAGCCATAACCTCGCAAAAGGCCAAAATAGCCAATTTGGCTCTCTTTCTCTTCATTCTTCTCCTCAGCACCTGCTCATTAATGTTACAGCTGCCATTACACAAACATTTTGAAATAAAAGCGAAAATGCTTACTTCCTCCATAACCTCCCTAACTTTAGTGCAACAGCGTGCTGCGTCTGATGTCATTGTTATTGTTCTTTTGCGCATGCGGGTCAGTTCGAAACTGCAAACAGTTCACACTGGAATCTGATATAGGCCACATTTTAAAAGGTAATGTGAACAGCCAAACAAAAAAATCGGATCTGAGCTAAAGATCCAAATTAAGCATTAAGACTTGCGGTGTGAACATAGCCTTATACTTGTTACATGTTTTATATTTATACCTGGATGAGCTTTATTCTATTGTGGTGTTCTCAGTTCTGAAAAGGAAACCATATACTCACAAAATTCCCCTGGCAGTTACACACTTGATGACATCCTAAATTTGAGTTTTAGCACTCTAGGTGTTGGATTCGGGAGAGAAATGTTCATGTTTACTGATATTTTTGGACTGTCTTAGACCATAGGAATAACATGTATGAATTCTGAAAATGGGCGTACAGTAAAGTTGACATCGCTAGTATTGTTGCACATGCAATGAACAATACAGCACAATTATTGAACATTTATCGTCATGCTATAAGAAATGCACTCACGTTTTGTGGGATAAGATAGGAAACATACTGGTTTACATGTGGTTTGTGTGAACTGTAGTTCAAAATATCCAAATTGATTAAAGGTGCTCATTTGATTGACTTCCATTCTTGATATGAGCAGGTATACTCCACACACATACTTCAAATGTGAATATACATCTGCAGTGGAGAGATTGCAATTTTAAACCATTTATTCCTTCATTCAGCTGGGGAATTTTTTTTTATCTTGTGTCTAAATGTGACCGTCATTCTTCCTGGAAGGGTGTGTTACCATGGGCCAAGTGCACTGTTGTGTAAACAATACCTGTGAAGCAAAGGGAGAGAGAGCCAGAGAGTGAGACAAGCATTGCGTAAGTAAGACTGTGCTTTGTGTTTTATAAAAACAGTGGAGAGAAAATAGCAGCCTGGGAGACTAAAAGTAACCTTTCCACCACAGATGGCCCCCACGCTTTCCGCCAGTGGGTCAGTGGGTGAGGGAAGAGTGGAGGGAAATGGAGGCGAGAAAAGAGGCTATGGCCATGCGCCGCTATCCAGGGGAGAGTGTGGGCGACGCGGGCAGCAGGAAAGAGAAAGACAAGGACTTCCAAGGCCAAGTGGGCCGAGGTTTGCAGTATACACTGCTAAAAAAAGACGTGATGACGCTCAGAGGTCAGCCGGCTGATTTGTCATCAGCTATTTCAGCATTGTTAAACAACTGACGAGGGAGAGGGAAAAATGTTGACATCACTGGTGCATGCTCACAATGCTTCTTGCCCCCGCATTCTTCCGATTGTGCAATCATCAAGGCAGAGAAATCAAACACTGTTTTTTCTGGACTTAAGGTTGTACCATATTTGGTAACCAGGACAAGACCGGGTCAAAGTGGCTGAATACTTGTGTCATAGCATCACCTTTAGGTGGTCTCTGGTCCTGCTTCTGGTCAGAGGTGTATCACCCAAGTCCTCCTCTCCTCTCCTCTCCTCTCCTCTCCTCTCCTCTGATCTGTGAATGTGGACCTGTCCTCTCTGAATCATAGTACAGTATCCATTCAAAACTTATACTGTAAATAATGCTGCTCCAGGCAACCCGTAACCTGTGTTTCCACAACCTTCTACCCGTGAAAGTGCCCTCGAACGGCAGTCAAACCCGTAACTCACTACCTGTGAACTCGTACCAGATCATTGTACTCCCAGTTACAGTTTTTGACGTCACACACACATAAACAACAATGGCGACCCCTGTTGATGCTATACAGACACCGGTGATTATAGAAATAGATAAATAAATAGAAGAAATAGAAATAGACATAAATAGACAACGTAAAGTAATTCCACACATTGTAATCAAAACGATACACATACGATTGTGTACTACTACAGGTTATGTTTATTAAATGAAGCCCAAAATATGTTGGCGACTAGAAATCGCTAGTATCAGCTAGCACTAGCTAGCGCTAGCTAATGTCAACGTTAGGTAGCAGCTACCTAACGCTAGCTGACGCTAGCTAGAAGGGTTTGTTGTGATTTTGCCTGGAACATTACCAAGTCGTGAGTCGTGACTTGAAGTCGTAACTTACGGGCAAAAAATTGTGTCTGGAACGCAGCATAAATCTCTCTTACCAGTGTTGTAGTGCTTGAGGCCGGGTCTCAAGACCACTTTTCGAAGGTCTCGTCTCGGAATGGACCACATTTTTACTCGGTCTTGGCTCGGTCTCGGATAAAGAGGACTCTGGATTTTATTTCAACACCGTTGACAGACTACAACTTCAGGGATATCACTAAATTGCTGGTGTATTGTCTGATTTATGTGTTAACATAATTACTGTGATTGGATGTAAAACTTCAACTGCTTCAAATGCAACCAATAACTTGACTCATTTCTAGTTTGAAATGTGTTACTGTTAACCCCCGTTCCCCACCCCCCCTTAACACGCACTTCCAAAGTGAATGTAGGTGACAAGAGACGAAGCTCTGGCTGTCTGGGAGATGTCAGCCAAATCGTTAGTAATAACATTTTATTCATTACATTTTTTTTTACACAAAACAACATCTAAAAGAAAACACACGGCAGTGGGTAAATTCTGCAATGTAACGCTAACCGACACAGTTGGGATTAAAGAACATTAATCTAAGTTTAAGTGATGCTGGCGAAGCTAGCCAGCAAAAGTTATCAATCTGTCTCTGTATCAAAACTCTTCAGGAATTTCCCAAAGTGATTTAGCGAATAGTACTAGCTACAAATGTTAGCTAGTTGTGTATATACTGTGTGTTTCAGTTGTTTGGTCTGGTCTTGGTCTGACTCAGTCTCCCCTAGCCTGGACCTACCAGACTCTGGCACATTTAATTTGTACGGAGAGTCTGGCCACTCTCCATTGACAAGTGTTAACTTCCTTGAAGACGTATACTCTGTTGAAGTTTAAAACTATTGGGTCTGCCATAACCAATCGCTAACATTTGGTCGGGATGTCGGTTTAGCATTGCTAGCGTTCGCCTTAGCCACTCCTTCAACACTAACGGAGTGAGCTGGAAAATCAAACTTTTCCTGAACCCCGTGGGGAGGAGGGCCTTGGCCACCAACAAAAATCAGCAAAGATTGTTCTCGCTCGGGCTTTAACTTCTGGATATTCAGCAGATATTCGCATCTTACTCTGCCGCCATTACAGAACTACAACTCAAACTAGCGCACAACCTCAACGTCATCGTTCTCAGCCATTCCCTCTGTTCGCTGATTGGACCGGTAAAGATTTGACGGGAGAAAACCCAATAATATACTACAAACCCAGACGGAGTACTGAGGGAAAATGAAAATTGACCAGAAGTACGTAGGAGGGCGGAGCCAGGCTAGTCTCGCACTGCCTTGGTCTTGGTGTTGTCTCGGTCTCGTTACACTCTGGTCTTGGAAATGATTTGGTCTCGGTTTAGGTGGTCTTGACTATAACACTGTCTCTTACATAGAGTGGAATTACTAAGACAGCAATGTACGGTAAATGACTCAACCTTGATTGAGGAAGAGAGAAACATGTCTGACTTTTTCTTCTGACTTTTGACAGGAAATGATTGCACCACCCTGTATTGCAACGCTAGGATTTAACAAATGGTGTATTTTTGTGTTAAGTGTTACAGAAGAATGAAGAAACACCTCTCACACCACACCCCTACTCCCTACTAACATGTCTTACTTGCACGTAGAAACTGCTTGACCTAAACTCTCCATGTTCTGTGCAGTATCAGCGAGCTGCCAGCAGAGAGCAAACAAGACTGCTGCTTACACTGTAGCTGCCTTTGCTGTGGCTGGCACTGGAAACATGATGCAATTTCCAGTGAATAATCTACAGTTAATCACTGTATAAAAACAAACTTTTACAGTACATTTACAATCAGTCAGCCACTCAACACATTCTAACTCCCCCAATACAACAGTGGTGTGTTGGATATGGGATTATTAACACTAACATGCTGGATATTTTGAAATAAATGTGTTCAGTCAAATAACCATAAAACGAATGACACCAAAATAGGGGCTGCTTATTCACGAGGAGGAACACGTCAAATCTGGGGCTCCCAATGGGGGGAGTCACAGCAATTTGTTTTAACATTTAACATAAACTGGCCATTTTTGAATATGGTTTTAATTTAATTCAAACGATATCCATTGATCAGAGAGACATTGAAAAAATTATGCATTTTCAGTGAAAGTGAGATTTTGAGAACACAAACAACTTAAAAGGTGTGTCTCAATGCTGTTCATGTGGGACATAGTTTACTTAATATAAATTTTTCCGCAACTCACCCTCAGTGATACACAAATTAAATGACAGTACCCTTATAAAGGCAAAAGACACAGAATAAAAACGATAAATATAGTAAATACAATAATTTTTAAAAGTCAGATATTGCACATTTGTATTTGCAGAAAGACTGCTATTGCACCATTATTTGTTAGTGTTCAGTTCTTTTATGGCACATTAGTAAAAACTGTTCATAAGTCGGGATGTGCAGGCCTACATGGACCTGTATCACTTCCCAGAGGGCAGCATGGTGTGAAAAGGTGATTTTCAAAAGAATAAACCATAATGCAGTGTTTACTTCTGGATGACCATCATCCAAAGTCCAGAGCTAATATTAGTAACAGTAACTTTAACTACACCATCCACCTCCACCATACCCACACAATGCCGTTTAAAGGATTTCTGACTCAATCTAGGATCTTTTCTTTGACGTAATCCATTTATTCCTTGCTTCTACAAGAACACAAATGCTGCCCTCTTGTGGCCAAAAAGTCAACACAAGAACCCATAAAATGAGTCGAGCAGCCTGTCTCTTAAATAATTTGACAAGGACTACATGTGATCATAACTATGATGTACTTTTTCTTTTGTCATGATTTTGTATAGTGTATATTTATTAGAAACACCTACACATGTTACACAGGATTTGGGTATTGTTGCTATATTCAGCGGTAAATTGGATTTGCGTTGAGCTTGTCCTGGAGCCAAGCCACAGGTTCCTTGGAAAGTTAACCAGGTCACTGACCAGAGGTGTTAAGTGAGAAAGCCTCTCACACGTAAACAAGGGAGCCAGAAGCTTTTAAAGGCGTAGCATTCTGTCTGTGTGTTTAACGGCAGCAGGGAGATGAGTATTGGAAAAAACAAGCTAAACCCAAAATTACTATAATGAATCTAACAGATTCATTTTACATTTACAACTGCAGGTTTTGGAATAGACACAACAATTGCTGGGTATGGTAGCATGAGCAGTGATAGCCATGGTTGAACAGACAACGAAAAAAGAGACACTTGCAGAAACTCAAAATGCTGTCAACAGAAAATCCAAGGTACGGTAAAAACATTACAGAGTTGAGAACACTTTCATCTAAAGAAAAAGTTCCAGTTATGTGCCAAATATGTTAAATTATTAAAAATGCTTCCAATTTGTTGTTGTTTTACCAAAAAAAAAAAAGATAACAAATGCAGCTACAGTGCACATGCATGCAAGGACATGCAAGCAACATATGCACACATGCATCAACATCTTAGAGTGGTTGCAAAGAATGACATCATTGAAACTGGATGCTCCACTTACACCAATTATACCTGACATGCTCTCCCTTCACATCTCACTCTGTCTCTCTGGTTTCATTAGAGGGTCTGGTTATTGGCAGCCACTGGAATGGCCAGAACACCACATGATGTTATGTCACAGGTCCCACAATGTACACACATGATAACATTTTTCCCCAATGACCCCACAATGTCTTTAGTTTTATAGATTAAAAAAAAGGTAAAGAATGAAACCTTGAGTGATAACAATCATCTTTGTATTCAGTCTTTGGAATAATGTAGGCTGTCTTTGATGCAAAGTAATTGTGAAAATCTACACAATTTGTTTTTAAAATGAAATGTACTTCTGACAGGCAAGATCTGTCCAATAATTTGGATGTACATGTATTTTATGTTCAGTTTATATCACAAGCTCATAATGAAGTGGTGGAAAGTAACCAAGAGCAAATATAAGGTACTTGTACTTTACTTGAGTATGCAAACTGATAGTGGGAAATATTGTCATTTTGTTTCCACAGTTGATTGGACAGCTACAGTTAGGAATTACATCTTATGATGACCTTATAAAATGGGATGCATTGATTAAACGCACCATTAGTATATCAAATATTTCATTTATATAATAAAACATTTGCTCCACCTCAACCAAATCCAAAAGTTAAACACTACTTACATATACACGGGCCATTTTCCTGCATTGAAGACTTTTGATACATTAAGTAGGCCTACATGTATTATTAATAATAATTGATCAAAAGCAAGGGCTGGCTTATCAAATTACACATATTTGTCTGCTGAAGACTGATTTATATTTATTGCATTTAAATTATTATCCTGAAATAAGGAGAAAATAAACAGACGATAATGTGGCTTTAACTCTCAGCCCTCCTCCTCAAGAGAAAATATGACATCACTCAGCAGTACAGCCAATCAGAGGGCAATACGCTCAAGCTGGCGGAGCACTCGGTGTTCGTGCAGCTGGTGTGCATTTGGTTGTGTGTATGTGTGTGAGTGAGTGTGCGTGTGTGCGTGTCTGAATGCCAACAAGTTGATATTATTTTTAATTTTCCAAACATCTTTGAATTAAGCTCCGGAAGTAAGCCGGGGCTACGGTGAGTGAGGCATCTTTCAAAACCGCCTGAGGAAAAGAAAAATACTTTCCACAACAACGGAGACACTCATGAACCTGAAAATAACAAGTTTGCTACGTACAGCCTTTGAAAACAAGCCACATCTAACGTTACGCAGTTTAACGAATTTCGGTGTATTATTTCTTTCGACACGAGCTAACTTGAAGCTAGTGTGCACTGCAACTGCTCACGCTGTTGTTTTTTTTGTGGTTGGCAGTTTGCAGTCTAGTGGTAGTCCCGTGTGCCTTCTTTTAAATGTGTACAGTCGCTCATGTCTGAGTTAATGAAGTTGTAGTAACCGTCACAGCAACAGTAATAAAACGTAATAGCAAGGAATAAGTCATAAGCTACTCAGAAGAAAATGCTAAAGACGCTGACGAAGAAGCTAAGAAGACATTCACTCAATGAGATACATCCTTTCCAACTGAAGGTAAGTTGACAGAGTAACGTAATACTATGGGAATACTGTTAATATAACATGTTTTAAATTCACATGCTGTAGTTGTCAGTACATACCGCACAGTACAGTAACGTTACAGCTCAAATGAAAGAAATACGATTGTTTGTGAAAAGCGTGGCTTTACTTTTGTCTTGAGACTTGTTCATTTAGACATATTGTATGTAATGAAATGAAAAATTGAGCTCAGCCTGCAACCTTGCTTGTACGTGGTAGTTGAGCTCTTTCCCTTTCTCTTTCACACACACACACACACACACACACACACACACACACACACACACAGTCACATACACCATGAGACAGACAACTGACTGTACAGCTTCTCTGTGGAAATTGCCACCCTGTGTGTTCCCATGTGTTGTTTGGAGGTATTTTCTGCTTCTAAGCACCTCAACCTATTCATTACAATGTTAGAAGTAATTTACTCTTCATTGCTTACATAACCAAGCCAGATGTTTACTAGAAGAAACCGGAGATCCACACTGCTACACAAACACATAAGCGAACGTGGCATGTCAACAAACTCTCCCACTCACAGATCATTGACTCATAAATTGTAGTTTGGCTGTTTGACATTTGAGAAAGTAAGTCACCCCAAATCACTCATTTTCCAGACCTCTTTAAAAGAGAATAATCTGTTGAAGTGTCACATTCATACCTGTGAAACTAGTCTAGATTCTTCATCTACAAATAAAGAGGCTATAGTTTCCAGGTGGAAATAGCTGTGTGTGGTGGGCAAGGGGATAGCAATGGAAGCCTATTTAAATGTATACAAAGACTAGTAAAAAGAAACATTTGAGAAAAAAAATCCTTTTCGCTGTGGGCTATAATTGTCCCGACATCTACATCTTTACCCTCCAATTTTCCACTGCAGAATCCATGTAAGTGCTCCGCAATTGTTACTGCCCCGTTTGCATAATGCCTCTTTTTGGTGAGTAGAGGGTTGAATTGTATCCTGCATGGGTCACAAACTTACTCCATCCACAACAATATTGTGCGTCAACCAACTGTATAGTCGCATGGCAGCCATTTTGTGCCAAAGTGGCCCCCGTTCAAAGGGTTGGCTGAGGATAGAGGGGAAAGTCTCTGTTGTCTACTCTTGTTTGTGTTTGTTGCTCTGCTCAGTGACAAGGTTATTTTTGCTAAAATGGTTAGTGTGCTGGTAAAAGGGAATTGTGAGTAGTGACTAGGCCTGTTGCTTGCTTACATCCTAGCCCGAGGCACAAGAGTTCTTCAAGCTGAGCCTCGTATCTTTTAAACTGATACTCCGACTATTTACAAGGAATTCCAACTGGAAACAATAACGATTGTTAAATCAAAGTATGAAAACACAAAAAAGTGACTTGTATATGATTTTCTTTTTTGCCAGTTGACTTTCTTTGTAAGTAGCCAGTGTGCCAGTTTTAAAACTAGTAAGAAACCTGGTTCGGAAGGCTTCAGAACTTGAATCCACACAGGTTAGGCCGTATGGATTGGACAAGAGTCAGCCAGCATCAACCAGCAAATCACCTTTGAACGAAGGAAATTTAAAGGATCATTACGGTGTATTACAACTAGGGTCTTATTTCTGTAGCTGTGGCCTTCATTCTAATCTGTAACTATAATATTGTACTCACCAAGTGAATTACTGAGATCTGAGAGCACGGCAACATCACTAAAATGAACTCAGAAAGTCTAAGCTGGGAGCTCTAAGCTTTTTACTGGAGGAATAGTACTCCTCATGGCGAGTAAAGGCATCTGAGGTGTGTCCCTTTTTAAAATGAATCATCAGCGTTGTCATGTGGTTAAAAGGCTTAAATAAGCAAACAATTAAAGGTGTAGTTGTTCATGTGTTTGGTTATTTGCAGGTTCGCTGGTCTTGTGAATGTTAGCAAACTAATGTTGGGTTGCATACTACTTTAAGTGTTTGCCCTGAGGAAACATTCTGCCATTGACGGGGCAGGTGTAAACCCTGTTGTAGTCTATGTTTTCATTATGGCTCAATATTGACATCCATTGTTTTGAAGATTTCAAAGATTAATAAAGTGACATTCGGATTCTGATGGATTAAGTTTGAGGATTTGTTGTAGCAACATTATTGTTTATACTGTCAAGTTACTGGGAGTGTAACGGTACACAGAAGTCACATAGAGAAGTCATAGACAGTAGTGCAAGTGTCAAAGACAGACAAAATCCTCTTGCTGGGGGACATTTTGCCCACTGGCAACTTTGGTATTCTATTTTATATTCATTCAATAGCTGCAGATCTTTTGGTAGCTTAGGCTACAGCTTGGCTACAACACACAAGCTACAAACTAACATGAAAGTGAAAGTATTCTAGTCACAGTGGGCTAATATAACCTAGGAATTCATACCATTCAGGAAAACTGTATGCATTTTTGGCAACATAATATACATAAGTTACAAACAGTAAGAAGCTGTCCGACGAGATTGTTTGGTACCATTTGCAGCGATAAAAGACACATTTTCCACCGCCATTCATTTACACTGTAATTACAGAATCATAACAATAAAAACAATGTATCCGGTAAATACACATTTCAACTTGAATTCCCCTGGACTGTGAAACAGAGCAGCACATCGATAGATCGTCCCCATTGTCACGATCCAGCTGTTTGATTGAGTAACGCCTCAATATCAGTATCGGATCGGTGCATCCCTAACGGCAAAAAGTTTCCAGGTGGAACTTGCACTTGTGAAATTTGGCTCCGCAATTTGGCTCCGCATTACGTGCATCAATTACTACAGGTTACTATTCTGCATGTGGCTGCGTGCTCTGGAGACCTTGACCGCCGGACCGTGACATTCCACACAAATACACAAACCGTTATAGCCGTTCAAGTCTGAGCCCTACTCAGATAATGTTTGAGTTTGAAGTCTGCTGTAGTGCTTACTAGGCGATCGAGGGCTGATTGACCATTTCAGGAAATTAGGCTAGCCAGTTTTTGTCCCTTAGGCCTTGTTACAGTACCTATCATAGCAGCTTCCATTAATCAAGACTACTCATACTACACAATGAGGAAGATCCACTAGAGTGTGAGGGAAAGAGAATCAACCATGTCTGACCCTGTGTAGTGTGTTTTCATGAGAGGGGGAATGGAGTGTGACAGTATCCATGTCAGTGTGGAAGGACAGTGCAAAGCGTGTGTGTGTGTGTGTGTGTGTGTGTGTGTGTGTGTGTGTGTGTGTGTGTGTGTGTGTGTGTGTGTGTGTGTGTGTGTGTGTGTGTGTGTGTGTGTGTGAACTTGGTGGTGTGTGTACACTGTGACATTGCCATTGATCCAGCTTAGCAAGCTGCTCAGCGATGCAAGGGACTGACAAGGATTTCATTCAACTGTTCTTGACACACAAACACACAACTCTTTGTCTGTATGTACAAAAGCAGTTTTTTATGCTTTATTCTTGCAGTCTCACTTTGCTTATGTGCCTAAGCTCTGAATCATATCAAGTAGTCTGCAATTACTTGCCTTAATAGACACTGGTGTAAGACTTTCATATAGATAAAAATGTTAATCAAAATTTGACTTTGCAGTTTGTAAATTATGAGGCTGTGCATTTTTTACTCAGAAACAAATATTTATGTATTTTTGCAATCTTGATGTTGCACTTCTTGCAATTTTTTAAATTAAATTAACCTGCCAAATTATAAGAACTGACATGCCATTTCGTATCCCTGACACTTTCTACACATTTATGAGTTATTTTGAGAAAGTTGTGCACAGCAAATCATACCACAGTTGATATGCTTTAATGCAGGCAGAGATGTGCAAATATGTATTGCATTGCATCATTGATAATCATATCAACTTCACAGATCATAAACACGTTGGTCAGGTCTCAGACCTCTACATGGATTTCTTCCGTACTGCAAAAGTTTGTGGAGAAAAAGATGGAAAGAGCTTGAGGGTGCTTGTCATGCAGGCCCATGTTGCTCTCATGGCTGATAGCAGTCCAAATCCTCACCTCAAACACAATATGAACACTTGTCATGCAAGTAGCAGTGGAGCTACATTTAGTAGTTGGACGAGATGATGAAAAACACCACCAGTGATTGACTTGAAGATAATATTTGAATGATGTAGCCTAATCACAGTTTAAAAATGTGTTTTTAAAGCTATTACAGAGATACTTCTAGTACACTAATGTGGAAGCAGCACAGAGGCTCATTTAGCTTTTAAAATGTCATTTTCACACTTGTTTTCAGCCTAACTTGTCTCCAGCTCCATGGTTTGTTTTCATTGTGAATGTGACGCTAATGACTAATAAGCGCGTGGGGACGGGTGTGACTGGGTTGGTCCTGATTGAACATTGGTATGGGATGTGATTGTGCGCTTCATGTTAACGTGTGCTTTTTCCTTTTGCATACAGTTCCTTATCTCGTAGCATACGTATGTTGCAATACTGTACAGTACTGTTCGTCTTGTGAGGTGCTAGCTTACTACAGTTGAGTGGTTGGGGGAAAAAAACTTTTGGAAAGGCAGTATCAATGCTTAGCAGCGGGAATTGTAATATGAGGCAGCCTATCCAGGTTGGAGTGGTGCAATCCAGGCTTAACCAAAGTATTATACAGGAGCTGGAAAAAAAGAATGAACAACTGGAAGCACCAAGAAACAGAAGTAGAACAAATTTTATTTTTATAAAGTGGATTGTCATCAAATGCATCAAGCATTACCTCCAGATGCTAATCCAAACTACTCTTGTTTCATTTGTGATGATAAAATGCCGACTACAACTAAACTATTGTGCATCAGTGTAGCTGCTTATTTACTTTTCAATAATCGCATATGTTGTGTTATTTTAAAAACACCATATTTTGGAGCTGGGATGATAGTGCTACAGTAGAGTTTAACGGTGAAATTCCTTTTCTTCTGGGAAAGCACTGTCATCCGGTCCAACCATAAACTAAACGTCAGTTAAGCAGAGTCTAGTATTTGTTGTAGCTTGCTTTATGCCAACACAATAACCCTATCAGATGTGGTTAACTGACAAACACATGCAAGTTTTTTTGCTCTCTCTCACACTCACTCTGCACAAATCCTGCCATTTGTAAGAACAGTTACATTCTGATATCAGATAACTGTGAGAAATCACATGTTATGACCTCTCCCAAGCTTCCACTGCATAGGAAACTCATGCTTGACTGATGGTCAAAAACAGTATTGGGAGTGAAACATTCAAATACTTGTATTGTACTTTGCGGTACACTCCCAGTCAAGATTTGCATAGTTCAATGTTTTATGGTTACTTGACACTGACCTGCTTTGGAAAAATAGTGATTTCTCAGATTGCGCTAGTTTTTTAAGCAGCGATTAGCATTACAGTGATAATAGTGTATCTGTGCTTTTGTGACAGAGACTGAAACGCATAAAAAAAGTATTGTACAAGTGAGCTACACATGTGCTACATTTTTGTTGTTCTCTGAGCCATCAACAACCTCTGAGACTTTCCCTAAGGGGGAAGAAAGGCCAAATCGTTACTGTCAGCTTATATTTGCATCTAGTTGCACATACAATGATTGCTCTGTGGAGAAACTTCAGAATCCTTAGGTTACTTACTCTGTAGCTTTAAAAGGTAAAATATGTAGGGAAAATAAGTCATTCTAATCATTGATTCAGTTCATTTTGATGATCTCACTGAGTGTGAACACTGAATTGAATGTCTCAGACTAAACTCATTTCTCTTCTGACTAAAATGATGTAAGACGAGAAGTTTATGAACCACCACCGTCACTTCATTCTTAGTATCCTGCAGCAGTAAGTTTTAATAGGATTTCAGCTGTTTCATGGATGCTGCCCAACAATAATTGACTGGAGTGTACAGTGTAGCTGAAACCCTGAGCCAGCCACTTGCCAAAATACATTTTCTTCCCACAGTTATTCCTCAGTGTAATTTTCCTACAGAGTTTATGATGTGATGCTAGCATCTAGACTCCTTGAGAGCCAAGGTTTTTTTTTTGTCTTGTACACTGGCTCTGTAACTGTTCACTTAGAATCTGTGCCACAGCTCGTGTACCATTAAAAAGCAAGAAGGCTACACTCAGGACTGATCCAAATATATTAAAAACAGTGTCAACACTGTGATCTTACCATGAAACATTGGTCTACATCAATCTGCTATTTGATACCTTGAAATTTAGTACTTGGTACTATGCTGGACCATCAGACTGTATGGGATGACTATTTGCAATGTTTTACCATTTCTTATGTTTAGTTTATTTGGTATCTATTTTGATGTGAGAAATCATGCCATGTCATGTCTAGTTACAAATCATAAAAAGTAGTAAATTAAGGAAACCACACATGCTACAGTACATTTTTAATACACAGTAATGTGACAGGTGGCATTTTGATTTCACTAAAATACACAGAACAGTCTGAAATTATACACACTTAACATGAATTGAATATTGTCTTCCCTCATTAGGCTCTAAGGCCCTGGCTCCTTTCTCCGTTTTCCCTCTTTCAGAAAGAAAGTGTGTGTGTGTGGAGAGTAGAAGGGAGGACACTGTATGTTTGTGTGGATGTATGTGTGTAAGCGTACACGCGCACAAGTGCAGATGGCAGCTGCTCAGCGAGGTCTCGGAGTGGTAATTACTGAGTGTGAGGCGCATTACTTAACTCATAGAGTTGCAGTCTGCAGGGTATCTGTATTGTTTGTATTGTTGCTTCTCGTGTAGACAAGGAATTGATTTTAAAGGGACATACTGGTTCAGGTTGTGTGAAAAGAAAGTAGCCTGAATTTAACTTGGACAGAACTGTAACGCAACTTTTGTGACATAAAGCATCTATACCGTATGTAGTGCAACTGTAGAAATTACCACACAACAATTTGATTAAGAAAATGTTCAACAAAAATTCAGACCATGTTTTTGTTTTCTTTGGAAGCCCATTACAGTATATGTTTGTGTCTGTGTTGCTGGTAAGTGGTCTGTTTTTGTGGCCAACAAAGATTGCAAAAAAATTGCAAAATGACTCCAAAGGTTGAACTCCAAATTAGGATTTGGTCTTATTTAAATCATTGTAATGCTTAAGGTTTTGCTCTTTAATTATTTTTGACGTTATTAGTTAGATACCTACATTTAAAACCCTCGATAGTTTATCTGCGTGGGGCAAATTTTGATTAAAAAAAAGGGAAAGATGGACATTTTTAGAATGTTCTTTACAAACTTTTACCAATGTAACGGTTTGGTTTTTGAGATGTTACCATATGGCTTATTTGACCTACAGTATAACTTCAATCCTATTTTCCAGATTTCGTACCATGGCAGTGGAGAGGGAGGGGAGAGTGATGATTCAGAGGGGGAGAACCAGGAGCTTGCACAGATTGACAGAGGTAAGTGCCCTCTGCCATCTTTTTTTTACTTAAAAAAGAAAAAGAAAACAATATAGTTACAGAGGGTAAAAAGAGCTAAGAGATCACTTACTGATTCACGCATTATAATAAGATGTTCCAAGTCAATAGATAATATGGCATTATAGAGCATCTGCATTCTATTGCAACCATCTCTCCACCTTCTCCTTTGACATTTTGTCTTTATCTACTCCTCTAGAGAGGCGGAGAAATTGTGCCCTCACACCCTTGGCGACCAGCCAGCAGCACAACCAGGGTCCCCTCTCTCCAGCCCGGTTACGACGCCTTCGCCTCCTTTTAGATGCTAATCTGGATCGCCACTCTTCAGAGGAAGAGCTGGAGCGAATCAGCTGCGGCGACAACAGGAAGTGGGTGTCTGCGTGTCCCCAGCGCCACAGTGATCACCACAGCAGCGCCTCCAGTGATGAGGAGGTGCGGGACCTCTGTGGCTGCGGGTCGCCGGCTGCTTCTGCCAGGCCCCTGGTTGAGCCGAGTGCTTGCCTGGCTGCCTCCCCCAGCCCTGTACTCTTCAGCTCCAGTCCACCACGTAGCCTCAAGCCACCCCCCCTGCGCTTTCAGCTGCAGGTGGTGCAGCCAGTGGCGCGGCCCATCATTTTGACCCACTTTGACCAGTCAGCACCTTATAGAAAATATCGGCACAGTTACGGCGGGGAGCCGGGAAGGCCCAGTCTGGATCTGGAGAAAATGCAACAGGTTAGTAGTCCAAGCTATAGTTAGATACTTCATGATTTTTTATTTTTTTCACTAGCACCAACCTCTGCCCAAAATCTCGACTTTGTAAGATATCTTACAACGTAGTTGGCAGATTTCCATGATCTATGTTGAGAACTTTTAAATTATTATAGTCCGCACTATTGCGAAGGGTCCAAGCAAAATCATCACTAAGTTGTTTGTTCCATCCAACTCTTTAGACCAGGAACATAATGAACAATGCAGTGGGTTGGGGCTGTTAGCTTGGCTTAAAACACAGTCTACAGTCAAATTATTACATAATATATTGTTAACATATTAATAGGTAAAATGTAAAAGTTAAACTCCTATATAAATAGATATTTGAATAATTACATATTTTTACCAACATTTTATATTTAAAGAATCAAAACTGTAAGTACTCGATGCTCACTATATATTTTCATCTGTTATACATTATTATACATTATGAACAAGGTGGTATGGTTTAGCCAGATTCATTTTCTGCTCCCAAGTACTTGAAAGCACTCACAGGATGCCATTCATATCTAAAAATCCATTTCACTTTCTTAGCAATACAATTCACACACATAGTTTTTGACCAAATACCTCTATCAATATTCCACCAATATTGTAGCGTTCACTATTGGTTCTTTTACAAAATACTTATGCTATATGTGTATTTCACTGAAAATGTGTAAAGTACCAAACAGCAGATGAGCCTTACACTACCCAGCCCCCCCCCCCCCCCTGTGAACAACTCAAACTGTGATTTGAGAACAGGCTGAGGATTTGGTCCAAAAATACAATGATGTATCACTAATACTACTAACCAGCTACGCTACACACACATGGCCACACAAATGTGCATGCTTGCACGAGCAAACAAAGTCCATAGACGGACGCGCGCCACCACGGTGGTCTGGCTGGAGAGGGATGAAGGAGAGGGAGGCATGGATGGCAGATGTCCGCCCTCGTTTCTCACAAAGGCTGGCAAGCGAGGGGAAACGATGAAGGGGTGGAGGCAGAAGGAGAGGATTAAATACACAACAGAAAAACGACAGCCACTAATGAGTCATGGAGAAGCTGGTCCACTAATCATTAAAATCCAATAGACTTGTTGGCCCACACCGTGGATGGGAAAGGGTGTGTGTGTGTTTGCAGAGATAGAAACTGCAGGTTTCAGGGGTCCATATGTCCACTGGGTTTTTAGAGGGAAAGAACAGATGATGAGAGACAGCGGGTAGCAATAAGATGGGTGAAGAGAAAAGAAGAGGTGTGTGTGCGTGTGTGTCTGTGTGTGTGTGTGTGTGTGCGCGTGTGTGTCTGTGGGTCTGCGGTACGCCAGGGTCTATCATCCTGCCTGTCTGCATGTGTGCATCCTCCTGTCTGGGTTTCTTGCTGTATCAGTGTGTGTTGCCACACTGTGAGTGTGTCTGTATGTGTGAGAGTGTGTGCACACTCACTCAAGTGGAATGGGAGGTGGTGCAGGGAATACAATAGGGGGCCTACAGAGGTAGCTAGCAGAAGCAGCTCCAGTCTCCCATTAACCCTTTAGCTGGACAACTTCCAGTCAAGTCTTCCTCAACTTCTACACCGTCACCATGTAGTTTCTTTCACATATGCTGTTCTGGAGTTTAAACCTAAGAAAGAAAGCTGACCGAGCTGGTTCCTTAGAAAAAGCAATTTAAAGGTGCTAAAACAAAGGGGAATTCTGTGTTATATGTCTGGAAGGTAGAGGGGGAGTACACAACTGCTATCTAGGATGGATTGTCAAACATAAAATAACATTTTAGACCAGTTTTATTATTTACTTTTGGAACCTCATATGAGAAGCATTTTGTTATACTGTATATGAATTAGTGAAGAGGATTGATGAAAACATTGGGGGAATTGTATTTGTTACATAACGTCTCCATGTGCTAACTAACAAGGAGATTAATCATTTTCAGATTTAACTGTTACCTATTTTATTGGGAGAATGTTGAAACAATGTCAAAGTTCAATTGTGGTTCCCTAATTCTTTGGACACTACTTATCCAGGACTACCTAAGGCCAGTGATTGGCAAGCGAGGCTACCTGGCCCCGGTGTGAATAACATTAGCTTGAGCCTTACGGCGTCTTTGCACTGGCAATTGAAATCAGCTCCGTGATACGCAACGCGCCCCCAGTGGACGTCGTACTACACCGCTGAAAGCGTCGGAAGCGAGTAGAACAAGGTTAAAATGCTAACAGCTAAATGGTGTAGTGTGACTGTATTTCACTATAGAGGATTCCAATAGTGGGACGTACAACAGTCTGCTGCTAAAGCTATGAGCTAAAAGACACAAACTAGCACTGGTCACTGCAGACGGGACTTAATGTTGCGTTTACTCGTAAACTGGTAAACCTCATGGTGCATTCAAAGTTATTGTAAAATACCATTTTCTTATCTGTTTTTGTCTTTTAACAGCAATTCACTGGTGAAAGAAGTAATTATATTCAAAAGTTATTGTTATTACATTTGAACTAATCATTTAAATTCCCCCCTTTTTGTGCTGATCCGAAATGTATCCGATCCGTGAGTTTTGTGATCCGTTGCACCTATATTTGTGATGGATCGAAAATGATATTATCTCATTGTTTCATTATTAAAATGTGTGGTGTCGTTACATAAGAAATTAATTGCTCCAAATATAGGCAGTTTAAAACATGGCTACCGTATTATCAATTTCTATGTCACATTCTCATTAGGGGCTGAGCCCCACTTAAGGTCTGATCCTGGAATCGCCCATGGTCTTGTTAAAATAAAACTGTGTTAACAGTGCATTTACAAGTGCATATTGATGTGTTGATGTTTCAGTGAAAAGCTTAAACATATGAGACGATGTAAATATTAAGATATAAACACAGTTATATTATAGCTTTCCCTGGGGATTAGCCCAGATAAAGCAAGGCAAAGCAACGCTATTTGCTTAGCAGGTTTCATACACGACACAGTAATTAAAATGATTCACATAAGTCATTTAAATTGAAATAACACCAGAATAAATTATATAAATTATATTATGTCCAAACATCACACACACAAAATCTTTTAAATCAACCCCCTCCCCCCTAAAACAATCAAAGATAAATTAGGCTACTCTTTTTATTTTTCACGAATAACCGCGTGCGTGCGTTTTTGTGTGTGTGGTTTAAGGCTCTGACACACCAACCCGACGGCCGACCTTCGGCAGAAAAGGCAGTTGGACTGTCTGCCTCCCCGAGTTGGCCCAAAAAGTGCCTCGGAACACACCGAAGCAACGCCGACTTGAGCGTACGTTCTGTGCGTGCGCGAGACGTAATACGTCTCCATAACAGCAGGCGGCGCTAATCTGTATTGTCACCCAAAACATGAAAACCGTTTTTGGACGATTGGACGAACGTGTCACGTGGGTCTGGCTTCTCCGGAATTTCAAAGCCGACCATAATGGCAGCTCGTTCGGAATACAATCTCATATTTTACGAAAATAGTTCACCGAAACGTGTTTCTGAAAACATTTTAAGCAAGAAATAGTCTGTCTTCATTTCAGATCGACAAAGGTCAGTTTAAAAGATTTTCGTCAGATTTTGAGAGACTCTAGTCACGCTCATCCCGCTCGTCATTTCCGGGTTAGCGCTCCACCAATCAGATTGGTCGTTGAGTCCGATTCAACATGTCAAATCGGCCCAAACGAAAGAGACGAAAAGAGAGAAGGTCAAAAATGATCTACCATTATCATTTTGATATTGGGTGAGATTATGCAGGCTCATTGAAGGTTTGTAGTAAATTAGCAAAAACATTAACACAGATTTATGGTCCTTAAAGTGCTCATATTTTTTATGATTGAACAAAACAGTCAATACAAATATATCTTTCAATTCAATTAAATGTTCAATTAAATACAAAGTAAAAATTTCCATTTTTTTTTTTTAAATTCCTGTTCAAGCAGCTTGCACCCACATGGACTGTAATCCCATTGATAAAAAAGTTAAGTAAAAGAGCTGACAGGAGGTGAGCATGAGGGCAAGTGCACACCAGCTCTCTCCTACATCACAACAGCAGGAGTCTTGTGTTTCCATTCTTTCCTGTGCTCCCTTCCCCCTTAGAATCTACCTCCCCTACTCAAGACAATTCGATGATTGTGTGGTTCCCTCCACCCCCACTGGTTGTTTTTTTTTGAGAATAGTGGAGCTGCGTGGACATGGAGGGGAGTTGGAGACAGGATATTGCATAAGCGTCATCCACCCACTCTTTAGTTTAGTGAGACAGCTGGATTTGCCTCACTTACTTGATCATCCTCATTGTTAACTGACAGCCAATACACAGTTCAAATCATGCTGTTTTATTGTAAAGATTACTGTTCAAAAAATGTAGTAGTATGCTTGATGAAATCAACAGTCACATGCACTTAAACCTAGCGTAACTTTATTCAGGCAGCTGTACTAATGTTAACATTTTTGGGTTCACAGTAAAACCGTTTATTGAATTGAACAAAGTGTGCAGGTTTTACAACGTTTTGGGATTGTCATGGATGTACATAAAAGATGCTGCTAACGTTTGTTTTTAGTTGAGAACTGTATGCTCTTCCATGGCTGTCATTGTGCATTCTTGTTCTCCACAGAAAATGCTGCTGAAAAAGAACTGTGGAGGGAAAACGCGGACTATAAAGATTCGAGTGAGTGCCATTTTCTTAGTTTCCACACACACACACACACACACACACACACACACACACACACACACACACACACACACACACACACACACACACACACACACATGTACACACAGCTTTTCCTTTTATGCAGACCCATAATTGGCAGTCCAGATCAAGGTGTCCATTACAGCAGTGATGAGGTTGCGAGGTTGCTCAGCCCCCGTGAACAGCCCGGCCTGTCTTGTCGCCAGCACCTTGATGTCCATCCAACTGCATACTGGGACAGCATCTGGCAACGGCGTTTGTTCCCATGCCCTGCTAGCAACAGAGCAATGCCTGAGACGTCTGAAAATCTGATCACTGTCAGGATCCTTTTGCAAACAAGCACCCAGCTAAAAAGCTGTTTACTGCAGTGATACCTAAGACAAAGACACAGACAAGAAAAATGTAAGAAAAATGTGCTCTTTTTTTTTTTTTGTTTGATCTCTTGATCTGAACAACCTTTAATATCTGAGCTTTCCACTTATCCCATTAGTGGTCTTAGAAGTGCACATGTACTCGCCTAAATAGCTTTGTAAACACAAAGGTATTTTCCCAAGATTGTGTCCCGACTGATCTTTCTGTAAAGTGGTTTTCCAAAACACAACCTCTAATAATCATGCCCCAACTGAGCACCGCAACTGTCTATGGGTTGATTTTGTTTGTAGTGGGTTAAGGGAAGCATGTTGGAGAGTCGACTGAACAAGCCTGGGCATCTTGGCACAGAGCAGGGTACTCCAGAAGGATGCGCAGTGTGGTGAGAAAAGTGACGTTATTATCACGTTGTGTGGGTTAGTGTCAATGGAACCTTATCACACTTGTTTATGTACACATACACCAACTGTAACATCATCTAGGGTTGCTCTAATCCTCCATATTGAAGTATGGATGAGCAGTACAAAATGTTAAAACTGATCTTTCAGAGTGTTTAAGGAAGTACAAATGAGTGTCGTCGAGAGATGGAGCTGAGGAGGAGGAGGAAGAGGAGGTGGAGTGTTGTCGGTTCCCTTGTGGTGTATTTCCAGGGATGAAGTCATTTTCCATTTATAGCCTGGCCGGCTGCTATCTGTTTAGCTCCACTGATACATAGAGATATTGCTCATTATCCTCCGTTCTCGCTGGTGTAGTTGGTAGTGTTGTTTTCCCTGTCAGTGACGTCTGTGGGCTTTGGGTATGTTCCAGTTAATAGATTTTTCTTGAAGTGAGTACACAGCGAGTCTTTGGATTGATGAGCTATTTGGAGGCTTGCGTTCACTCTTTCTACCCTTTGTGCAACTGTACACAGTGATCGACCCCATCTCTATCTTTTCGCCGCTGTTTTCTTTCACCTACCTCTGTCTACCTCTCGTTCCCTCTTTTATCTGTCAACCCTGGGCTTCCTGGCCAGGATCCAGAAGAGACACTGGATCTGGATGGGGCCCCAGCTTTGAGACTGGATTCAAGCATGGGAGTAGTTACAGGAGTTGAGGAGGTCGATGGTTCGTGGTTGTGTGTGTGTTTTAAGAGGGGGGGGGGTTCATGTAGAAGCATTAGGAAAACACAGCTTCGGCGGCCACTGCTGCTGCTTAGGCCTTCCCTCTCTAAGGGATGGAGGTGAATAGGAGAGGGGGGTGATGAGAGCTTCCCAGGCTGCAGCAGGCAAGAGTGATGGCGTCTGATTTCAGCCACCGTAAAGAATGGGCAGAGAGGAAAGCGAAGATTGATTGAGGTGAGGGAAATGGTGCAGAGAGTGGAGGGGAAAACTAAACTGAAGGAAAATGGGCTGCATACCCCTTTGATTTTTTTGATTGAGGTAAACTACATGGCTTGGATGTGATGTGAAGGAATTTTTGGTCTTAGCATTAGGACAAACAGATGTTTAAGGAACAGTCTGACATTTTGGGAAATACGTTTTTTTTGCTTTCTTGCAGAGAGTAGGATGAGAAGATTAATACAACTCTCTACGGCAGTCGGTTAGCTTAGCCAAAGATTTACCAAGCAGACATATTTTGTTCACGGTGGAAATTAGAGAGGCTGCCAAACTCCTTACCAAAGCTTCCTGGCACAGCCTGTTCACACTGACCCTCCTCGCCTCAAATATATAAAATACCATAGGGCACTTATGAAATATTCTAGAAAAACATCAATGGAAACATCTGTTGTTATACACAAATACGTATTGGATCAGACTATGTATGGACAGATATACAATTTTAAAGGACTCTTATTTGGATCAGGAGCAACATAATCAGGATGATCAGGGCATCCCTTCTTTAGCTCTTTGACTTTCTAACATCTAATGTTAATAACAATCACCTCACACAAGGCTTTAGTTCAGGCCCCCCCCTCCCCCCCCCCCCCTGACCCTTTGGGCCCCTGAGTCAGTGCCCATGCAGTAATCCATCCATGTAATAAACTAATAAACTGAACTTAACTGAGGGCTGGTAACACAGTGTGGAAACATCTCAAAGGGGCAGTAGGGCCTAAATTAATGATCAACAGGGCAAACTTATAAACAATACAAAAACTCAAGAAAGACATTTTTGTCAAACAAGATCAGCTCCAGGGCAAGTGAGATATTGCTGGTGTTTTAACTCCGCTTTTAAGCTGCTGCTTTTGATGTCTGTACAAAAAGAGGGCCTTGTACATTTAGGGCCTTTGTTTGACCCATCTGGGCCCTAAATGTCCATCATACTGCAGATGTGGCCACAGGACAACTCTGTGGGGATTGCTAACGTGGATAGGGAGCCATCCTGTCATCGACACACACACACACACACACACACACACACACACACACATAGTTGGATTGACTCTACCATATAGTGAACATCTTAATACAGTTCACATCTATCAAGTTTACTGTAACTTGTTCTTGGGCTACGATTTGTTTTTCCACCTCTCTCTTTTGGCCTGTTTACATAAACATTGGTTGGTAAAACAGCTCTAAGTGGTATTGGGAATTGTTGCTGCGTTACTCTGGCTCAGTTGTCAAAACTGAATCCCTTAAGATGTTGGCTGAAGTCATAGCAACACCTGTAGCCTCACATGCACTGTTAATGGGGTTATTTCACGTGCATTGTTGTCACTGGGTATTTTCCAGTATCAGTGGGCACTTTCCCGGCATCTGAATGGAATCAGTTACAGGGATGCATCTGTCTCACTCATCAGAGAGGTGTTCCGTTGACAATAAGAATATACAGCTATCTGTATAAACACAAACACACTGAAGTCTTTCCGTAGACTTTCCACAGCTTCTAATTACAGTGAATCTGTCTCAAGGTCCTAATCTTTCTCAGTCCACCTTCTCACAACCCCCCCCCCCCCTTTTCAGCAGGCTCTAGAGAAAGTGCTGCCTCACTGCCAAATCCAACAAAGTAATTTCCTGTAGGGAGGAAAAAGACCAGGGCTAAATTTAGACAGAGGACTTGTAGAGCCACAAAAAGCAAGGTTCTGCTCGGAGGGGGATGGCTCGGTGAGTGGAAAAGCATTTATGTCACTGAACCTGCAGAGTGAATGAAAAAAAATCTGTGTGAAAATGTTCTAATAAGCTGCAGTCATTTTCCCATCACTGCTGGTTTGGTTTTCAGTCATTTTTCTCACAGTCTTATGACACAGCCACACATTTATGCTGCAAAAAGAAAAACAAGTATCACTATTGAAATGAAATGACACACTGTAACTGACCGACAATACCATAACTAAAGTACAGCAGGTAATCCATGCCATTTCCAAACATCTTCTGACAGGTCTGTTTCTCACCATGACGTCTCTCTCTGTCCTCAGAATCTGACAGGCAGCCGTCCTCCACCCAGGTACACCTACGATCCCTCCATCTTTGCCTTCCGCTCCTTGAGTACAGTGCCCCCCTGCAGCCCCCTGACGCCGTCCGAGGATCCTCCCTGCCCATAAGGAAATCCATCCACCGCCAGATAATCCTCCCCCCACCCCACTCTCTTCATTCCCAGCAGGCTGCTTTTTTTTTGTGGCTTCTGAATTGAGTCCAAGGAGTGACTGTTAATGGAACTGACCGCTAGAAAGACGTTTGTTCGCTCAAACTATTGCACACTCAGGTAATCCTACCCTGTAACACGTCACGTCACTTTGATCGTTGTTCGCCACATGTTCGCCACATGAAGTCAACAGGAACATTTTGGGATTAAAATGGCCTAAACACAACATTTCTAAGGATATTTCAGGTATTGCATATGTGAAGCTGTCTCTGAAATGATCCTGTTATTGGAGGAAGAACGATCAAGAAACAAACATGGACTGTGGACCAGAGGTGGTACAAAGGGACAAGGGCAACCGTTTTGAAACCTGAATTAAGTTCTGGGTTGGATCAATATTCAAGGGAAATAATGCATGTAAGACAATCGAATGATTCCAAGGTTTCTTCCTTTGATGTGATGACTGGACATCTTGTAAAGTTCTTTGTAACTTTATATAGTAAACATGGCGAGGTGAGTCATCTGATATCTTGTTATTGAGATAATTCTAGACAGTGGTCACATTCGTCAGTCTTAAAAATACTACTTCTTTGGATGTGTTTTTGAATATGCAGGTTGTGACAAGCTATAACAAACATGTACGACATGTATGTAGTATAATTGTCAACCTTTGACGATGTACGTTTCTTCATGAATTTGTCACTTTTAGTCCAGGTCAGAGTCAAGTACTTGTATCCTCTTTCCTTGCATGGATTCCACTGTTGTTGCAGAAAGAGAGGTATGTGGAAATAAGGAAGTATGAGAATAGTTTGCTGCACATTTTGCAAATGTAATTGGTGCTGTGTTATGCATAGCCTACTTGTAGTGTGCCATGTTTATCCAATATTGTACCTCATTACTTTCTAGGTAGAAGAGGACCACTGGTATATCTAAGACATCCCAGTGTTTTCTAAATATCTCTTAATGCCTTGAAATCACATTCCTGTTGTATTGAATGAAACTTGAGGTAGTTCCAGAAATGAGCTGATCAACTGATTTAACACGTCACCACTGTAACTAAGATTCCGCCGAATGAATGTAACATTGTGACATGTTTTCGTCCATTGTTGCACAAAATGAATCAATAAATGCCCTGTGGCCTCTTGTTTAGGACCCTTTTTTGGATCAATGTACAATACATAAAAACCTCAACAACTGAGTGGACAAATAATATGACTGACAGCACTGTCCGTCCCCAATCAAAATACCTTTCTTTGCCAAGAAGCACTGAAGCCGTTGTTGGCTCATGGTTGCCCCTACACCCTTGGAGCTCAGTTGTTTTTGTTTTTTTTAACATACCATGCATTTATTCATGTAACTAGCCCTTTACTGAAGTGACTGGCTACGCTGTAAGACCCTTTCAACACTATACTCTGAATTCAGCCTGTAGAACCACTGCACATTATTCAATTATTAATTTCTTGTGTTTTATCATTGGAACATCATCTGTAGTGTGTATGAGAAGGATCTGCCAGGTGGAGCGACAGAGGACACTAGTCCTCTCATGGGTTTAGGGCAGGGAAGAAGGCTTTCCATCCGTAGGTCACAGCAAAGATCTACAGCCAACACCACAGGCCTCTTTGTACCAGATCATACCCTGAGAAACTGTGTGTGTGTAAAGCAGCTTGAAAGAGAGAAAGAATCTGACGTCAAAACTGGGCTGTGTGAAGGAGACCCCAGAAGTGTACACCGGAGAGGACGGATGGCTGGAAAATTTAGGAGAGAGTGAGTATAAGCAGGTATAATAGGGTGAATGAGAAGTGTGTAAAAAGAACTCACCGGTTATGTACAGACAATTTTATTTTACATTTATATAACAAAATACAGTTTACTTTGTGTTTTGAGAAGAAATGACAGAAAAGAGGGTGGAGAGTATGGCAGTAAACCAACAGAACAGCACTGAGTGGGATTTCACAGAGAGAGGAATCCTGCTCTAGGCAAACACCAATAGCTGACTCACTCATAAAGACAATCTTGTTAAAAAGAGAACTTCGAGAAGACACACACTCCCATTAGCTTGAGTCATTATCATCTTGCGTTTCATCCAGTAAGCCATCCAAGTGTCCAGATGGTCAGAAAAGCTGCTTCAACGCTCTCCCTCTTCCTCCCTCCCCGCTACACACTTTGGGTTATGCCAGCGATCGACTGAAGCCAAATAGGGGAGGGATACAGATTGGATGTCAGGTGGATTTAATTGCAAGAGGAGCAGCCAAAGACCAGAAAGCTGAATTCAGATCAGTTACTGCTCCTGCTCTGTCCCTTTCCATTTTCTGCTTGGATGATATAGAATTCAAATAAAAGGACACAATTCAAGTGCTACCCATCTCTATTATTGTCATGGGGGAAAGGTGCCAGCGGGCTGACTGCCCAGTGTCTGCTCCCCAAGCTTGCCAGTTTAATGTGAATTGAAATGGTGTGCTTTTCGTTTATGGCAGTCAGAGTGCAAATATCCCCACAAGATAATGAAAGGTGCAGCATTATTGTCCCTCTGCAAGCCCCTAGTCTGTTACAGGCTGCCATGTTTCTGTCTTTTCTAAGCTGAACCACACACAGGGACTGGGATGGGTAGAGGGTGTTAATGGTCAGAGCTAAGGAGACTGGAGGCTTCGTGTTGCAGGTATTATCTGCAGTATAAAAGCTGGTGGAGTGGAGACACAAGAGCTTGCTCTCTTAGGTTTTCCCTCAGTAGCCGTACTTATCGTTGAGGTGCGTACGGCCGTCTCCACACTGACCTATGAGTGGAGAAAAAGCTAGATTTAGCATCAAAAGGATTCACATTTACGTACCAATACATGTTGTATTACATGTTCAAAGAAAGAAATAAAATGCTTGAGATGCCCTTTGAGAACAAATTCCTCTAGTTGACCAGTAAAGTACAGCTCCCTAATTGCTGACTTTTATGCAACCATCAAATAATCACAATCCTAAAACGTAGCGCAATTAGTTCTGACCCGGATTCCAAGCTCAGTTTGGCAGCTGTTTCCATTTTTATCTGATTCAAGCTTATCTTATCATTTTTAGGTGACTTTGATCTGCATTCCTTAGCAAACGATGAAAATGCTGCAATTTCAGCTGTACCAATGGACCTCTCACCATGTTCTTTAAAAATGTCACCCCTTCATTCCCGTGCTCAGTAGGCCAGGAACTTACAAGCTGTCAGTGTCTTGTGTTTGTCAAGGTACCGACATAGAAGCACGCATCTCCATTGTGAAAGTATGAGAATGGCACTGGTGCTGTTTCAAGTTATCCTTGGTACCTACTTTTTTTCATATCTGAAATCCAGATATTGCTTCTGGTTACCAGGTTTGAAAACTCATTCAGGCAAAAAGTCTAAAGATTTAGACAAAGAACTTCTATCTACTTATCAGAACAAAGAGCAATAGGGTTATGGTTACGCTAGTATGGCTCAACGGATGTATCCCTTTAAATGTGAATAAACGACATATTGCTCCTCATAACCACTGAAAACTGTCAAAAAAAAAATCAAACCCAAAGTCCAATTATTATGGATGCTATCTGACATGAAGCGTGTCTGCTTCACCTTTTCAGCAGGGCAGCGGAGTGGCTGTGGGCTGACTCTCCACGGTTCTCATGGGCTTTATAAGTCCTAACGTGAAAAAGCTTAACCTGGTTTAATGTACCTAAACAACGATCAGTGATCACCAAATTTCTCTCTCATATTGCTCCTCATAACCAGTGAAAACTGTCAAAAAAAATCGAACCCAAAGTCCAATTAATATGGACGCTATCTCACAATAAGCGTTTCTGCTTCATTAGATTTACATCATTCGCTTATTTTTTTTGGACAACGTAGTTAAGGCGGCAGGTGCGTGTCGCGTAGGCGGCCGCCTTAACTGCAAAGTGCTGCGGGAAACCCTGAAATACTGACATCCGAAGCGTCCCGTGCGTGTGATGTCCCTCCCATTTCGCTATCTCCACTATCGGAGCTTAGCACCGCCCAGGACGGCTGGGATTGGTTTAAAGAAATACAAACAAGTGCTTTTTACCGCAGCGCTGACACAGTTCTTCGGAGATAGGTCTGGCAATGCGAGACTGAGGTTAAACTGCTTGCTAAATAAGACTGACTTTGAGCGAAGGACATGAATTGGTCAAATAAGTCTTGGAGTCTAGTGCAAATAGTCAGACCAGTCAGGTGGTTTACCTGTAGGAGGCACCCAGACACAATAATCAGGGTCGTCCTCTGGATACGGTCCTGAGAGCTGCCTTGGTGGCTGTGGAGACAAATCATGAGGAAATTCAATTTACGTCACACTTTTCTGTATGATAGATAGATAGTGTGAGAGTGTGTGTGTGTGTGTGTGCATACTTTGCTGGGGCCCATCACTTTCTTCTTCACATTCTTTCTGGGGCTGGGTTCTGCTGCTGGCTCTCTGTCGCCTGCTTCTTTGGACTCTATGGAGATGTAAGTATAGTACATTAGCAAAGGTGCATCGATACCACTGACCCACGATAGCCAATATTAGAGAGAGCACAGGCTAATGTGGAAACAATACAACACAGTAGCCACCTGTACTCGATGGGGCCACAGCCTTGCTGCTGCTGCGCTGGCGATCCTGCTCCTCTGCGTCAGCAGACTCCTCACCTCTCCTCTGTCCGTGGCCTTGCTCTAATATCAAGTCAGACAATCAAAAAATATAAAGTGTGATAATTAGGATACACACTGATCTACACGTTTTGAACACATTAACATTCCATTTATAAAGTTGCATAGATTCCACTTCGCTAGATATTTCATCATCTTTCTTTGTTAATGTCTACTTAAAAAAAAATAACCTCCTCCAGTTCTCATGACTTTCTACCTTGAGGCTCTTGGGACCGTGCCTGTTGCTGCCTTGGCTGCCCTGAAGGGGTCCTCTCTTGAGACATGGATACACCGGACTCTTCAGAGTCAACATCTGTAATCTCAGTAGCCTCCGTAATAGGCGCAGACTCTTGACCGTCACTGTCCTCATTTTTCTCTGCCTCGTCTTCTTCCTCTTCCTCCTCTTCTCCACTGGGTGGAAGTTCTTTCATGTTGAAGAGCTCTGCGGGCAGGGTGGGGCGCTTCAGAGGCAACTTCTACAGGAGAGAAGAAAACCGCAATAGAAGAAAACAGGCTGAGCACAAAGACACACAAAAAAATGCAGTGTTTTCAAGGGAATGAAAGAGTCAGATGATTAGACTTAGATGAAAAACAACACCTACCCCAATAGTACCAGTCTTCAGTTTGAATTTGCTTCCTCCCTTCATGGCTCCAAATAGAGGTAATGTCTTTTTAGGCTTCTCTGGCTCTGAGCTACCACTATCACACCACACACACATCAAATATATATTAAGTATTGAAATAAGACGTAATATGTATTGGAATAAAATACTTTTCCATACATTTCAGCACAATTAACTCCAGAGAATGTCTCAAAGAAGCTATAAAACTCATTCTGGTACTTAACACAATCTATGTGGATGTGCTGATATTTCAGGGTTTTGAGTATTTGCTTAAAATAGAATTCTCAGCAGTACGACACATCGAATGGAGGACCTGTGTCTAACCTCGGCAGCAGAGAGGGCATCTGGGCGGGCCGTGTGAGTTCGACCAGTTTGCGGAGCCTCTGAGCGTCTTTGCGCAAGTCGGCTACGTGCACGTGCAGCTTCCTGCGCTCCACAGCGTCCATCACTGCCTCACTTTGCACTGCAGTCATGAAGGCATCCAGGGGGTCCTCAGTGGAAGAGCCGGAGGAGTCTAATAAGAGGGGGTGAAACATGGAATAACACAAGAGGAACAAGAGTCTATAGGTATGGTTGTGGCATCTGTCTACAGAACAGTGAACACGCAGACAATCCTGACTCACCTCCCCTACCACCATTGAGCTTTTTCTGGGTCTCTGCCAGCTCCTTTTCCACCTCTGCCAGTTTGGCCACCTACATGACATCAAATACATCCATGTTACGACAGAAACATACAGTATGCTTAGCATTACAGTACAAGTGCAGTTTACACATTACAGAATAGAGTTGTTTCCAAAGCGAAATCAATTGTTCTGTTATTTATGGTACAAAGCGCAGCTCCCATAACCCTACAGAGAGCACCTGCATTCATACATGTATTAACATTATTTTGACAAAGAGGGTAGAACTACTGCAGCAAGAAAAAACAGAGGGCAGCATGGTATTTTTTGATATTTGCTACTTGAAGTGAACAAATAGCAGACGGCAGTTTTAGCCGTGCCAGTGGTGTGGCTCTGTTTTTCAGCAATTCTCCTTCACGTTCCCTTCAAACTATATAATCAACTATATATTAATTATTTTAGACATGTAAATAAATAATAATGGAAAAAGAATAAAAAGTCCCCACAGGATGAATTCTTCTGACTGTGGTGATCCCCTGACGTCGCCTCTGGCGCCACCATGTGGTTCACTTTTGTAGTTTTGAGCAGTGGTGTAGTCTACGTGATACGCAGGTATAGACCCACTAAGAAAGCTCCAGGATTTCCATATACCCTCTTAAAAATGCCCAATGACACGCAACAACATACTTTCCATTATATTTTTGACATATTTAGAATTGTCATCTGTTTTTTTTCTTCATATAGGCTAAATAAAAGGGATTTCTACTGTAAATTGGTGCATAAAAGTGTGTCAGAATACAGGAAATCAAGTATTTGATGCTCAAAACTTCCCTGGGGGAGGGCCCCCCCAAAAAAAGGCACATTCTGGCCCATACAGTATAGGCCCATACATATACAGTACAGTATACCCAGGAGTCTGGGTGTTCTCCCCCAGGGAAGCTATGAGCGTCAACAACTTCAGTTTCTGCATTTGGAAACACTTTAATGCACCAATTTACGGTGGAAGTACCTTTATCAAAATGTCTCTGGGGGAGGACACCCAGACCCCACCCCCTCAAAGGCCCATTCTGGCCCACACATATACAGTAGGCCTACAGTATACCCATTACAATACTTTAGACTACACCACTGGTTTTGAGTGAAATTTGTATTATAGCCATTGAATGAATTGTCATGAAAGTTGGTACAGACATTCATATCCTCCCTAAGGATGAATTTTAATAACTTTGGTGTTCCTTTTACATTTGTCATTAACTCCATCACCAGGTCGGCAATTGGAACTTGTCCACTTTAGTGCCAATATGCAAATGTTTAGCATGCTAACATGCTAAACTGAGATGGTGAGAATGGTAAAGATGATATACTGTATATTATACCACATCAGCATCGTCCATGTGAGCATGCAACATGCTGATGTGAGCATTTAGCTCAACGTTAATAAATAAAGACAATAGTGAATATTATGAGGTGATGATTAAAGATGTACAGTGTCTGTCATGTGTATAAACAGCAGCAGATATTTTTTTACCAATGATTCATAGGTCTCAGGCCGCTCCTCAACCTTTTTCGCCTTTTTCATTCGTTCCTGCCTCTTTTTCTCCACAGTGCCGGTTCGATCCAGGAAGGTGTCATCATCACTGTCGTAGAAGTCCTCATCTTCCCAGTTCTTCTTCTTGCGCTTGCGGGACACTAGAAATGAAGATGTTAAACAGGGAGAACCATTATTGCAATCTTCCTGGCGACAAGCCATAACTGCTCCAGGTGGTCGTTCATAATTCTACTTTCAGACATTCCCGCTAGAGCTGAGTTCACACCTGCTTCCTGGCGGAGCAGCCCTCTGGCTTCCAGCATCCGACAGGCCTCCAGGCAGCACTGGACGGCTGCGTCTTTCTTCTTCCCTGTGTGGGTCACCTCAGCAACCAGCTGCCGGCCCAGGGCATCGTCCACCGGAAGCCTGACAGAAGCATCACCATGAACTGTGTGACTCTGTACACACTTGACGACAAGGGAAACATTGTTTGAAAACTTTACAAATCATAAATCGGGGGTTTCACGTCACTCACTTTATTCTGCAAAGCCAGGTGCCGTGGCTTTGGGCTTCGTACTCAAACTCCAGCTCCTCTCCTAAAATAAAAGGACGCCAAAGTTGAAGTCAAGGAATACAAGAACTAGAAAAAATAGAAGTAGATATGTGCGAATTAAAGGTCCCATGGCATGAAAATTTCACTTTTTAACATTAATATGCGTTCCCCCAGCCTGCCTATGGTCCCCCAGTGGCTAGAAATGGTGATAGGTGTAAACTGAGCCCTGGGTATCCTGCTCTGCCTTTGAGAAAATGAAAGCTCAGATGGACCGATCTGGAATCTGCTCCTTATGAGGTCATAAGGAGGAAGGTTACCTCCCCTTTCTCTGCTTTGCCTGCCCAGAGAATTTGGCTCAACCATGAGAAGGAGAGAGACATCATGGCTTTCAAATGAGCAAAGTGGCAGTTGGTCAAGGCCACACCACCACCCTCCACCTTGCCCCCCGTCTCTCCTCCTCAATAGCTACAGACACAGAAATGGCACGTCCTAAGGAAAGCTCATTGTGGGACTGGCTCTAGTGGCTGTAATTCTGCACCAAGGCTGAATTTCGGGAAAGAGACTTCAGATACAGTATTAGGGGACCACTGAGGTCTATATAAAAGAGACTCCAGATACAGTATTAGGGGACCACTAAGGCCTATATAAAAGAGACTCCAGATACAGTATTAGGGGACCACTGAGGTCTATATAAAATAGTCTTCAGATACAGTATTAGGGAACCACTAAGGTCTATATAAAAGAGACTTCAGATACAGTATTAGGGGACCACTGAGGTCTATATAAAAGAGTCTTCAGATACAGTATTAGGGACCACTAAGGTCTATATAAAAAGAGACTTCAGATATAGTATTAGGGGACCACTAAGGTCTATATAAAAGAGACTTCAGATACAGTATTAGGGACAACTGAGGTCTATATAAAAAGAGACTTCAGATACATTATTAGGGGACCACTGAGGTCTATATAAAAGAGACTTCAGATACAGTATTAGGGACCACTAAGGTCTATATAAAAGAGACTTCAGATACAGTATTAGGGGACCACTAAGGTCTATATAAAAGAGACTTCAGATACAGTATTAGGGGACCACTGAGGTCTATATAAAAGATACTTCAGATACAGTATTAGGGACCACTAAGGTCTATATAAAAGAGACTTCAGATACAGTATTAGGGACCACTAAGGTCTATATAAAAGAGACTTCAGATACAGTATTAGGGGACCACTGAGGTCTAAATAAAAGCTTCCAAAGAGCACCATGTCATGGGACCTTTAACACAAAGTATTTTCACCTTCTCTGTCGTAGAAGCCCTGCAAGGCCTTCTTGGGGTCTTTCAGGTAGGCAGCTTCCTGGTCCTCGTGGAACTCGGTTGAAAAAGGGTTCTCCTCATTCTCGTCTTCCTCTGGGACAGCCTCGTCAGCTGCAGGGTGGATTCATGGAGACAGATGGAATGAAAGAAGAGTACAAAAGGATTAACACGCTTCTTTAGTTACTTGACTTCAGGAGAAAGTTGACACCAACTCACTCAGGATGGCAACACAGATGACACGTAACACACTGCAGAATAATCCTACAACCAGCAGAAAAGCTCACCCATTCCCCATGAACAGCCTGAGTCTTCCTTTGACAGTTTGCTCTGGCCCTTGTTGTCTTTGTTCTTCTCCTTCTCCTCCTCCTCATCATCATCAGCATCAGCATCAGCATCAGAACCGTCTCCCATCATCCTCCTCTCCAGCTCTGCCATGCGTTTCCGGGATTTCTCCCTCAGCTCTGTCACTGTTAGCTCAGACTCCTCTTCCTCATCAAACTCTGGACCCTGCAAAAGGAGGAAAGGGGAAGAGTACGCCACCGATTTAGCATTGCGCTTCTTTAACACGGTCACTCACGAAAGGGCAGTTTAGAAAAAAAAAAAAAAAAGAATGCAGCAGAACAAGAGATATTGTCTATTTTATTTCACCCATTCTTCTTCCTTGGCAAAAAAACTGCCGCCTACATTACCCACAATGCAACGTTTTGTGAGAAACTACAGCAGAGTGGGAAGATTGCAATATTGCATTATATTTATATTAATTATAATAGTGTTATAAATGGTAACAATGGTCTGGGCTAAATAATAATTATTCAATCTGAGTTTTTATTTTGTATTGCCTTATTCTTAGTTATTGTAGTTTTTGTGTATGTAGTAAAAAAAAATAATAATAGCACACTGTCCTAAATATAATTAGTGAATGTTATTATCAACCTGAGGGTTAGAGAATTGGATAACCGGCCTTGGCTGTACTCAAAGTCTAGAGTGATCCATCACAAAGCTGTCTATGTTCATGTCAGTATATTAACTGATGGTATAAAGAGAAGGTCCACATTCAGGATTTACCTGCAGGATAAAAAGCCTTGTGCTCCCACCAAACTTTAAGACGTGTCCCACACGGAGCCTGATGTAGGTCTTGGGCGGAATCTTGTTCTTGTTCACCACAGTGCCGTGTGTGCTGCCCAGATCATGGACGTAGAAGCCTTTCTCCTCTCCGACGGACTCCCCCCCTCCAGCCTGTCTGCGGTACTGAATTATCGCATGGTACCTGGAGATGGAGGGATGCTCCAAAGAGACGTCACACACAGGTAAACGTCCAACCACGAAGTAACTTTTCTGCGTGAGGGGTACCGTGTCCACTATGGTGCCGTTTTTAAGGATTTCCAGAGCATAGGGGATATCTGAAGCTACGCCACCCCAGGGCGGCTCTGTATATGGGATAGGGGGGAATTTACCAGCGGGGGGGCATTTAGCAGGAAGCACCCTGGGTTTAGCCAAAGCTTCTGGCTTGCTTTTGACAGGAGCCACATTGTTGTCTTTACCGCCTTTCTTGTCCTCTTCTTGGCCTTTTTCGGTGGGTTTTTCCCCGTTTACATGACCAGAAGAATCCTCACTCGTAACGTTAGTGTCTACAACTTCAGCTTCGTTACCTTCTTTGACATGTTTAGTCTCGGCTGCTGTTGTTGTTGGTCTGGGCGGAGCAGCGACGTTACCGCGTTTGCTGGTGAAGGAAGGCGCTGCAAAAAGAGCTGGCTTTTTAAAAGTGTCCTTTGTTTCTGGTTCAGTTTTGTGTAATGCTTTCTTTTCCGGTTCTCTTACATTTACTGCGGCCGAGCACTCGTCCGTTTCCATTGCAGAGGTAATTTGCTCCTCCGTATTTTTCACACTCGCGTCTGTCGGCGGCGGCGCAGCCATGTTTATTTGGTGTAACTGTGAATTTCGCACGGGTTTTCCAAGCCTCTATAAATTCGCTAATACAATCCAATGATACAATCCAAATAAAAAAAGAGATTGAAAAATAATTTCAAACACGACCACACGGCATTATAATGGAATGTATCATGGTTATGCCAGTAAAAATAAATGGTTTGTTGCGGAACTAAACATCTCGTTCATGTGTTCACCCGAGGTTTTTTTTGCAACAAGGACGAAAAGGCTTAACGTTGGTTCCTGTGCAACTTCCTTCAAAGATACAAGGGCCATTAACATACGTTTCATCCATCCCTGTGTAACGTGAGTTGTTTTTTTTAATTGTTTTTAACTTATATATCGGTTAACTAGCTAAACAAGCGTGCTACGTAGCTGGCTGACTAGCTTAGTCGTTGCTCCTCCATGAATAAGTTGTTTGTTCTCTCTCTTGGTTTACGCGAATTAATGCAATAGTTTTTTTTTACCATTACAATTGAATTAACTTTACCTGCGTCATTCCAAATGTTTTTTGTAGACGTGCAGTTTAGTGTCCCAAATTCACCATACAATGTCCTTAATTATGAACCTGAAGGTGTTTGGGTTATGGTTAGGGCAACCTGTCTCAAATAAGACCCTAATCATTTGGGACACTCAGTTTTTGGAAAATAATTTGGGACACAGTAAACTGAACGTATACCCCAGTGCGAACCCATAATAATCTTTTTTTTATGTGTTAGCGATTGGTCAGATGTATGCCGAAATAATCATAAGAAAAGTGACGTTAGGCTACAGGTAGAGATGGTCCGATACCATTTTTTGCTTCCTGATTCCGATACCTGAACTTGCGTATCGACCGATACCGAGTACTGATCCGATACCAGTGTGTCATATATTTTATTATGATTTAACAACTGTATACTACTATCCCTGTATGGATGTGATATGATTTCTATCTTTGTTGTAAGGTCTGGCTCAGGTTTAACTCTTTGTGAAACATGAACAAACACAAACAATGAACGCCCCCAGAACTTTCTTTTATTCTGCAGTTTGACAGTCAGTTATAATGGAAAAAGAACATAAATGAACTACTTTAACGTAGATTTTCTTTAGGGCTTTATTACGGGGTATCTGATTGGTGCCTAAACTCCAGTACTTCCCGATACCGATACCAGCATTTTAGGCAGAATCGGAGGCAATACCGATACTGGTATCGGTATCGGAACATCTCTAGCTACAGGGCAATACATTTCGCAGCTATTGACTAATATTTGCCGTGATCTTCCCTTGGCACTTATAGTTTAGCTGTATTCAGCAAAAACGTCACCTTTTGAAACTATTTTGAGAAGCCAAACTGTTGTAAATGGATTTAGGTGAATTCAAGGTGGTGTCAAAAAATCTGAATCAGTGCTATCTATTTTATCGGATGTTGTTTATACCCACTTCATCCTCAATTGTGATGGTCTCTCCAACTTTCCTCCTCCTTTCCAATTTCCAGATTCAATCAGAGTTTGAATCAGGCTTGTGTCTTTCCGGCTTTCATCACTCATCATGATGCGTTACTGGGGTGAGATCCCCGGGCCTGCAGGGGCTCCTCCCAGTCGCAGCTCCTTTGACTTGCTCCAGCGTGAGTTTCGCTCGGTGGAGATGCAGGACCCTCCCCTGCACCAGCCCTCGGCCCAGCGGCCGCGGCCCACCACAATGTTGGACATCCCCTCAGAGCCCTGTAGCCTCACCATCCACACAGTGCAGCTGTGTCAGCATGCCCGCCGCCTCCGTGGCCTCTTGTCAACGGCCCAAGCTCAGGGTCAGAGCTCAGCGTCTTCGGAGGGTGGCAGCAGGCTGGAGGACGCGGATACCAACCTGCCCCTGCGTCCTCCCACCCCACCTGTCATGCCAGATGACTTGCTACCTGTGGACAGCAAAGCCCCGCGGCAGCCCTTCGTGCTCCGCCACAGTGACCCTGAAAGTGACTTCTATAAGTAAGTTAATCTGACTGTGTGGCTGAGCCAAGATGCTGCACTCCTGTCTTTGTGATTTAAATACGTTCCATGAAGCATCTAAATTGAAAGCTCAAAAGTCACTTAAACTTTAGATCTCATAACTTTTTTTACATACAGTATTACTCAACATTTCACAGATATAATCTCAGACATTTTTATCACCCAGTCATCATTTATCTCCTTTCATCTCTTCTGATCTCTTCTGGTTCTATCCATCATAAGGGGTAAAGGCGAGCCTGTCACAGAGCTGAGTTGGCCCTCCTGCAGGCCACTCCTCTATCAGTCAGTGGCCACCATCTTGGCCCACGCTGGCTTTGAGTCGGCCCAGGAGAGCGTGCTGGAGACCCTGACCGACCTGGTCCATGAGCATTACCTGCGCCTCTCACGCATGCTGCGGGTGGCGGTGGACCGGGAGGCTCGGCTTGGAGCAAGTCCCTTTCCAGACGTGGTAGAGCAAGTGTTCCACGAGGTGGGCATTGGCAGCGTGCTGGCTCTGCAGCGCTTCTGGCAAGTGCGGATCAAGGACTATCACAGCTACATGCTGCAGGTGAGTTTGGGAATGGGTCATAACTGTTTGTAGGGTTGTGCTATTTGACAATCTACACTCTAAGACAATACAAAATTTGTCAACCATCCATGATTTTGGCATAGATTTTTTTTTATACCGTGGTATCTATATTTCATAGTTTTAAGGCAATGGATTTTTTGTAAAGGATTTTTGCATGAATGTGATTAAGTACCTTTATGTGTGGTATTTAATTCACTGTCATTCCTGCCTGTTTATATTATTAACAGTTTCTCATTTGATCTTCCAGAAAATGCTGTGTATCATATGTCAGTAAATATAGATAGCATGACATAAAGCGATCCTACATACTGTATACCATGATAAAGGATTTTATCCATATTGCCCACTTGCTTGATTATTATTATTATTTTTTTTTAAGTTTAATAATCAATGAATTGTTATCAAGCAAAACGTCAAACATTCTCTAGTTCCAGCTTCTCCAATATGAGGATGTGCTACTTTTCTCAGTTATTTTGTATCATTGTAAATTGAACTGGACTTTAGCTTGCACATAACACGACATTTGAAGACAGGGTTTCCGACAGCGTTTTAAAGTGGGGATGCCCCATCTCAGCTAAAATAAAGAATGCCTCCACTAAAAAGATGTCACCTTATAGACTCTGGAAAACAATAGTTTGATTATGGGCATTTTCCCACTATATTCTGACATTTCGTAGGCTAAACAATAAACTGGAAAACTAGTCAGCAAATTTAAAGATAATGAAAATAATCCAATTTGGCACAGTGCTGAAAAGAATGTTTGGAAATGTCAGTGTGAGCTGCCAGGGCTTCACCACAACAATGCTGAATCTTCTCAGAAAGCATAAAGAACTTGGTACGAGTGAGAACAAAGGGCCTTATGGCACCTTGTGTGCAAGCTGCTTGGAAGTGAAACAGAAAGCAAACTGAGAGATTCACTGTCTTCAGTGCCAACATGACTTCTAAAGAAATACAACTGATGGGCTTTGTAGAGAGCAGAAAGTAGAGCAGATTCTTTTGTGTCTGTGATTAACTTTGGCAAATCCCTGAATATTGTTTTCACAATGTGTTGGATTATGGGCATTTCATATTGATGAATTGAATCAAAAATACTAGATCGTCAAGCTCAGATCCTACATTTCTTCTCTCCAGGTGAGTAAAGATCTGTCGGAGGAATATGAACGACTGGTGAACCCAGATAAGGCTCTGGAGGACTCTAAGCCCCCGAGGATCAAGGAGGAGCCCATGAGTGACATCTCTTTCCCTGTTAGCGAGGAGCCTGAGGCCGACCTGGCCTCTGGGGACCAAGCTCTGCCTATGGGAGTCCTCGGGGCCCACACTGAGAGGCTGGCTTCAGGCCTGGATGGTGACCATTCTCCCCACACCTCAGGTGAGACCAGTATTCCGTTCAAATGTTTACTCTGCATTCATCTATACATTTTCTACAGAGGGAATAGAAGTGTACAGACTCTAGCTTAAACCTTCCTTGTTTGATTTACTTGTCTTAATACTAGATGTAGGCCACACAATACACCAGTGCTGGCCAATCTGCATTGGTAACCTATGGTTCAGAATTCATTTACAATTTCTTTTAATCACATACCACTACATGGACTGGCCCGACTTTATATTTCTGAATTATTGTGTCCCCCTCCCTCGGTGAGATCACTGATATCTGCTCACCACGGTCTTCTGGCTGTGCTCAAAACCAAAGGTGGCCGCGCCATTGCAGTGGCCTAGGCTCCTACTAGGGCTGCACAATATCTTTTTTATTTATTTTTATTTTTTTTTAATCGTCATCGCAATATTAACTGCCGCAATATACATAACGCGATAGACGCTGAGAGATTTTTTTTGTGTTAGTTGAAAGAAAATATCAGCAGGAAATAACACTTTCAAAAGAAACTGTCATTTTTTTTTTTTAGCGGTGCCTTATATATTCAATTAAATGTTCAATTTGTTCATTAAAAGTAGGTTGGAAAGGATTTCCTTTCATTTGTCTTAAGTTCAACAAGCAAGTTGTATTTTAGCAGAAAACTGAAAGAAGCAGACATGCAGAGCGGAGTACACCTTAATATCTCTTTATTTATCGCAAGTAATATCATTATCGCTATATTCACAATCGCATATCGCATATTTTCCTCATATTGTGCAGCCCTAGCTCCTACCCTCTGGAATATACAGTGAGGAAAATAAGTATTTGAACACCCTGCTATTTTGCAGGTTCTCCCACTTGGAAATCATGGAGGGGTCTGAAATTGTCATCGTAGGTGCATGTCCACTGTGAGAGACATAATCTAAAAAAAGCATTCCAGAAATCACAATGTATGATTTTTTAACTATTTATTTGTATGATACAGCTGCAAATAAGTATTTGAACACCTGAGAAAATCAATGTTAATATTTGGTACAGTAGCCTTTGTTTGCAATTACAGAGGTCAAACGTTTCCTGTAGTTTTTCACCAGGTTTGCACACACTGCAGGAGGGAGTTTGGCCCACTCCTCCACACAGATCTTCTCTAGATCAGTCAGGTTTCTGGGCTGTCGCTGAGAAACACGGAGTTTGAGCTCCCTCCAAAGATTCTCTATTGGGTTTAGGTCTGGAGACTGGCTAGGCCACGCCAGAACCTTGATATGCTTCTTACAGAGCCACTCCTTGGTTATCCTGGCTGTGTGCTTCGGGTCATTGTCATGTTGGAAGACCCAGCCTCGACCCATCTTCAATGCTCTAACTGAGGGAAGGAGGTTGTTCCCCAAAATCTCGCAATACATGCCCCTGGTCATCCTCTCCTTAATACAGTGCAGTCGCCCTGTCCCATGTGCAGAAAAACACCCCCAAAGCATGATGCTACCACCCCCATGCTTCACAGTAGGGATGGTGTTCTTGGGATGGTACTCATCATTCTTCTTCCTCCAAACACGGTTAGTGGAATTATGACCAAAAAGTTCTATTTTGGTCTCATCTGACCACATGACTTTCTCCCATGACTCCTCTGGATCATCCAAATGGCCATTGGCAAACTTAAGACGGGCCTTGACATGTGCTGGTTTAAGCAGGGGAACCTTCCGTGCTATGCATGATTTCAAACCGTGACGTCTTAGTGTATTACCAACAGTAACCTTGGAAACGGTGGTCTCAGCTCTTTTCAGGTCATTGACCAGCTCCTCCCGTGTAGTCCTGGGCTGATTTCTCACCTTTCTTAGGATCATTGAGACCCCACGAGGTGAGATCTTGCATGGAGCCCCAGTCCGAGGGAGATTGACAGTCATGTTTAGCTTCTTCCATTTTCTAATGATTGCTCCAACAGTGGACCTTTTTTCACCAAGCTGCTTGGCAATTTCCCTGTAGCCCTTTCCAGCCTTGTGGAGGTGTACAATTTTGTCTCTAGTGTCTTTGGACAGCTCTTTGGTCTTGGCCATGTTAGTAGTTGGATTCTTACTGATTGTATGGGGTGGACAGGTGTCTTTATGCAGCTAACGACCTCAAACAAGTGCATCTAATTTAGGATAATAAATAAAACATTTTAAAGGCAGACTAACAGGTCTTTGAGGGTCAGAATTCTAGCTGATAGACAGGTGTTCAAATACTTATTTTCCTCACTGTATCAACCAGTCATTTGTTGCTGGTTGATATTTTTGTCCTCCCCCGTTTTTAAAGTTATCTTATATCAGAAATATGGGTTTCTTTCAACCAAATTGCCCCAAAATAACTTGGATGCGTTGGATGTGCTTCGCAGGTGACATGAATGATTACTTTCACTGAACTTTGGGTGTTTAATTCCATTTTGCATTTGAAGGAAATGTTTAAAATTGTTTCATACCAGTGTCCTGAAACTTTGACGTGAACCAATCTGTGATTCATTCAACATCCTCTGAGCTTAACTATTAGTCAAAATAACTTGTGATTTCTGCTTTTTTTTAAAAATAAAAACTCTAATTAGGTATAATGTCATGTAAATTAGGTTTATTGACCATGAATAAAAAAAAAAAGGCATTAAAAATGTGACAAAAAGCTTCGCAAACTTCAGGAAAAGCGCCAAAAAAATTGCGGGGGAAAAATGCACCAAAAAAAAAGTTAAATTTCAACGGACAACACAAGACAACACAAGGGTTAAAACCAAGAGTGCCGTATAGTGGGCTCAGAAAATAAAGAAAATTGTTAACGAAGCTTCACAAGGCTTCATTTGGCCGTCACTAACTGCTTGTGATATGGTTTCTTACATCACAATAATATGACTAATATAATATTTGTTGAGTGTATTTGGTCCTTATTAGTTTTGCATTGCCAGACCCTCCTCCACATCGCTGCGGAGGAGGGTCTGGCTAGTCCACAACATTCTTGAATATGACAAAAACGTGCTCTGGTTTTTTGGCAAGTCTTTAAACCAATCACAATTGTTTTGGGCGGTGCTAAGGTGCTGTTGCAAAATAGCCTCGTGAAGGACCTTGTTTTGGTGGGACTTGTGCACGTAGGGAGGCGAGCTCTGGAATTAAAATGGCTGTCGAGTGTGTGATGAGAATTTTACAAAAAAAAAAGATAAACAGTGTTTCCTTTATGTTGATTTGACCATGGTTGCCCTCCCAACGGCAACATTTCTGCCCCCCACCGTATCAGAAATAAGGCAGCATTGTTAGAGTGCATGTCGGAGAATAGCGCGGACACACGAGGACAACTAGCCAGTTGAGATCGTGTGTGTACGTCCTTGAGAACTGTAAGTCGTATAACTTATGTTGTCAATTAATTTAAGCCTGGTCTTGCAAATTTAAATTAAGTTAACTGGTGATTTTCTGACCTGCCCCCACTGCTAAAAAAAATCCTAAAGGAAACACTGATGAATATCGTTTTATTGTGGGTTCTTGCTCGGAGGATGTTTCCCGGAGTTTAGAATGCCAACGCAAAGAAAGCGGAAGACATCTATGTTTGTAGATGCAGATACTCTGCAGTTAGCTACTTTTCTAACCGTAAACCTGAGTCTGAAGCTGGATTTATAGTTGACACAAAGGACTATGTTTTAATAGTTCCGTGTTGGATTTCTTTTAATGACTCTATTGTACGTCCATTAGGACATATAGAACGACCGAGGGAAGGTGGGCCTTGTTTCACCGCTGAATATGAGCGTCTCCTGTGCGGTCGGCGTATTGATGCTGTTCCATTCATTGTGATCGAGAGTGGAGGTCGCAGTGAGCAGAAGGTTTTCAGTGGGAATGGTTTGCTAGATGTGTGTTACTGAAAAGGAGAAGATGACTGGGCCTTTCCTCAACATACTTCATGTTGTGTTCACCATCAAAAAAACTCTTATCAGAACATGCAAGCAGACATAAACCTTGCTGCCACCATCAATATGTCGGATCAGTTGGTTTAGTAACCATGAATCATTAAACAGTTCTGCTGTAGTAGTGTGACTCTACAATTGGTAACACAAAAAATTATGAAAATGATTCCTTAGTGGCAATTAAAGTGCTCCTTTATTGTGTTATATATCTTTTTTGTGTATGTTATAGGTTTAAAAAGTGAAAAAGCCCAAAGTCCACCCCAAAGGGACTTACCATCTCCAACAGAAAACACTGTTCACAAACTGCTCCAAACAGCTCTGTTGTAGTCCAGCCTTTACTTCAGAGACAAACGTGGTCACTTTGTAACACACGTTATAATGCTCGCCTAGCTGCTAGCGTGGCACGCCCTCATACTCTTCTGCTTCTGACTGGCTAGTAGTCCTTACCTAGCTGCTGAGCATGTGCGACTCCCAACAAAGATGGAACAGAAGTGCGATGTCTCACTCTGTAGCTAAAACAGAGAGCTCAACACACAGGGGGAAAAGAGGAGCTGCAGCAATGTGCAGTACAACAAAAATATGGTGTTTTTTGAAAATTAAACCACCACGTAAATCTATTCTGGTACAACTAAATACAATTATGAACCTGAAAATGAGCATAATATGAGCACTTTAAAACATGCTAGATACATGTTTTTGTTTACAGTCATAAGCTTGTTTCTGGCTAAACCTCTTGAAGCAGAGATTTATGCTTATATTTATTTGATGTTGGAGCAATTTTGTTCTTCCTCTCAGTCTATGCGGCGTGTATTAGATCTCTTACTGTGAATGTGAAAGATTTGATCTCCTCCAAAGAATTGACACCTTAAAGCTAAGACCGTTATCACCACATTCATTTTGAGGTATAACTGCCACACTATTGTTTCTAAGATTTCCACTGTCTGACACTGGATCTGATTTTTCCAGGAAATCTGCTGGATTGATTTATACCTCGAGAGAGACATTCTTTCTTTCATTCGTTAAACAGAGCTTCCACTTTGACTTTTGTAAGTGCATCGCCTTGACTGACTCATTTGATCATAACGCACCGTTGTTGATGATGTCCAAGTCTTCTTGCTTTTATCTTACCAATAATATTATTATATATATGTGTCAGAGGTCGCACACCTCTGGAGCAACTAGGGGTTAAGTGTCTTGCTCAGGGACACATTGGTTGATGTATCGCAGTGGGATTCAAACCCAGATCTCCCACACCAAAGGCATGTGTTATATCCACTGCGCCACCACCACCCACACAATGATACAGGTAGCACCATTCACACTGGGGGCAACTACGTACTTTAAATTCAGGTTAGTCTTTTTTGTATATACTGGTATATTACTTTATTGTAGTACTTTTCTTAGTGTCAAGTGCAAAAAGCATTACATTCTTTATCGTACCCACCATTCCCCCCCCCCCCCCCCCCCCCCTCCCTCCCCCCCCATATTAACATTCAATAGAAACACCAAGGGGGAACAGGGGGAACACATCACACAACAGGGAAGAGAAGAAATAAAAAAGAAGGAAAAAAGAGAAATAATATAAAAAGACAGAAAACCCTAATCCTAACACTAAGACTTTTAACCCTTGTGTTGACTTCGGGTCACATTGGCCCGTTTTTAAATTTTAGTTTTATATCAGAAAATATTGGACGTAGAAATAAGCGCTGAAAATGTGTAGAAGAAAAATTTAAAAATTTAAAACTTGTGAAAACAAATTGTGAAAAAAGGCGTCACAAATGTCAGAAAAAAAAGTGTTTTTTTCAAGGTTGAAACGAAGACAACACAAGGTTTAAGGCAGTGTATTTGATCAATTTCCTGGTGGAAGATCACATTTGCTAAATTGGTTCTCCTCTCTTTTAAGGTGGGGGCGGAGCCAACAACTCCCCACTGTGGCCACAGGTGAAAATGGAGCCGCAGGATGGCGAGGAGGGCCAGGGTGCCGGCCATCACCACCACCACCATCACCACGGTGTCTTGGGTGGAGATGTGTTCGAGGAGGGGGGGCCCATGTCCACCATGAGCGAGTCAGGAGGAGCCATGGCGCCGTCTCCCGGAGGCGTGGCGTCAGACGCCAGCTACGCTTCACATTCTCCCGACTCCTTGATGAGCACTTCGCCCGTCTTCAACCAAAGACCCAAGAAACGGGTGAAGAAGATGTAAGGCGGTATTTGCGGATGCAATAAGCTCTTGAGATGTGGACTCACCAGCAATTCTTCCACATTAGGTATCCTGCAATGGAATGACGTGAGACGCACCACTTGTACGGCGTAGGACTCATCTGCAGCTGTATAGCACTGCAGCACTGCATTAACTGACTGAGACATTAATGTCATGAACAAACTCAAAAAATGTTGTTTATTTGTATGAGTATGCATGTATAGTTTCACTCCAAATAGTTGAAGATGTTGCCATTGAATATGTAATGGGGGTTTTTGTCAAATCTTCATCTTTTGAAGTATCAGTTTTGTTTGAGTTATTGAGTGGTTTTCAGAAAATATAGGAGGGTTACAATTAGCCTAATGAATAGAAGAACAGGAAAGCCAAGGTGTCGAAAACAAATAATTAAGCTCAACAGCTTAATAATTCAGCAGAAAGGTTTGTTTTCCCAAACTATTAAGTCTCTTTCTCCTCATATACCAATTAGTGCGTGTGCCATTCATTACGATTAAAAGATGCTCCACCAAAAAGGAAAATTTGAAACATGAACATGCTGTTGCATATTATGATGTGTTTTCAACTCCTCATTTCCCTTTTACAGTACACTTTACATGTAGCCCAATACTGCGGAACGATCCACTTGGAGACACACACACACACACACACACACACACACACACACACACACACACACACACACACACACACACACACACACACACACACACACACACACACACACACACACACACACACACACACACACACACACACACACACACACACACACACACACACACCTGTCAACCTGAAGCCACTCTGCTAAATTAGCATCTGTTTCAGTAATGAGGCAAAGCTGTTAGTGCAACACCAGAGGCAATTATGGCGTGGTTCTCTGCATCATGAAGGCGACATCAATCCAGTCTTAATGGCAAATTAATTACGGCACGCATAATTCTGCAGCATGCCTGTTTGAATACTTGTGATTTTCTTTTGTGTGGGCCTCTTCCATTTTCACAGTTAGGCAGGTAATTGTCTATGCATATGGGAAGTGCAGATTGGGTCACGTATTGATATTTAATTAGCTACATTGGTAGTTGATTTATGGATGAAACAGATTTACTTCCATATTTGTGGCGCTGTGTGACCCAGGTGGGAATTTGGAGCAGCTGGAAAACAAAATCACTATTCCACTTTTCTGATTAAAAAGACTCCCTTTGTCAATACTAATAACTATAAGCAATGTCACCTGGATCTTCTAGGAGTCCGAAATTATTATATGCTCTGACATGCTGCCACACCTGCCACCAGCGCCACAGTTGCAATAGAAAGACAGCATCAACAACAACAAAATGCATGTGAATTCTGAAAAGCTAAATTGCTAAAGCTAAACTGGATTGCTGGCATATTTGCGTAAGAAGAAGGTGAAGTAGTGAGAATAGTTGGAAAAGTGGGAATGGTTTTAGTTTGAATTTCACTGAAATGTTGAATAATACCAATAATACCTTTTTAAGTTTATTTTGAAAAGCAGTCGCTACACTGAATTGCTGGTTAAAATGTGTAAGAAAGTGAAGTTGTGGTGAAAACTGGAAATGGTTCTAATTAATAAGAATGTCTTAAAGAAGCCAAATAATACCAATATTGTATGAAAGTTTTTGTAAAAGCTGATGCTAAACTGAATTGCCGGCTTTAATTTAGATGAATATATTCAATAACAAAAATAATATGTCGAAAAAAAAGTCATAGTTATATGTCATATGTTGAACATTGTCATAGTATGTCTAAAAAAGTCATAACAAAGTCACAGTATAGTATGTCAAAAAAAATCTGCAGTGCCTATTTGCTTGTGCGCGTTGCAGCAGTGCTAACCACTGAGCCATTGTGCCATCAAATAATGTAAAAAGACAGTCAGAGCATATGTCGAAAAAAGCAATTAAAAAGTCATTTTGTAGTATGTTGAAAAAAGTGTACAAAATTGTCGATAAAAGTGATAGAAAAGTCATAGTATATTTAGCATGTCGAAAATTTTCGTGGTATAGTATATCTATCTAAAAGTCATGAATTATAGCCGCAAGCAGCAATTCGTGGGTTAAGTTTGAAGTTCTAGTAGTGTCTAGTCTTAACGGCTATTCCAATCGTTTTACATAATACAGGCACCATTCACACACTGTGCCCTAGGCTGCCATATAAGGTGCCACCTGTTTATCACATAAACATACACATTCACATACCGATGGAGCAGCATCTGGAGCCTCAGGGACACTTCGACAACTGCTCTACCACCTGAGCAACAGCTGCCCCGAGGAAGCAGCCCAATCACCAACAGTCACAGAAGCAAGTAGCATTTAACAGATGCCCACAGCCAGTCAAAGCAGCAAGCAGCGTTGAGCTGGTTTCTAGCTTCACAAAGCTGAGTAAAACCACTTCAGATGGTTCACTCACCCACCGTGCCACCAAATAAAGTATAACATATTCAAAGTGTAGTATTTTGGAAAAAAAACATTCAAAAGTCATATTATAGTATGTTGGAAAAAAATCATAGTATAGTGTGATGAAAAGGTCATAGTATAGTATGTCAAAAAAGTGATAAAAAAGTAATAGTACAGTATGTAAAAAAAAGTCATTAAAAAGTGATTGTATAGTGTTTCAAAATTGTCATAGTATAGTACGTGTAAAAAAGTGATAAAAAGTTATAGTATGTCGAAAAAAATCTTATAAAAAAGTCATAGGATAGTATGTCAAAAATTATATATTATAGTAGGTTGAAAAAAGTGATAAAAAAAGTCAGTAAATAGTACGTCAGAAAAGTTCATAGCATAGTATGTCAAAAAAAGCCATTAAAAAGTCATAGTGTAGTATATTGAAAAAGTAATAATATAGTTTGTTAAAAAAAAGTGATAAAAAGTCATAGTATAGTATGTCGAAAAAAGTAATTAAAAAGTCATAGTATAGTGTGTCGAAAATTTACATAGTATAGTATGTCTAAAAAAACATTAAAAGTCATGAATAAGAAATAGTAAAAAAAGTCATAGTATGTCAAAAAATTTAATAGTATAGTATGTCGAAAAAAGTCATGAAAAGTCATAGTGTAAAATGTCGAAAAAAGTGACAAAAGTAAAAGTATAGTATGTATAAAAAATTGATAAAAAAGTCATAGTGCAGTATGTCAAAAATGTTCATAGTATAGTAGGTTGAAAAAAGTGATAAAAAAGTCATGGTATAGTATGTCGAAAAAAAGTCATAAAAAAGTCATAGTATGTTGAAAAAAGTAATAGTATAGTATGTCGAGAAAGGTCATTAAAAAAGATAGGGCGCTTGTGTAGCTCACCTGGTAGAGCGCACACCCATATACATAGTCATAGTATAGTATGTCAAAAAAAGTCATTAAAACTCATCAAATATAGTATATCGAAAAATAAAGTCATAGTATAGCATGTCGAAAAAAAGCCATTAAAATATCATAGTATAGTATGTCGAAGAAAGTGATAAAAAAGTAAGAGTATAGTATGTCGAAAATTGTCATAGTATAGTATGTATGAAAAAAGTCATAGTCTAGTCATAGTATCGTAGATTGAAAAAAGTGACAAAAAAGTCATAGTATAGTATCTCAAAAAAGTCATAAAATTTATAGTATAGTATATCAAAAAAGTCATAGTATAGTTTATCGAAAAAAAGTCATAGTAAAGTATGTCGAAAAAAGTGATACAAAAGTCACAGTATAGTATGTAAAGTAGAAAAAAATTATATAAAAGTCATACTAATGTATGTTGAAAAAAGCCAAAAGTAATAGTATAGTATGTCAAGAAAAGTCATCAAAAAAGTCATAGGATAGTATGTCGAAAAAAGTGATGAAGTCATAGTATAGCATGCCAAAAATTGTCATAGTATATAGTATGTTGAAAAATGTGACATAAAAGTGATTATAAGTCAAGGCCACACCCCCACTCTCCTCCTCAATAGCATTTAAAGCTACAGACACAGAAATGGCACACCTAAGGAAAGCTCATTGTGGGACTGGCTCTAGTGGCTGTAATTCTGCACCAAGGCTGAATTTCAGGAAAGAGACTTCAGATACAGTATTAGGGACCACTGAGGTCTATATAAAAGAGACTCCAGATACAGTATTAGGGGACCACTAAGGGTATATAAAAGAGACTTCAGATACAGTATTAGGGACCACTGAGGTCTATATAAAAGAGACTCCAGATACAGTATTAGGGGACCACTAAGGGTATATAAAAGAGACTTCAGATACAGTATTAGGGATCACTAAGGTCTATATAAAAGACACTTCAGATACAGTATTAGGGGACCACTAAGGCCTATATAAAAGAGACTTCAGATACAGTATTAGGGGACCACTAAGGCCTATATAAAAGAGACTTCAGATACAGTATTAGGGGACCACTGAGGTCTATATAAAAGAGACTTCAGATACAGTATTAGGGGACCACTAAGGTCTATATAAAAGAGACTCCAGATACAGTATTAGGGGACCACTAAGGGTATATAAAAGAGACTTCAGATACAGTATTAGGGATCACTAAGGTCTATATAAAAGAGACTTCAGATACAGTATTAGGGGACCACTAAGGCCTATATAAAAGAGACTTCAGATACAGTATTAGGGGACCACTAAGGCCTATATAAAAGAGACTTCAGATACAGTATTAGGGGACCACTAAGGCCTATATAAAAGATACTTCAGATACAGTATTAGGGGACCACTGAGGTCTATATAAAAGAGACTTCAGATACAGTATTAGGGACCACTAAGGTCTATATAAAAGAGACTTCAGATACAGTATTAGGGGACCACTAAGGTCTATATAAAAGAGACTTCAGATACAGTATTAGGGACCACTAAGGTCTATATAAAAGAGACTTCAGATACAGTATTAGGGACCACTAAGGTCTATATAAAAGAGACTTCAGATACAGTATTAGGGGACCACTAAGGTCTATATAAAAGAGACTTCAGATACAGTATTAGGGGACCACTGAGGTCTATATAAAAGAGACTTCAGATACAGTATTAGGGACCACTAAGGTCTATATAAAAGATACTTCAGATATAGTATTAGGGGACCACTGAGGTCTATATAAAAGAGACTTCAGATACAGTATTAGGGACCACTAAGGTCTATATAAAAGATACTTCAGATATAGTATTAGGGGACCACTGAGGTCTATATAAAAGAGACTTCAGATACAGTATTAGGGACCACTAAGGTCTATATAAAAGATACTTCAGATACAGTATTAGGGGACCACTGAGGTCTATATAAAAGAGACTTCAGATATAGTATTAGGGGACCACTGAGGTCTATATAAAAGAGACTTCAGATACAGTATTAGGGGACCACTAAGGTCTATATAAAAGCATCCAAAGAGCACCATGTCATAGGACCATTATGCTTAAAATCACTGCTCTAATTTTCAATGATGCACTGTATTTTTTTAGGCTCATCATTTGTTTTTTAAATAAAATCTTGATCTGAAAAATAACTAGTAACCCTAGCTGTCAAATGAATGATGTGGAGTAAAAAGTACAACATTTCCCTCTGAATTGTATTGGAGTAGAAGTATAAATTAACAGAATAGAAAAACAAGTACAAGTACCTCAATATTGCACTTTAGTACTGTAAGTAAATGTACTTAGTTCCTTTTCACCACTGCCAACTATTTCTTTATTCTACAGGGAACATTTATTGTTCAAAATAAAATATCAACAGTAGACCCTTTCACGACCGTATCTTCTTTTTAACAGCTGTGGTCATGTATCTATTTGACGCTAAACAGGTGACAGTGCTTAAAATCACTTCAGCACAAATTGATCATGTATTATCAATACAAATTGTAAACTCTTAGAAAGTAAATCTACAGCTGTGATCAGTGAGATTAAATAGGTTAAACACAGCCTTGTTATATTTGTGCAGCGGCAATGTGACCCCTCAGTTTGTCGACAACTGCTGAGTAGCTTTGCGCTGGGGAGAAAAGGTGTAATTACAAAAATGTCAAAGTGTTTTTTGAGCAGGGGTCTCTGAGATGGGCCAGAGAAATGATGAATTACCTTCCTATGTGCAAAGTAATTCATTTGGCATGAAATTTAATCTCTCCAGCAGAGTTTTGAGTTTGTGAACAGAATGAAGAATACGTTTAATTTGTACACAATGATGGTGGTCCTTCAGGGCGCTCATTTGTTTGTTTTTGAAGAAATCATATGAAAAGTGGAATTGAGACACTCAGTCTAAATTAATGTCATCATAGGGTATCTCACAATCCTATTTATTGTAATCACGTAAGAGACACTGTGGAGACAAATGATGAATTATGAGACAAGGTGATCATATCAACAAAAAGATGAATTGCCAGACATATAGTATGTGACAGGTACAAAGGGTCCCATGCTACACATGCCACTGTTACAGCCATTTCACTGTACCCCAGAGATGAGAGAATTGGTTGCACGGAGTCTCAGTCTGAATCAGAAAAATGGATATATTCTCTTGGGTGATATGACTAAAAATGTAAAACGAAGCAAAAAATGTATGCAGCCTTGTCAGCTTGGAATCCATCCATCCTCTGTTTTTTCTTTTTCTTTTTGGAGTTACAAATTAAAGGACAATTTTGGCGCAAAACAAACCTAGGGGTTAATAACAAATGTGTACCGTAAGTGTACAGACAGTTTATTAAAAAGATAGATTATACAGGCAGTTGTGTTCTCGTATACAGGCGGCCGCTGTCTTGGGAGCTACTGTCTTTCTAAACTGTTTTTTTAATAAACTGTCTGTACACTTACAAAGTTCTCAATGCTTCAGTTAACATTTAGGGGCCCTCATTATGCTACCGTTGAAGTTTGGTGATATTTTGAGCCTTTTTAGTGGTATAATAAGCGATTTGTTTTTACTTTCCCTGCGCCCCGAATACTAGCGTTGTAAGCTAATCAGCGGTCCGCGCTAGCTTCTTTCAAGCTACAAACCCATTCGATTAGCATGAAAACATGTCCCAGAGAGCGACACATTTATTATTAACCCCTAGGTTCGTTTTGTGCCAGATTTGTCCTTTAAACCTACAAGAGTCCATTAAACATTGTGGGTCAACTATAGAACATTCTGCAGCTAATTTAGCATTAGATTAGTTGACTACCTATACAGCTAACATTATGAGGCAAATTTTATTGTGGGGTTAACTCTGGTCAAAACAATTATACTTAACCCTCCTGTTGTCCTTGGGTCAAATTTGACCCATTTTCTAAAAGTTTCTATATCAGAATTTTGGGTTTCTTTCAACCAACTTTAAAAAAAAAAAAAAAACCTTCCATAAAGTTCCATACAACTCTCTTCACAGGTAAAAAAAAAAAAAAAAAAAATCAGTTCATACTTACATTGAATTTGAGGGTTCAATTTGATAGCATCTGAAGAAAAAAATTATAAACGAACGTTGAATAAAGTGACAGAAATGTCGGAAAGAGCTTGAAAAATACTTGGATAAAAATGACAAAAATGTCAAAATTTGGACCCTGAAAAACTAAAAGTTGCATGGTCGACTGGAAGACAACACAGGGGTTAAAATAACTTTAATAACTTTATTTATAAATCAGCGTGTTCAACGTTGTTGTAACTTTATAATGTTACCATACAGTTTAGCCACCATGCACTAGCATGAGCCACTTGTCACCGTAGCACATTGTAGTAAGCTGGATCGATATTGAAATATCATATCTTTAAATTAGGTCTCTGTATTGCTGTGTTGCAAAGTGGCATGTCATCAGTGAAAAAATGATGCTGTGTGGCAGAAAAATTGATTTATTATTGTTACTAAATGAAACTAAACTACTACAATTCTGTGGCATTGTATGATTTACAATTCCTTTTATTTGGTGTTTCCAGGTGTTTTCCAAGTTAGAGCAACTACAGGGGTCAAAGGTTATATTATTTCATTTCTCTGAAACGTACAGTTATATTATTTTACTGTTTATTTTGTAAATATTTTATTCTGTAGTATTCTATTCTATTTTTTTTTTAATAAGTGTTAGCTGCTTTTTGGAGCTGGGCACAAAAAATGTCACTACACGTTGTTCTTTGTATGATTGTGTATGTAACAAATAAAACCTGATTTCATTTTAAACTTTGACTTAAGTAATATTTCTTTAAAGTAACAGTACTTTTACTTGAGTATGACATTCTAGCAAATACAGCAAATCAATTATACTTGAAACAATATCGGTCTTTTGAAATGACACATTTCTCTGATAGGGTAGTCTGATTTCTTTAGCAGCAATACAATAATCTTCCATCGGAGGGCAGTACAGTGCCACTCACAAACCTGGACTGTGACCTCTTCTTCAAATGCAGGATTTAGAATTATCCCAATTAACACAGAGACCTGGGCACTCCCAAGCGTTATGGTATCAGAATGTTGCAGAGTAGTGAAGTCGAGACATTAGTAAATGATGACATTTCCTTAACACGAGGCAGTAATTAGCTTGCATGCTGGTTTATGCTCATGCTTCCCTGGATGTCTGGATTGGGATATATCTAAGAAACCAAGCCTGTAATGTCATACCAAACCAATGAGCACAGTGCACAGCTGTATTTGCTTCTCATCAAGCTAAAAAACATTTCTGCTGCCTTGTCACTTTTCAGGATTTTCCCCACTGTGATATCAGCTTTTGATATTAATATGCATTTTGACTTACTGAAAGGTGCACCTTAAAATCAGTTCTCAATCCTAATTGCTTGTCAGTCGCGGCTGCCAGTTGTTGAGTTCAGTGTTTTCTCACATCTGCCTTTGCAGCACAAGGGCTATAGGGTAACCAATTAGGAGATGGTAAATGCATATCGCTGGCAGCAAATGTACAAAAATAGCATCACCATTTTCTCATTCCATTCCACCACAGTTGATATGCCCGCGGGTAATGTATTCACATCAGGCGCTAAAAGCACTTCAGATTATGGTATTGATATCATAAAGAAGCCTTCAATCCTCCCTCTCCCCACTAAGTACAAGCTCTTAGTGTTCGTATTAATTAAATTGGCTCAAACTTAAGTGTTCACATGCCTGAAATTGTCTTTGATGGGTAACAGGGCTATGCTGTGGGCCTTTCCATTTAATCTACTTTTTTTTTTTGCTTCTTGATCTCGATTTTTACATGCTAAATTAGCTATTATTAGTTAATGTTTGCAATGTACCAATGGATGTACAGACAGCTATCACTATAAATGTGATGATTCTCAAGGAAATTCTGGCATTTTTAAGGACTGCATTATTTCTGTGATTTCTAAGCAGATTGCCACACAGTTTAAAAACGTCTGGTCTAGACATGAAACTAGCCATTAGGACAACACAAAGAATGCTGTAAAATAGCACTCATCATTGCTATTAATATGCCACAGTGTACTTATGTCAGTTTGACATGCTGGATTGGGGAATTCTTTATAGGCCATGTGTACTATACCTCTATCTGTGGTGGAATTTCCAGCTCACGAAATCATGCTATGTAAATTCGAGGTACCCAGGGTCTCTTCAGGTCAGTGTCCAACATAACCTCATAACCCAGAATAGTTGTTCAACTTTGTTCCTCCATGGAAGACGAGAGACGTAGCAGCTGTGTGATAAGACAGTGCTGCTCAGCCTGCCAAGGCCATAGTAAAACTAAACACATAACAGATTTGGTCTGTGCTGAGATATTTGGGCGCCGGCAATATCTTTATTTACTTTGAAGGTTCAGCTAAAGACATCGTGGTTAAAGTGTACTGCCTGCTTAATTCTCTCCTCAATTGGGAATTCATGAAATGCTCCTGTTTGAGTCATCAAATCTCCTGAACCTTCTTCACATATGTGAAATGAGTTGTGCTGCTCCTGAGTTTTTCCTTAACACCTTCAAACCACAATTGTCCAGAAACTGTCCCAGAATAAAAGGGTCACTGGGTTGTTTCACCTTCCGCCTCTCGTTCTTGGAAAGTGGCTGTGTTTAGTCTGACACACTGTCATGACAGGAGCCTGCATCGGTTTGTCACACCGTGGTTGTGAGGCTGTGACACTTTGATGACTCCTCAGTGTCAGCTTGTTGAGTATATGACACCATCCGATCCCGTCTGCTATCAGTTGGCACATTCTCTGGAACTGTCAAAACACCTTTGAGATCGTGCAAAACTGAGTGCAAGCAGCAACAGGTGACAGGAAGATGCTGCGGCTCGGAATGGAGTTGCTCGCTTTTTTTTTCTTCATTTAAGTAACACCATTCAATCATGATGGATATTTGTCAAATTTGTCGTTTCCTCCAAGACAGCTGAATTCATGTGCAGAGGAATGCCTGGCGTTTGTTTACTTGTTCTAGGTGATGTTGAAAAGGGGTTGAAATGGTGACCTAACCTTTCTGTAGAATTCCCTTTGAGCTCCATTCGAGGAAAACAATCAGGTTTACTTCCAATGAAAAGGGCAACAAAGCCAGCACAAACCAAGATCCTTTGGATTTCGTTTTGAAAATGCAGCATGTTTGATATGCCAACTTAACGGTGTACCTGCAAAATGACACTCTTACCTCCTCACATTACTGTGACTTATTGTTCCTCTTTCTCTTCAACTTGGTTAGTCATTAAATTACTTTTTTATATTTGAAGCTACAGTATATATTCCAGTCCAGCTTCACAGATTCTTTGGAACATGTGTTATTTTCCTCTTTTCATGCATTTTTGCATTTTTTTGTTTAATTGCTAATTATTATCACACACACAAATATAAGAATGAAGCGAGCTCACGCTGAGATCTCTGTGCTGTTTTTAGTTCTCTTTGTCAGGTGTAATGAAATACGTGGCAGCACTTTTTACAGTACATCTCTGTTTTTTTGTGAAGTTTAGCAGAGTTCTTTTTTTCACATCATTATTTCATGCAGTGCCCTCTTTGTTTTCACTTTCTAAACTTGAGCTTTTCCTCTGATCTCACTGATCTGACTGTTTCTTGACAGAAAAAAGCTGCAAGAAATGGTCCAACGCCTGTCTAGTTAACCTTGCTGTCTTTGTCTTTTGTCTCCTTTTACAGATGAATCACACTTCAGCAGTTTTACTTGTTTCACGGTTGCCCAGATTGCTGAGGCTGGGACAAACTTGTCCATTAGTTCCTACACTCTAGGACAAGTGCTTTTGAGAAAAACTTACTGAATAAATGTTGTCTGTTTGGTCTGTTTGCTACATTATTGTCAAGCAGCGAAACAGCACGGCAGAACCTGACCGTGCTGCCACACAGAGTCGGCAGCACGGTCCCTCAGAGTAAAATGTCAGTATATTACGGGTTATTTGGATTAGTAACTGTATTGTGATTACTGAATATCAAATTGTAATCGCTTACACTGGTAAAAAAAAATCTAATTAATGTAACGTGTTACAAAGAAATGCATTTATGCCCACCACTATGCAGCTACTGCCAGAGGCTGGCTAGTTTAGCTTAGCATAAATACAGGAAACAGCTAACCCATAACTTGTAAAACCATAACTTTATTTTATTTTTTTTTACTTATGTTGTGTTTTTGTATATTTTTAACAAACAAGATATATGTTAAACGCCCCGTATTGTAAAAAGTGAAATTTCCTTTTTTTTTTAAATTATAAAGCATGTTGAGATGTTATATTATAAACACTCTAAAATCAAAAGAATCAACCCACAGAGAAAAGCACACAGCCCCTATTCAGAAACAATGTCTTTAAACTTCTGTACATTGTGATGTCACAACTATACTATATATAGGTAGAAAGTGCTTCTACAGTGCAAAGACGCCGAAAGTGCAGATGCAGAAGACCGGGAAAGCGTTTTTGGGAGGGGGACTTAAAGAGACAGGCACTAGAACAGAGCGTCTCAGACAGAGGGTGAATACAGGTATATTCAGAGAAAATAACATGCTGAAAATAATGTGGTTTTTGAATATTAAAGCATGTAAACATGTTGTAGTTGAAACCCACAATACAAGTCTGAACCTGAAATAAGCAGAATATGGGGCCTTTAATGAAGCTTTAACCAAAGCTAACCAGCTGTCCTTTCATATTTACCATACAGACATAAAGGTCATATTGATCTTCCCATCTAAGGCTAGACAAGAAGGCAAATTTATGTATGTATTTTACAAAATACATTCTTTTCTGCTGCAAAACGTGCACGTTTGAAACAGCTTTTTCCAGCAGTTTCCAGTCTTTTGTTTTAAGTGGGCAAACTAAAATGTAGTTCAAAAGAAACACATCACAGGTTTTAAGTAAGTACATGGAGTTGGGAGTGATAGGTTAGAAAAAGATAGAGAGAGTGAAGTTGACATTTATTATGTCTCTTCAGTTATCAGAGTCTCTAAAAAATGATGAGCAGCAGCAAGAAAAGAATAATCTTAGCTTAGAATTTTACTGCAGTGTTATGCGGGTTGGTCCTGACTGCAAAAGGCCCCAGAGAGACTTTCTCTTATCATCTGAGGTTATCTCATATCTGCTGCTTCATTGCCTGAGTGCCTATTTAACCCAAGACTATTCTTTATGTTCTCATATTACCTCAGTCAAGTCCAACTTAGATTAATATGTCACATGATTTGGGGAATCTGTGACCTAAAACTACTTTTATCATGACTAAGGTGAAATATCACTTTGGACGTTCCTTGTATGTTGCATGCTTTTTATACAAAAAAATAAATCATAGTTACTTGAGCTCAATTAACTTCTGTCAGCTACTTAAAATGCAGCTTATTGAAACCCTGTGTTACTCAGAAGTTCCTCCTTTATGCTCTTTGGTTTGTGGCCTTCAAATGCCTTTGCTACACAAATGATTCAATTACTCCTCCTTTTAAATGTGCGAGCGGAGATAGCGTTGTGCTGCCAGAGAGCGAAGAGAGAATGAAATTAACCTCGGCTTACTCCCTATGCCCTCGACACTTGCATTATGATTTTCTATTAAAACCCTATCTTTTCTATAATTAATTCAGTCCTATAAGAGCAGAGTCCCCGCATCTGCACAAACTCATTTTTGTTTGTGTTCAGGTGAACACTCAAATTAAAAACCTGCGTGTGACACTGAATGCCATGAAAGAGGTTTTTACACCAATCTTACAAGCCAATGACATAGCAATTATTTTTTTTTCTAAAGAAGGATTAAGAAACTTAAATAAATAACTTCTTGATGACATGGCTGTAGAAAATATATAATACATTCAATATTTGTGTCATTATATCTTCTGGTTTATTACAGAAATAATCATGATATTGGAATCAGAACTTTGAATAGAATTCCCCAAGTACATTTGAGTGTATTGCGTACATTTGTGCCCCCATTTGGCCAATGATTGCATCCCTCTAAATCTTTCTCTCAACTCTCAACAATGTGTTCCAATGAATTTAGATGGACACTAAGGGTAAATGGGGGAATTGATAGAAAAACTGCGCTGGGCTTTGAAGCCAATTTGACATAGTGGCCAAACAATGGAATTACAACTTCCATGTCCGTCAGGTAATGCCGTGGGGTCTAAAAAGACTTTACCCAGACATAACACAGCAAAAGACATCTGTAAATCAGCGGATACATTTCTTGAGCTTCACAACCCCTCAAAATGACTTGTCTGACTATCAGAATTTGATCCATTTGGTCTGATATCATTTGAAAAGTCAAGAAGAGCCGGACAATTACTTATTTGATTACAATTCAAGTTAGTAGAGCGCTAAAACGGAAGTAGCCGGCTCAGTGCGTCTGCTATATGTGCTACCTACAACATGTGCAACTCTCATCTGCATTTACCTGGAAAGATTGTGGGGTGGCTGACTTAGAAAATAAAAAGAACAACATGATTTTAATAAATAATGACAACAAGATTGAATGTATGATGTATACATTTAGATATGTTTTTTTTATTGTTGTGAGGCTGATTTTAGTATTATCATTGGTGGTATTATTGTCACTATGACACAGTAACCTTCCAGCTCAACCCTGTTTCCTAGAGATAACAATTTTGTATTACTACAATATCATTCCAATAGGCTGACTGCAAAAGACATGCCTCAGTTTCAATTACGTTTTAATTAAGAGTTCTTAAAAAACAAGTTGGCAAGAATTGAGTAAAAATAGAAAGCTATGAATTATGGAAACATGGTTGAAACATCCAGCTTCTGCTCCCTTAAGTGCTAGTAGTACAAATGCAAACTGGACCAAACCTAATGAAAACAAAGAAAAAACACCAAGCCTAATAATTGTCAATCCAACACGTTTTGTATGGATTCACATGTGCAGCCACCGATCCACCACATTCACAATATTTTCTCTCTAATTCCATCTTTGAAAAGGGGTACAATGGTTGGGGAACCACTATTTATAGACAATAATGTGCAACCAACTTTGAGACAACAATTTGGGTAAGGTCCTTTCCTGTTTAAGTGTGACAATTCTCCTTAGCTTTTTCCAGTTTGGTGTGGAAGAACTTGAATGGTCAGCACAAAGCCTTGACCTCAACCCCATCTAACACCTTTGCGATGAACTGGAATGTCAACTGCATGCTAGGCCTTATCTAGTGATGTCCAAATGAAGCTTCATGAACAATTGGTTGTACTTGTTGACACAACTAGATGGCGCTCTTGGTTTAAAGAAAAAGGCTCAATGAATGGCAGTTCAGTTTGCTTTCAATCCTTTGAGATACCATTTATTGGGCTCAGAATATAGAGAAGAAGAAGCTTCATTTGGACATTAGTATATATCGCCCAACGCCAATGTCCGACCTCACTTGTGGCTGCATGGGAGCAAATTCCTGTTGCCGGGTTTCTTGTGGAAAGCCTTCCTAGAAAAGTGGAGGCTGTTTCAGTATACCTCATGTATATTATACCACATCATACATTACATACATACATACATACATAATTTAAGGTGTCTGACATGATGTAGATATTGTAATTGCAGTTATCATTAGAACTGTGGACAGACTGATTTCAGAGTACATAGCCTGAGGTAAAGTGAGAGGAGATGACTATTGCCAGATGGGTTAATGGTGCTTGCCAACATAATTACCCTGTCTGCACTGAAAGACTAAGACAAACAGTTATCTACTTTAACCATGAAGAATTTCATGAGAGAGAGTCTTTGTGGCTCCACAATCGGTATAAACTGTACAAATGAATGGCTCATTAACACTCCAGCTGGAGTTTCTCAGAGATCCTTAAGAAGCCACTTTTTTAATTTCTTTAGTCATCAATTTTTATTCAGATCTGATGCTGTTCCTTTGGCCACAATGCATCAGGAGTTGTTTCAATGCAGCTGCTCCGACGAGAAGAACTCAATAAACAAGATCAGATTGCACAGACGGGGGATGAGTTGAGAAATTGGGCTCAGAAAAAAGATAATGCTTCACAAAGCTTTATTTGGACATCACTATCTATCAGTGAAGATTTCACATCAATAAACGAGGCATGCACAGTGGCGACGTCACTGGCTGCCAATATAACTGGATGTCAGTAATTCTGCTGCAATGTGAGATGTGGATGTGGAGAGACAATGGCGTATGTGTCTTCTGTAATGACAAGTGGAATTACGGGTATGTAATATAGGCCCAATATCATCCAGTGGAGGCAATGGGAAACATGCATCACACTCTCTGTCGACATCTGTCATCTGGATTCCGTTGAAACCAGACATATGCAACTACACAGCATTAAGGGTTGGAGTAAGCTCCCACCAGCTCGCTATAGTTTAGATTGAATGGATGTGAGGCATAGGCCATTTTTACACTGACAACCAACTGTGTAGCAGGAATGGATCATCAGTCAACTCTCCTCCCTCCTACATAGCACCATCGCTCTCCTTCACTTTCTCCTTGGCTTGCTCTCTCCAAGAGTAAGGGATGTGCTTGGGATGCACAAGTGGAGAAGAAAAGAACTGGGAGCCAAAATAAATGCTGATCCTGTAGCCAAATATTCTGCTGGATGGTGGATGGAGGAGACAGAAGCAACACACACAAGGTGGAAAAGAAAAGCAGACAGTATCACATTAAATACCCAGAGAAAAGTGAGCAAACTGCTGCTTGCATAATATCTGCTTTTAACATGAAGGAGCACTGAAAATGTGAGAAAGCTGGTGGGAAAACAAGGCAGGCAAGGTGAGGTGATACCAGTCATTTTTAACAAAGCTAAGCCTTCCGCCTTAAATTAAATACAGCTGTCAAACTCTCTATTCTCGCAAATATGGCATTTACAACAACAGTAGGCTATAAAATTCCCTTGGCCTTGGAGTTAACACTTGGTGTACGGTGGGTAGTAAGCTAGTTAGCCAGGCATGCTAATGTTACATGCTTACATTAGAGCAGACAGACTGTTCCATTCCTTACATTTTTGCTCCACGACAAACCACAATCCAAACTGTTTAAATGCAGAGTATCACTCTTACTAAAGCGCTCCTGTACTTTTTAGCATTCCAAAGAGTTTCGGGATCATAGATTTCCCATAATAGCATCTTTCATTGGACCTTCCCTGCCCTCATATGTCTTTCAAACCTCTAGGTTGTAATGCTTTCTCTTATACATTTGTAAACATAAATCCAAGCTGAGATCACCCTGATGACTCAGACTTTTGAGAGCTCCTCTAGAGCCACAGCAGACTTTATATAACTGTTTTCACAGACGGACAAATAAACTGACAAAACAATGAAATGAAAATTGGTTGTGTTCCTTTAAATGTGTGAGCACATATTAATCACCACACAAATTCTCTCTACAAGTAGGAGAACAATCATTCGCCTTATCGATATTCAGTCCACGGCGGGTATTAAAACCATGAACGAATGTAGTCATTGTGTAGAACCAGATACAACACAGACAATATCAAGTTTTATGATAATGCAGTAAAGGGTGAGAAGAAAAAAATAAACAAGTCTGTTATTTTAAAAGCTCAGTTCCTCATTAACTACTTTCCTTATCTGATCAGGCTGTCTGAGGCAGATGTCACATGCTATATCTTACCATAGAGAAAATTACAAGCTATTACAGATCTGTAGATTTCCTTTGCTACATTGTTGTAGTATATACTGAATGTCAGGAGTTTATATTATTGGCCATTATGGACTCCAATCAAGTACCCATTTCCTGTTCTAAAAGAGGCATTTTAATGTATGTACTGTACTATAATTCAAGATCGAAAAGATCACTGCTCACTGCATCACTCTCCACCTTCGTAATATTGCCAAAATTAGGAACATCCTGTCTCAAAACGATGCTGAAAAACTAGTCCATGCATTTGTTACTTCCAGGCTGGACTACTGTAATTCCGTATTATCAGGATGCTCAAATAAGTCCCTTAAGTCCCTCCAGCTGATCCAGAATGCTGCAGCGCGTCTTCTGACAAGAACTAAGAAAAGAGATCATATTTCTCCTGTATTAGCTTCTCTGCATTGGCTTCCAGTAAAATCCAGGATTGAATTTAAAATCCTTCTCTTAACCTACAAAGCTCTAAATGGTCAAGCACCTTCATATCTTGAAGAGCTCTTAGTACCTTATTGTCCCACTAGAGCACTGCGCTCCCAGAATGCAGAGTTACTTGTGGTTCCCAGAGTCTCTAAAAGTAGGATGGGAGCCAGAGCCTTTAGCTACCAGGCTCCTCTCATGTGGAACCAGCTCCCAGTCTGGGTTCGGGAGGCAGACACCGTCACCATTTTTAAGAGTAAACTTAAAACTCTCCTCTTCGATAAAGCTTATAGTTAGGGAGTTAGGAGTTGCAGCATTCGCCTGGACCGGCGGGGGAAGGTGTGTAGCCACAGTCATGACGCACCTCCTCCATATCTCTGCTTCTCTTCATAGAAAGCTTACTATATTTAGGGTATGAGGAGTTGCAGCGTGCGCCTAGACCGGCGGGGGTGGGTGTGTAGCCTCAGTCATGGTGCACCCCCATCCTATCACTGTTTCTCCCCATAGAAAGCTTACGCATACTTAGGCAGTAAGGTGTCGCAGCGTTAGCCTAGACCGGCGGGGGAAGGTGTGTAGCCACAATCGTCGAACACAGCCTCCCTATGCGGTTATAGTTCTTGACTACCGGGGCACCTCCTTTGACACACTGAGCTCCTCTCTCCTCTCTCTTTCCATCTGTGTGTATTCATGTTCCAGAAATGCTTGTTACTAACCTAGCTCCGGGGAGCTTCCCCGGAGTCCGTATGTTCTTTGTCCCCCCAGCACCATCATCTTGGATCATGATGGAACCTAAATCATGGTGGCAGCTGTCGCCGTGGTCCTACCCTACGCCCTGCTGTGCCCCATTACACCCTGCAATGCCCGGCGTCAACTTGCTATGTCCGGCCAACGCCCTGTTACGCCCTGATGTGCTCTACGACACCATGAACTATTACAATTACTCTAGTCATTATCTTAATTGTGACTTTGTTACTGCCATTGTTCATCAAACCCCCAACCGGCATCGTCAGACACCGCCTACCAAGAGCCTGGGTCTGTCCGAGGTTTCTTCCTAAAAGGGAGTTTTTCCTCGCCACTGTCGCACTTACACATTCATGCATGCTCTTGGGGGAATCACTAGAATTGTTGGGTCCTTGGAAATTACAGTGTGGTCTAGACCTACACTCTATCTGTAAAGTGTCCTGAGATAATTCCTGTTATGATTTGACACTATAAATAAAATTGAATTGAATTGAATTGCTCAGCATGCACATTCATATTTATACTGACATTAAATATTCATTTTGTTCAAGGTGGGAAAAATATTTTGAAACCCTAATGCATCAACACTGTACAAAATTGCAGCCTACTTCTTTCCTCCTGACATTTGCAAAAAAATACTCACATCTTGGCATTTGGAAATGTGAATCTTAACTCCCCTCTTGGATCTTCTGTGGGAGAACTGCTCGGCAAATGCTTTTCTATCCTCTTTTGGCTCAGGCAGCCTGACATGAATGTCTGAGCGACTGAAGCAGCCAACACAGCATGCACACACAGAGTCTTCTGGAAAATGACATTTACTTCCACTGCTTGAGAAGACGAGAAATGATTAATGAGTTACAAACTTAATTTGTATGTAATATCCCGGTTGTCTTTAGAAAAATATTAGTGCCAGCAGAGACATTTTACTTTTCATTATCCTACATTAAATTCAAATTAATTGTGTTTGCCCATACATAACCTATAAAGGAAAAGGTAAGATAAAACTCCAGTCAAATAAGCCACAAAAGTTTTTAAAAGTTTAAAAAAAAAAATACTTTTATACTTTAATGAAGCAGTATGCCTTGACTTTTGGGGGGAATTTACATTCCTTGTCTTTTGGACAGTCATGGATGTATAATTATAACTGGATAGAGCATTCAAGGCAGATCTGTGTTCATTCCTATGAGAGTTGCTCAGTGGTCCATGAAGCCATCATGAAGCAATCCAATGGAATGGATCAAATTCTGATAGTGAAACAAATTATTTTGCAGGGGGTTGTGACGCTCAAACGGAATTATCAACTGATTTACAGACGTCTCTTTCGCCATGTCTATGGGAAAAAGTCATTTTTGGCCAGAGGGCATCACATGATGGGCCGGGAGTTGCAATTTCAATTTTCTTCAAATCCCGGCACACTTCCTGAGGGCCTGGTGGACAGTACTAACTTTTAAAGCTGCATTATTATTGTAATATTTTGGCGACTTGGGGCAGCAGAAGCTGTAAACACAATATTGACATATCTTATAAAGTTGTTATAGTGAACATGTTAGCAAACACAATTATATTCCTGAATGTAATATAAATCCAATAATTAATCTAGTTTTTGTCCTTTCTTTTTTGGGCGGCCCGAGGGAAATATTTGGCCCTTGTATTCAACAGCTAGTTGCTAACTGTTTCTCTTAGCCGTTTTGCGCTAAGCAGGTAGTGTACAGTGGGTTTATCAGAGCTTGTTTCTGGAATTGAGGGAGATGAGAGCAGAATTTGCAGGCTGGAAAACCAAAAACAATACACTAAATGCTAAAAAACCTTTGTACTGTAAAGCTGAGAGCAATGCCAGAGTTGGTGATAATCTTCGGTTGGTTTGTCACGAAAAAAAGTCATTTGATCTATTGCTAATATAAACATATTTAGGATTGCAGCTTTAACTTTAATAAGGCAATATGTTTCATTTGGCATACATAATGAAGATGTACCCACAACTTTAAAATAAAAACTACTTTTTGTGCCAGTGTTTTTTTCAGTGTTGAATCTTGGATACAAATGTGTGCATTTAAAGTACAATCTCTGGTGGCACAAATCTCCATATTTATACCTCCCAGGAAATGCAGCTCTCATTTTCATTCTGTTTTCACAGTTGAGTTCAGTTCAATTTTGCCACTTTACTTTAAAAGCGTGGACCCTGAATAATGTGCCATACATCACAGGCAACATATTTAGCTTTCCTTTATCTTAGAGTTAAACATTATCATAGCTTCCGAATGGCATCAAGCAGACTCCTGACATCCAAACTGCAATGAAGGAGTGCTTCAGAGAGAGAGAGAGAGGGCCTTCCTCAAGCCATCATTACAGGCTACATTCTGTTTTACAAATGTAGAAAAGATGCTGAATGAGGGTTACATAATTAAAAAACATTCAGCAGAATTGTTTCTCCTCCCTAAAGCTGTGTTGCTGCATCATTTAGCAGCTAGCACGCTGCACTGAGATTTGCTTTTCTAAACTGCTAAGAGAAGTGCGTGCTCTGCAGCTAAAAACACTGACCCAGCCTGAACCCCTTCAACGTCATTTTTTGTGTGAGTGTCACATGCATTTAAAGCATCGCTCTAAGCTCTACAAAATTTTCACTTAGTCCACACTGTTTTCAAAAGTCTCTCCTAGGAGTAGCTGCTTCGATCCTGTTCTTTTTTGCTGCAACTTGTCAAGGAGGTAGCTGTGAAATACGGTGACGCAGGAGCAGCCAAACTTGGCATGAAAGTCAGTCTGAGATGTGTCTTATAGAAAGACGAGCATTAGAGTCAGCTCTCTTCACTGGCATCTACACCTGCTCCAAATCCATCTTTGATATTTCACGCAATCATTTGAACAAAAAAACAAGAACCCACAGCCTCTACCTCCATGGTTTCATTTGCAGATTTTCACTGTGAAATCCTGTACAAGGGTAAAGTTTTTGCCTCTTTTTAATGTCTTGGAGGCAGAGTTAACTTTTTTTTTTAAGCCTGTTGATATAGAATATTACATTTGCTGACGCTAGGGTGCATCTAGATTTCTAGGCTAACACTGCCCCCAACAACCAAGACATTTTTAATTCATAACCCATCTGTATAAACGGGTAAAAAAACCCATTTCAAAAACAAAGGTAGTTTTCCACAAAAAAAATCACAATGCAAAATGCACTATAGCTATTTTCTAAAGAGAAAAGCATGGAATTTAATTCAATTCAATGAATTCAATTTAAAGTGGAATTGTGAAATAGCACAACATGACAATTTTAAAACAACTGAATAATCCTCTTAAGGTTTAGACAAATGTATGTCTATTGTGTGTCTATTGAGTCTTAGACGCCCACATTTTTTCCTTTTTAAGTTGTCACTTACAGCTGACAGAGCTGTCCACAGAACTAGAGGCACAGAGGGTTTTAGTCACACATGGTGTATTGTGCAACGTACTGCAGTCAGTGCGTGTCCTCTCCAATACAGCATTTTCCAGCTAATGTATGCTTGTGTGTGTGTGCATGTGTACTGTATCTTCAAACATTTGTCAGTGTGCATTCCACTGTGCTTGAAAAAGCAGGCACTGACCACACTGAGGTTGCAGCCCTGAAAGAGATGGCCCCTCGCTCTCTTCAGGGACCGCAGTCACAGCTGGTGCGGCTCCATTGCCGTTCACACACCGATGATTATCCACTCGGGGGTCATAGTGCTTCACATCTCCCCCCTGGCCCGGCAGTCCGTCACGGTCGCAGCTGGTCACCCATGGGTGATTCAGGGCTCTGCAGTGTTGATAGGCATGCTGCTGCGGTGGAGGTGCTGACGAGGTGGTGCTTCACTTTGGCTTTAAATAGAAAATAAGTATAGGCATACAGTGTGTGATCGTGTCACGCAAGATGCAAGTGCATTTAGATGTATTATGAAAAATTTGAGGGTGAATATTAGTGATGTCCAAAAAAAGCTTCATGAAATTTTATTTGTATTTGTCGACCCAACTAAATGACTCTTTTGGTTTGAAGAAAAAAGGCTCAAGGAATGGCAATTCAGCGTGCTTTCAACCCTTTGTTTAACAGAGAGCGCCATCTATTGGGCTCAGAAAATAAAGAAAATCCTTTACAAAGCTTCATTTGGACATCACTAGTGAATATGTAATGTTTTAACGTTTTCACTAATTGCTGATTGCTCTTTAACAATATATCTGGTTGCCTAAAGGCTGTTGGCCAATATCCCAAATTAGTTGACTTTACTAGAAATTTGCGTGGAAACCCGTTGCCTTAAACCGTTTAACAGTTCGAGTTGTATTAACACAGAGCGGTATGTTGATGCAGTAGACAAATCAGGTTTACATTTAGCGGTCATTACTAAAAATCAAAACATAAATCATTTTTCTTTTTTTCTGGAGTTATGTTGTCTAAAATAAGCATGTTAAGTTAAATATGCAAAGAAACATAACAAATATAAAACATTAGGCTACTTATATCACTACTGAAGAAATAATATGGTTTGTATTCCATGATATAACACTAATAATAATGTATTCAATACATTTGTTAAAAAAAAACAACAGTAAAGACAACAATCATCATAACAAGTTAACTTTTTCCAATGTATTGTACTGCATGAAAAGTTTCACTCATTAGACATAGTTACTGATTTCCGATCTGCGTACATACTCCTGAATTCTTTTCCACTGCCCAGATGCCATCAGTGGTGCAACAATAAATGTAGATAAACATGAAGACTAAATCAACCATACAAAACTTAAAAACCCAGATAACATGAATGCACGCCCAAAATATTAACAAAACATTATTAAAACACACTTTAACTAGGACAGAAACCGCTCACATAACCCCGGCCCTCCTATACAAAAACTAGACATCCTCAGTTATCTCTGCTTACCATGATCAGTGCACTGGATACTTAGTTTGAGTATTACAAACAACTAATGTGATTTAGTAATAAATATGTTTTTTAGCAAAACATGAAATAATAAGTAGTGACCACTAAAAAGTTTAATTACAACTAAATCTGCGTTTACAGTAGGCTTATCAGTGGCGCCAGTTATTACTGTATTGAGGTTTGTAGCTTTCAGATATGATCCAATACGTGCAAGAAGATGACTTTAGAATATTAGGTAACTCTTTACTTGAAGGTCTCTACATAAGAGTGACATGACACTGTCATGAACGTGTCACATAACGCTTCTGTCGTTTAGTGTCATTCAGTTTTTGTCATGACAATTTAGGGTTACGGTTAGGGTTAGAGTGTTCATGTGTCATGACAGTGTCATGTCACTCTTATGTAGATACCTTCAAGTAAAGTGTTACCGATTATTAAGTCATGGAGCCATTCACATACGATTTAATAAATGCACAAAACTCCCTACACGCAGAGACTATGCCTCCTCTTCTGGCTCATTAACTACAAGGGGTTTCCAGTTTTTCAGCTGGGTGTGGTGGTGGCCACCTGCTTCTTCTATCTTAACCGCTAAATTGATTTCATTACTGGTATAATTGGATGGGTTCGATGACTCTCTGAAGGAATTCAAATGACCTGATGGGCCTTGATGGTTGATAGTCCATCTTTCTGCAGGCTGCTGAAGGATTATTGTTTCCACATAATGTTGGTTCATTTAGGAGCCACTATGTACGGCCTATGTCATTAGAAAGAGTTCAAAAGAGGATTTACGTAAATAACCCAGGCCTGCTTACTCAAATGTAATAAACATGAATAGATATACTATAAAGTAACTGTGACGGTTAATGCTTTAAGTTTTCCAGTTGCTTGATGCATCCTTTCACAAATCACAACACAAATTACATACGAATAAGAATAATAAAAAAAAAAAATCCTTCACATATATGTTTTCCTTTTCCTTCTAACCCAATATGTAGAAAAGTATTGGATTCTCTGTGTCATCACCTAAGCTTGGGGAGAAAAATATGGAAATTACCATGAAGTATTGTAATAACACCAAATTATCCCGGCTTATGGAAGTAGCACAGGCAGGGAGGACCCAAATGCATACTCAGAGGCAGGCAGATACAGTGAAGGTCATTTTAATGGTAAAAAGGCAGGAAACAGCAGGCATATAACAAATAAATCCAAAACAACGGGAACACTAAGCACAACGAGAACTAGACATTAGAACACAAAACATCTGGAACGCTACACACGGAAGAACTGAGATGAACTGACACAACGAGAGGGCAGCCCAAAGACTAAATACGCACGAAAGAAGGGGGATGGACACAGGTGGAAATAATCAGCGCGGCGTAGGCAATCACACAAGCGGGAAACACGCAGGGCCAGGAAGTGAAATACTAAACTTGACATGAAACAAAGTAAATACATAACCACAGGGCAGAGCATCACAAATAAGAAAATAATTCACGTTTTTATATGTCACAAGGGCTACTTATGTATGTATTGATGGGTCAAACAAACACAGGACTTTCACCCAGGAGACTGGTGTTTGTGTCTCATTTAAAAATGAAAGTAAACAGCTAGTCATTTTAATTATACAAAGCAAATTGAACTACGTCATGTTCTCCATCAGGTGGGTAATTATGTCATGTACGTACGCACAAAAGTGAACTAACATGACAAAAGGACTGATTTGAATCCAAACCACAATCTTTTTCAAAATCAAACTAAGTAGTTTTGTGCCTATACCTAACCAAACTAGGACTGTATGAGGATGGAAGCTCCTGTGGGTCATATCTCCTACCACTGCTAGGGGATTAGGGTTAGGGTTAGGGTCGTATTAGAGTCTAGGAACAAACGACCCATGTGGTTGCATGGTTTGGAGGACTTATTTTTGTAAAATATTTCACTGTCAAGTCAACATGTGTTCCATGGCACATTGTTTAAATATTGTGCAGCTTTGGTGGCTGCCTCCAATAATAGTCTGTCAGTTGCTTGCTGGTTGGAAAATAATGCAAAACATGAGAGTCAAGCCATCACACACACACACACAAACAGAGAATATGACATGTTTATATTAATAGCTGCAGTCTCATTGTTAGAGAGAGTTGCTGCTGCGAGAAATCAGCAAGAAAGTGAGGAAAATAACAAGGAAGTCGCTATTATGAAGAAATAACTAAAGTCACACATCTCAAACTTTCCGCTGTTTTTTTCTACCAACTTTGTTCAGTTGCTTCAACAGAAATGATGATTTTCTGTTTCCTTACTCTAGAAACATGACAGAGTTTGTGACTAATCCTCAATAACAAGCATGAACAATACTTAAGAAAGTCAAGGGATTTTCATCAGTGACTAGAGGGGAATAATAACAGCTGAGTGTGTGGTTAACCGGGATAATATAAAGCTAAAAGAACTGGACTGTCAACATTGTTAAGTGAAAGTGATAAACCTGAGACCAGAGGGCTATTCCACAAAGCAAGGTTATCAGTAAACACAAGCTTATAAGGCGGGTTTATTTTAAGGAAATGTGCTTCCAGGAGGCAGTTTTAAATAAATTGAAGCTGATTTCATTTAGCTTCTAGTCTATCCTTATCTGTGTTGCAGTTGTCTCACACAGCTGGAGAGTGGCATTTTGTCCACATTCCTTTTTATGATACATTAAATGGATATCAAAGCTCCAATGTATCAGTGCTCTACTTTCCTGTACTCCTCTTTCCTCCTTCGATGATGCGGCCTCTACATGGCATGCTGTCCTACTGTAATAGAGTGTAGGGGAGAGGGTATATCCTCTCCATAACTCAAAGTGGAAGAGCCAGTTGAGGTGATTTGGGCATCTAGTAAGGATGCCCCCTGGGCGCCTCCCTAGGGAGGTGTTCTAGGCACATCCAGCTGGGAGGAGGCCTCGGCAAAGACCCAGGACTAGGTGGAGGAATTATATCTCCACCCTGGCCTGGGAACGCCTCGGGATACCCCAGTCGGAGCTGTTTAATGTGGCTCGAGAAAGGAAAGTTTGGGGTTCCCTGCTGGAGCTGCTCCCCCGTGACCCGACCCCAGATAAGCGGACGACAATGGATGTATGGATGGATGGATGAACTCAAAGTGATGTCATCTCTGTATTCAGGGTGAACGCAATAGCACTTAAAGGTTTCAAGGGCTGAGAAAGGTTTTATATATTATTCTGTATAGCCAGGAAAATAAGTCTCACATTTCATCGGTAAATAAGTTGACTGTCACGTGTATTTACTCCTGTGCAAGTAGAAAAGTAATGTCAAATCACATGAAATTTTATTTGGAAATCATCAAATGACATACAGCTTCTAATAAGTACTTGCACATGTAAAAGTACATGTGTTCTTTTTTTGTCAATTTTGATTTTGAACTGTATTTTACAAAAGAAAGAGAACAAAATCTATTGGTCTGCTGAATTTGTGTCCATATATTTTCCTTGGATTTATCCAGATCCAGATGTGACAGCGTCCTCATTGTTTGCAGTAGAAGGTGATGCATTTCTCCCATTTTATGGGGATGATTATGTGTCAACATCAAGTTTTAGTCTTTAACTTTAACTTTAACTTTATTTTCGTTTATATGTAGTAATTTATATATCTCCAAATTAAAGTTCAACTGATATTCACATTTAGTCATCCATGTCCTATCTATGTTTGACTGACAGCAGCTGGCAGGCTGCCAGAGGGTTGTTAGAGGTACTAACACTAGCACCGCCAGACACTTTAGGGGTAGGTAGGGACCTTGGGAACACCCAAGAGATCTGTATCCTCCTTTTGTTTGAGCTGATGGGCCATTAACGCGTCATCAGTCTCCATCTCTACAGCGCTGCTTTCCACATCTATAGCAGCAAGGACACACACATACACAGCTTCCACAAACAGCCAGGTAGCCTATCTGACAGCTTGAACACACACAAAACTGATATGCTCTTAGCAATTTAAATGTGCTATTTTCATATGCTATCTTTTTTTTGTTGAAAAAATATTTTCTTGCTGCCACCCGATGCATTAATAGTCCGGTTATTTGTGTGTCAGTTCTGTACACACAAAGTCTATGATGTTGTTTTGAGCAACTCCCACACACAAAAAAAAAGTTTTTCATAAAAAAACATCTAATTTATTTGGTTCTATCTGATACTCTTTTGTAGCCTGACGTCGTCATACTCAGATTCTAGTCAGAATATGAGTCTGATACTGCTCCATTGATGCTGTGATTATGGGTCGCGTTTCAACCGAACCAGGAAAGATAATGCCTCTACACTCAATTGGATAGACCTACAACCAATCAGAGCAACGGAGTATATGACGTATGTTGAGCGTATGCTAAACGTTTGCCGAATCCCGTAGGAAGGACGGCAAAAACATCTTTCCGATCGACAAATGCCTTGATCGCGGTTCTCTGTTTCTCTTTTAAAATTAATGTGCTGTCGATATCTTCTATAACAGATGGCGATGGCGGAATCTACACATGTTGTAAACGAATTCAACCCAAGCGCTCTTTGGTGATGTGGTTTATTACGTTATTGTTGATCATCTGTCCATCATCGTATAAAGCCCACCCTGACAATTTGTTTGGTCCAAACAGCTCTGGTTTGAGCATAGTTGCTCCACAACGGATCAAGTCCAGACCGAACTTCCCAACCTCAAAAGTTGTGGGCGGGGCTAAGTTCGGCTGGCATCCAGGCTAGCTCTTTTTAGTTGTAAGCAGCAAATTACCTGCAGCTTAACACCTAAAGGCATCATACAAATGCTGAAAAACATTGTAATCAATTTCAGCATTTTCATTTTGCAAACTAAATGGTAAATATGATTACAAATGACAGTGAAAATGATTACATTATCACATTTTTTCTAACGACAATAAGTCCCCTCAGCATTTATGTTTGTCTCTCCATGTCTCCCGTACACAGCGCGTCTTTCAGAACAGTCAAAACACAACTTGCCATCTTATCGATCACCAACCTGGAAAAATAATTTTATTTAGTTTATTTTTGTTCAAATAGATACATATCTAATTCTGCACCAGCTGTAGCTTTATCTATAAGCAAGTGCTCGGAAGAGAGCTATTTTCAGGCTTTCTGTAAAGACATTTTGTCAGACCAGAAACGGAGCCTTTTAACCATGTACTCACATTCTTTCTGCATCTTAAACATCATATAAATAAAATTAAAGGATAGAACAACTGAGAACATTCTACATTTTATGGATGCTGTAAGCAAGAGGAGCCTTATTGAAAGACATGTATCCCACAGCATTTCCATTATGTGAAGGCTATTATGTATGTCCCTTGTATACATCAAGTGCTATTTTCCAGACAATGATTTAGTGCTTTCTTATCTCACATAATAGACAGAGGACAAAATGGAAACTATCTCACAAAAAAAAAAGATTTATTAGGGTTCTGACAAATCTCTATAATTTCATATTGAATGTCAGTTTAAATTAATACGTTTTGTGTTCCCATTTAAAGATTATATTAATGCATTCATAATGCATTAGCCAGTTCGCTGTCAGGATACATTTAAGAGGCAGTGGAGGAGGAAGATCAAACTCAGAATGTAACAACTGGATTTTGAGGCGTCTTTGCTCACTGCGCCCACAGGACAACTTTCTAATTATTTATGTCTTTGCCCTTCCCTCCTTTGGTCAAATTGTACTTGGCCTTTGTAAGCAGCTGCTGCTCTAAGGGGACTGTAGACTAGCCATTAAACCCAATAAACACAAGTCTCTTAAACCTCATCAGTATGTTTTTAAATTGGTCAGCCACAGTCATTATAGCCGGTGAAATCAGATTAAACAGCCTAAACTAAAAACAATTGTGGTAATTGAAGCAATGCACAATAGTGAAACAAAAAACAGTAAAAAATGAGAAAATCATTTTCAAACCATTCAAAATCAGCACAGTATTGTTTGTTTAAACTTTAAGCAAAGCTCTGTGTGTGCTGTTATTTTCTACAACCCCTGTAGTGCCTTTGACTCTTTCTGTTTAAGTTGTGGACTGCTCATAAAGATGAAGTATTGCTGCATGAACTTGAAAAAATGGTGCAACTGTCACTGTAAAATAGGACACATGCTATACAGAAAATTGTTGCAGTCCATACAACATATCTAGACATCTAGATATCTAGACAATAAGGCAACAAATTGCTGCACTGAGCCACAGCTTGCTACAACACAGACCCCTCCTCTCTGAGGGAATATACCTCAGCAGCACTAAACCACAGCTAGGATTATGGACATCAGTTTTTCCTGTGAACCCCGCCGGATCTCTAATGGAGCATTTCCTTTGGGAGAGGCACGCCTTTTGTGTCGACGGTTGTTGATGAGTACTGTACAACAGCTGGAAATGTGCCTCGCACATAAAGGGATGTCAGAGTTAATACGGTGTTGCATGCAAGCAGGTTGGTGCTATAGGGGATAAGCCTTTCGAGAAGCGTGTGTTTTACTCTGCCTGTTTATCCTAATGGGTTGAACCCTCAGGGGAGAGATCTACAGGGCTTCGCTGCAGCAGCTCCTGCCATGGGGAAGATGTGAGCCATGCCACCAATGTGGGGAGGATTTCAACACTTAGAACAGGATACAGGCAATTAACACCAGGTCAGATGGCATGATGCCAGTGTTGCTGCATGTACTAATGAGAGACACAGTTTGAAATGGTTGGTGTTGCGTGTCAATTATCCCCAGGGTATTATGGGGCAGAGCGGTGTATTCATAAGATCTGTGCAGCCAGATACCTTTGCAGATATGACAAGATACATCTGCATTCATGGGCTTATATTTACTGTATGTGTTTATATTCTCTATATGTTTCTAAATCATGTTAATTGACGTGTCAGAGGTTCAGTATGACAACGCGTTCTTGTCCCACTACATGTCTTTTTTTTTTTTTTTCCATGGCTTTTTTGTTATGAAGCAGGTTGAGGTGCTAAGTAAATACTGTAAAAGTTTCAAAACGCACAGAGAAATGCATGCAGCCCGTATTCAGACACTGTGTCTTTAAACGCGCCATCAGGACTTCTGTATGGTTGTGATGTCACAAGTATACCATACAGTATATAACTGAGTGCATATGCGGAAGACCCTGAAACGCTGACCAATTAGAGCAGACTGGGATTGGAAAGTTTTTGAACATTAAAGCATGTAAATGAATGTTATAGTAGAAACCCAAAATACATGTATGAACATGAAAATGTGCAAAATATTTGACCTTTGTAAGATGATGTCAGTAAACTGCAAACAGCACAATAATAATGTACCAAGGCTAATCTACGATGCTTCATAGAGGACACAAAAAGGATAAGAGAGGCACAATATCTGGCAGTGGGTTTTCAGGACAGATCCTCTTCTTTTTGCTTTTTTTTTAATAGCAGAGGGATAGAGAGAGAGAGAGAGAGAGAGAGAGAGAGAGAGAGAGAGAGAGAGAGAGAGAGAGAAGGATGGCATGCAATAAAGGAAGCATGGGCATTGTGATTACATGGTACATGTCTTAGACCTGCAGGGCACCAGGATACCCATTTGTATTGATTCTTAGGTTTTCATTTCACTTCTTGCAGAAGGAGAGATTAAGTGACACACACACACACACACACACACACACACACACACACACACACACACACACACACACACACACACACACACACACACACACACACACACACACACACACACACACACACACACACACACACACACACACTCTCTCTCTCTCTCTCTCTCTCTCTCTCTCTCTCTCTCCATTCTCTCTTTCTTACTTTTGGTATTCAAGGTATGAAGTCTACATAAACATTATGCATAATGCAACATGAAAGAATCATTAGGGTGGATTTGCTTTTTAGACTAAAAACTGCAACACTGGATCCTATTCCATGCAGTTTCTAACTAATTTGGTTATTGTTTAGATTAATTTACAACATTGCCTAGATTAATTTACAACATTGCCGGTGGACAATGATTTTACTTTTAACCTGCTCCTGCAAAAGTTCCATTAAAATCATGTTTGATTAAATATTGCTTTTTCATACAGGGACCATGTACAAGAAAGGGCCACACACATTAGGTAATAATTGTTGATTTAAGAATTTAGTGGTACAAATTCATAGACAAATGTGCAGTTATTTAATTCACATACAACCAACAGACAAACAGTGAGGCTTTTGGGACCCTGTGGGATCTAGGGTCCTGGGCAGTTGCCCACTTGGTAAGGTGCATTCAAGGGCATCAGAACTTCACCTGTCACAGATGCTGGGTGTGGTCGAGGTGCAACAGACTTAGTGAGTGACAAACCGAACGCTTAATAGTTTTTAGAGGTGTTGATACAAAAATCAATGGAGCTATTAGATGCAAATGTGCTTGTGGTGGCACAAATTGATGCGGCAATGCTAGCTGACGATATTTCATCTTAAGCAAGAACCCAGCATGAATTCCACTTCACAAACTTACAGAGATGAGGGGAAAATGGAGAGAGACTGGAGGAAAATAAAAGAAATAACTGAAGTTTATGGTGAGTTGTGATTTTAAGAATTGCTAGTCATCTACCAGAGAGCAGTCATGAGCTGTGTGTGGGGTAGTAAAGTCAAAGAAAAACATATCATATCATGACAAAGATCGTGTAAATTAAATCATTTCCTGCACTAAAAGCTTACTGTTCAGTAGCTGTGTTTTAATTCTCAGATGCTATTGGTCGTTGGTCACAGTGGGAGTTGCCATTACCACATGACAATAATGTAACAGACAAAAGCAATAAAAGTGGCAAATTGATCTCTGTGATGGATAGCTAAACTCAAGCTATATATATATATATATATATATATATATATATATATATATATATATATATATATATATATATATATATATATATATAATAATAAAAGCTATAATAACTTAAATAAATTAAAATAAATGAAGTGGCTATGCTTAAAATAGCTTATTTGTGATGTAAAGTACATAATAATTTGCTACAAATATTGGCTACAACATGCTTAATTACTAGTACTGTACGTTATGACCAGGTGAACAAAACTTGTATTTCTAACATTTATTTTGTCATGTGATATGTGTGATGGCAGAGATCCAAGTACAGAATTTGAAATAGTTGTTGTCTTAACGAATATGTGCCAAGAAAGAATGAAATGAATCATCTTTGATTCAATTTTGAATTAAAGATGAAACCATCCAGGCCCTAAAACCTCGGAGTGAGTATATTTTAGAAAAACATCCACATACCAAACTATCACTCATGTCTAACTGAATACTTTTCTGCCACTGTCTGGGTAGAATGAGCGGGGGAACCGAGAATTGTCTGCTTTTTCATAATTATTTGTCAAGAAGCAATAGACTTGGATATCATTAAGATGATGTCTTTGTGTAATTACTCTTTCACCACAGCGCCAAGGATCCAAATGTTTGCTAAAATCAATGTGATTATGGTAATGAAAACACTCTTTGCCTGCAGCAGAAACAATGGACATGTTTCTCTTATTCCCCATACAGCAGACAAACAAACACCATAACAGAAGGTCAATATAAATTCACAATACTTTAAATCGTGTTCTAGCAGCAAGAGTAACACAACCGTTAAGAAATCCATGCATCACATACAGCTAGAAAAACATGCCCCGTGGCTGGAAAACACATTAACCATTATTAGATCACAAATAAAGAATGATAACTCACTTAAGGGTCCACACTTCTACTGGGCGTTAACATTGACTGCAGACTAGGCATGCATGTTTAAACAGATGTTGTCTTGTTGATGACAGCCATATGGTTTACTGCCAGACAAAAGCAATTATTAAAAAGTTAATGTCATGCACATGTCTAAGTGGTGTGCTTTGATAACATTGAACCATGTTCAGCTGAGAGGAAAGTTCACAGGGTTAACCTTGATTTCTCATTTTAGTACTCATCTTTTTCTGCACACATCGATTAAAGGGCAGTTTTATTTCTTGACCTTGCTGTCCAGCAGTGATTTGGGGGCCAAAGCCAAACTCAGGCATGGGGTTGTCCTCATACCTCATTTTCATTTTATTTCATCTGTCAGATACCATAAGTATTGATCCATCAATTTATTTTTGCAATTATGCTTGAATCTAAAAAAAAAGCCTACATAAAAATCCTCATTTGTTCACTCAGATCTACTTGATTACAGATACGTTCGTCCACTGTATCAGGAGTATACTGAGGGAATTAATAAATAACTTGTGTTAAGAAATCTATGGAGCCCCAGACATGACATCCGGATAAAAAAATAAATAAATTGTGGCCACAAAATAATAATTTGTGGCCACAATACTGTATACTAATTTGTAAATTGGTATTACAAAAATATATATGCAACGTTTTATAAAAGGTGACGTAAAAATGGCTTGATGGTGTTTTAAGCCCCCAACGTCGACTTCAAGGCAGTGCTGCGACCGTCGACTTCAAGGCACCTAACCCTAACCTTAACCCTTACCCTTACCTTAACCCTAACCATTGCCTAATCCTAGTGCCTTCCATGCAGCGCTGCCTGGAAGACGATGTTGGGGGCTTAAAACACTTAGAGAAGAGTCCCGCACACTGACCATTACGCAAGCAATAATTTATTTAGAAAAATACAACGTTTCGGTCTCAGACCTTCATCAGGTAAATTCACACATTCACCTCAACCATAGCCTTAAATAGTTTGGTTGACTAACCAGGACCAATCAGATCCGGCTCTTGAATGACGTCATTCATTCACAAAGTGGCACTTCCATCACGGACGTGAACAGGAAAAAGCAGAAAAAATGCCACTCAGTACATTTAAAAACAATAGATAATCAGACTAATAGGGGGCTTAAAACACCAAACACCGTAAAAATGACAGTCTGCACAGATCTATTTTTGGAACCAGTATTCTTCTTCTACTTGTTCTTATTCTTTTTTATCCTCATTGTCAGAGGTATAAGTGGCACCTTGTTTTTTTTAACACAACTGACTCAGATCTGTGACTGTCTGGAAATATATCTCAGGTACAGATTGAAGTGTCTTCAAAGTGCTTACCAAATGATAGGGACTGATCTCTGAGACTGCGTGGATTTTCTCTATCTCCTTCATCGTCTAAATCCAATCACCTCTTAACTCTTATATATCTTCTGCAGCCACACTGCTGCCTCTGTAGTGTCTGTTGCTTCCATTCTGGCTTTGAAAAAAACAACTTTTCAGCTGTCTGTTGCCCGGTGCATCATGAGTCTGCAGTGGCAGCTTCCGCAAAATCAAAAGTGCCACCGTATTTTCCAGAGGATTTATTGAGAAAGTGTAAAATGCTGCCATGTTGTCCGCTGTGGGGGTGAAAAATAGGAGAAGGAAACATCTTGGAAAAGATGAAGCAGTTATTAAAAATTGCTGATGTTGGCAGCAGTAGAGTAGGTTTAGGAAAAGAAAAATGTTCCATGGACACACAGTTGTGGAATGATTAGTTACTCCAGAATCTGGATTATATCCTTTATGGGAGCAGTCCCCTAGATACTGCGTCACATACGGCCTACTTAGGTTCTAGGACAGTTGTGCATCTTGTGATCCCATGGATATAGCACCACCAGCCACTGTTTCATATATACTATGTGATAGCCTAAACAAGACTAAACATCCACCCTAGTGTAAACTGTAATGGTCTTTACAGATGTAATGTATGGATGATTGAAGTCTTTGCTGAGTTTTAAATCATAAATTTGTCCTAGGGGTGGTGCCACAAGGAAGATAACTTTGTTACCTAAATTGAAGAGGATTTATTACCTGTTAATTGGCTAATGTAAGACTCGGCTCAACTTTAATCAAGTCCCTGCTCAAGGAAAACATTTAAATCCAAGCAGAAATAAGTTCTTCACAAGTGCACATGTCACACGGTTGTGTGAGGTTCAATAATTTATTTAAAATCAAACCGGTTACTTCTGCACAGAAATAAAAAAATAACTAAAAAAACACAACTCTCCTCTGGCAGGTAACGTCAGGGATTCTCCTTCTTTATCCTCCTTTTTGCTTTTTTCTTACCTGCACCTGTTTCGCGTCCACCTTTAACAAGTACATCATTAGATCCTGTGGCTAATCATGAGCTGTGTGTGTGTGTGTGTGTGTGTGTGTGAGAGGGGGGGGGGGGGGGTCTAGGCAATCACAGCTGCTTCTCATAATCCTAATTCCCAGTCCAACAAACAAACAATTAGAAAAACACAGCAAATCCCAAAACCATGCAAATAACAACTGTTAAAACATGCAACACATCTAGTACTAAAACCAAATGAAGAAATACACACGGCTGAAACTCAAACTGGGCAATTAACCAAAACATGCAACTTTGGGAACAAAATGAAAAGCTGCCTACAGTCACATCCTGACACACATTCTAGAGTATTTATTAGATGATAACCCTTTAAGATTAATCATCTCATTTTCAAAGGGGTCCTTAGTGGAACATATCTGTAACATGAATGCCACAATTCTAATGTTTACCTCGCAATAGTGGATGCAAGATACAATTATTCTCATTAAGATCTCAACCTAGAGATGTCCTGAATCTTCTTCTCACCTGTAGTAACATATGCCCATCAATGCAGACATTGTGTTCTACAGCTAATTTGGGTCAAAACATCTTCTGTTCCTGTTATATTCTTGTTAATATAATGCATCTATCTATATCTATATTATTCTTACTACAAGTATAATGTCACTGCTACTACATTGCACATATCTGTACATGTTATTCATGCATTGTGTAATGAATATATTATACACTGCAATATATTTATTGTCCTGACTATGCACCACCTGTCTATACTTTCTATATCACATTGCACTTTTCTGCTTGGATGCAAACTGCATTTCACTGTCTTTGCACTTGTACACTGCAAAATGACAATAAAATTGAATCTAATCTAATTTTGTCTTGCTTTATTATGCTAGCTTTCACATAATGCTAAAATAGCAAACGTATAGCATTACTTTAATAATTCTCAAGTTTAATAAAGTCAGCTACTAGTTAGAAAATGCTGTCGAAAAGAGACTCCCATGGACATTTCACCGTCCCTTTATCCCTGTAGGCTCCGTTGTTTTTTAACTGATGTAGCATATTATATCGTATGTGTGAGTTTTGCTATAACGATTAACTTAATGATTAGAGAGGCTGCTTATAAATGTTTCCATGTGCACAGTAATGTCACAGCAGCATATATCGTTGGACATTTAAGCAGCAAAACTAACTGTAGTTATAAACTGGACAGAGGAAACAACTACACCTTTTGCTTCTGAAATAATCCCAAGAAGTTAAGATGCTGTTTATTGTGCATCTCTCCAGACACACTTACAAATGAAGCTGTCTGTCCAACAGCAGCACTGATACGTTCACATTTTAGAGAACGTTAATAATATTTTCCTCATCAATTGTGTGTTATTTCATCCATCTGCTTTTAATCTTAATGTTAATTTGTATGATCCGACCCGGACCATATGTACCGTTAGATTAACCACCAGGGCTAGGGATATTATCGCTCTCTCTCTCTCTCCCTCCCCTTTTCTCTCCTCCTCTCTCTCTGTCATGCCTCTTTGTTTAAATGCAACGAATGAAAAGACTTCCGCAGAGGATACATCAGTGTATCCTCGATTATAACTCCTCCGAGGAGCCTCCTCGCTCCTCCATGTGCATTTAGGAATTGGGACGTCCTTCAACATGGTGCGCTGAGAATGATTTCTGGATCACAAGCGGGAGGATCGAGGAGTCGAGGAGTCGAGGAGGTACATTGCTGAAGGCTTTGTTAATTGCCATGTTGAACGATTGTTAAATATTGGTAGTAAGGTAAGACTCCTTGGAAGAATGGTGCCAGGGTAGCTCTAAATACTGATAATTGTTACACATTTGTAGATATTTTATGTTAGACACACTAGTTTTAGGGGTGCCGTTTTTTTTTGTTTTGTTTTAAAGTGGGACTAATTAGTAAGGTTTTGTTTCTATGCTTGTTTGTTTAGTTTATTGGTTTAACTCTTATTTCTAAAGAGTCTTTTGTTATATTTTTTTTTTTTGTTTTAACCAGCATCCACAGGCCCTTTCTTGCTATTGTAGTTTGTGCACCTGTGATTCTGTTAATCACTTTTTAAACTCATATGTTAATAAAATAACTTGAATTACGAAAAAACACCTGGCTTTATGTTGCTTCCCTTTACCCTAACGAGCTCGGTCGTAACACAGGCACACTAAACAATGTCACAAGCTCAAATTGGTTACAGAGTCATACGGTTTATAACAACATAGCATTGAAATAAAACAAATATTGTTGATCATTTTTTATTTATTTCAATTGTGGGAGTAATCCCACACACAAGGAAACCAGATCACCTGGAATAAACCCACACATACACCCTTCCATGTTGTGCCAGTGATTGGCAATGGTGGTTGTTGGCAATGGTGAGAGGACCTCATCTTTAAATGTCTCTCCTGCTGAATCTTGGTGAGCTTTTTGTAGCGTTAGTGCAGCTTGTGGTGAGCCGAACCTCATCAGAGATGGGTGGTAAGTGTACATGCGTTGATGTGTTTTTAGGCCCCTGCTTAACTGTACTAGCCAGTAGCTGCCTGTGTGGTGAGGTCTTTAAAGCTGGCAGTGTGATTGGTTGACACGGTGAGAGGAAGATGTCTCTCTGCTTAATTTTTAACTCAGTCCAATGATGTGCGCGCTGAACCCCATCAAGGATGGGTGGCAAATGTAGATGATCTGGAGTTTCCTCAGACCCCTCCATGCCTGGCAGGGTGTTTAGTAGAACTGGTGTTGGGACACTGCCTTTTAACGTGTGTCTCTGCTGAGTCCTGAGCACACACCTACTCAGGTCCAAATATGGAAATGCAGTCCGGGGAGAGTTTTGCTTTAGGTCAGTGCCACCTCTGATGAGGGGTGTCTGAGGCGGGTGTGGCTTGAATTTATTTCCTGTGAGCTGCACTGTCTCTGAGATAGGTGGAAAATGAACTTGTTTTGAAGTAGGTTCAGTCCCCTGCTTGACTGCACTATCAGATTGCTGCATGTGTGCTGAGCTGTTTGTGTCATTAGTGCAGCCTGTAGTTGGCATGGTGTTTGATGGACATGGTACTGATGTATCTTTTTTGATGTATTGGATTTTCAGGGGTTTGAAAGTTTCTCCAAACTCATATTGCAATTGGATCTTGCATTTTACTAAGTCAAGTCCTGGTTTAATCTTCATCATCTGTCTATATAAGCGATTCATTTGATCATCAGTTAGTTTGACTGTAGGCTTCTTAGGTCTGACTGCCTCGTCAATTCTGTCAAAGAGGTCTTGAAAGTTGGGTATCGGTGATTCTGGCGGTGATGGCGATGGAGACTCAGAGAATGGCATTTGAAAGTTGCTTGTCTCTGTTGTGCCTCGTCTTCCTGTCTCCTCATGGTCAGCATTCTCCTCAAGGCTGAGTTGCGAAGCACCCCATTCGTCTTTCCCAAAGAGGCCTATGTAGGTTCCTGTGTTTTCCCATAGATAGACATTGCAGTCTCCCGCAGTAATTAACTTTTCACAAGCGGGGTTACACTGAACACTTACCACCCCTGTGATGTGAGATTGCCAGGAGCCCACGAGAGGAGGTGGACACAATGACACGCGCCACCCATTTATATCCTCAAATGGCCCTTTGTTTGCCTGTTTTTTAAACCCAAATCCCTGAATGTCCCACAGATAAATCTTTCCAGTACTATCCCCAGTCAGTAATATTTGTTCGTTGGGATCAGTTGACATGGTGGTAATGACTGCACCTTCATCATTCACTGCCCTGAACTTTCCTATCAAACCTCCCTTGCTAATAACAGACCAGGCATACATGTTGCCATCTGAAGAAGTCAGCAGTGTGGCTGTGTCAACATTGACCTCCCTGGTCTTCAGACATTTGATAAGAGGACTGTTAATCACAGCAGTCTCATTCCAAATCAGAGATTTACTATGTGGAGGTCTTCTCCCCGTGCCTCTGACATGCTTTGGACTCTTCTCAACAGGCAGACTCCCTGTCTGGCCTTGAGTTTTTTTGACTGCCATGTATGTTCGAGGGCTCTTACTGCCATTAAGGAAGTAGAGAACCAGGGCAGTATTGGTTTCCCAGATAACAATATTTCCATTGCTGGAGGCAGTAACCAGTGTGTTCTCGTGGACATCCATTGAGGAAATGTCATCTAAATAATTATGTTTCAAAAATCTGTTGTCATATCCGTGTATATCCAGGTCATAAATGATCTTGGAGTTCCTTCCTGACACAAACACCCTATTGTCTACACAGACGATACCTGTCACCTCACTCTGTACGATAATAGGGAGAACGGCAAGCTCTGTTCCGTTGTTGAAGTTCCACAGTTTCACTTTTCCATCCTGGGAAATTGTGATTAGTCTGCGCTTTAGTCCATCAAATGAAATGGCAACGTGCCCCACATGCTGATCTGGAGTGACCTTAAACTGCATGACGGCCGTTCCTGTTAAGATATCCCACACTGTCACCACGCCATTTTGGCAAACAGAGACAACCTGTTTGAAAATGTTGTGATAGAGAGCACAGCACAGGGGCTTGTCATGGGATGTTAATGTATCTTTAAATACATCTGTTCCTCTTCCAAGATATTTTCCTATATCTGTGTTAGCTAGGACTAACTCATTGTTGTGTATGTTATAACACACACTGGAGATAGGGCCCCGCATCATTTCTTTAACCTGGAAGCTTTGCATACACAGCATTACATCCTCGGACCACACACGCACATAGTGGTCCTGCGATAAACTGATGAAAACTTTTTCCCTGGGATTTAACATAATGTGGGTGATGGGTTTGACATGTCCCTTTAATTCCTGGAGGCACGACAATGTTTTGTGGGGAAACCACACCCTCAGTAGGGCGTCTGTACCACCGGTCAGCAGATACCCAGAGGAAGGGGAGTATTCAACACAGGTGAAGAACTCCAAATGTCCTCTGCTCTCAAATACTTTTTTAGTCAATTTGGTTGTAGATGTCTTGGGTAGGGTAGCGAGGACCATTGTCTTGGATGAACTACCGCAGATGGCAAATGAGCCAACTGATGGAAAGTATCGGATCTGACTGCACATGTCATGAAAGATTGGGACTTTAACACATAGAAAGTCTTTAGAGGTGTTTTTTAACAGGATTGAAACATAAACAGTGGGATAATCCCGCAGAGAGATTTTCTCGTACGAATCTTTGAAAAAGAGGCCGTTTTCATTTATGTTGTAGGAGATAAACACAGACAAAAAACCTTTAACATCGCCAAAGGAAAACACTGCTTTAGTGCCATTGGACCAGTAGTTCATGGTCTTCACTATGTTGTCCTCTACTATTAAAGAGTGGCTGGTTGAAAACATCTTAGGGAATTCATTGCAACGATAGAATATTAGTTCCCTGTCAGAAGTGGAGATAGCCAGCTGTTTGAGTTCTCTGATGTACACCATGTCAGTAACATGCATCTTCTTGTTGTGCGAAAAAGGAAGTGTGTTTTTTTTTTTGTATAATTGGACTGGGTATGGGGTTTCGAAACTGTCAGGCCAGAAGTTGAGGATACCATTTGAGCTGATGGAGAGGTATTGGCCTTTTTGGTAAGTCCTGGTTGGTCCTATTAAAACTTCGGAACCATGATCAGGTTCCCTGTCATTCTCGTAGGGACGGTGAATCAGACGAACGATCACTTTATGGTGATCCACAGGTATCATTTTGACAGGTTTGGGGAAGGTTTGATTTTTAAAATCCATGCATTGTGATGCTTTGTTTTTATTGACCAGGTAGTCCGTTAACTCTCCAAGGTCCACACCTCCATCACCGTTTATGTCAATCTTCATGTGTAGGGCAGTGAGATCTTCTTCATCCATAGTAGGGAATAACTCCTTCATTGCCTCACAGAATTCATCAATGTCCAATCCTCCACCTCCATCAGCATCACCCTCACGAAATAGTCTCACAATCTCTTGCAGATTTTCAGCAGTAAACATTTTGTCTGTTTTTGTAAGTTCACTTCTGGTATCCATTGTAGCCTTCTTAGGTAGACCCTCCTCTATATCTGAGTGCCCTTCCATTACCATATATATGTGAGTTAGTTGGAATTTCTATTTGAGTTAAAACAATGGAATTGTGCTGAGAGTTTTGCAGTCTAGAACAATGACTATAATTCCATGTCTATGTTCTGAAGGCTTGCTGTTGAAAGCTTCAAGTTTTAACAATTGTGTTCCATTTGTGTGTATACAATGGAAACATCCTTCAGTGCAAGATAGTGACTTAACAAAAGATCAAAGTACACTTGAAAGTTGAAAGCCAATAAGGATGTCATGTTTTGTAATAAAGTGATTGATGTGTTACATATATAATACATTGTTAACATGACATCACAAAGTTCTGGTTTCCATAGCAGCAGGAAGCAGAGGAATACACACACATGATATCACAACGTTCTGGTTTCCATAGTAGCAGGGAACAGAGGAAAACACACAGACAGACACAATGAATGGTGTATTAGAGCGAGAAATCCTACACTGGCTTGTTTGAATAAGTCTAGAAAAAGGTTTCGCAAACGTTGCATCACATCTGTCTCTGTGTGAAGTCATGCCGCATATGCAGGTACACACACACACACACGCACACGCACACACACAGTGCGTCTCACTATCTTTGTGGGGACCCGTCATTGACATAATGCATTCCCTAGCCCCTTACCCTAACCTTAACCATCACAACTAAATGCCTAACTTTAACCCTTACCCTCACCCTAACCATAACCTAATTCTAACCCTAATCCTAAAACCAAATCTTAACCCTCAAACAGCAATTAAAGTTGTGGGGTCCAGCATTTTGGCCCCACAAAGCTGTCCGGACCCCACAAGTATACTGTATTCCCGGTTTTTGGACCCCACGAACATAGTTAAACAAGAACACACACACACACACACACACACACACACACACACACACACACACACACACACACACACACACACACAAGCATTATACAAATAAATTAAAATGATAAAATGATGCCAAAGATATATGTTCTATATAGGTCCTATATGTCTCCTATATAAAGTTCAAAATTACAAAAGAACAAAGAAAGATAGATGTTCAAATCCAGTTTGGATTGAAAAATCGGTTCAGCCACTGTGGAGATTAAAATGTGTAAAGGCAAATTTGAGGCTGTAGGTCTCAAGGAGAATAACATAAGAAAAACACAACATAAATAACATAAGGGAAAAACATTGCTGAGAACGTAAAACCGTTTGAAAGGTCTCCTTACTGTAATGTGTCATATTACGGTAAGAGGATATTGAGCTAGGGAACATAGAACCCTAGGAACATAGCTACGCTCCCAGAATTATAACTAAAAAAAATAATGCTAATGTTGTTCTGTGTCTGCTGGATGTGTAAATAGGCAACTATTTGCTAACATGTTTGCTATAATAACTTTGGTGATATTATGTCAGTTGTTCTGAAACCCCAAGTGGCCAACAGTAAGGCAGCTTTAAGTGCAGCTCACTTTCCTGTTTGAACATGCAAATGTTTGACAGAAATTTCGGACAAACTTTTCATTACGGTACATTAGTAGGACGTAATAAGCCGTACCTGTCTAATAAAGACCACATTATTTCTAGTTATGGTCTAATTTGATACAAAGTATGGCTTATTCATCTTATTAGTGTACCGTAAAATAAAATGTAAGCAACATTTTAACCAGTTTCTGGTGCCTGATGCAAAGTCAATGCCAGGGGAAAGTTTGAATTGTTCATTCTAGGTAATGCCAGTGCTTTTAAAAAGAGGTCAACTCAAATATTATCTTCAAGCACCATTTTATGAACATAGCAAACATGCATCAACCTCAGGGGCACAACACATTATTCAGAGCTCTGATACTAAAGAGCCTGCAAGGTTACTCAAAAAGGCTCTGTCACTTCTAATGACTGACACATTGTGCAGCCAGGGAGGACATTTGTGGGACTTTGTGCATAGTCTGTTCCGATGATCATCCTCCCTGTTGACGCTGTCCATGGTGCTGAAATGACAGCATTATTATTGTGTTTTTGAGCACAGTGACAACATGGCCTTGTTTCCCCTGGCCTGATGAAATAGGAGCTATAAGAAAGGGCTGGCAGTGGTGGCAATGATCTCTCTCTTTCTCACTCTCTCTAGGTTTAGGCACAGTTACCACCACCCACAGAAGCTCAAACTTCATTGACAGAAAATCAAACAAAAACATATTACGGTGCTGTGTGCTTCATTAACAAGAGAACAGAACAAGGACAAAAGAAAATAAAGTCCGGAGATCTAAACTAAAGATAAGCTCACTGGACCACTGAATGATGAGGATATTTTTTCTGTGTTTTTATTTTGTGATATATGAAATTACCATGCTGGATGACTTGCTCATTGCAGCTGGTGGCAACTCTGCCCTGACAGATTGCTCTTATGTAAATGTCATTTCGTTGAAAAACAAACAACATGATTGCCTAATTATTTTAGTTAGAAAAGCATCTTTTGCATGTAGAACACACTGACCTGTTTTTCTTTTTGAGTTGCAAATACTATTGGGTTATTAAGGTTTAGAAATGGAAATAGAGTCGCAACAATTAGGCCTAGTTGATTTATTGATTAGTCACTCAACAGAAAATGTATTGGACAATATTTTGACTATCAATCAATTGTTTTGAGTCACACAAAAAACTATTGAAGAAAAACAAGCCATTTAAAAAATGTCAACTTGGACTATGATAAACTGCAATGGATAGTCTTTCTTTAGTCTTCTAAAGTATTGACTAAACTATTATAAAATAATTGATAGATTAATTGATGAACAAAAAAAGGGTTATTTGCCACCCTAAATGGCCTCTTTTCTAATCATTAACGTAATGTGCTGCAGAATGTATCTTTTAATTGGTTACACCTGCTGCGCACACATGGAATAGGATTGTGTGAGTCACAGGCGAGACGGAGAGCTTTTTGCTTTGGGATTGTTGTTGTTTCCTCCGGTTTTTGAAGCCGGCACAGCGCTGAGAAAACAGCTGTTATCAGAAGACGCAGGTGAGGGAAACAAGAAACAGAAACTGTCAAAATTAAACGCTCAATACGCTCATTGACAGTCATTAATTATTTTCCTGTGGGCTATCAGTAGTTTAATTTAAAAGAAATATAAACACAGTTTCATTGATTATAGTGGAAGCGTAGTGTTGGAATGTCAGCTCTGCATACGTTACACGTGCAATGTAGCCAGCCCGTAAGAGTAAACAGTTTTCTTCTTCACTGTTGGCACATTAGTATGTTTTTGTGTGCGTTACCACCACCAACCTTTCATCAGCAGAATAGTGTGAAAGCGACAGCAGGAGGGTGTATTGCATCGGCCACATGCTCACATAATGTGAGTGTGTCCTCATGTCCTCATGTGCATGCATGCATAAAATACACGTAAAGAAATTGCAACATAGCACTTTTAGTGGTCAAAAACTCCCCAGGGAACCTTGAACCAAGTGTTTAAAGGCCTTTTTACAGTCGCCGCAGCCGACCGGTCGAGCGCCAATGTGAAGTCAAAATGATGTCTCACTGGAGCGCCAGGATTTTGAGTGCGTGACTAGAGGTCGTGCACCACTCTATTTTTTTCAGCGGGGCACAACAAAGCAGAAACAGGAAGCATGGACAAGTTCGAGGACTCTCAGAGTGACTGCAAGTCTCTCTTGTAACCTTACTGGGTTAAGATGAGTTCTTTTATGGGGAATGAAAGGCTCGATCCGACCAAGTAGGTAATCGAATCAAATCGAAGCATTGACGTCAATGCCTCCTCCTCCTGCCAGTTCTGCCGTTGTTTACCTTTTTCTTCTTCTTCTAGTCCGTAGAAATAGCAAAGTCGGTAGCCTTTCCTCATTAGCGCCACCTCTGTTCAGGAGAAGACTGAAACTAGTGTCGCGACCACCACGTGTGAGTATAAACAGTGACGGCGCTCCCATGACGTCACATTTGTGCGCGACAGGTCGGCTGCGGCGAGTATACCGGATGCATTAGTCACGTAATCTTACGTTTATTTGCCATAACCATGATTCTTCCCTAAACAAATTGTGAAAGATATCAAATAATAATTTAATCATAAAAAATGTTGGCATTGGACTTATAAAAATCACAGGACATTGTCCAGTATCGTTGTTGTTGCCTGGCAACATGGCTGAAATGATAGTGAAGTGTACACACCACTGGAGGCAGCGTAAAGGAAGATGAGAAGATTGATCACGCCATAGTGTTTCAATGAAGAAGACTGAAGAAGTAGTTATCTACATTACGTGAAGCGTGCACCTGCACACTTGTGTGTAGGTATGCTATCTGTACCCCACTTGGGAAAGGCAGACTCTGCCGGTTGATGAAAAGAATTATGGCCATAAGTAGTATAAAAAATAGGGTTTGACATTCTCAACGGTCATAACTTTAATTTACTTTTAAATGACAGCAATTCTACAGTATACACAGTAACAGGTGAGGATGATATTATATTTCAAACTACTACTTTGTTACTAATAATTTCCTTCACACCAGTGCAGATCCTGTTGCTTTCCTTTTTGTCGACTGGCAGGCATTAGTGGCGCCACCCACATACACCTGAATGAGTTTAAGATCTTCATTAAAATGAGGAGAGGGCTCCTGTTTCTTACATCACTGCCTTCCACCCTCCCCTCGTCATTGGCAATGAATTTGTGTGAATATATCCATTAAATTGGATTCCTGGCTTGCAGGGAGTGACAAGCAAAAAGAGATGTTTGAACCAGGAAAGAAGGATGATTGTGGGAAAACAGTCCCTGTTGTAATAACATGGCCATTTGGTCTGCTTAAGCCCCAATTTCCACAGTCCAAGCCACTGATGTGTTTCAGACACAGTCAGTTTAGGGGATGGCTGATCACAATGAAATAATTGTGCGAGCTGTCCAGTTTGGTTTAGTAAATTGTCCCATGAGTACGTTGTTTACAAACCAAGAAAACATTTATTTGTACATAAATGTATTGATTCGTCCCTTCTGCTCATCCCTTATGTCCTTCCAACTTTTTAACTGGTTTCATTATCACTCTGTAGCTCCGCAGCCACCTTCTGTCTCTGCCTTTCTGCCTATGCTTTACTCCACACACCAGAAGCTGAACGGGAACCAGGCAAGCATTATTGCAGCAAGTAAGTCCATCCAAGACGGACTCATTTCCCCGTGCAGTGCTTCCCATGCCAGCGTCACACACTGCTCAGTCACACTGGAGTTCAGTCAGCAATTTGTAGTAACCATATTCCAGTGATATTATTCTCATGCCAGACCTGAGCAGGCAAGGTCCTTGCAGTCCATTAGCTTCCAATTAAAACGGATTACAAAATTGTTTGAATGCTCGTTTAACGACCGTTTTTTTGTCAGGAAACCAGGAAATTGTCGGCTCTGCGGGAGAAAGAAGACATTGCTGCAAGACAGAATCCGCCTCATGTTTTCTTAATTGGATGTAAGCATACAACAAATCCATCTGCTTCATGGAGTTTATGCTCCCCTGATGCGTCAGTGTCAAATATCTATCCATCATTTTACAAATATGTTGGTATAAAAAAATTTGCATTTTGCGATCAGAAACTCTATGGTTGCAACATTGTGACCAATGGAAAAAAAATGACCTTCCAATATTTTGCAATCAGCCCCTTTCCAACAATTAATTTATTGCTAGAAAATGCAAGCTTAAAGTTTAAAAATACTAAGACCACACTCATTTATGGATAAATAAGAAACTTACAGCTAGCAGTTAGCTTTGCTTAGCACAAAGACTGTCATTGCAACTCACTGTGATGAACAGTCTGGCGCATAACCCCCCTTTTAAACATCTTGTTTAACACTTCGTTATTTAAGATAGATTAAACAAGATATAGTCTCACATTGCCAGACCTATCTCCAAAGCGTTGTGGAGTGCGGTCTGGCTCTACCACAGATGCATTCCAGGATACAAGAAAAAAATGCTTTTGCACTTCTTTAAACCAATCACAATCATCTTGGGTGGGGCTAAGCTCCGGACACAACGATGGTGGCTCTCCAAAATGTCTCCTGAAGGAACTTGCATTGTTGGAATATTTGCACTCAAAGAAAACCTCACATAATAGTAACTGAAGTTAATTGTTCACACATTACAGTAACGTGAGCTATTTTTATTAGCTGGATACATAGTTAAAAGTAATTTGCTATTACTAGTGTATTGCTGTGTGTATTTTGTTCATAGCAAATCCCCGCCAATAGGTCCCAAAACATCCTGGTTAGATAGTAAATGCCGTAAACATGTTATTTATAAATCTTTACAGTCATTCCCCAAAAGTACCAAGCAGGCCTTCCTTGTTGCATGATCCAAATTTTCTTCAGAATCTTTAGCGTGTAGCTTGCTAACTCGCAATTTGTTGTTTCCCCAAGGGAATGGCGTTTGAGAACAACAACACAGAGAACGGAAGGCGAAGGACAGGCAAAACATCCGGAGGCATCTATCCTGGAAATGTACTGTCCTTGATCCAGCCTAACAAAATATAACATGTTAATTACTTAGTTTTAGAGGTGCTGGAATGAGGCTTTTGTTGTCCTTGGACAGAGCCATGCTAGCTGTGCCCCCCTATTCCCAATCTTTGTGCTAAGCTAAGCTAACTTGCAGTAGCTTTATGTTTAAAGGTGCAGTAGGTGAGACTTATAAAACAAACTTTCTGTCATATTTGCTGAAACTGACCCTATGTTCCAGTAAAACTACATTAAGCAGGTAATAAAAAAAAAAAATAATCCGGCTCCTCTGGCACCAACTATGTAGTGCAATTTGCAAAAATCCACAGCTCCCTGTTCAGATGCACCAATCAGGGCCAGGGGGGGGGGGGGGGTGTCTAACTGTGTGTCAATCACTGCTCATGCACACACATTCATTCTCCCTTGTGGGGGGAGGGGCTTAGGAGACCGTTTTGGGCTATAGCAGAAAGGGGGGAGGGACTGAGAAGTTGCCAATGTAAAAAAATGTTGGCTAAGTCCTGGATCTTCGCAACCCTACCTACAGCACCTTTAATGTACAGAACTGAGAGTGTTACTATTGTTCTCATGTAACTCTAAGCAAGAATGCAAATAAGTGGATTTCCCAAAATGTGAAGCCAGTCCTCAGTATCTCTCTGAGACAAGTGACGGCTAATGTGGTTAATGGCCTGACACTGCCTAAGCTCACAGACATCGTCACATCATTGATTTTACACATCCTAATGCAGTTGCTAGCACTCCTCTGGTAGCCGCAAAGCCTCAGGCCAGTATCCACTCTGTTATGTTTATATCTTATGAACCGACATACAACCTTGTGGGATTTACAGGCCGGCACTGTGCAGCTGATGATATTAAAGATGTGTCGGTGCCCCGTTGCCTTGCACTTATTCAGAGGTGTAACATAAGCCAGTGTGGTAGCTGTTTACAATCTTCCACCTTCCACGTGAATACAAGTGTAAGGCTGTTTACAAGGCAAATAATAAGTGTGTTTATGGCATGAATTATACTTTATGCAGGTATCATGATCTAAGCAGCTGGCTAATAAAGGGGAAATGCAACAGTAAGCACTTGAGGACACATAACACTAAGAGTCTACAGTCACATAGCGGCTCAGTGAGTCTGTACATATAGTAGGCACTGTGGTGCTTTAAGCTATTTTTATATTAATAACAGATCAAATTACTATTTACTAACTAACTTCATTGGCACAAAAAGTGGGTATGCGCTATATGCGGCGCATAGGGGCCCAGCACTTTGGGAGGTGCCAAAGCGATGGTAAAAAATAATAATAATAAAAAAAAATTTAATTTTCTTTTTGGTATTTTCTATATGTAGCTGCTGTTGTGTGTTTCGAAATCATTTCTGCATTTCCTCAATGTTATATAAAATTTTAGAGGACTAACAGGCTAGAGTAGGGGCCCTATCTCATAAGATTCCATCATAGCCGTGAGCACTGAGCGAGCAGGTTCGAGTAGTGAGTTGTCGTCTATGGAAAAAGATGGATAAAGCAAAAAAGCTGTTGGGGGCTAAACATAGAAAAAGGAAGAGGGAAAAGGAGATATCAGTTAAATAAGTGGATGGTGAAAAGCAACAGGTAGGATTTAAAGTGTGACGTCTGCTTGGAGGCATGCAAATATTCATGTTAACAGACTAGCTGGCGTTTGCTAACACTGGGAATGTAGCAGCCAAATGGGGGTTTACAGCTAGCTTAGAATGCAAAACCGAGGTTGCTGAGCTGAAAACTGATTGAAATCCCAAAATGTTGCTGCATACCCCTCTGACACTGGGTAGTTGTGCCCCTGTGCAACTTGGTAATAATGAGCCACAAGTAGACATTGCTTTATTTGAAAAGGGTCACAGAAAAAAACTGACCGAAATTGTCTCTAGAGCTACGCTGCTAGCATGACCCAAAACAATTAATAACTAACCTGAAATGAACAGTAACATCTTGTTGAAAGTAACATGGGGCATTGTGTTGGCCGAGTAGTTAATATCATGCAACTGCAGCTTTCCAGGATTTCCCTTATCATGTTTCCTGTCTGTATCTATAAGTCACTATCTAATAAAGAAAAAAGCAGACCATCTTTCAGTCTTATAAAATTCAAGGATGTAGCATGCAGTGTTTTCCTTTGAAAAGAAAATGTTAAAAAATAGAATTTCACATCATTTTGAACCATTATTATTACCATATCTGTGTCTAAAACGAGCAGATAATATATAAATAACACTCAAAAAAGCTTAAAGGCCCCATATGGTGACACTTAAACTTATATTTGTACCGTTTATGTGTGTTTATTAAACAATAATATAATAGTGTTACCCAAAAAAAAGAGTTGGGTTGATTTTCCCACACTTTTCTGAGAGCCTTTTTTCTCCCCTCCCACACACGCTTGGATTCACTGCTGGATGTAATGTTCAGCCCACAACTAAAGAGCAGAACGCTCCGATTGGCTAAGCACAGATCTACATAGAGGCGGCCTGGAATCAGATTTTGTTGGAAGCCTACTATAAACCAACATGGCAGCGGGATTTGCAAGACCTTACCAGTTAGAGCCCGAATGCTCAAGTTCAGAGGATTCAGGTGAAGAGGACCAATTAATTTCTTTTGGAAGAGGTCAGCAGGACGTTTTAAAGCGATAAGTTGAGTGTGTTTTCATCTTAGTAGGCTGTAACTCTTTAGAAAAAGTTAGCTAACGTTAGACATGTGTGTCTTCAGTGATGTGGCTATTCGGGGCATCTTTTGGGTTTTTAAACATTTGAAAGTCACAGAAACCACTTAGAGTGAATGATGCGTTTATGTTCCGGTGCACGGCACGTTACCTGACACACGCTCAACTACTCTTATCCCCGGCTCTCTGTGCACCGCTGTTGCCTGGAAAAGGCAGCAGTGTCAGCAGCATGAAGGTCTCCTGGGACCGCCGATAGACGATATATTATGACCTTATTTGTAGTTTCATAAAATGTATCAGACTTTACGAATATGAAGGAAATGACTACTTAATGTTCTTACCTCGGTCCTCGCAATGTCGTAATGTTCAAAACATTCTCCAGTCAGTACTAAATATTTGAAAACACCCAGATTAAGTATTAAAGTGAATTGATGTTTCCAAATATATTCAATTTGTTTTCATTGAATTTTAAAAAATTGGCGTGCTTTTGCTGTTTCATGCTTCAGTTGATGTTTCTGACTACAGGTGCACATGTGGAAATTGTGAGCGGATGCCGTCCGAGGTTGAAAATGTGTGCTGCAGGGAGATACCTCAAGTAACGTTACAATTATTGTCTGGTTTATCTCACTGCATCCACGTAAATATTAAAAAGCATGTCATAAACCAAGTGTTGTCAAAGAGCACAAAGACACAGCATCACTGGGTTACCTTGCTTCCTACTTTTTGTTAATATCACTGTCATATGTAATTTAACTAATTTAATTTTTGATGTGACGAGCTACCTGACCCACCACAGTGTATGGTGGACCACCCAGGCCTGGAACCTGTCTGTCTGAACCCTTATTCACTGCAGAACACACTGAATATTTACAGGGCATCAGCCCTGTAAATATTCAGTGTGTTCATAATCATATGGGCCTCTGAGACTCAGAGGAATGACAAAGTAAGTGCTCCAACAAATAGTGTATAATATATTTTTATATACAGCTGTTTTAATTATATTATGCTACATTAATTAAACCAGAGAACTCCTGTTTTACAACACCAAGAAGTGTGACGGCCACAGCAGAGAAACAATTGGCAACAGAAGCTTACAAATGTTTAATTCAATTTTATTTACAGAGACCCAACAATTCCCACCAAGAGCAAGCATTTGGTGCAACAGTATATAGTATATAATATATATATATATATATATATATATATATATATATATATATATATATATATATATATATATATATATATATATATTAATTATATATATAATTTGGGAATAACTATTACCAGTAATTACTTTTGACTTATCAGCTTATAAACAAAAATGTAAACAAAACACAACTTTTCAGGTAAACTAACATAAAAATTAAATTTCACTAACCTCTGCTTCTGACGTGAGTCTTAAGAGTGTCCTTGGACAGTTGGGTTCCAACAGATCTTTTTGGAAGAGGGTCAGTCTGGCAGCCAATACTCCGGGAGGTACTGGTCTGGGAAACAGGGCTAACAGGTCTCCCTAAGAATACATTCAGCTATGTTAGGAAATGTAAAGGAGACAGCATGATAATATTGCTAGTCATAAGACATTTCATTTTTCATTGTAGGCATACAACAAAACGAGTGGTAACTATCAGAGACCAGCAGCAATAGAACACAACACAAGAAAAAACATATTTGACGAGGTAGCGTCCTCTATCTACTATAACATAAATGACAAATAAAGGCACTTGGATGAGGCAAGTAATACTAAACAGTGGCAGTGCAAACAAGTGCAGTATAACAAGGTATTTAACAAGTTAGATGCAATACAGATATATGTGTATATAATACATAATAGGTTAATCACATGTAGAGCTTATGACATATACTGTATATATATATATATATATATATATATATATATATATATATATATATATATATATATATATATATATATATACTGTATAACCTCATCTGTCTGTCAAGGGTTCAAGGAAGACAGCAGGGCGAGAGAAAGGAAAATCAAAAGGGGATGCATTTTTTTATCATTTGACAGAATTGGTCATTTATATGAATAACGTAATCCTTTATTTATAACGTTTATAAAAGATCATAAGTGTACTTTCTTGCCAGATTCGCTCGCCAAGAACATACTGTATTTCAGACGCTGCATATGGCGAGCTGCGGTGCGTCCTGTCTCACAGCTGAGTGGAAAAGCCTCGCGTGTACTTCGGGACTTGAACCCGGCAAGAGCACCAACACAGATTCGCTGAGTATAGACGCTCCGCCATTTTGCTAAAAGACGATGTGATACACTCACACAATCTATCTATAGTTTCCTCTTGGCCAGAGATTAACAATATTACAAACAAACTAAAATAGTAGACAACATCACTATTGTTTGCTTTGTAGCTAACGTCAGTTAGTTCAGTAGCTAGTCAACTAACGTTATAATGTGCACAGTCACCCCCCCCCACACACACACACACACTCAGGGATAAACCGTATGTTATCTAGCGGTGCCACAGCCAGCTAACCAGCCAGCTAATCAACCATTGGGAAAAACAAAAAATTATCAACTCAGCTAGTAATCTACGTTGTAAAATTGTTTTTACTCACCATTTCAATGCTTAGGAGAGGGTGCCGAATAGTTGGAATGGATCCTTTCAACAGTAATTTTGATACGACTCCAGCATCATATAGCCCCTAATTCAATATGAACTGTGGTGAGAAATGTGCAGTACATAGCCGAAAAGCCTGACTTGGCACAGGTTGAGGCAAGTCTCCAAAAATAAAATCCATCCACTTGTCAGCGACATCGTTGTCTTTTGGAAGGCAGTGCAGTGATGCATTTGATACTCTGCACCCTGAAATGATGCATTTCTCATGGCTGGTTTTCAGGGACGACTTAACTCCAGACATGACTCCCACTTCTTCTCGGATTCTTCTCAGCGGCACAAAGCAAACGTTGGAAAAGGGGGCGGGGCTAAGTCAATTTTGGAACCCAACACCCATTGGTTATCCGATTTCTACGTAGCAAAGACATCAAAGTCTAACTGGCCCGTTTAGCTGGGAGGCAGTCTAGTTTTGTGAGGGATGGAGAAATGGCGGCAATGAGAGATTTCACATTTTCACAGCTTTTAATTTACACCCCCGAGCCTATATGACACACAGAATCCCATAAAAACCCATTTTCACCATATGGGACCTTTAAAGAGAAAACTTGCTAAGTACTACACATCATTAGATCTGAGAAAAGTCATTTTGTTTTGTCAGCCAACATTCATTTGGCTGAGGTGATGCACCTAAGGTGCTGCACCTAAGCCTTGTTATGGTAAACCCTACATGCACACTGCATTCATTTGTGTTTTTGTCTAAACAAATGCAAAAAATTCCAGAAGTCCTGGCTTGGTTAAACATGCCATGTTTTTTTTTTAACCATGCTCTGAGACTTGTTTAATGCTATTTGTTTCAAAAATGGCTGGGAAATACGGAGGAGGGTCTGGCTAGTCAAGATAGCATTCCAGGATGGGAGAGAAACGTGTTCTGGTTCATTGGCATGTCAAAACAATCACAATCGTTGTGGGCAGTGCTAAGCGCCGGACGGAGCCACGGTGCCGCTGCAAAATAGCCTCAGGAAGGAACTTGTTTTGGTGGAACTTGTGTACGTTCAAAAGTTGTTTTAGTCGTGCAACAGAAAACTCAGATTGGACAGATAGTCTAGCTAGCTGTCTGGATTTACCCTGCAGAGATCTGAGGAGCAGTTAGCCATAGTCCTCATAAATCCACCGGAGTTTGAAATTACAACACAAAGAAAGCGGAAGGTACCGGACATCTGGCGGAATTTCCGGGAGCAACGGACCAATCCCGGAAGTGAAAACGTCGCGGTTATAGACTAATGTTAAATAAACCCATATGACATATGAAGTAAATCATGAAGTATTGCTGAAATGAAAAAGTGCATCTGTACACTGGAGGTTTTACCAAATACAGTTCTGTTGTAGGGTTTGAGCACAGGAGAACAAATATCCCTTAAAATAAACATGAGCAAGCTGTGTACTGACATGGAGCTGCAGCTGGAAGAGGATCAGTGTCTTGCTCAAAAGACCCTCCGCCCTTCAGATGTTTGCACAAAAGAACCTGAGTCCTCTCGCTGGCGGCGTACTGTGATCCAATAAGGCTGAATTAAAGTGTCAAAGCTATCTCTTTTGACTCTCGTTGACATTTTTCTTTTTTTTGTCTGCCGATGTCTTTGCTGATATGAAAGCATCTGTTTGTTTGTTTATGCATACGTACATCGCTGTCTTATTTACATTATGATTGATGCCAAGAAGGTTTTAATAAAGCTGTAATGATGGAGAAACAGATGCTGATGTGATGTTATTGTCTGCAAACAGCTCAACTCAATAGCTTTTCCCTGCAGACTCGTTCAACAGGTGAGTCTGTGAGAGTGCATGTGCTGCTTAGACTTTATGGGGATATGTATCACTGAGTTGGGGATTACCAGAGGGCCACTAAAGGGTGAGATAAAGTTAATAATAGAAGGTTTATGGGGGAAAACAGTAGCCTGACATCGTCATACTCAGATTCTAGTCAGAATGTGAGTCTGAAACGGCTCCATTGGGCTGTGATTATGGGGCGTGTTTCAACCGAACCAGGAAAGAAAATTCCTCTGAACTCATTGGATAGACCTACAACCAATCAGAGCAACGGAACTCAACTGTCAACAGACGAGACGGTGTTTCGTCTCCATAGCAACCTGTCTTTGCACAATGCACTTCCGTCCTAACTCCCGACTTTTAGACTTTTTTTAAGCTGGATATATCATTTGTATTGTGTAAATATGAATGTGGCTAATGTTAGTGATAGTGAGATAACTGCTACAGTTGCATTTCTAGAGATGAATCGGCGAAAACACGTTTTATTTCTCTGATTCACGGCTTTGTTCTAACGCCGCTGGGCGCTCCCTCTCTTTAGTCTCTCTCTATCTCTCTCCACCATATAGATAACGCTACCGTGCTTTCGAGCGGTTGTTGAGGCTCCGCTCCGTCCAAAACTCTTCCATTTCGTAAAGCTGTTTGTAATGTAGAAATAAAATGGATTATTGATCATTTTATTTCTGTAGTTTTTAGCTGACTTTACCAGCTGACTTCTCTTTTAGCCGTTGAAACAGGTGAAGTCTCTTACATGCTAAAACCAGCCTCTGTGACTTGAACAGCTGAGTCGCAGCAACACCATCAGCTGACATTTCGAGCATGTTTAGAGGCTTAAAACACGTTTAAAACTTGCCCTGTTTAAGCCTGTTCGGTGCTAACGCTAGCAGGAGGATAACACGGTGTAGGCAGCACTGATTGTTTTTTTTTTTTTTTGCAACTGCCAGCACTCCAAATTTCCAAACAACAGAGCTACATGTTGAAATTGACCGGAATTCTCCTTTAAGTTTAATTACTAACGTTAACTAGCATTTTAGTTAGCAATAATTAGCCTGTGTCCATGTTATCTCCTTACATATACCTATGCTCTGCGTCTCTGCAAGATTGGGAATGATTGAGATTTCTCTTGGCACAGCTACCAGAAGACTTCCAACTTTCAGACAGGTTGCTCACATCACATTTACGTCGTCTCTCTCAGTTGGAGGCTGCGCAGTAACGCTCAGCCATCACCTGAAAAGTGCTTCTAATGGCCTTCACTGGTCTCCGTCCAGAGCAACGGGATCTGTTGGTCCATTATATACTGTCTATGAGGAAAACAGACTAAAAGCAACAAACATTTTCTAATGAATGTGTAATTATGTTGGTGTTATTAGCACAAACAAATGACAATGGCACTGATATTAGTAAGTGCCCAAGGCTGAAGCTTTGCTGTGCTTCTGAGCAAAGCCACAGAGGAGTGAATCATGGCTTCATCCATTGCTGCAGAATAACAACAACATTCAACAGTGGATGTCCCTGAGTGGCCGCTGACAAACAGGACAGCTAGCTATCTCCTCTCGCTGGGCAAACAGGGAGCATGCTGTAAAAAGCTTAGCAGCTTTTAAGTCCAACTCACAAACACAAAAGCAAGTGGCAGGGATAGGGACACTAAATCAAGTTTATAAAAAAAAGTCCATTTCAGAAGAGACAGATTTCATTGTGGAGGAGAATGTGGTGTCTGGGTGCCTTGTACTTCTTTCACTAATGGAGAGCTGAGTTCATCGTTCAGCAGGACTCACTAAAACGAGCTGCAGCAGATGACAAAGCAAATACAACGGCTATTTTATTGAAAATAGAGTTACCCATGAGATAGCATCCACAGCCCAGGTCAGAATGACGCTGCTGTTCTAGCCGCCAGAAAGCAGCTGCCTCCAGGGTCAGCCGTAAAACACATGCTATTCATTCAGCGGGACTTAATTAAAGATGCCCGAATTGGTGTACGGTGATTTCTCGAAGGAGGCAGCAGCGTGATTCACATTAATTCATCATCCATTAGATAATCCTCAGGTGCACGCCGTTTTCATCTGCCATGTTCACGGCAAATAAAGACCATCTGCTCTTATTATCCCAACTTGATTGAAATGACAGCATTCTAATGAAAAGATATAAAAAGAAATGCTTTCATGCAAATTGAAAAATTGGAAAAATGGTAAAGAGGAGGAGGGGGAGGAGGTTTGGGCGCAGAGAGGGTTTTAATGGAGGTTAAAGTAGGTTTGTCGAACAAAGCCTGCATGTGCATCAAGACCAAACTTCAGGGTGACGACGACGTCATTGGATTTGTAATGTGAAATTTCACAGAGCACTGATGTTGCCTCTCAGTTCTCTCCAAACTGTGTGTGTGTGTGTGTGTGTGTGTGTGTGTGGGGGGGTCACCATGACGCCTTTGTCTTTTTATTGTGTTTTCCCCTGTTTCTTCTTTAACAAGTGTCTTACATTGCATGCTGCACACAGTCATACAAAGTGGATGCTAGGGATGCTCATGCTGTGCTCCCCTTCTGGACAAAAGTATCTTGCTCCAATGACAATATGGTTTGGGTCTGTCATACATTCATGGTTAAATAGATACTCTAGATATACAAGTTTTGACGTTCCACTAATTGTCTGTGTGTAGTGGGGATATGTGGTAGCTATTCTGGTAAAGACTATAACATGCAATCAACTTCAGAATTCATATCCATAAAGCCAGAGAAAATGAGAGGCAAAAACCTTTTTAAATATAGAGTTTATGTCATTACAAAGCGACAATGATGGAAGTCATAGGCTTCATCAGTCACAAACCTTGAAAGCACTTAGGGTTAGTATAGATTTAAGCGTGATTTATACTTCTGCGTAAAATCTACGCCGTGGCTACGTACGTAGGTACGTGGAGACACAGACCCTACGCCGGACCCTACGGCGTAGCCTGACGTGCACCTCTCAAAAAATTTAACAACACATCGTGGCAACGCACGACAGGGCTTGGTAGCATTTCCCCCTACTCATTTCCTGGTTCTCCTTCTCCATTAACAACATGACATCAAGGAGAGCGTTAACTTTTCCTGCTACTTTTCCCACCTTGGTCAGAAAGCACAGGGGAGACACTTTGTTTCTCTCACTATGACTCTAGAGTCGGTACTCTCTCCGAAGCTAATCGCCTGTCACTCTCTCACTTCTCACTCGCTCTACCACACACACACACACGCACACACATGCCGGCTTGACGCACACACCAACGCACAAGTATAAACATCAGGCCACTTACGTAGGCTACGGCGAAAGCTCTGTGTGGATCAGACTTTAGAGTGCAGCACGCAGCAGCTTCACATTTGACATCACAGTATACTATACAATTCTACATCACTGCTGCAAGGTAGGCCACTGGAGGTTACTAAAACAACATTTCAGGGGGTGTGAAGTTAGTATTTAATAACCCTTTGAACCCTAGCCTTTACTGCTATTTGTTTTCTTTTTTTATTTTCAGATTGAAATACAAAATATTGACTTCTCAGATCAATTTACATTTACATTTTATTGTAGGCCCCTTTTTAAAACGAAAATGCAAATGTCTGTATATGAATGAATGTATGAATAGATAGAGGAGAATGACAGTGTTTGAGGAACATAGCAGCCACGTTTGAGGAATTTCAGCCTTAGTAGTGTTAAAAGAATTATATCGACAGTGCAACACAAAACAATATGAATGGATTTTGACACTAACTAATAGTTATAGTATTCTATTTCAATGTCTTACTTCTATTTGGGGTGCAATCATGCTCTTAGTTTTGGAACTACTTTTGGAACTACTACTTTGAGCTACATGCCTTGGGTGAGGGAAACAGGCCTTGGAGTCAGTGAGGTGTGCTGTAGACTACAACTGGAGCCCTGTTTTTTAAGCCTATATTTGTTCACATTTCGACACAATAGCACCACTAAAAAGTATGCAGAATTGGCTAATATATTAGCTATTATATTTGTAAAGTACCACTGAATGTACTGCGGAAGAAAACCTAAAAACATGAGGATTCTAGATTCTAGAGATTCTAAGTTCTAGAGTCATGAGAAGCATTGTGGGTCACTCGGTGCGGCGTTTTGGGTCGCAAACACAATCCTAACATGTTTTACCATACATTTATTTTTTCTAATTAGTTATTAAATGAATGCCCTTTGAGTTTTGCCTGTGGTGAACTGTGTTTTGGAACGTATTTTTTGACATTAAGAAGGAATATTTAGAATCGGATAGAAATTACAGTGAAGATCAACAAAGTCACTATTGATTAACAATGACCTGCCATTCCGCAGCAGAGCTTCCAGAGCTTCCAGAGCTGGAGGGTTGGTAGTGAAACATGTGGAAAAGGTCAGGCCTCTCTGACATGTAAAATGGGAACAGACTTTGCTATTCCAGCCCCACTCAGATGGCACGCCTGTGACAGCATCAGGCCCATGGACCTGTGTGGCTCTTAATATCCAGCCAGCCATGTAGAAATGATGAAGTCTCCTTGTGCCCCAGCTGCTGTCGCACCCAATAAATCTTCCCTGGTGAGAGTCAGGGGATGGGATGTACTAATTGCTTTATTGATTTGGAGTTTTGCTCCACGACAGCACCTGATAAACACATCAGGGAGAAAGAAGATTCACCTGCAGAGCTTCAGCATTCACCCTTATTGTTTTTTAAAGCAGGGAAATTAAGCTTTAGGGAGGTGACTGGCCTTGTGTGGACTATCTTTCCGCATAAACGCCCATCAGTGGCTATACATTTTCTTAAAGAGAAAACATTCTGTCAGTGTCTTCCGATGCGGTTCTCCAGGTGATGCTGGAGAAGGCGGGGGAAAATAGAGCAGAGCTGTAAACAATATCATCGGGATGTTTGTCTTGCACGCCTCATTCTGCTCTCCTTATGTTGTAACAACAGAGCAGAGATGCAGCTCTGCGATTTAATTAAAAAAGGCTTTGGCATCATTTGTCTGCCTTTGTTTCGTTATGCATCACTGAATGTGTTTAAGGAAAGGTGGTCAACTAAAGCAGAGTGTTCTGTCAAGCACAGCCACTAACTTCCATTTGATCTAATGGACTTCATTTTTAATGAGAACCACAGGAGATTAGTGACAGCCTTTAGGACAGCACCAGCTGAGTATGTATGTGTGTGTATATATATATATATATATATATATATAGTATCCATTTCCTTTTACATAACCTCTTAGTATGTCGAAGAATGTCTGTTTTCTTGCACCAAATGAATATTAACCAGCAACTCAAAACTCATTTTGCTTGTTAAACATCATTTTTCCAATTTGCAAGAGTCATGGTAACAGTATTTTCACTGTGCACTGGGCACTCATATGAGCGCATTTTGTAGCTAACTATACACTGTTTTGTCTAGCCGATGTAGATATAGGATCATGTGTGACATATTCTTTAGTCAAGTTGGAGCGAGGTAGAAATGTTAGATAAAGTCGTTGCTGCGGGAGGACCTACAAAGAATGACACATCAAATGCAGCAGTTTTTTTGTGACCCTGGAAAAATGAAAATAGCTACTCAGATGTTTTTTCTTTTTCTTAAGTTAAGCCACGTCATGTAGCCTATATTTATGCACCATGATCTAAAAAATAATGAACATTGTGTGTGTGTGTGAGTGTGTGTGTTTGTGTGTGTGAGAGAGTGAGAGAGATAAAGAGAGAGAGAGAGAGAGAGAGAGAGAGAGAGAGAGAGAGAGAGAGAGAGAGAGAGAGAGTGTCCATTTGTCCATTAGAGGCTCTTATGATAGGGAATATTGGTTGTATACATTAACCTCTAATATAATGCATTGCTAGGTTAAATATAAGGATAAAAACAATGTAATGCTTTTGGGACTCAACTTTGTGCTCTTTTTTGGTTCATGTTCCTAGCTGCAAGAGAGACAGAAAGGAAGCCAGGGAGATGGAAGAGCAATGGGGAGGTAGAGGGAGAAAAGAGACAAGAAGCTGATAGAAGATGAGACAGGGAGTTAAAGAGGAAGTGGGCAAAGTGAAGCGGATTTTCCCCAAGGTGAGCATCAACTTCGGACCAGGAGGCAAACGGTTAGCAATATGTTTACAACGAGGCTTTGAACTCTTGAGAGTGGTTGAGCCTTAGTCAGTGTGCACTTTAGTTTGTGTGATTTGTTACAATACTGACTGCAGATCAGTAAGATGTATCGTTCAATCTTTAAATTAGTGTTCACACTGGTGTGTTAGGGAAGAAATGTAAACGTTAAATCAACGGAATGCCTTGGAAACAGAGCGGTTACAGCACATGCCATAGCCTTCTCTTCCCCCGTTTCAATCTGCCTCTGCTCTGTCAAATAAAGGTGAAAATGCAAAGAAAAATCTTCATTAAAAAAAGAAGAAAGTTAAATCAACACGTTCACATGTTACCATTGGGCTTTACATTATCAAAATATGTTCAGTGTGGCAGAGCAATAGTCAGGTGTTGACTGAAGATCAACAAGATTCATATTTATTTTTTGTTCACCCCAGGCCTGTTGTTCTGCAGTGCTTTGTTGTTTTTTTCAGATTTTATTTAAGTTAAGTCATGATGATTATATTACATGTTTACAAGGCTTATAGTGATACTTTATAATGTTATACTGTAATTGAAGGTTTTTACAAATCACTAGCTAAATAAAGATATGGTATACATATCAATTCATCTCATTTCACATGGGAATGGCCACATGAAAGAGCAATGTATCTGTATCCAATGTTGTGTTGGTCATAGTATAGAATGATTTATTGCTTGTTATTGTAAATGAAACCAATGGTAGGAAAAGTTGCATACTGATGCGCGATTGCAATATTCGCTGAAAAGAAATCGCAATTAGATAATTTTCTAATTGTTATCACGTACATTTCTGTTGTGTTTTTTCATACACTCTCGACTAGGAGTGCTGTTGAGAGCAACTGTCTAACCTAAACTGGGATGACGTGAGCTGGGGTGCACAGGAGAGCTCTTAACCCTGCGAGCCATTCAGAGTGTTATAAAATATAACCGAGAGCAGCGCTCAACACTTGAACTTTAGCGTTCTCTCAACAAAGCCCTAATTTCAGCTGCCAGCTGATGCAGAGATATCAGACAAATTGCTTTCAGCAAACATGAGAATGTGTAAATAATTGCATGGACATTTTACCGTTTTTCTTGTTTTTCATGATTTCTTTTCCCTTTAAAATTATGATGTTAAGTCACATGGACAATGAATGAATACAAGGACTACTTGATGAGGTTAAAAGGGAAACCTACCTACTGTAATCTGACATGATATATGGTGGCCCTGAAGTACCGACAGGTGGTCGACAGGGACAAACGCCCTGCAACTTAAGAAAACACACGCAAATAGACAAAACACAAGCAAATTAAGAAAACAACTTCATTAATTTGACAACACATGCGCAGCGTTCAGCAAACGCTCTGCAAATACCACAACACAACCAAATACATAAACACACTGCAAATACACACAACACAACCAAATAGATGAACGTGCTGCAAATATGAAACGATGCAAAAAGAAAAGCACACAAACCCAGAAAACAAATGCAACAAAAAAACGCAGCATCCAGTTTCCACAACGGAAGTTCTCCAGGCCTCTAGAGGGAGCAGCTAAGTGGAACAGCTTGATTTTCGACCCCACGGGGAGAGAGAGAGTGAGAGAGAGAGAGAGAGAGAGAGAGAGAGAGAGAGAGAGAGAGAGAGAGAGAGAGAGAGAGCGCAACTGCATAGACTGTAAATATTTAGTCTATGTTTGAAATATGTTTTCTCTCGTTTGGTGGGTGTGTCTCGGCTCAGGTCACAGGTGATACTCAATCAGCAGAGACGTCTGTAAACTCGTGGTAATAAAACATTTAAAACTGCATCAGCGTTTAACGTTGACGTTTGTTTAAGCCATGTTACATGAGAGGGTTTAATTTCGAGGTCCGAAAGGCGCATCACTGAAGTGTTTAGGCCTCCTCAAGTGTAATATTATTTTGTTGGTAACGGTTACCAACAAAATAAGTGATCAATCTGTATTCATATTGTGGAGCAATTCTCTCTTGAAATACAAAAAACAGACAGGAATAGTCCCTCCCTGTTTAGCAAACCAGACAATTTACTGTGGGATTTATCAAACTGAATAAATCCTGCCTGCACATATAAACACAAAACTGCTTTGCTAACTCCATCGTGTTGTAAGTAAGACATCTGCTGAAAAGTTATTATATTCATTAGCATGATTACCGTACTGTTTAGTTCAAAAACATCCAAACACCAAAGTACGAATACATAGGGAACAGACGCAAGCTTTTATTTTGAAAAGCCAAAGCTCGGGGATGGCACCAGCCGGGATGGCATGAGACGGGAGCATAGACTGTATATTATTAATATATTATGTTATTAATAATAATAATAATAATAATAATAATAATAATAATAATATGAATTTAATATACAGTCTATGGAGTTCTCCAGGCTGCAGCCATACCCGAGTCTAATAAAAAGGCAGAGCGCTCTCTCCCCGTGGGGTCGAAAATCAAGCTGTTCCACTTAGCTGCTCCCTCTAGAGGCCTAGAGAACTTCCGTTGTGGAATGTGGATGCTGCGTTTTTTTGTTGCATTTGTTTTCTGGGTTTGTGTGCTTTTCTTTTTGCATTGTTTCATATTTGCAGCGCGTTTATGTATTTGGTTGTGTTGTGTGTATTTGCAGTGCGTTTATGTATTTGGTTGTGTTGTGTGTATTTGCAGTGCGTTTATGTATTTGGTTGTGTTGTGGTATTTGCAGCGCGTTTATGTATTTGGTTGTGTTGTGTGTATTTGCAGCGTGTTAATGTATTTGGTTGTGTTGTGTGTATTTGCAGCGTGTTTATGTATTTGGTTGTGTTGTGTGTATTTGCAGTGCGTTTATGTATTTGGTTGTGTTGTGGTATTTGCAGAGCGTTCGCTGAATGCTGCGCATGTGTTGTCAAATTAATGAAGTTGTTTTCTTAATTTGCTTGTGTTTTGTCTATTTGCGTGTGTTTTCTTAAGTTGCAGGGCGTTTGCCCCTGTCGACCACCGTACTGAAGTGCAAATCACAACAGCAAATAGAAAAAACGCAACAGCAAATAGGAAAACACTTCAACAAATCACAAAGCACAACGGCAAATATGAAAACACGACAGCAGAAGTTAATGCCGTTTGCTGTCGTGTTTTATGATTTGTTGAAGTGTTTTCATTTTTGCTGTTGCGTTTTCCTATTTGCTGTCGTGTTTTCCTATTTGCTGTCGTGTTTTCCTATTTGCCGTTGTGATTTGGTCTTCAGGGCCACCGTAGATTTAGCACATGCAGCCTCGGCTTTCCAAGATTCAATGGGTTTTCATACTCCCACCTGCCAAAGCTATTTTAGTGTCTGACATTTGTATAAAGACTTCTAGGTATGATCATTCTTTTTTTAATTCTGACCTTTTTGCATAACTTGTTGTCCTGAGATGTTATGACACAGAAAAGAACACAGACAGGGCTGATCTAATATGTTTTCGACTAAATAAACTGTGTAGTATGTTATGTGATTTGAGCTGTGTGCAACATGATCACATCTTTTCCCATGTGTCCAATCTGTCCTTATTGATATCAGGTTGAGTGCCATTGAACACTAGGCTGCACAAATCAATATTTGTTTTTATTAGCAATGGTTTAATTGAATATGTGTAGTGTAAAAGGCATCACACTTAGTGAACAATCCACAGAGGATTATAACCCAACTCTGCCGTTGCCCTCAGCATCTTTAAGTTCCTTGTTTTGCTTTTACGGCCCGCAACGTTAATGTTTTCATTCACTCTCACAGCCATCACCAACCATGTCTCCAGCTCCAGTAGGCAGTTGTGATAAAACTGTGATAAACCCACTGCTCAGCACTCAGAGTCAGTGATTAGCTGGTAAACATAATGGAGCATTTAGCAGCTAAAGAGCCAGATATTTCCCTCAGGAGTTGGTGAACACAAAAACCAAGCTAAAAAAGAGTGAATATTCGAATAGTTTGCCAACACATTAGCCATAACTATTTTCTAAGATGCGAATATTTTAACAGCATCCTTATTTATTTACACTGCCCCAGAGTTCAGTAACCTGATCCAGACCGAACAGGTTGTGTGTTGGGACATCCTTATTTGGGCTCGGGTTGGATTATTTTCAAATCTAATTTAATAAGCCGCTAACCAAACTACCACAATGGCCAGTTGTCACAATGAGTATTTGAGTCTGTTTACCACTAGTACGATAAGTAACGATATGGCAGGACAAATATTTTTACAGAAAGGAAGAAATAACACATTTGATGAGATATCAATGGTTGATCTTATATCCATGGTAGATTCTGCCTGGTGACTTTTCCCCATTTGGAAATGTAAGCATAGTTGCTTTTGGAGATTTCTTCCAGTCGCCTCCAGTAAATGGGAATCCACTGTTCAAATGTTGATGATGTTGGTGTAAACTTGTGGTCTAATTGTTTTGAATTTTAATTTATTTATATTTTAACAGCATCCGTATTTATTTACCCCGACCAGAGTTCTGCAACCTGATCCAGACCGAACAGGTTGTGTGTTGGGTCAGGTTTGAAATGTATTTTTTGCGTAAAGCTTTGGTTTGGATTATTTTTAAATGTAACTTAATAAACCGCTTAACAATCCACTACAATGGTGAGGTGTCACAATGAGCCGGTGTACCACTACAGTACGATAAGTAACGATACGGCAGGACAAATATTTTTACAGAAAGGAAGAAATAACTTAATAGTGGGCATTTGCCAAAATTTACAGAGGCACAAATAATAAAGAATTTGTCATGTACAGCATTTAACACAGTTTAGAACATTTTCGTGAGCTCATACATGTGCTTTCATTATAGAGAGTCTGTAAACTTTGGGTTACAAAGGGTGTGAGTGGCTTTATGGTTGGCCAGAAAATGTTGTCATCAGGGTCTCTGAGAAAGGCTGGAAAAACAGTGACCTGTTCTTGGAGTGGTGTCAGATGTTTACAGAGCAGCTACCAAGAAATTACCCAAGGCCCCATGTCCTCCTCTTGGATGGCCACAGTAGCTATGTCTACAATTTAGACTTCATACAACTGATGAGGAGCCAGTTGAGGTGGTTCGGGCATCTGGTAAGGATGCCCCCTGGGCGCCTCCCTAAGAAGGTGTTCCAGGCACATCAAGCTGGGAGGAGGCCTCGGGGAAGACCCAGGACTAGGTGGAGAGATTATATCTCCAACCTGGCCTGGGAACGCCTCAGGATCCCCCAATCGGAGCTGGTTAATGTTGCTCGGGAAAGGGAAGTTTGGGGTCCCCTGCTGGAGCTGCTACCCCCGCGACCCGATACCGGATAAGCGGACGAAGATGGATAGATGGATGGATGGACAACTGATGAAAGCCCAAAATGTGCATGTGATGGCCTACCCATCTCACACCACACATGCCCCCCAGCCGGCTTAAAATTATTATAAAATTATTAGGAGGGAAGGAAGTGGACAAGCAATTCTTCTCTCTGTTTTGCCAGGCCTGGCAGAAGACTGCGACAGTTGAAAATGCCGAGGCTGGATTCAGGAGCACAGGGAACAAGAACAAGAATGTAATCCCTGATGATGTGTCTGCGCCAAGCATCATGACAGAGAGGGCTGTGCTACCCACAGCAACTGAGCTGCCCGTGGTAGAGGATACACCAATCTTGACATACAGATATGGAATATGTGCTTGCACATAAAATGTCGCGTGCATGAGGTATCCAGGGCAGCTCAAGTTATCTATTATAAATTAGTTTTTGTCAATTGCGTGAGAGTTGGCAGCTCTGCGTTTAGAATTAGTGACAATGTTTGCCTACACCCCTTTGGGTGAAGAAAAGCTATATTCTTTAGGTGCTAAATATAGTAATGTGATTTGTCATTGGTCATGGTTTTTGGACTCTTTGTGTTTTTGTCCTTTTGGTTTCCTGGGTTCATTCTGTTTGTCTGTGTAGTTCCGGTTCTACTTTATTTTTATTGAGCCTGATTAGTGTTTGCTTGATTTTGGGAGGTCTGCGGTTTTGTTTTGGGTGCTTTGTTATTTCTTATTTTCTCCTCTGCACACCTGTATTAGTCCCACTATAGTTTGCTCGGCCCCTGAGTTGTTGCCTACCACACCTTTGTTGTCTCCATTGTTAGCCAATCCTTGTGTTTCCCTCCTTATGTCAGTGCCTGCTTACTCCAGCTGTGTCTTGTTCTTGTGATTAGCTCTCTGTATACCTATGTGTTTCCAATTATTCATGTTAGTTCGTGGTCAATGTTGTTTTTGCTCCTTGTGTTTCTAGCCAGTTCTGTTTTGCCTTAGTCTGCCCCTAAGCAGAGTCTGTCTGGTTACTGTATATAAATAATGTTTATTTTTCAGTGGTTCCTTCCTGTTGCTTCTGCATTAGGGTCCACCTGCCTGCATAACCGTGACAACATTTTAATAATAGATGAGATATCAGTGGTTGATCTTATAACTAATGGTAGATTAAAAAAACCCCACTTCCCCATTTGGAAACGTAAGCACAGTTGCTTTTGGAGATTTTTTCCCAGTTGCCTCCAGTAAATTGGAATCCACTGTATGTTGATGATGTAGGTGTGAATTTAAGTTTTTTGATTTTTATTTGTAAAATTGAAAGCAGTTGTTAGGCAACAGGGTATCGTGTTTACACAATGGTTGAACAGTTTAAGAACTCTTGGGAAGGACTATATATTATATTGAAACAGTGTGCGTGTGTGTAACAGGTGTTACCATTAGTTAGCTCAGCTTTGCACATCCAACACAAACAAATAAATGAGCATGATGTTAAGTAGCTATTTAAAACTACCCTGGATATTTAGAAAGATGCATGTGATTTTGTAAATAAAAAGTAAACAGGAAAGCTAGTGGACATCATGCCAAAACGTTGCTTGTGAAAAAATGCTTGTGTGATGATGACTAAAAATGTAGATGTAATGGATGGTCTTGTCATTGGAGTATGTGGCACTGTAACACACATAGTTATTTCAAGCGGTAATAAGTTCCCTCAACCAGTGTATGTCAAATTTAATGATGATCACATTGACGCAGAAAGGAGGAAAAAAATCTGAATATGCATCAACGGAAATTAAATGAAAAATAGCTAACTTCCAGTTGGGCCCAGAGCATGGCACCATGAGACTTCTTTTTAAGTCTAAAGTTTAGGTTTCTGTTTCATGTTTCTGCCAAATTTTGTACATCATGTGAAACGTACCACCTGTGCTACTTATTATAAAGTTACAACAGCTTCCTGTTTACATCACATGCCAAGTTTTGGATCATCCCTATCCCCTCAAAAATGCATTTGAATGGTAAAAATCAAAATAAGTCCTTGATCTACAATAGGGCCTTTGCACCACTCGGTGCTAAAAGGTTACAAAAGACTAATCAAACTTCCTGCCTGGAGGTTGTAAATCTATACCTACACAAGAAATGAATCTTCCTTTACAGGCAGACACAAACAGTGAACATATTTGTGCATAATTAGCCATGTTCTCTTTCCAGCTCTAGTTCTAATCATCACATTGATAAACTATAATGGAACTTGACAGATCATTGGATGCATCTTATGATTTTGATTCAAACTAACTCACCATGAATATACAAAGAGCTGTGAAACTGCCATCAAAGACAAGGCATGCCAGAATTGTGTTGAATCATCCATATTGATACAGTATGAGCATGTCATGCCCATTGCGCTTGAAAGGGACAGGCGCCTATCTGCTCTCAACAGATTGCTATGACTGTTCTGCTATATGTTACAGCAAGTGAGATAAGAAACAACTCCCACAGTCGTTCAGCAGAAATGGGGACTCGAGTTTGAGACTCTGACTCGAGTCGCACTTAAGTCGCACACACAGTGACTTCAGACTTGACTTGCGACTTGTCCTTAAAAGACTTCACACCCGACTTGGACACGACTTGCGGGACTCATGAACAATCTTTACTTTTAGGAAAAGTCTGATGAGCTGAATGTTATTCCCCTCCCAGCGTAACCTTTAACCCACATACATAACACATCATATGTACGTATCTGCTGCGCACGGCCACACCTGAGAGAGGACTCTGCTCTACCATTTATCAGAAGCTTTGGCTTTAAAAACTTCATACAACAAGGCCCAAACAAAAGACAGAGCCAAATTCAAAATACTATGTAGTATCAAGATAAAGGATTCTGGCTCAACCACATCTGATTTTATCACACACCTGAAAACGCACCCTGATAGGTTAGCTAACATGTTTAGCTCAGCATTGGCCATCTAACGTTAGATTGCTTCTTGCTTTAGCCATGACCCAGGGGAGGTTAACTCCAACTGTCGTTTGCTAGATGTTAGGAAAAGATGTGTTTGTTTGCCAAAATTGTGGTAGTAGATAAACATAATTTTGTAAGTCCTGCTGGCTGCAATGCTTTGAATTCCTTATAAATATATATGCAGTTTTCTAAGCAGCCTGGATGGAACACAGCAGCTGATACAACACTCATTATAACCATGGGAGACTTGAGATATGCCTTGGACTCTAGCTCAAAGACTTGAGACTTGACTTGAACTCTAGCTCAAAGACTTGAGACTTGACTTGGACACAAGGTCAGAGACCTGTAACATGACTTGGACTCTATGTCAGAGACTTGTGACATGACTTGGACTCTATGTCAGAGACTTGTGACGTGACTTGGACTCTATGTCAGAGACTTGTGAGACTTGGACTCTAGCTCAGAGACTTGTTCAGTGCTTTAGCAATTAATATATCGACATATCTTTGCCTGGTGTTGTATTCCTTATATTATATATCCAAACCGTTTTTTCATCATTATTTAACTAAAACAGATGCCCATCACTCTAAGCAGAGGTCCTGCATACCAAGGTAGCAGTGGAAATCATTGACTTGCTGTAGTAATTGCACAGCCACAAGTTAGAGGTATGATGTCAGCATAAAATGCCATATGGAATGAGGGAGCCGAATATGTCCCTGGGTTGCAAAAGGAAATGAGAAAAAAATAAGCTAATTAATGTGGTAAATAAAGTCTCAGGTGACAGCAGTTAATGGAATTTTATTATGCTAATAAATCTCAAAAGGCTCTCATGCTGTACATGCATATTGGTGATAATGACTCCATGGAATAGATATTATTATATATATATTGGAATCTTCTTGTATTTGCTCTAAGTGGCTCAATGAATTCTATTAATTTGTATGGATTTCCTGTGCAGTTTTCTTTTCAATAGTAAATGGCTGCAATGTAGTGATATTTCATGAGTTTCTTTACAAGTGGTAATGGTAAACCCAAATCAATGATGTAGGCCTCAGTCAGCAGATTTATGTCAAAGTATAAATTGAATTTCAAGCAACAGTGTATTTACTTGTACTGGCTTTTGCCTGGACACAAACCAAGCTTGGGGTCTGGGGATCCTCACCCATGAGATTTTATTTATATAATACACAATATATATACAATAAGAGATAGATCGTAGCTACACAACAACCATGTAGTCCCACGACGGTATCTTGCAATTTATTTTTTGCGAGATTCACTATATCGTTACATGCCTATTGTTTACAAAACTACATTTGCAAGTAAAGTAAAAACTCCTGTATTAAATAATATTGATGCAAACCATTTTGATTCTGTTGGGCATTTAATGCCTGCATTCATTAATGCCCAAGAAAGTGTTCCTGTGAATGCTGCATGTGAAGCACTCCTAGTTTGATGAACAGAAGCCTTTTCTGTCCACACAAAGCGTCTTGCCACATGTCTGTTTTTCTTCTGCTTGTGTGTGTGACATTGTCATCCAAATACTGTATGTCCTTGCAAAAGTTCAAAAAATAACAGTTGGAAGCAGGGCAAGAGACGTTTCCTCATAAACTGACTCACAAATTGTACAACATTAGAGAAAGTTTCAGACAATGCATCATTAAACATTCATAATGTTATGAGCAGATTTGCACATGTGAAATGTTCAGACTGTGAACATTGGAATGTTATATTTGATTATGCATTAGTTCTATATACATGCATTGCTGAATCCCAATTTCCTTTAAATGGCAAATGCATGCACAGGACTTTAATTAACATGAATTAACATAATGGCACTGCCTCAGAAATTCCATAATCCTCTGGATGAAAGTGGTGGTAAAAAAGCGAAACAGAAGAACTTCCCCGATGCAGAAATTGAGACAATATTCAAAGCTGCTGGGAAGAAAAAGCAGCAGTGGTATTATGGCGCCACAAAAAGATGATATATGGAAAGAGATCATGAAGCCGTATTATGCCATTACATCCTCCCAGAGAACCGGGAAAGAAAGTTAAGTTTGATTTAAAGTGCTCATATTATGCTCATTTTCAGGTTCATAATTGTATTTAGAGGTTATATCAGAATAGGTTTACATGGTTTAATTTTCAAAAAACAAACATTTTTGTTGTAGGCCTACTGCACATTGCTTCAGCTCCTCTTTTCCCCCTGTGTGTTCAGCTCTCTGTTTTAGCTACAGAGTGAGACATCTCACTTCTGTTCCATCTTTGTTGGGAGTCGCACATGCTCAGCAGCTAGGTAAGGACTACTAGCCAGTCAGAAGCAGAGTATGAGGGCGTGCCATGCTAGCAGCTAGGCGAGCATTATAACGTATTACAAAGTGACGCACGTTTGTCTCTGAAGTAAAGGCTGGACTACAATAGAGCTGTTTGGAGCAGTTTGTGAACAGTGTTTTCTGTTGGAGATGGTAAGTCCCTTTGGGGTGGACTTTGGGCTTTTTCACTTTGTAAACCTATAACGTGCACAAAAACAAAAAAAAGTATATATATATATATATATATATATATATATATATATATATATATATATATATATATATATATATATATATATATATATAAAAAACACAATAAAGGAAAGGGAAAAAGCCAAAATGCATAATATGAGCACTTTAAAGCTGATATAAATGGTGTATTGCAGCCAGCTGAGAGATAGAAAGGTCTGAGGAGAGGACTGAGTGTGTGCTATCCCAAACTGCTGCCTCACTGGGGATCAGTGTCAGATTCTGGCAGTGATTCAGGACAGTGGCATTATGCCCAGTGGTGAGGCCATACAGCAGCTGACTGGTGCAAAGGGCCCGACCTCACTGGGCTGTGGGTTAACATCCAACACGGACTTACAAACTTCATGCCTCATTTTCTTTTTTTTGGTACAGCTTGGACTTTTCAAGTTTTAAGAGAAAGCCATCATCATTCAATTAAATTATCTACAATAATGTTTTGGATTACAGTTTAGACACAAAACTCATAACCAATGATCAAAATACAATTTTTTTAAAACTAACACTTTTTTCAATTGCTTGGATACAATACACATAAACCAAAGATCACTTGTTCAATATGACACAACGTAACATCAAAGTACTACTATTTCAAAAAGCAATTCACACATTACATTTCAGATGATTGTCTATTCATTTCATTACCATGCTCCAACTATCAATTGATACAACTACTCAAAATGATAAGTAACTGTTGCATTACTCTTAATGCATAGTTGTATGGAAACAGACAAACAATATTCCATGTTTAGATCATGAAAGTTTCAAGATAAAGAGATTCATTGTCACCCATTAGTGTGGAGCATGAATCAATTAGATTACATTATCTATGGATGTAATATTTCATCATCATTCTTTACTGTAATGTACTACTGTTTATCACACACTGTTTCTGTTGTCCCATGTACCACCTCTGAGACTATTTACAGTATTGGCAGTACTGCACTGTTTGCATGCAGGCCCTTGGAATTGCTTGTCCAATTCTGGCAACACGTTACTGATGAGATATATATATATATATATATATATATATATATATATATATATATATATATATATATATATATATATATATATAGCAGGGGCGATTCTAGGATCAGACCTTTAGGGGGGCTCAGCCCCTAATGAGAATGTGACACGGATATAGTGCCTTGAAAAAGTGTTAAACCCCCTGCTAAATGAGTAATTTCATTATCTGATCATCTCTGAGCTAGCTACTGAACAACGTCAGATGTGTCAGTTTTTGAAAGTATTAACACTACGATGGAACTAAACCTGACACTTTATAAGTCAGAGTAATAACGACCAATTTAACACAATGTTCTAACATTCAGCAATTTTAGTTGCTTATGTTTCAATTTGGGTTCTAATCTGCACCATGAAATTACCAACTTCTTCTCTGGGGACTACCAATGTTAAACATCACAACCGCACTCCTGCTCTCCCTCTGACAGATTAGATTGAGACTCAGCCAAAGGCGGGAGTCTGGCACAACCACCTCCAATTGGCCAACACTAAGTTTCTGTTGACCCTTTTCTTGACTGGGTTACAGGTGCTTGAGCCCCCCTTAAAAAGGGTCTGAATTCTCCCATGAGTCTGAGAATAGTGGATATTGGTTGTGACTGAACACCCCTTACATTCACCTTGAAGAGAAGTAAAGTAGTGTCACTCGCACTTCTGTGCACAGACTGTCTGAAGTACTTGACTATAATTGACAATACACAGAACCTTTTCAAAAGGACTGAATTCATTTTTCTTGTTGCATTAAAGCATTGTCCTCTGGTCTCCCCTTATTTCTCCATCTGTAGAACTCATTCCCTCTTGCTTCAGGGGCTTTTCTGCTTTATCTCAAGGATTACAGGCCGCTGCTAAATCATAGAACCTTATCCTTCTATGCATCTCCCTATGATAGCTTTTAGTTTTACTGTATGTAGTCCCTTGGACAGTTCTGAACTGTGTTGAAATTCTCTCCTGTCAAAATGACTTGGCTTGTTTTCAGAAGTAGGGGAGAGATTATGAAATGGCAGTTTTTAAGATGACAAAAAAATGCAAGGGCCTGTCTGAAAAACAACCCTCTGGCATGAAAATAGTTTTTGACATCTTTGTGTGCAACAATTCAGTAAGAATCTAATAATGACACGGGTGGATGTGTCGTGTCACACTCATTATTTCTGAGGTGGTTGATAATACACATCAGAGCTCCAGGGAGGGTGATTATTTCATCACAATTTCCTAGAAATTAAAACAGAAAAATAAAAATAGACAAAAAATGTTCCAAACCATTTGCTTTTGTTCAAAATATTCTTCCAGATGCATCAGTATGTGGCATAGCTTTTTCAATCACTGCACACTGCCGAAAAACAGAGAGGATGAACATTAAGCTTATTAGGGGAAGATAAGAAAGTTGCTGCAATGAGGGCAAGACTTTTTGCCATCTAAGTTTCTTTAGTATTTCTCAGCTTTTTCTTGTCCAGTAGGGCGTTCAATATTAATCAATAATTTAATTAAATCTGATACGGTATCCTTTCTTTACCTCTCTCTCTAACAACTGAGAAACCGTTCTGGTTGAGATGCACACTGGAGATATTTGTTGTTTGTTTTGATGTTAGGATCCTGACCCAAAAGACCTATGAGAAGATAATATATACTTTATTGTCCCCAAGGGGATATTTTGCTTGAAGAAGGTAGTCTGCACAGCATCACAGGAGAATGTGTGGAGGGATGATTAGTCAGAATGTCTCTGAACCATGTCAGTTATCTTGCCATGGAGGGATCTGGGATGGAATTATGGGTCAGTGTCAGCGTCTTTGCAGCATCTCTGCTGCAGATGCAAAGAAAAATGTTGGGGTATTACTCCATGTTCATTTAAATTATTGCAGATAAAAAATTTAAATCAATATGATGCACCTGTCTGCTGGAGAAGGAAAAGCTGAAAATGAGGCAGAAATCAGGTACTGGAGGGTGGAGGCTGAAATGGCACCGTGGGGCAAAGGGGAGCGGTGTGATCTGTTACCAAAACAGAATCGTTCAGGCGAGTGTTTGATTTGGAAATGTAGAGAGCGACTTTGCGGTAAAAATTAAATATGGTACTGATAGAATTTTGAGAAGTTTGAGATTCAGATCGCTAATCTGTGTCAAATAGGAATCAAGTTCTTGCCTTCTCTCTAGATAGATGGAGCAGATCACATCACGGTAGATACCGAAAGCTACTAGAAACCTACTGATAATAAGATAAGTCTTGCTTAACTGGGCATCTGCAGATTTAATGACCACACTGAGGCTTTTTTTTCTTTTTGTCTCACTCGAGGGATGGTAGGATGAGGCTCAATAGATTTATTGTCTCTCCCATGAGGAATTCTAAGTAATGACAACAAAACTGTTGGCCCATCCATATGATACACGCCTTCTGTGGTTGTACACCACCCCCACCCCTCCTCCACGCAGTTGCTTGTAACAGTCTTGCATTACTAGGCCTTCCTCCACAGCGCTGCGGAGGAGGGTCTGGCTAGTCCACACAGCAATCCGGGAGGGGAGAAAAACGTGCTCTTGTTTATTAGCATTTCTTTAAACTAATTAAAATTGCCTTGGGTGGTGCTAAGCGCCGAGCGGAGCCACGGTGCCTCTGCAAAATAGCCTCGAGAAGGAACTTGTTTTGGTGGAACGTGTGTACGTTCAAAGGTTGCTTTAGTCGTGCAACAGAAAACTCAGATTGGACAGATAGTCTAGCTAGCTGTCTGGATTTACCCTGCAGAGATCTGAGGAGCAGTTAACCATAGTCCTCATATACTGTATCGACCGGAGTTTCAAATTCCAACACAAAGAGAGCGGAAGGTAATGGGACATCTGAAAACGGACATCCAAAAAGAGTGACATCCGGCGGAATTTCCAGCAGAACGAGAGCAATCCCGAGAGTGGAATGTCGTGGATATAAGAGGCTTTCCGACCGGAGGGATTTTTGCAGTTCTTAGAACTAAACGTTCCTAGAACATTTTTTTCGTCGTGTTCCGACAGGAAAAATTTGGGGATTTTTAAGTTCCTCTGGCCGCAGTAGCGTACTTTTTTAGCTCCTACTTCAGAGCAGGGTCTTTTCCCTTTTGCCTTTTCCTAGGTGTACTTGATTGGTCGAACTTATAAGTCACGCCCACTGCCAACTCGGAACTTGCAGACAGAGCAACAACCAACAACGGGATATTTTTAACAATTTTCACCATCTTATTCATCATTAAATTCACTTCTGACAACGATTTAGGCGAGAAATTAACTGTTAAATATATGTTATATATAAATATATGCAGTCTTGCGAAAATTGATGCCGAATTGACAAATTGCTTCAAAGTTTTCGGAGTTGAGGAGCTCCATGAAGTGAGCCTGTCCCGGCTTCTAGCTCGTCGCTGGGCCAGTCATGCTCAGACACCTCGCTGTGAGCTGGAGGTCTCTCAGACCGCTCTCGTAAATAAGAGGCTTTTATTTCGCCGTTGACGGTTCGTTTGTTTAAATATCACAACACATATCCATCATAAGATTAACGGGAACCTGTGGTTAACTGTCTTTTCAGAGTTAAACTCCACAAGCGTGTCCTGCGGCTCGCCGGCCGTCACACACACACACACACACACACACACACACACACACACACACACGTCCACAGCGCAGCAGGCAGAGGCGGGGTCTGTTCCGAGTACCAGTCCCTATGGCCACAAATATTTTGAGGGAGAGTAGTTCTTAGAACTGCTTAGATGTGTACTTAGAAGTACTATCCGGTCGGAAAGCACCTATAGACTACTTGTAACCAAGGAGGACACGGAGGATTAAAAAAACATGATGGACTCTTCAGAAGGGGTAATTATCTTTGCTTGATTTTCTGAACATAGCTATACTGAGAAATACAGAGAGAGAGTTTTGTGGAGCTGATAGTCTTAATTAGCTTTGCATCAACTCATTTGGCAATGGCATGAATGTAACGGACGTTCATTAATATAAAAAAGTAACGCACTAAAGCTTTAAAGGATTTTTGACCTGAGACAAGCAGATATGTTTGCTGCTTGAGGAATGTACGGTCTACTAAGTGGTGGGGCTGGGATGACCAGGAGGATGTTGAGCGGCTTGAGTCCTAGTAGATTTGAAAGGATGGTTGAACACAGAGGCAGGCTCACATGGAGGCCTAGGTGGCAGCGAGATCGCTGTTGATGCATTTTCCAGATCCCAAGATCTAGAGCAGCAGGTAGAGGAGAGCACTGGGTTATTCTCCGTATACAGAAAGCGCCACAAGCAGGACACAACTAGAAATCAGGACACAACTAGAAATCCAGAGACAGAGTTAAATAACTATCTTGGCCTTTGCAGTGCCAGTGGGCAGGGCTGTCTCTCATTTAGGGTTTTTAAATAGGTACACCCTCCCTGCACGTTTTCCCATTGCAATGAGAGCGCTTGCAGTGCCAGCATCAAGCATCCTAGAGGGTCTTAAGCCATGGTGGAATCATTATGAGGCCACAATGTGTTTGGCTCAGGGACAGGATTCTATCAAATCTCATACTTTGCAAATGCAACAACTTGTAAAAAGAATATTCTACGAACAGGCAGAGAGACAGACAGGGGCAGAATTTAACAAAATTTGATGTGATCTGGCTGGCAGTATTTCAGTGTATTTTTACTTGAGAAGAAATTAAGATATAAATAAGCTTTTTGTTATTTATTTCACTGAATATCAATAATTATAATTTTACTACTAATATAATTTTGAGGGTGGGGCGGGATTGACTTGACTCAGGACTTGCCTTGCCTTAACTTAGGACTCGACTTGACTTGACATAACCTGTGACTCAACTTGGCAAAACCTATGACTTGACATGGCCAAGACAAAATGACTTGGGACTTGCACCAAATTACTTTTTACATCTCTGACATTTAGCATGAACACGGATTGGCCATCCACAAAAAAAGTGACATATTTTTCTTTCTATGTAGCCCTACATTCAATAAGCGTGAAACATTCAATAATTTGGATATACAGTATGGAAACATGCATTATTTTATCCTAGTCACAGTTATAGTTTCTTCATAAATATATCCATAATTCATGGCAGTTTAAATTGTGGCACAGAAGAAAGCTTTCCCTGTCTTGAAAGCAGTAGCAGTGTATTTCCAAGTTGCTCTTAACTAACTAGGTGCATTCCCCCAGGTCTTAAAGGAATACTTTGGTGTGATAAGAAAAAGTGCAGTAGAGACACTTGCTTTGCAAAAGTTGGAATGATGAAGTTTTTCCGCAGAGAAAAAAAGGATTTCATAAATTAGAGCACAGTGAAGCCGCTATGAGCCCATGTACCTTCTGAAAATGACTCGCCTGTGGGATAAAGGAGGTGGGAGCAAGTTTTTGTTTCCTACATCTCCGACAGAAAGCTTACAATAGCTGCACTAACAAGCAGACTTGTTTACCAGCCCTGAGGAAGGCCTTGTCAGAACACAGGAAGGACAGTTTTGGTCCCGTAGCTTGGCCTGTGAACGCATGGTTGACTGTGAGGCGTCTGACGTAGCATATCAAATACAGGCGAGGCCCAGGGGAACTGGAATCGGCGTGCTGCCACTTTAGGCACCTGTCCAAATGCCTGGCACACACTCAGACAGTTTAGAGGTGCTCCTCATACCGAGGAGAAGATAAGCAGTGCCAGGAAACAAACTGCAGCAGAGATGAAAAAAACGCCAACACACTTAGTGAAATTCAACCTATATACGATATCAAGCAGAGGAGAGGGAGCACAGCTTGGAGAGTGTGAAACATCCCCATACATCACAGGCAGAGCAGGGAGAGTTGTAAGTGAAGTTCCATCACTTACTCTGAGTGTTTGCTTCGGACTAGTGAATTTACATCTGCTCCCTAGCTCAGTGGAGCTCTTGTTCATAATCTGAATTTTAATTGAACAGAACTGTTAATATCTGATAGTGGTATGGTGTTGGAAACAAACCTAGGAGCATATCTAGATCATTAGCAATAGTAACCGGGTTAGGGGTCATTAATCTAATTCACATTCAAATCATTGATATTGGTTAACACTTACGTACAAAACAAATCCAAAGCATTACAATGAGAATGAGTTAATCATCCATACTCCTTGGTTGGACTACTGATTCATACACATGATTTGCAAGCTTAACTAAAATGTCTTAAGATAAGTAATAATAAGAATCCTTCTAAAAAGAACTGTGTGTATAAAGCCAGATATATCTTATTCCTCTGTGACATAGACCACAGTCTACATGTCTTGAGAATAGCCATGGACTTTGGCTCAGTGAAGACATTTTAGTGGCAGTTTGCAGATGGAGTTCAAGATAGAGTTAAAGATTATAATATAATAATGTAGTTCTCAAAGTTGAATTTGAAGGTGTAGATAAAGTTGATGCTGGTTTGCAACCATAAAGGGCAGAAATGCTTCTCAGTTGAATGTATGAATTAATACTAATAATAGTAATTAGTATAATAATAATAATAATAATAATAATAATAATAATAATAATAATACATTGTGGCAATGTGGCATCTTCCCAAAATGCACACCCATGAAGACCATGAAGGATTGCCTCCATGAGTTCTGATGTGGTTGATAGGGAAGAGCCAGGTGGATGAAGAAATCTGATAGTCATGGTGTCAATGGGGGTCTTTTCAAAACAAATCTAGTTGTAGCCTTGCAAATTGTGACCCTGTAAGATCCCCAGTCATTGCCACATCTTACAGTCTGTGACCAAAAACTCTGACATTATGGCAGATTTTCGAGATGGTGTCAGATTTTAGTCTTTTCAAAGTCTTTTCAGAGTCTTCTAGTGTATGGTAGGCATTACATGCAGCCCAGAAAAAGCCAACTTTCAGCTCTAGCTGTGATTCGTTGTTGTGCTTTAAGATGCGTGAGAGGAGTGGGTACTTAACAGATGACTGATTGGAGGAGCTAATTTACTGAGCATGCCAACATGACTGAAATTAGGCTGGTAAGGGATTCATAATCTCATTTTTGGTTTATTGCCCAATCACATCTAGCAGTCTGTTGTCAAGTAACTCATCTTTTCATTATCTACTTTATAGTCCTCAAAGTTGTGCAGGAGCTACGTATTGGCCATTTATTATCTAGATAGTTCTGGATTAGTTGCCTCCTCAGCCACAATTTGGTGTACTGTGTTTGTAAGTGTTAAAGATGCATCTATTTATAAAGGCATGGTTAGGTATATGGAACTAAAGCTGCTTGATTCATTGGAGGAAGATCACCATGGTTAAAACAAAGCAATGTTGCGTGTTGGTCGGGATACAAATTATAGGTGCGTTCAGAGCTGCAACAGGCAAATTTAAACTGTATCAGAATCAAAATAAGATGTATTGCCAAAGTAAGTTTTCACTTGCAGGGGATTTGCCTTGGTCTGTTTGGTGCACACAATAAACATATTATAAGGAAATACACAATAAAGTAAAAGTACTGCAACATTTTCAAGAGATGCAATTTAGCTTGGTGCAGTATCACATGGTGTAAGAAACATTAGTATTTTATAGCCAAAATAATTGAACTCTTAACAACTAAAACAATGATCATGGTCATCAGCAGTCTTTTTTTCAAACTTTAAATTTGACAGTAGCAGTTTTGGTTAAATATTACAAAATGGAGTTGAGTGAATTCATTATAAATACACTTGACTTACAATCAGATGTTTGATTTTGTTAGAAGCTGAAAAGCAATTAACTGGAAAATAGCCTGGAGCGTAGTCACTCTAACCAGGCACCTGTAGCAGGCAACACATTAGCATTGTCTGCATTGTTTACTGATTGACCTCCCCATTTGCACCTGCCTTTAATCAAGCACCAATTAAAACTCTGATTAGCATCTGAGAGCTTGCCCATTAAATGGTTCTTGATTACAAAGTAAAGGCAAGATTAGTATGACAAATGGATGGTTATTTTATAGAGAATAAACTTTTGGTATAATTGAACTTAGTAGAAGTTCATGTTATAAACACATAGAACAAGACAAATATGTAGTATGTAATATGTTTGCAACAGATGTCCAATGAAGGCAATTCAGGTTAAGGTTGTTGTTTTTAGCCTGTATTTGTTTACATTTTGGCAAAGTGGCACCATACTCATTTATTTTTTAGCAAGACCTATGACTTAATTAACCTCGCCAGTTTCTGCTTTTATTCTCCAGTGTTTATGCTTTTATCTGTCTTTTAACCCTTGTGTTGACTTCGGGTCACATTGGCCCGTTTTAAATTTTTGTTTTATATCAGAAAATATTGGACGTAGAAATAAGCGCTGAAAATGTGTAGAAGAAAAGTTTTAAAATTTAAAATGTTGGAAAAAGCAAAAACAAACTGTGAAAAAAGGCATCACAAATGTCAGAAAAAAACGTGTCTTTTTCAAGGTTGAAACGAAGACAACACAAGGGTTAAATTGATGTGTTTACCCTGTAGCACTTTGTAGCACTGTAGCACAGATTTGTTTTAAATGTTAAGTGCGTTATAAATAAAATGTATTATTGTTAGTATTATTATTAGAAGTGTGCCGAATTAATTATCAGTTCCTGTTTGCAATGAACCCAGGGATGTACAGACACTAACTAGGTTACTTTGATACCGAAGAAAACTTAAAAAACGTGACGACTCTCAGGCAAATTCTTGAGTTATACGGAGTACCTTTTTTTCTATAATGTCTAAGCAGATTTTTGGACGTTTATTTGTGTTGGATATAGTAAATATCATCATAGAAAAGTCACTGTGAATCTAAAAATGTCATGTCTGTGTTTTGACCGAGGAGTACAATTCTTTGACGCAAACTGCTGTAATCAGGTGCTAATGGTTTTTAAAGTACCTTAATCGCCTGCAACTGCTGACTGTGTTGATAAGCGGGCCAAACTACAATAACTAATTTCCCTAACTAATTTTTTTTTTTTTTTTTTGTTTTAGAACACCAGCCTACACCTGTGCCTTTCACCTCATGCAGTATCTTTGTCTGCTATGTGCTCATGTCATGCTATGTATTCATCAGTTTATTTTCATACTGACACATACTCCATGTTCCACTTACCTTGAGATGAGAGTTCTTTTAGCAGATTAGAGATCAAGACAGATAATCAGCAGCAAGCAAGACAGCAGCCAAACCTAAAATGTCTCAATTGATTTAGAGGCAGGTGCACGAGTGCCAGTGATGATTACCTCAACAGTCTTAACGTCAGGCCATCCTCTTCACACTAGCCACACTCCAATCACTGGGCTTTCACTCTCAAGGAGTGGTGGGATGGTCCCTTAGATCAGAGCTAACAGCGTACACTTCAAAAAGAAAAAAGAGACAGCAGGCTTTTAGAGCACCAGTTCCTGGATGACTAAGCTGTGACGAAAATCAGCTCTACACATGCAGAGACAACTGGAGGCTGCAGAGAAACCCTGTGCTGGCTGTAAATGTTCCCCCAAGGGCAGGAGAAGGAGTGAGGGTACTGTAGATCTCAACTCCAGGGTGCTGATGTATCAGGAGTCCCGCTGGCTTTCAGTCCTGAATATGAGCCGTGGGACCTGAAATCTAATTGGTATGCAGGTGATGCATGAGCTGAACATTACATGGAGTGGGTTGGGCTGGTGTGTGTGTGTGTGTGTGTGTGTGTGTGTGTGTGTGTGTGTGTGTGTGTGTGTGAGAGAGAGACATTGTTCAATCATACCCAAGCACATGTGGAAAGACAGCAACAGGGAGCCTGAAAGACTGCAAGGGAAATCAAAGAAAAAAAAAGAAATAGCCACTCAGAAAGTCTGTAAAACTGAAAGAGGTGAGAGCGGCAGGGGATGAGAAATGCATTTGCTTCTCTATTGAATAGTGCATAACTTGAAAAAGCTGGGTAGAATGGGCAGGTACTCACATTTTGACAAGCACTTTAACATTTCTACGTGTCAAGACAAGTAATTGTGGTTACATAAAGTGGGAATCTCTGCGTACTCTGCAGTACAACTGGAAAAGGACTATCACCTATTTTTGAATGCAAAATGTTTCTCTGGAACTATCACCAATAATAAGCTAAATGAATAGTAGAATACAAGTGGATAGATGGACTGCATTTATATAGTGCCTTTATCCAAAGTGCTATTTTTCTTTTTCTTTGAAATCAATCATTGAATTAGCTAATATTCAAACACATGTCAGCTGTTTGGAAGGCAGCTATGCTAGTTACTACGCCAACCAATGCACATGGACGCAATTGCATGTGAATTCACCCAGGGCAGCTGGAACTGAGGCGAAGATTCATCTGCCTTAGTTAAAAAATGTTCAACTTCAGGAAAGACATTGCAATTATCACAAGGTGATAACTTGGAAATTACATTAAAGCAATAAGTGTGTAGTTTCTGTCTCCCCCATGAGGAATTCTAAGTAATGACAACAACACTGCTGGCGCATCCACATGATACAAGCCTTCCGTGATCGCGCACCACCCCTACCCCTACCCCTCCTCCACGAAGTTGCTAGTAGCCAAGGAGGACACAGAGGATTAAAAAAACATGATGGATGTTTCTGCACGGGAAAGTTGGTGGACGACACAATCTTCTGAACATAGCCATACTGAGAAACACAGAGAGAGTTGTGTGGAGCTGATAGTCTTAATTAGCTTTGTAGCAACTCATTTGGCAATGGCTTGAATGTAACGGACGTTCATTAATATCAAAAAGTTACGCACTAAAGCTTTAATGTAAGTGCCTTTATCTAGTCTCATTTTGTCAGGTATCAGGATCTCTGTGCTCTAGCTCTCCATTGTTGATAATGCCTTCTTACTATATTTATAGCTGTATTTGGAGTTTCATTACAGAAAGCAATATAATATGATTGTAATCCTAATTGCTTGGAATGACCATGTTACTGACTGTACTAAAAAGTGATGTGGCAAACAAATGACATGCATACTCAAGCAACATATGTCATGTGTGTGGAAAGTAGTGGGAGAAAAATGTGTGCAATTACACACACAATGCACTATAATTTCATCTTTTTAAATACTACACGAGCTTTGGCTACATAAGCCATGTAAATTACGATGGCTGGCTCCTGGTTTGGGTATTTTTACTTTGTACACAGTAGCACAGGGCAACGTATCCACATGTCAACTTAGGCTGTTCCAGTTTGGACAGAAAAGAAGGGATTGATCAAACAGAGTGATGCACCTGGCCTATTGGTCTATGCAGACACAGATGTGCCCGAAATACCTAATGCAGACCATTCCAGCATAACATTATCCAGAGAAGCTGTCCACACTCACCCCTTTCTCACACACTAACAAACCTAAAATTACTCTCTTAACTGACACATAAACATACACATTATGACAAATGTCACACCCATGCAGGCTCCAGGTTTTATTGTAGTTACCTGCCTTTAGGAGCTTTGAGCTGCTCTGAAAGCAGACCACCTTCAGGAAGTGAACTCTGTCTGAAAACAACAACTGGGCCTGGCTGAGCTCGGAACCAACTGTGAGTTCACATTGTATTAACCTCTTTGCTGGTTTCAAGATGGCCTCTTGGCAAGTGGGGTCATCCCCTATCTGGAGGGCCTTTGTTCAATTTTCGATGCAGCTGTGCCTATGGAGCAGCAGAAAGAGAATTCCTCGCTTTGGATCTTATACTTTGTGCATTTACGGTTAAAGATGGAAAGCTCACATGCTCTCTTAGTACTGATTTATTTAATATTGATATGATAAACATCCTTTCGGTACAGTCTATGGACAAACTTCAGAAGTTCCATATACTAGAAGATAAATAGATAAATTCACCCACAGAAATTAGGTTCTTGAGGAAACAGAAATGGCTGTTCAGGGTTTTTACAGTCCCCCTATTGCTAATAGTTACTTCATATGGATATTTAAGCTCACTGTGCAGAATCATGCGTGTGCAGTTGGACACTAGAAGGCTGAAGGGGGAAAGTTTCTCTGTGCTCACCTGTTATGTGTGGACATTAGACCGGAAGCTCTGAATGAAATGTCTTTTCTATTGGTGTCATGTAATTTCATGTGGGATGGGCCACTTAGTGGCATGACATGTAAATAAAATATCATTCATTCATTGTACATTAGATTTGATTTGCTAGCTTAACTGAAAAAGCTAGCTAGCGTGGTTAGCAGAAGGCTGTACAAGACACAAGTTCACAACTATTTTAAAGTAAAGTGAGTACAGTTCACTCTTACACCATAAACAGAATCTTTATCCTTATCCAACCCTACCTTTAGGTAAAGTTTCCTAACCTTTACCATAATCATACCGCAGTGGCCATGTGCAAGACTATAGCAGGACTAATTAATAAATAAACGTGTAATTTCAGGAAGGTTGCAGGTTTTTTATGTCTCAGGATTTGATTGTTTTACTGTCGACTATGTAGGCTACCATGTTCACTTCATGCACTGCAGTTTGAATAACCAAATCCAACCCCTGACTATCTTGGACTTAAAGGCTGTATTATTTCACTTTCCTAGAAGGGTGTGGGGAATCCAATTTCTGTTTTAAACGCAGCTGTAAATCTGCATTAATTGATTTTTTCTGGCTAATTGTGGTAGCCAACCACACATTAAACACAACACTGGAATATTATCTTACAAAGTTGATATGGCGAGCCTATTAGCAAAACAGTTGCTTATTTAACACATTTAGCAGACTCTGAGCAACAGGATTCATTTGAAGTGGTGTTTTGGTCACATAAATGAAAGTCCAATACGTACTGTCTTTTAAGCTCCTTTTTGGTCTCTAAACACTGCTGAGGGACAACTCTGCCTCTTTCCTGGCTAAATGTTCCACTATGTTCACCAGCTAGTTAATATCTTTGTCATGCAGTAGGTTTATTAGACCTTTTTGCTGAAAACAGCTGCCTGCCAAAGGCAAATAAACAAAGTGTGTCTTTTGCAGGTGAAATAAGTTTATTTTTATAAGATAGATCAGACTAGCTTTACCTATATAGCAGTAAAATGACTGGACGACAGTTGTTGATGATGGTTTATGATGTTCATGCTTGTTTATGCCTTATCAGGTCATGCAGAGGTTTCTTTTTCCCTGCGACCCCACAGCAAAGCTTTGAAGCTTTGATTTGGATGTTGACAGTAAGCAACACTTTTATTTATTATCTGACCACCCTTCTCACATCTACCCTGCCACCCACCTGCAGCGGTACACATGCCGCATTTTCAACCGTTACCAATCCCGATGATTTGTCAGCCATGTGCAGCCAAGTGAGGTCTAATCTGCTGTATCTGACAGCTGACAACAGTGACTAAGTGCCCAAACAGTTGGTATTGACTGTTTCCCCAGGGCAGCAGCCACTGATGGACTGGAAAAGGTAACAATGTTGTCCTCCAGGGAGAGCAACCCAGGCCCACCCCCGCACCCTCACCCGCCCACTGCCTTTGGTCACACAGCATGACCGGTGAGTCAGAGCAGTGCTCGCATACTGTGGGCGTCGAGTTAGTTGCCCACTTGATCTTTTCAATTTACTTAATTAGCATAGCAGTGTAATCCCTGAAGGGGAATTCCACTGATTTTGTGTGTGTGCATGTGTGCGTAGCGTGTGTGTGTGCGTGCGTGTGTGTCAAATACAGAAAGCTACAGAAGCCATTTCAGAGGAAAAAGGTAGCGAAAGGGAGAGCTTCATTGTTATATTCTTCAGCAATGAGAGGGGTGGTTTTACATTTAAAATGAAAAGATTGTTCACAATTTCTTCTGTCATGGTTTAGACCAAGAGCACAACTGTCTGCAATGACCTAAAAGTGATTTGAAGTGTTTTTGATTTGACTGCTAGGTGGCAGTGCAGCACGGATGCTGTGTGTGCGTGCATGCAGTCTTTTCAGCTGAGAGGACACTGCTCTCCCTGGCCAGTACAAACCAGATTAGGGGGGATAATCCTGATTTAACAGGCCTTATTATCTTTTATTTAGTAACATCCACCCAGTTCCTGTCCCATGAGACTGATGCACGTTGTCCATAAAATCTGGCCAAATTTGACTAGAGCATCTTAAAAATCTCACAGCTTTTGGGAATTTACAGAAACTGAAGGTGCCCCCTAGTGCGTTTTCATTTATGTACCATGTACCATGTACATGGTACATGTACCATGTGTCAGTTTTAGAGCAGCAGGGCCATATTTGTTCAAATTATTGAATTACTAATCCAATTTCCTCTGGTTCTCAAACTCTTTGAGGAGGGAAGGAGATGAGATGCTTTGATGGTGCTGATTGCAATGTAATTGAGAACAAATCGATTTTCCTCACCTTGCATTACACTGTATTGATTGATCGTCATTTTATTGCAGGTTAATCAAAGTGGTCTGGTAACCAGGGGTAATCTCACGCTGTTGATCCTTATATTACCACAGAAGCTTCATCTGTAAGATAAAAAACCTCCATCTGACTCAATAATGCTGCTAAAGCTTGAGCAGTCTAAGAGGCACATAAAATGATAGGGCTAAAGTCATCAAGAGGCAGCTCACTCTGGATGACATTTTCGCTTGGCATATGTCTGCAAAACAGACTGAAGTGTCTCATCCTCGATTTTTGCCAGCTCAAATATGTACCTTAATTTCAAAGAGTGGTTGTTCCACAGAGGCGTGACACAAAATTGCATCATTTTTACAAGGTCTTGCAACTTGCTTGCTAATGCAAAATCAATTGCTGCCGTCACTCGCAAGTAAATATTCATCCCGCATTTTCTTGTCATCGCATCCAATCTTCTTGACAAGTGGCTCAAATATGACCACCCAATTCACTACAGTAGGGGATAAATCTGACCCCATCTCCATCTGTCTTCAAATGGGGGGCTCCCTTCATCTTGACGCCGGCTTTCATGGTCAGTTATGGCTGTTTACGGTCACTAACCCGCTTCTCCTACACGCTGTAGTTTTGCCTGTGGAGGACTTTATCGACAAGTATACTCATAACTCAGGCTGCTGGTGCTTCACGGGCCGTCATCTGTTACCACTTCATCCATCTCCTCTATGGAGCCCTGCAGGTGACCTGCAGATAAATCGTGTGTGGAGCCTTGCGAATGTCTCCAAGGACAAAATTAGATCGGTATGTACCTGTCAGCCTCATGAAATATGGAATGGGCCAATTCTTACTCACACCGGGCTAAGCCAGGGGCTTACCTTACCCTAAAACCTTGAGGACAACTGTGCTAAACAGCATACCAGTCAATGAAATACATGTCTGCCTGGTTTCCTGTGCTATATATACATACTCTAATCAGCTGAGCACGACTTGTCATTACTGTGCGGACAATAGCTGCAGCTGGACAACAAATGCTAATACCTGCATGTCAATTCACTTCTCAGACATTTTAATCTAGCAGCAGGCAGCTGTGGACATAGAAGAGCACTGCTGTCACACATCCCAGCTGTACATAGCCGCTGGCAGTCTCTGCTAGAGAAAAGAGGTGTTTGTTTACTTTAAACCGCTCCATACTGAGGACTCCACCATTCACTGCAGTATGATTTGGCGTGCTGGTGTGCATACCTAGATCAGCAAACAGTGCAGTGAGATGCACTTCTTTTGATACCTGTCTCTTCACGTCTCTCTCCCCCCTGTCTCTATGCTGAGAGCTGCAGAGCTCAGGAAGAGTAAGAGGAGGAGGCAAGCCTTCCTGGTTGGAGACAATACATCTGTGCATCCATCCACAAGTCAGGGAAGTCGTTACCATTGCAAACCTACAAAACAGCCAGGCTTTTAGGAAGACTACCCACTTTCTATCCCCCATCCTTCCGGAGAAGCATCAGTTGGGATTTGGCGTAGGCCTGTGAACTCGAAGCACAAGCTCAGCAGGGACCACAGCTGGCTCTCATCCTGAAGACAGGAATTTAATGAGATGGGTTACTGTGCCCACGCATGACTGCCATTAGCACCGAGCACAGAAAGTGTCACATAAACAGTGGGTTAGAGAGTCCATTCTCTGATGAGGGAAGATGGAGATTCCTTGGTGCACCTGTGAACATCAAATTAATGGAACGACACATTGTGACTAATAAAATATGCACTACCTAACAATGATACTGTGAGCTTCTGCCAGAGAGGCTAAACAACTGTACCAGCAATGTATAAATTATACACATTATTTCTATTTGACAACAGTGAACAGAACTAATTAAATTACTACAATATTATATTTAGTCTCACCCACACAGCTGACTAATTACAATTGATAAACCCATTTATATTATGAAAAATGTATGTGAAAATTCAATACCCAACATCTGTTTGAAGATAGTTTTGTCCTGCAGAGCTCTATTATATTTTTTAAATAAATTGAAAGGGTGCTCCAAGCTCCTGTAGTGTCTGTATATTCTCTTCATTTGTTTTAATCATAATTTTATGATGAACTTTTATGATATTTTCATTATCAAGCCTTTCCTCAATGGAAGGACAAATCTCTATTATAGACTATTGCACTTATTATTATATTTAACCCTTGTGTTGATTTTGGGTCACATTGGCCCTTTTTAAATTTTTGTTTCATATCAGAAAATATTGGACGTAGAAATAAGCGCTGAAAATGTGTAGAAGAAAAATTTAAAAATTTAAAACGTTGGAAAAAGCAAAAACAAATTGTGAAAAAAGGCGTAACAAATGTCAGAAAAAAGTGTTTTTTTCAAGGTTGAAACGAAGACAACACAAGGGTTAAACTATGGCAGGCAGATCTTGGTGTGGAGTTGACTGAGGGGGTGTGGACGGAGCGGTTGGAGAGGATCCGTGAAAGTTCATATACAACACAACCTCATACCTAAAGACAGAATAGATCAATTTCAATGACTCCCAACACGACAAATATGAGCATTTTATTTAACGCTGTGATACGGCCGTGCAGTTGCCATTTTGAACACCGTTCTATTTAAGGTAAATGTCACACTTTTAAACCAATAGTTAATGTTTTGAAATGGAACTAGTTCACTTTAGGCAACTAATCAAGGGATGACTTAAAATGAGTCACATAAAACTACTAAAATTTCTCATTGCGTAACGCACTAAGGTCCATTAAACTTGGTTAATTTAAAAAAAATGACAGTTAACTTTTGGTTTCACACTGGACACAAACCCCAGTCACCTGTTTGTTTACGCCATCCATCACCCCAACCTGATGATCTTATACTTTGTCACCTCCCTTCCTCGTTAGCTCTCGCGATTACTACAGCCACGAGAGGGCGCCGCCTAACAACAAATGTGAATATATGAGTCATTATGAGCTCAATCAAGCTGTATGGTCTTTTTTTGGGTCTGTTTAATTAATGCCAGGCTGCAGCTGATCCAGTTAAAAGTCCTGCATAGAATACATTATTCCAAAGAAATTACAAAAGTTCTCAAAAGTTACTCTAGGTCAAACATTCTGGTTTTGTCCTAAGATTGTTCATTTTTGACAAGATATCTTTATTTGGTATTGTAGTTTTTATGTTTTTTTATTTGGTTTGGTTTGTGTTTACTAACCCTGATCTGAATTGGCTGTGGCTCCCTCCTTTGGGATTGATGTGCTAGTTGTGGATGATTTATTCCACCTGTGCAGTTTTGGTTGTATAATTAAACCCACCTGTATGGGGAGTACTGCTTTGTTTGGTTGCTCTGAAGCTTCTCTTGCACTGCCACAAACTGTACAGCAAGACCTCATGTTTGATATGTTAGTAGCAAAGAGGATCATTCTTTCTATAATATTTATATTTACACATTCTTGTTGTACATTAAAGCAATCATCAACTACTATTAACTAGGGCTGTCAAACGATTAATTTTTTTCAATCACGATTAATCGCTGAATTTCTATAGTTAATCGCGATTAATCGCATGTTTTATCACATGATTAAAATTCTATTGTTTTGCATTTCAGAACTGTTTTTAAGTACATATTAACAATGGAAAGCAATTCTTACCAGTGTATCTTGATTGGGAATCAAATTAATGCAAAGAAAGTTACTTTATGAACTTGACTTTAAGATTTGTATTTGTTTATTATTTATTTATTTACTGTAAACAAAAGAAAATTGTGTGAATCTAGTCACACATTTGAATCTAGAGTCAATATAGTGTGCAGTAACTCCTAAATAATTTGATTACTCACTGACGTCCAGTGATCACCTTGCATCACTTTGCAGCTGTTCCAGTGTGGCTGCTTTCTTCGTGTCGTACAGACTGTGTATGCATGAAACTACTGTCCCCCTCGACGGCAATGAGACGGGTCAGAACATGCCAACCGTAGTACGTCTTTAAGACCCAAATCTTCTACGATGCTGACAGGTCTGCAGTTAGTTGCCACCCGTTTTGCAAGAGCGGTAGTAATTTTTTTGGATTTGGTTTCATCCGCAGGTCGGCAAATAGCACTCTCCAAAATAGTGCTTTGCCTGAGCCTGCTAGCATCAACCTGAGTCACGTTACCTGTACTACTATGCTTAGCTCCTAGGTGGTAGCTCAAGCTTGACGTGCTTCGGTGATATTTTAATTCAGCATTACACAATGTGCATATGGCTTTCGACCCGTCCGGCAGCCTGCAGCAGCAGGATGTGTTACGAGGAAGTATGGCAAAGGGTCAAAATAGTAGCCTGTTAGGCATGACGCGAAGCTGAGTGAAGTGAAAATAAATCAATAAATGGCGTCACACGATTAATGCGATTAAAAAAATTGAACGCGTTATGCTCGGCCCTTAATTGCATCGCGATTAACGCGTTAATGCTGACAGCTCTACTATTAACAATCCTCACATAACCCAATGCTGCCAGTGGGATGTTTGAGTCTGACCTTTATTGCAGTGAAACACTAAAATAACAGCATTAGACATGGGTCGGTATTAATGACGAGGCTCTTTTATTTTTATTTTTTAAAACGAAAAAATCAAACTTAAGTTGAACTAAATATATTTGCCGATTCAAAACCAAACCTAACCTTTTTTTAAATGCTTTCATAATAGAATTGTAGCACAATTTCCACCATGCAGACTGTCAGAGGGAATTGCTTTCCCTAGAAATGGTTTTGATTCCCTGAAATGTGTCCCCAACCAGGAATGAAGTGGCAAATTGATGTTCTTGTTCTAGACAAAAACAAGCCATTAATGGATCTATTTACTCCCGAGACATTGACGGTCGCAAAAGAGGACAATAAGTTATTATTCTCTTTTGGACGATACTAACAGACGGATATAGAAGTGAGTTTACGTTTACACTCAAAGTCCGACATAATGTGTGGCCAATAACATGAAATAGAAGCTAGAATAGAAGGACATTTTTTTTCTTTGTGAAAGTAATAATGGGTATTTGTGAAACATCTTGATAGTAAGAGCTAATGTATTGATTTTTTTAATAGTTTTTCAGAAGCTGTGTATACACATGGTACACATCTTATGAGGCACAATGCTCTTTTCGTCTCCAGTCGTCATCGCTAGTTGCAGAATACTCTCACCGGTGAGAGTATTTTTTAGAATTTTCTCTTTAAAAATTTTTAGAAATTTGCAAACATCATCCTCTTCCCATGATTTCATGAATAAGTCAGCAACATTTTTCTTGGAAGGTATACTGTATGTTCAAAAGACTTACATCACGGAATGTTTCTGTGATTTCCTCTTGCTCCATAGTGCCCCCTGTTATGACATCAGTGCCGGAGGTGTGATGCTGCTGATGCGATCGAGGGGAAATCTGTGAAAAGCGGGTAGACTAGCTTCTCTATCGCTTTACTGAACAGGTCACTGCCCCGCACTATCTAAATGCATGCAACAAGGAACTGCTCCTGCTTACATGTAAACTAGTTTCAGAGCCATTAGGAAGATTTGACCTAAGGGAAACTAAATGTCACAGGGGAACGTTAAGTGCTCTAGGCACTGCAGAGGTCACCATGGGCGATATGGCAGAAGGAATTTATCTGTTATGTTCAAAAGCACTTTAATGCATTGCTGAACTCACGAGGAAAGATACACTTTATGTCGGCTGGGGTTGGACTTAAAAAAATGTGTGACATTGTTCTTAATCCTGTTGACTTAAAACTTGTGTGTTCTTAAATGCATACCTCATAGTAAGGTAATGGAACAATAATAATCATTGTTTGTAGCCTACAGCTACATTCCCAAACTAACTAGTATGGTTTCTTAAACCAGAAAGTGAATCCATGTTTTATTTTAAAGAGATTTTATTTTGTATGTAATAGAAATAGTGACAGAAAAAAGGCACACAATATGGTGATAATAAGTGTGGATGAATTTAGCTTGAGGGAAGTTTGCAGTTTATTCCATCTGAAAGATGTGTAATACCTGAAATTAGTTCTGCCAAGGTGAGTACATGGAGTTTCTGTCAGGTAGTTATTGGATCTTGTACTATAGGTACATTATTTTTAATGAAATAATAAAAACTAGCATATAAAAAAGTGCTTATAGAACAAGATTAGGAATATTAAATGGCTTGACAAAGTACTCCTTTTTTGTTTTTTGATAGAATAACTTAAATTGGCATATTTCTCTCATCATTGTGAAAAATGCTTCCATGTCAAATGAAAATTACTGGACAGGGACATCACTCTATAGTAACTGGTTAGGGGAAAACAAAACAAACTAACCTGCCAGCCGGGCGGGAAGTGAGACAGGAGAGCATCCAGTCAATTTACCAAAATACACCACCTCCTAATATTATATATATATATATATATATATATATATATATATATATATATATATATATATATATATATATATATATCTCCTCTACAACACCACGGATGACGAGAGATTTATCTTAGAGGTGGAAAAAACATAATAGACATCACAGATCCCTTTTCTCAGGACAACGCCAGAAAAGAGAGGGCATGGAGATTAATTGCAGGAATGTTGGGAGTTGAAGGTAAATTCTAGCTTAAAAAACAAATGATTGTTCTGTATACAGTGAAATCTGTGATTCGGGCAGGCAAGACGCTCCGCTTCTGAGACGCTCCCAGTGTGGTATGGCACGTGACGGAGGACGGAACAAAACCACAGCGCAGCCGGAACGCAGCACAGACGGGCCTGCAGGAAAATCCGGATTACAGCGGAGCGCTAAAACAATGAGGAAGCATTGAAAGGCTTTTGAGAAAAAAACAAAACATTTCAAATGTGGTGTATTTCAATAGGTGCTTTCCGACCGGATAGTACTTGTACTTTTCAGAGGAAAAGTACACTTCTAAGCAGTTCTCAGAACTACTCTCCCCCAAAATCTTTTTTTCCGTTTGCATTCCCACTGGCCAAGTGGCCATAGGGACTGGTAGGAGGGGTAAGGGAGTGACGCAAGCACGGCAACGGTCTTCATAGCATCGTCACTAGACCTTAGCGCCACATACAACAACAACAACAACAAATTATTCTAATACTTGTGCACTTTTCCTATATTAAATGCACGTCAATTCTCGTAGTAATTCACGTAATGTTTTGCTCAACACAGAGACCCCGCCTCTGCCTGCTGCGCTGTGGACGTGTGTGTGTGTGTGTGTGACGGCCGGCGAGCCGCAGGACACGCTTGTGGAGTTTAACTCCGAAAAGACAGTTAACCACAGGTTCCCGTTAATCTTATGATGGATATGTGTTGTGATATTTAAACAAACAAACCGTCAACGGCGAAATAAAAGCCTCTTATTTACGAGAGCGGTCTGAGAGACCTCCAGCTCACAGCGAGGTGTCTGAGCATGACTGGCCCAGCGACGAGCTAGAGGCCGGGACAGGCTCACTTCATGGAGCTCCTCAACTCCGAAAACTTTGAAGCAAATTGTCAATTCGGCATCAATTTTTGCAAGACTGCCTATATTCGAAATCTAAACAGTTAATTTCTCGCCTAAAACGTTGTCAGAAGTGAATTTAATGATGAATAAGATGGTGAAAATTGTTAAAAATATCCCGTTGTTGGTTGTTGCTCTGTCTGCAAGTTCCGAGTTGGCAGTGGGCGTGACTTATAAGTTCGACCAATCAAGTACACCTAGAAAAAGGGAAAAGACCCTGCTCTGAAGTAGGAGCTAAAAAAGTACGCTACTGAGGCCAGAGGAACTTAAAAATCCCCAAAATTTTCCTGTCGGAACACGACGAAAAAAGTGTTCTAGGAACGTTTAGTTCTAAGAACTGCAAAAATCCCTCTGGTCGGAAAGCCCCTAATATGATCCTCTCACAGGTTCCTCTGAAACAGCTCTGAGATTGTAATCTTTAACAGGATGTGGTACTTTAAGTCAGGAGTTACTTGATTGGAGGGTTCACAAGTAGGTGAGAGTGCAAAATGGACACTGATGGTGCCCTGAAGGATCACTCAACTCCTCTCACCTGCACTTCCCAAGGAGGTGGAGGAGGATGAATAGGGTGGACATGTTGTTATCCTGAGCATCCGGCCATTAATGTGACTCGTTGGCTCCAGGGGAAGCGGATGTTGCTGCAAACTTCCACACAGAAAAACACAGGCTGTTCATAATGCTAGTTAGCTGTGTAGAGATGACGAGTTGCATTATTTATCAATTGATGTTGCTGAGTCATTTGCGACGTAAAATAAGCTGTCCTATTTCAAACTGTTGGACAACATATTTTAGCACATGGTCTATGAATATTCACTTTGGATGTACATTCAGGCAGTGAATATTTGCGTAGGAAGCAATCTTTGAAGTCATTCCAGAAACACAACAGGGAGCTGGAACACATGGCTCCTCAAACAAAGAAAAGAGTAGACTATAATATTTATTCTACTTTGTAAGCGGTTCACATCTGTAGTTATTTCTTTATCCTCGTTGGATGAACTTGAAACGAATCTTAAGTCAACACAAATTCAATCGTTTTTTTCCTCTGGGAGACGCAAGGAGAAAAGTGGAGGAGCTGGATAGCCACATTAACATTGCAAATGTCTCTGCGTGGATTCGCTTATGATCTGTATGCACGTCTCGCTCTATATTCACAATGCAGTCTTAAATAAATAAACAAACAAACAAACACGTAAGGCTTAAGCTGCCTGCAAGACAGTCATGAATATTTGATTCAATCACCTTTTTAAATGCAGATAGCCATGACCTTTGGCCTTGACTTTGTGTTGAGGAGCAAGGGAAGCAATGATTTACTTTACCCTGATGTGCTGCTGGCTTATGATGCGATATGGTTTACTATGTACAGTAGTTCACATATCTTATGGGGCCAAAAGGTGCTGACATAGCAAGGTCACATACAGATGGCTCTTTCCTCAGAAAGACAGAGACAAAGTGCTGCTATAACCAAGGCTGCTCACCACAAATTCTTCAAATGACTTGGTAGAAACAACAAAGAAACTGGCTTGATGTTGTGCTTTGTAACGCCGCGTCCTGCTTGGCTACCAACCGCTGCAGAGCGCACCATTTCTGTGGAAGCCTCCACCAATCTTCACCGTATTGATTCTTTTCATATTCATCAAAACCATTTGAATTTTACCATTAGTGTGACTCACTTGCCAGGCACACTAGCACAAAGATGACCCCCATCCACTGTTCATTATGTTGCATAGATATAGTAAGTAATGGTAGAATTTATGTGTACTTGAGCTTTGAATTTTACATTTTTAAACAGTTCATTAAACTTTTACATGAGCTTTGCGCAAAACACGACCTGGGTTTAAAATGGAGTTTCCAGAAGTGTCCACCATCACAATCACAAACAGCAAATAGAGTAGAGTTACAATTCTGGTATTGAGGTAGAGTGTGGTCTAGAGCAGTGGTTCAAAAACTTTTCATGTCAAAGACCGCTAAACTGACACAAATTTGACCACGGACCCCGTATGTTATTTCGTCCCATACAAAATCACATACGGTACAGAAAGTGTATGAAACCAAAATAATCATACATTCTGTCACTGTGTTACAGTATTTTTTGCCTTTTTAGCTGGGGACCCCCTGGAACTCCCTCAAGGACCCCATGGAAGTCCCCGGACCCCCACAGGTCCTGGCCTACTCTGTATGGAAAATGTCCTGAGATATCTTCTGTTATGATTTGACACTTTAAATATAATTGAATTGTATTGAGGGGAGCCTTCACATATCTTTATGTAGAGCTAAATAAAAAACAAATCTTTGTTTTAACATTGGTGCTCTTGGTTTAAAGAAAAAGGTTCAATAAATGGCAATTCAGTGAGCTTTGTTGAACAGAGAGCGCCATCTATTGGGCTCAGAAAATTCCGAATTTTTCTTTCTCTCTCGAAGCTTCATTTGGACAGCGCTAGCAAAAACGCCGACTGTTTAGCTAATGTTTTTAGCTAATGGACTTTTATGCTGGGGTTCTTCAAAATGACAGTAGAAGCATAGAAGTGTTCCCCTTCTTTCAGCAAGTACTTTATTGTGAGAACAATATGATATTTATTCATGTTAACTAATTTCCTTTTGTATTTCCTTTATTAATTATGCTAACAGAAAGCTAACCAGCTCTAAATGTACTGTAATGCATACAGGATGGTTCAAGAGGAATTTGGGGAACAAACGCAGAAAGATGTTTCTTCAGAGTGATAATGAAACAGTCAGTGAACAAAAAATGTACTAGACATGAAAAATACAGAATTTGAATGAATTTGAAAAGCATTGTTTATGTAGGCTATATGCTTCACGTTAAAAATGTATTTTCTTTTACCATGGCTTGCTGTATGTTCACTGTTAAATGTATTACATGTGATTTTTGAGACATTTTTTATAGAACATATACATATATATATATATATATATATATATATATATATATATATATATATATATATATATATATATATATATATATATATATATATATGGAGCATCACCTGTAAAGTTAACATTGACACTGTTGGGAGAGAATGTATGCAGTGATTTTTAGTTAACAATTTGGTGTAACTGCACAAACCAAAACTTAATCTGACTACAAATACACCCACACACCCACACACACACACACACACACACACACACACACACACACACACACACACACACACACACACAGCTCTGCACTGAGGCAGACATTAAAAATACCAACCTCTGTAACCTCTATGCAGATAGCAATGAGAGAAGAAAAGAACTGTTACCTTCACATCATCTCTTCCTGCATTTGCAGAATTGTTTTTTATTGCTTATGCATGAAACTCAGATAAAAGTAATATTTTGGGGTTGTAGGAGTTTTTCTATGACGGTATTTAGTACTATTATGGAACATGCTGAGTGGTTGCAAAACAACATTGAATAATTGATTACCACTAAAAGATGTAGGCATGGCTATGCATTATTCAAATTGATACTTATTACTGTCTCTACTTTCTTTCGGTAAATAAAAAAGGAGAGGGGGAACGAGAACAAAGCTACTCGTGTTTCCACTTGTTGTTCAGCAATTTCAGGCTAGAGGATGGGGCTCCAGTTTTGCTGTCTCTGCAATGACAGAGATGGATTCAATGTCCAATTCCTGCTCCGGAGAGCAAAATGGATGGCTGTACCAGAGGCGTGACATCAGCTACTATTTAAGAAATATGTCCAGGAAACATGGTCGAAATGAGTACTACAGGAAATGAAGAACATGTAAATAAAACAAGGTAATATGCATAAGGAGAAGAGTACACAGACACAGTGCAGTGTTGCTTGATGAATCTTCAACAGATACTTTACCATGTCGCATTGTTCTCCATATGGCTGAACAAAAAGGATTAAAGCTATACATTTCTATTTGCAGGAGGCTTAATGTCACTGTCAAAGTATTTTTATTTCTACGGACAGGCTTTTATGTAATGATGAACCTAATCTGTCTTTAATTCCTCATATTTCTTTTGTACTTACTCCTCTATTAGTTTTAGTTGTCCTATTTTCAAAGAAGAAATCAAAAACAATGTTGCACAGACACAATTATTAGAAGTTATTATAGCTCTGACCTATATTTTGTCTTTGAAAAAAGAGGTTATTGATACAATAAATTGTGAAAGCATGAGAGCAAATCTTGAGAACAAATTGAGGTTTTAGATTTTTGACAGGAGGGCAGGCCGCAGAGCAGCTCATGGGCTGTCTATGGTTGAATGGCTGCATCTATTACCTCCATCTATTCACCTCAGTGCTTTTCAACAATGCATGTTGGGTAACATGAAAACTGGCAGAAATCAGGCTTCTTCATATCTACAACATCCTCACAGGCATGTACACTTCTGTATGGCCAATATACAACAGGCATTAAAATTCAGCGGGTTCTAGCTGACTGGAAGTAGAGAGGGAAAAGAGAGGTCAGCGGTTTGACTTTGAAGATTCGCCTCTGTCTGTTTTCATCCTCAGATGATGTAATTTGTTCTGCCAGCAACTTTTTCAAGTCCCTCAAGATGTTTTTTGTCCCTGAAAGGAAGGCAGCAGATGAACAGCAGCAAGAAAGTGCAAAACCCATGCTTCAAACGGTTGACATTTTAATCACCAGCTCGTCATCGGACCCGAACACAAACTGATACATTTCCATCATACAGTAGCAATGCTTTAATGCTAGCAATACCAGCTGATAACCCCTGACCTACTACTACATACTGGACATTCAGACGTGTCTCCTAGAAATTATACTACTACTTACAAGTGCAAATGTTTTTTGGTAATAATCCTCTTGGGCTACTTAAAAAGAAAACTCAACATGAGGAAATGAGAAATCATTTTTTTCCCTTCAATATCTGCTCTTGCAATACAATATCTATTCATAGCAACTTAAGCATTGATAAACAGTTTTATGCTTCGGTTTAGGCACTCACAGCACTTGCTTGAGGAAAGTCCACAGTGACATGCAGCCAATACAAATTAGTATTATATAAACGTACACTTGTAGGAGACAGTGTTGGTATATTGCAGCAAAAGAGTGCATACAGTACTGCTTCAATAAGGAGGAAAGAAGCAATGCTTGAATTTAAGTGTTAATTCTCTTTATTACAAATTATTTTGGACAGCAAATACTGTCTTCCCCATCGTTACCTGGATATAAGTTGAATAACTGCATATATATGAAAATATTGCAGTTTGTACTAATGTCACTTGAAGTACAGGGACATTTGCATTCATGGTCAGCCAGAGAACCACCAATTACAATACATAGTTTTAGTTAAAAAGCACCTCGTGCATCCTCTTTTTTCTTTTTTTTTACTTGTGGACTATTTTATTAACACACAGTCACCTATTTCCCATAGAAGACATGCAGTGTCTACAAATGACAGACTAAACAATGATTTACTTGCCATTACGTGTATAGCATATGCAGTACGTACAGTTTTTTTCATGAACTCACTCATCCAAATGTCTTTAGATCCCATTTCAGTCAAATGCAGCAGACAGCTCAGCAGCATTTTGAAGCTGCTTTTCACAGTCGGCTGCATCAAGTACAGCCCATATTGTGCTCCAGGTAACTGAAGAGGCTTCCCTACCATCAGTAATCCTTGGATCAATCCACTATGGGGATATAGTGTGAGAGAGAAAGAGATGGATGATGGAACGGAAATAGTCACTTTTTTTTCCAAAGGATTAACATTAATTAGAGTCCTCAGCTTTTCAGTAGGCTACATACCAACTGCATTTTAAACAGATTCTTGCCAAGAGCCATAGGTTGTAATAGGGATTTATTTTCAATATTCTCCCCAATAGTTTAGGATTAGCCCGAGAGAACCATGTAGCCTCTCTCCAATTATCGTCTCATTACGCACAGTTTCAATGACCTCTGCAGATGAACCAGATTAATCAGCTTCTTTCAGGTCAGTGCTACCAGGTGGTTGCGCTTGTGTTATAGTAATGCCGACCTTCCTTGGCTGAGGAAAGCTATGTGAGCTAAAACAGGGCCAATTCCCATGTAGAGGGCAGGCCTCACTTAGTACACAGCCACTGCATGCCCTTTGAATTAACATTATGCCTGTTTAAAGGCTTTAAATCATTGTTTGAACCTTTGATCCTGAAATCTATTACATGCCCTTCAAGAATAAAAGTGAATTACTTCCTAAAACACCCGTTCTAAAGTCAAAACTTTCTCACATAATTTATTTGTACTGACGTTTCAAACTGGACATGAAAGTATATTTTGCACTAGATTGAAAACATAACAGATGTGACCTTACTTTAAGTCGGGTGTGTGTATCAATCCCTTTCAGACCAGTCCATATGTACCGAGACATATGGAATGCAAAACTGATACAAATACATTTGTAAAGGTGAGACACACTGCAATTCAAAGCTGATTACATATGAGTGAGTTCAGATCAGATTATATGGTATATTAATTTATAGTGTATTAGTTTTGAGTAACAACATTGAAAAAATAACATATATTTTATACATTTTTATGTCAGGTACTGAATCAGGAATGGCCCAGAAATGGGTATATCCTTGTTAACCGGGAGGAGTGAGAGAGCAGTGTGTTTTCAAAGCTGCAAACGTTAGTGTTACTGATTCCTGTCAGTAACTTTGATACTAGCATCCATGGTGTCCCTTAAACAGACAGAAATTCCTGAATGTTGTGATCTCTGCAGGTAGACATTTGTGTAAATGACCCCTCTTCTTCACCCTTTGATGTTTCTTTTCTTTTTTTCAAGAGCCAATAGAAATGTCATCAACACGCCCACTTGCTTGTTGTGAATTCTCACACTTTGGGATCATTTCGAGATTTCACAGACTTTGTACTAGTGAGCTGGCATGGTAAACACTGTGTGATGTCCGATCCCTTTTCACGTACAGCTCCGCCGGGTAATGTCTAGATAATTTCAGGTTTGCAGTGCATGTGTAAAAGTGGCTTTAGTAAGTTATTTTCACATTTTCAACAGCCAACATTATACACTATAAAGATAAAGACATAGATTACACTTTGTAATCTGGAACCCTAACCCTAACCACAGCTGTTAAAACCTAGTATAAAGCACTGAAAACTGATGGTTCATTAGATAGATAGATATATAGATACACAGACAGACAGACAGACAGGCAGATAGATAGATAGATAGATAGATAGATAGATAGATAGATAGATAGATAGATAGATAGATAGATAGATAGATAGATAGATAGATAGATATATGGATAATCATTTCCACATCTTCTTTTCATGTTCTATAGCACAACACATATAAAATCACATAAAATATGTAACACATACAAAAAAAAAACACCACATTAAGACACCCACATAGACACATCAAATGTGAACCTATTAACCTGGTAGACTATGTGACCCATCACAGTCTTTACTGCTCTGAATCAGTTCAAACATTTCATGTCAGTGCTATATTTATTGCAACTTTTCTGTCTTTCAAAAGTCCCCTGCTGAGGATCTCTTGTGCCAATCAACCAGCGAGACAGACAACTTACAACATGGTCAGTACTTTTATGAGGAGAAAAGGCCATTCACCTTCACGCCTGGTGGGGAAAGCCAAGCTGGTAAAGACTATCAAAGAAGAAAAGCATGATTGCCTGTGTGTACATGTGTGTGAGTGCGTAGGGTGTCTGGCCAGGTCTTGGCTAAAATGGCCTCTGATTGTATTTCACTATCACTATGTGTCACTATCTCATTTAAAAAAAATCAATTCTGGCCTGTCAGTCAGGGGAAGAGCATGCCTCTTCCTTTCGTACGGCATAATGTCAACATTTGCCTTGCATTCTGTGCAAAGGACATGAAATTTTAATGAAAGAATTCAAACATCAATCTACAGACTGGCAACAAAAATATATGTGAAAAGTCTGCTTTCAGATTTTCTTATCTATTGTAAGTGAAAATATACATTTGAGCCACTGCAGCAATATCCTGATTGAACAGAAGCTCACTGGTTTTATTCAGAAAGCTCACATAAGGTGCATCACTCCAGCTGATTATTTCATTGATTTAGAGCCATTCACTAAATTCATAAATCATCAGCCATTTTCTTTTGCAAAGTGCCCTTGCATTGCCTGTTTGAGGGGTTGAAAATTAAATTGTCCAAATGTAGAAATTAATAACAGCTTCTACGAAGTAATCAAGCAGTCTGTGTAGATTAATCAGGGAGGCTTCATCAGTGTCATTAAATGACTACATATGAGTGAGTAGTCACTCATAATTTAATTTAATTTTGGCAACAATTTAATTTTGGCAACAAAAGATTCATCTCTGAACCAGCTTTCGTGTATGGCATCCACAACATGAGTAAACTATCTAAGATAACAAAGATGCATGTTCGTACCATATTTCTGAAGGGGATTAAGGTACAACTTTGATCATTACGTAGACGTACTTTTGTCTGTTTAAACAGCCACCCCAGATGCCACGTCACTGGCTTCCACCTCACTGTTGGGCGGGTGTTTGGCTAGCAAGTTTGTTTCTACCGAGACACTGTCGGTACCCGATCTGTGCTGCCTGCACGATCCGTCGTGCACATGTGCAAGATGTTCGGGCATGCACAGATGATAATCCTGTTTTACAAGGATTTACAACACTGCAACATCTGTTCCATGCTTCCAGTCATGAAGCTAACGTTAGTTTAGCTAACATCTAATTCGCCTAACTGCTAGCTGAGACAGCATGTAATAACTTTAAAAGACCCTCAAAATAAAACCTGAAAATAACAGTTAAAATATATAACAGCTGTTACATAATTTCTACTTTACTTGTTCTCATTTAAAATACAATCAATCAATACTTGTATTTATTGTTATTACTGTAAAGTCTAGCTGTAGCCTGCTTTTTGTAGCCAGTGTTTAGTTTGAGTTAACGTTATTTTAGACTGAATCAAGCTGTCAATTAGCGGTTAGCCGAATTAGCTGTTAGCTAAACTAACGTTAGTTTCCCGGTGGAAGCTAACGGCAGACCGCTACAACTACGACCGGAAGCGTGGAACAGATCGTGCAGTGCCTTAAATCCTCGTAAAACAGGATTATCATCTGCGCATGCACGAACATCTTGAGCATGCGCATGACGGCAGTTACAGTGCAGTTTAAAAATGGTAAGTGCAACTTGTAAGCCTCTAATCGTTTTTTGCTCGTGTCAACTCTGCTGCTCAAATAAAAGTCCTTCACATGCTAATAATGCACACAGAAAAATGATGGGTTAAAAATAACCCAACTTTGGTTGTTTCATAACCCAACCGCTGGATCACTATTGCACCGGACCAACAGTAGTTAATTTGACCCAGCAAGATGGGTTGGTCATTTTTAACCCAACAGATGAGTTAAATATTCTACCCAAATGATGGGTCAAACTAATTACAATTCTGGGTTGATTCAACTACATATTTGTTATATAGTGTACCCAAATTCTGGGTCAAATTAACCCATATGCCAGATTAATTTTAACACATTACAGTACAACTTAAGAAAATAAATTGCAATAGACTACCCATAGCTATAAAACCGTTAAATTACAAACCTAGAACAGAATACGTGCTAGATTTATGCATATATTAAACAATACAAAAACAACATAATGGAATCTTTGAAAAAATTTATTATAGTACATTAATTAATATCAACAATATAGTGGAAGTGGTGCAGTTCATATCACTCAGGTAGGAAAACATTCAGAGCAAAACAACAATTAGGAATGAACTGGCTGAACATTCAATAGGCCAACAGGTCTATAGTGAACAAATTCAAGAAATTCAAATTCCTATTAAAACGCTATTATTAAGAGCCATTAGCTCTACTTGCAAGCAAGTATTCTACTTTGAATAAACTTTACCATTTTAGACTCCCCTCCTGGCATTTCATATATTACAGTCTGTATGAATTCCCACATGTTCACACTGCTTCGGGTATTTAATGTCAAAGACAAAGAATGCCTTGAAGCAGACATCAATGGCCTGAAGCAGTGCTTCTTGTTCCAGGGCCTGTCCAGCTATTATGACGGAGGCCTGAGAGGCCCTCTGGTCATTTCCCAGCGTCAGGATGTGGGGGTATGGTTTGCATGCCTTGGCCTCATGGAGGTACTCCACCATGTTTATTCCAGGCTAAAAAAGAAAGAATACAAGACAGTAAGTGAGAGAGTGTGAGTGAGTAAGGACCAAATGTATACCGACTACTATAGTATAATTAAAATATAGATATTGTGAAGACCATTTTCCTGGTCCTCACTAGAGAAATGATTGTTTTATGATAAAGTCTAGTTAGCTTTACAATTTGGAAAAGATTCAGTGCATCTCTAATTCATAAAGTTGAACTGTAATAGTCTACATTTCATTGCACATAACAAAATATTCCAAACCTTTTCTGATTAAGTCTTGATGGTTAGGGCATACAGCTCACATTACAGAAAACAATTTAAAAAAGGATTCAGACCTCAATTGACCTAAAAAACCATAAATTGATTAATGATCTATCATTACATTAAACATGCTCAGAAAATGTGTGCGGCCCACCTATCTGGTTATGCTATCTGGCCGATAGGCAGCCAGGTTAGGTGGTCAGAGAGGTGGGCTGCAAATGCTTTGTAGATTTAATGGGTTAAAATACAAAAGTGTCAACCTTCTGATAAATATGTTAATTTCTGCACTCAATACTTTGTTGGTGCCTGTTTTGGAACAAATAACTGCATCAGTGCGGTGTGGTACAGAGGTAATCAGCCTGTGGCACTGCTGAGGTGCTCTAGAAGCCCAGGATGCTTTGATAGTGACCAACGCGTTGTAAGCTTGTAGAGCGGCTATTTTCCGAATACTGTCAGGCTATATTTGATGCCTGTCCCCAAAAGTATAGTAAAACAAACCTGGATATGCATGTGTGCGTGTACACATTCTTTGGCTCAGATATGTTGATAAAATGAATAAAGTTTCCCCTTTAGATGTGCTTGAGGATTTACAGGCTTATGGTCGATGGAGGCCAAGCTGCATTCCTGAATGGTGTGGTGAACCACTTTCGCACCGCGGGCACGGCTAACTTTGTAAGTTGAAGGTGGAAGCAAGGCTGGCAGCCATCTGTAGGAAGACATAGGTGTCAATATGATGTGGAATGGCATACCTGTGATTTTGGGATTCAATATCCAGCTAAAATAAAACCCATGCTCACTGTTACGTGCAGTTAATTCCTGCCCTGCAGCTTGTTAGTTTGTAGTTTAGTTAATCCTCCTATTATTGGGCCGGAAGGTAGCAGAGATCTAAGTATTTAAAAGAGTACCGGAGTAAAGTCACTGCGTTTCTGTGGCAGTAAACGTGTCACACACACCCTTAACCAACCGTGCTATATTCAGAGTTGTACAAGATATTCAAGGCTGACAATGTTAACATGACAGTAGACAGCAGAGCTGCGCACGCACACCATTGATCACAAAGCTGTCCATTGATCTGAAACAAACACGAAAATAGCTTAAGCAAAAATACAATTTCTATTGTATTAATTATTCAGATGTCACCATGCAAAAGCAATGCAGAATAGCAGCATATTGTAATCCAATGTGAAGATAACAGCCATTTTATTTAGCATCACAAAATATAGAGAAAACAATCCTCACTCTCTCCTTATACAATTCATAGGACAAATTGCATACGTGTAAATTGTCTGTTTTTACTTCACAAGAATATTTGTGGCTGCTCACAGCATAGCCTTCTGGGCATGACTGTCAGTATAACAGTCTACAGCAGTGGTTCCCAAACTTTTTATTATATATTTCTTAACTCTTCACTCAAGTGGCCCTTGTTGTTTGCCAGGCCGCCATATTAAATAAGAATTAGTTATCTATTGTGGGTCACCACATTACTTAAATAAATGCACATAAATACATTTATTTATTACATATCAGGTTATCTCACTGTTTTTACATACTTTAATCAGTCAAATACTGTGTTATGCCTTCACATTTCACATTAAAAGCTTCAGGAAAAAAAAATGTATAGCCAGTTAAAATGTTATAGCTAGCAAAGCACCTAACTGACAAAGCACCTGTTGGCTAGTAAACTAGCTAGCTAGCTAGCTAACTTGCGAATCACCTGGCTAGCTTGAAACTAGCTGGCAAATTAGCCTGGTGAACTCAATAAACATGACCATATGCCCATGGGCATTATGAACTTGTTTCATTAATTCAGTAATATAATTCAGACCAACCGGATAAGCTGTAGGCTAACCGTACTTCCATGATAACGGCTAAATGGCTAATGTTAGCTACGTTGTTAGCCAAACCAACCAACTAGCCTCGACATATGAAGATACTACTTTAATAGTTAACGCAACGCAGCCAATGTGAATGAGTTAGACATGTAGCTAGTGTACACAAACCTTTTATTACTTATATGCCTCGCTGGATAACCAGTCAGGTTCTCTGCTGTGACGAGCGCTCGGTGTGTGGACTCTGGTGATGATGTGATGACGTTCGAAGCACAAACAACCCACGTGCTGGGTCAACCGATGTATGTTGGGTTGATGGATTTTGACTCAACGCATGAGTTGCACAAAATAACCCAAATTCCACATAAATAACCCATAATGGGTAAAACATTTCATAACCCAGCGGTTGGGTAGATGAAATAACCCAGCAGTTTTTAGGGTGTGACATCATAGAAACGTTAGCCTCTTGAGCCCACGTGCAATGGTGTAATGAAGGGAAAACACTTTTTCACAATCGTCTAGATATTAATGTTAAACTCTTTTGAAAACATTAACATCATAGATCTTCAGCTTTTAGAATCCAGTGTGTTGTCCAAACTATGTCTTCCCTTTGGCAACCCTGGGCCACCCTAGTCAAAAATTCCTAGAACCGCCATTTATCATTAGGTCCAAATATTGTTTCAGAGGCTGTTCTGCACTGCCAAGATATGTGTCTGTAGGAAACACTAGTGCACATAAACACAATGTGTTGCCGGGAGTGGGAGGACTGTGTCAGTAATGACATAAAACAGCCAAAACACTGCCCAGTGCGGCCTGAGCAATAAAGCCTCTTCAAAATGCCAGATTGCTTACTGTGCCCAAACTAATTCCTATCCTAATCACTCAATATTAACTGACAGAGAGAGCCAGACTGAGGGGGTTGTGTGTCTCTATAATCTTGTGAAACGTGTTTAGTGTGCTTTGAGAATGTGTCAAGTTTCACTTATTTTGTAGATGTAACTCTGAGTCCGCCAATTTTTTTTAGCAGTCAACTGTATTCTAGCAGTATGAACAATCTTATTTACTGGGTATCTTCTGTTGGCTCACAGAATTGAGGCAACATATGGTGTGAAACTGAATATACCCTGTTTGTTATTTCTCAAAGCTGTAGATTTTCAGAACTTCAGACATATTTAATGCAGGAAACTGCAAGGTTCTTTAAGTCATGTATTTATTAACTTAACAAGTTATAGACTAGAGAATGTTTAAAGTATAATTAAACACTAGATCATAGTTGTTAAAATTTCTTGTCTTTAAAACTTGACATTGGTTTTGCAGAAGCAAATACAGCAACAAGAAAACTACTGCCATAAATGGCTACATTAAAGTAATAATCTCAAAGATTTTAATTTTAATAAATTTCTTTTAAGTCACTATATTTTGCCGAAGGAGAAAACACAATGGTGCTTGGGCGTATGGCCCACAAATAGAAGCCCTTGCATTTGTAGTATTATATTTGTAAGAAAGATCAGAAGCAGTGTACAGTTAGCGACCCGTTTTCTATCACCCAGTAGTGGTTTGTCAATCATAGAGTAAGATCCAAAAATACACCTGCAATTACCGCTTATCGCCAAAGGTGCCGCCAAAGAGAACGAAACAGAGATCTTCGCGATTGAAACGTTAATGGGACATAGACATCATAAATCTCAGGGTGTTTTCATACATGTAACTTGTTTGCTTTGTTCTGATTCAGGAATCGCCTTGACCACATTTCCCTCTTTGTTGTGCGCCGGAAAAAAAACAAATAAGGCAGTCACTTCATCGCTGCTGCCAGTCAACCCAGGACTTATTTCCGTTAGCTTCTTGGTCTTCTAGCCAATTGTTTGGCTTCAGTAAGCTGCTGTCTGCTGTAAACATTTAAAAGCATCCCATCATGTAAAGCCCAACTCTTTTTCTTTCCGTTTTAGGTGGCAACCAGGTGGCCACCTAGTTATGTTGGAGTGTAAGCCACATGTGAGTGAGTTGTTTTGGTTGTTAGGTTGATTGTGTTCGCACTGCAAAACAAATTCCCCAAAGATTGATTGAAAGCCAACCCAATCCACCCTTTCTTGGCAATCTTAGCTCTTGTTTTGTCCCGCATCAGAGCGTGATTGCTGTGCCCAGACGCTCCCAGTTTTGCAACAACTGCTCCAAACATGCTAGGTGTGAAAACACCCTAAACTAAATAAATCACTCTCTTGAGCAAGGTAGGACTAATGGGAACAAAGGAGACCGGCCTCTCAAAGAAAAATGGCAGCATTAGTCATTCACATTACGTTCCATAAGTGAACGTATGTTGGCATGCAGACTTTTCAGTTTGTCCATGGGTAAAAAAAACAATGTTGACTGAGGGTTGACAGTGCAGACTTTTTGGTTTGTCTTATGTATAATTTTCAAAGTTCTAGCACTTCGTAGAAGAAGGGTGTATCTAACCCTAACCCTTGTATCTTTACATTTCTGCTTCTTTTAACCACGATCATTCACCAGCCTTAACCAAGTAATTATTTCAACCCCCAACCATATTCTTACCTAATCAAGTCATTGTGTCCTGCTTACAGCCCTCCAGCAGTGATGGACTGACCATCTGGAATTTGGGCAAATGCCAGAAGGGCCGCCCCCCTATGGGCCACTACTAATAATTTGTCTTTGGTTAATTTTCATAAGTTATTTTACACATGCAGCCACAAATACTCAAGATTGTACTGCAGCGAGGTGCGTGGAAAGATTCACTCGGAAGGCAGAGTTACTAATTTCCAAGCTAGGTTATTGACAAAACTAGAGCCAGCGTGTTGCAAATGCCAGGGCCGTTTTTTGATCCCAGTCTGTCACTGCCCTCCAGACAGTACATATAAACATTTCCTGATCTGACGTCATCTTGTCATCTTGACATATATTACCAGTCAGGGCATGTTTACATTTTTAGCTTTACTATATAAGGCTCAAAGACTAGCAAATTCACAAGTATACTGTTAATGTTTTGTTCATTAATGAACACTGTAGGGCTAGTTGTGCCTCAGGCTTTTTCATGGTTTTTAATTGTTTCTTATAAAGGGCAAAAAGTAGTACATATGATTTCCATCTGTGAAGGTAATTTGAAGGTTGTGTGAGCCCAGGTGTTTATGAAATAGGCAGCAAAAGAAAAAGGTCATTTAGACATACACAAGGCTATGTTACAGTTATTTTTCATATGTCATCATAGCTGATCTTAAAGTCAGAAGACAATGTCATTGATCATCGGTCACCACAGTGGAAAGGATTGTGTCTTTGTGTGCAGCACAAAGGGTAGCTGAAGGTGCTGGAAGTTAGAGTTCACATTCCACTGGTGGCATCCATGTTGAAAATGAATTCTTTCTGAGAGCAGATGTTCTTTTTGGTATAGTGAAACTGTATTTGTCATCTGAAAAAGCTGTAAAAGTGGTGACATTTGAAACTCAACACAAAGACACATTATCATTCTGTGTTTACGCTTCCTACCAGTCTTTTACCTCAGGTCACAGCTCAGTAAGCTGACTGACAGCGCTGCACAATGAAGCAAGGCTTTCATTATATTGTTGCAGCTTCCAATCCAAAAGACCTCTCCATCCCCACTTGTGTGTGTCCTTGATAGTCAAACCAAAACTGAAATGCCATCAGTCATGTCTAAGTGTTGTGAATACTCTGCCATTGTTGCTGTTTAGGCTTTAGTTTCAGAGCTGACACAAATATTGTGCACAAATTTTACACAGCATATCTGCAGATTAGTTACTGTGCATTCATTTTCATGGTGGTTTATAAATGATAATTACTTGGTGTATCAGGCTCAGAAAGGCATGCAAATGAGCAGAGTTCATTAGAGGCATTAGAAACACATTACCCAATTATGGCATTCTGCTTCGCTATGCCAATGACATGAACACAGAATTTGGATGCACTACCCTGTTGCCTATTTTCAAACTGGTCAGAATTAGGACCCAAATTACCTCTGTAAAGTAGATAATGGGTGTATAATGAGCTTGCTGGAAAAAAAAACAACAGCAAGCCAAAACAACATCAGACATCAGATGTAAAACCTTTAAAATCATTGATGGGGTAAAGAGTGATGGATAAGAACGTTATGATAAAGGGAAGGGGTGTATATTTTTTTTAAACAGTGTCTTCAACTGTACATAATGTTGTGCAACATGGGACGAAATTAAATTAAGTATGTTAAGTATGGAAAAATCTATCACTGAATTGCATGACATATAACAGGAAGACATCATTATCTAAGATATAGGACTTAATGGTAATCCTTTTTTGTAAATAGGTCTTTTTCACTGAAGATATTTTACTTAAGAAAAGCACAGTTGTAAATAATTTAATTATGGTTTCAATTCCGTACCCTTCTGTTTCAGAGTTCTGTAGTGTGAATGCTGGCTCACTGGCATAGCTTACCGGGACATTTGAATAAATCAGAAACATCATTAATGTTATGTGTAACACTGGTGCATTTCCTACCATGACAAGTCGACGTGAAAGAGGCCTATTTAGTCAACTGATTATTTCATGAAGACAGGTGTCAGCACATTGGTATCTAAGCAAACAAGATTTGTTTAAACATGGTTTACCAAATTGTCAAATGATAGCTATCTAGTGTGTTGAAGAACATCTTAAGTACCGCTTTACTGCAATGAAAAATACTCATTATAAATACGATTAAGAGTTTACTCAAAAACATATGTCAGTCATTCTGAGTTAATTGCATGTTTTGATTATTTCATGTTAGCTGAGATCTAAAGACGTGATAATACACATTGGCTCTTAATGAGGTGTATAGGTTGCGTGTTTATCTAAACTGTAAATGTCATTCATTTTTACACCGGCTTAAGTGACACGTTGTAATAAACAGCCATATAATGCCATGGTTTAAAGACTATCACTGAGATAACTGAGGGTGTATTTTAGACTTTATGACAACTGCACAATGCTGTGGTAAATAGCTACTTCCAAAATAAAGAAATCATCTTTAGGAGCTTTCCAACCGGATAGTACTTGTACTTTTTAAAGGAAAAGTACACTTCTAAGCAGTTCGAACTACTCTCCCCCCAAATCTTTTTTTTCCGTTTGCATTCCCACTGGCCAAGTGGCCATAGGGACTGATACTCGGAACAGACCCCACCTCTGCCTGCTGCGCTGTGGACGTGTGTGTGTGTGTGTGTGTGTGTGTTGGCCAGCAGGCCGCAAGACACGCTTGTGGAGTTTAACTCTGAAAAGACAGTTAACCACAGGTTTCCGTTAATCTTACGATGGACATGTGTTGTGATATTTAAACAAACAAATCGTCAACGGCGAAATAAAAGCCTCTTATTTACGAGAGCGGTCTGAGAGACCTCCAGCTCACAGCGAGGTGTCTGAGCAGGACTGGCCCAGCGACGAGCTAGAGGCCGGGGCAGGCGCTAGCTGACTGTCGCCTCACTTCATGGAGCTCCTCAACTCGAAAACTTTGAAGCAAATTGTCAATTCGACATCAATTTTCGCAAGACTGCTATATTCGAAATCTAAACAGTTAATTTCTCGCCTAAAACCAGGGACGTCGTTAGGCCTATTTTAGGGGGGCTGAAGTTACCCCAAAATGTTCCTAAGCCCCCCTAAATAATAATAAGAACAATAATATCAATAGCCGTATCCTCATTCATATTTAGACGCAACAAATGATATATATCCAAAACAGATATATATAAAAAGTTAGACAGAAGTACAAAGAGTCGTTGTGCTACCGCACCGTCTCGTTTCATTGGTGTGAACTGGCAGCTTTCAGAGCGTTACAGACCGGAGCGTTGCAAGTAACTGGGGATTCATCTCGCCTCGTCGTTACTCTTTGGTCTGAACTCGCTATGCACCCTCCCCCCCACAAACACACACACCGCTAATGGTGAAAGGAAGATTGATTACACCTAGTGTGATACAGAGTGAAATTGTAAGTTGTTTTTAATTACCTGCTTACCTTTAGCTACGTTTTCTTCAGGTAAAGGAAAGGGGATATTTTGGTTTGCTATGGAAACCTAAAGTCTAGTTAGAGTGAACGAGGGAAATACAAGAAATGGTTAACTTAGCAAGCTAATCACAACTCTTTATTCATTGCCAATAATATAGCCTCTCTCTATAGTAGGCCTATTCTAAAACAATATCAACCCCCATAGAATGTTGTTGTCACTGAAAACTAATTGTCATAGGGTCCCTGTTAATGCCAATGTACCGGTGTATCCTTCAATTCATTGAGCAGATGAGATAGATATTGGAAGATATTTCAGCAGAGAGAAAGAGAAGCAGGAGATTGGCAGAGCAGTTGATTCTGAGGGAGCCGGCGTGATTGAGGTCAGTAGTGGTCTATAGGTCTAAGGATTGTTTTGTAACAGTAAGCATTTGTTAGCAGGCCTAGGTATGCATAGCCTAAACTAAATTATTTCATTATATATGCTAGCTATATTCTAACCAATTAAACTTTTTCATTCATTGGCTGTGATAAATTAAATAAATATGTAGATGTTGCCTAAATGTAGGCTAGGTTAAAGATGAGCACATGCCCACAGATACACATGTGAAAATAAAATGAAAGCAATCCTACATACAGTACATACAGTATATACAGTAATCATTACTCCAAATCTTGTATTCCTTCCACCATCAGGTTATTGTATTTAGACAGTAGCGACTTTAAATAGGATCCGTATTAATATCTTACATGATAAAGTATGCAGTGATGCCCATTATGCCTATTTTTTTTTCTTTTTCTTGTACTGCTATTTGTCATATTTGTTTAACTTACCAACTTATTAGCTGTCTGGCCTCTGTCAGTTTTTTGATAATTTGGATGTTGTTTCATGTGACCAATTTGCATTTCGAAGTCATGAAATTAGCATCAGGGGTTTTTTTATCTTAAAAGGGTAAGACAGAAGGAACAGAGTAGAAATGGAAGAAGAGGATATGTCAATTTTTACTTGTTAACATATTGGTTTCTTGACTGGTTGTTGACATAAGTGTAGCTCTAATACAGTAACGAAAGATGTGAGTGCAAAGATTTTGCAAACGCAAGTTACAAATACCCTGGGGGTCTTTCAATCCTAGTGACGTCCCTGCCTAAAACGTTGTCAGAAGTGAATTTAATGATGAATAAGATGGTGAAAATTGTTAAAAATGTCCCGTTGTTGGTTGTTAATCTGTCTGCAAGTTCCGAGTTGGCAGTGGGCTTGACTTATAAGTTCGACCAATCAAGTACACCTGGGAAAAGGGAAAAGACCCTGCTCTGAAGTAGGAGCTAAAGTACGCTACTGCAGCCAGAGGAACTTAAAAATCCCCAAATTTTTCCTGTCGGAACACGACGAAAAAAGTGTTCTAGGAACGTTTAGTTCTAAGAACTGCAAAAATCCCTCCGGTCGGAAAGCGGACTAAATACAGTACCATAAAAATCATTTTTCCATGTAAAACAAGTCACATGAACACTTCCAGTTTTTTGTAGTGGACACATTTTCAGCAGACCATAACAATGGGGAATTAACAGTACTGTAGAATGAAAAGTGAAACACACAGACTATAAGATAGATGTGTTTGCCACTGTCTCAAAATTATAATTCAACAATAATATGATGATACCACGGCTAGAGAAAATGATAGTGTTATTCTTGCAAGCACCAAGAAAAACATGAATATCTTTTCGCTAAGAATCCCTGAGAATGTGTTTTATATTTGCTTGAATCTGGAAGTATAAAATCAACTAAGGAGAGTAGGAGAACACTTTAAAAAAGTTACATTAGCTGTGAAGTTGGGAGGCTGCAGGTCTGAGGTAACCTGACGCGCCAGATGGTATGTTAACACAGAACCATCTGAGTAGCCATCATTGGAAACTATTTGAAAAAGGGCATGCACTTTCAAAAGATACCTGGCAGGTGATGGGATGAAGCATCTGTCTATCAAACTCTTAGTGAAGCCAGTCGAGAGAAGAGCAAAAACATTTTCTTTCGCCGTTCTTTGCGCTTCTTTCAATGAAGTAATACTCTCCAGTTCTGATATTACTTATTGCTATTGCAGCATATAAGCTAACCTCTTTACGAGCCGGCATTGTCGTTTTAAACAAAAAGTCGCCTCTCCGCGTCGTCACACGCACCTAAACCACGGCCGTAGCTGTCAGTAGCTCTTCACAGGACGCTGATTGGTTGTTCTGAAACAAACACATTACCTGAAACCTTACAAGATGAATTGTCGTGTGATCTTGTGATCCGCAATTCTCATGTGATCTCTTGAGAATCCAGTTAGCGTGCTAGGTGAGCTCAAGTGGCCATGGTGCAGGTGTTATAAGACCCTTCTTATACAAAAGGGGTAACTCAGGGAAGTCACTAGAATTGAAAGACGGGGAGGGGTATGTGTAACTTGTGCTCGCATCTTTTTTTATTGTATTACAACTACACTTATGTCAACAGCCAGTCAAGAAGCCAAGATGTTAACAAGTAAAAAGCGACAGACATATTATCTCATTCAGTCCCTCCAGGATTTCGCGATTGCGCCAATTCACGCAAATTCAACCAATCACCGCGACTTTGGTGCGACTCGCAATTTTGACCAATCACCGCAACTTTTCCGCAAATTTGACCAATAACCAGAGTTTCGCGCGTCTTCAACCAATCCCAGCAGTCCCACGTGCCAGACTTTGCATCAGTATATGACTCTGACAGCCAATGACCAAGCGGGAGTGAGAACGGGTTGACGTCACACATACGTCGCCAAATTCATTTCCTTGTAAGACGAGACGTGTGTAACTCGAACATCTCACATTTACCAACAAAATGTACAGCGAAAGACCATCCTGACAACATGTATACATTTTAACATCAGTGTACGCTGTAACGTTTTTTCACTAAGTCACTGCTATTTCAATCCTGTCGGCTCTCTGCAGCAGGCGGGGGTGCTCAGTTCCCCCAGTGATTGACACACACATACGGTGGATGCAAAAAAACTGGAGATGAGACCTACACAATGACCTAAATTGAGGACAGCTACGCTTGTTATTGTAAGTGCAATGATACGTTAAAGTCCAATAAGTACTTTATCAAACCGTATGAATATGTGTCCCAGCCCAGGCCAAGATAGTACATTAACTAACAATGGAAAGATCAACAAGCCACTGACACATATGCAAGAAGGGCGCGTGGATAAAATTATATACGGGGGCCGACAACGCCACCTAGGTTTTGGCTGAGGCCTAGAACCTCTTAAAACTACAACGATTCCAATTTAAGGTAAAAGATTAAAACAGGTCCTTTATATCGGGGAGAGCAGTAAAACCAGTGGTGTTTAAAACAGTGAGTAAAAACCAGTTTAAGGTATAACAAATGTATTTAAAAGAAATAATAAAACAATTAAAATTCCTCCTTAAAAGAATTTAAAAGAAAAAGCACAACCAACTAAAATCAAGCTAAAATGGTAGAGCAGAACAGGAACGGGAGGTTAAAATGTCCACAGGTCTCTGCTGGCAACCAGCTTCTTTGTCGTTTGGCTCCTCTCCTCAGGCATAGCCTGTAAAGGAGATCTCAGGGCCAGTCAAACATCCTTTAAAAGTTCCACAGCTTTGTAAACTACACACAACAAACACCAGTCTTAAAAAGAGTCGGAAGGGAGAAGTTTCACCTTCTCCCACTGTTGCCGCTAGCGATCGGTGTTTGAGTTTTCTCGGTGTACTCTCGGCCTCCTCTGGACCAGGGACATGCTGTTCTCACTGGCGTCCCGGTCTCTGTGTCCTCTGTCTGCTCCTCTCTGTCTGTTGTGCTCTGCGTCCTCGCTCGTGTGCTGCTCATGCGCCCAGTGTCCTCCTCCTTTTTCCCATGAGCTTCTTCGCTGCCCTCTGTTGCTGTTCTGCCCTTTTTATGTCTAAAAACCAGTCAACCCATCCTCTGGCTCCCAGGTGCACGTCCTTAAATCCTAATTACTAATGTCCACTGGTGGAAGTAAAACATTTAAAAACACACACCACATGTTGCAAAATAAAAGCATGCAATATAAAAGAGAAAAACACAGCAAATACTAAAACCACAGCAAATCCAAAGTAAAAAGCATGCTTGAATAAAATCAACTTCCGCCCCGTGACACATATGTTCAAATTTGATTAATTCAATAAATTATTTTTTGTCTTAACTCCACCAGCCATTTTCATATTAAACCAACATTTGCAGCATCCTGAGCCTTTTTGGTAAGGTTACTAAGAAAACTCAGCCTAGAGTAGTTTTATTCTCCCCAAAACAAGTTTCCTTATTATTTTTACAGAACTATACAAAAAAAAAAAGTCTCCCGCAACTTAATTGCAACAAACATACAAAAGACATTGCAACTTTTATCACAATTTTTTACAAAAGCTCCCGCAAAATCAGGCATTTTGGGCCACAACAATCTCAAAAAAAAGGCTGTGAAATCCATTTCTTCTCTGTTGAACAAAAGTTACTGTAATGTTAGCTTGTAGACACATGAAGGGTGAAGGAAGATTGATTCAACGTAGTGAGTGATACAGAGTGCATTGTAAAAAACAAAAAAAATCTAAGTATTATTGGTCTTATTATTTGGGGGGGGGGGGGGGCTTAGGAACATTATAGGGTAGCTTCAGCCCCCCTAAAAGAAGCCTAACGACATCCATTGGGTAACTTATCACTGTCATAACTATCTGTTTCCTTTAAATCCCCCTTTAAATACTGTAGATTGATAGACAATCAATATTTTTTCAATAATGTTTAATACCTATTTTGGGAAATAAGATTATTGGCTTTCTTTTGCCGAGTTAGATGAGAAGATCAATACCTGTTGGTTAGCTGTAGCCAGCGATCAGTTAGCTTGCTATAGACAGCTCGCCTGGCTCTGTCCAAAGGTCACACAATCCGCCTAAAGCTCATTAACATGTTATATCTCATTAGTTTAATGTTGAAGAATTTCATCAGATCAGTTGAGTGACACAAATACTTTTGGGTCTTTACAGTAACAGGTATTTCACCTGAACATTTTCCGATTCAGTAAAACAGATGCAATTTGAGATTGCATCACAAAACATCTAGAGGCACAGGAGCACCAACTGGGGATTAGCTAAAATGAGACCTGCCAAAAAAAACACTGATAGTACACACACACAGATATATTTTTTTGCAAATCTGAAGAGCAACAAAGTAGTTTGCCGCATTTAGACTCTGCACAGTGGCTCCTCTGGGCATGAAATCATATCGTTTAAGTCAATAAATGTAAAATCCAGCAGGGATTTCCACCCGGAGTTGCAACAAGATTGCTCAGATGTAAGCTAAGGACAGAAAGGAGCTAGCTAATTTGATTGCTAAAGAATTTGATTGTATTGGTTTGACTAAAGCAACAACAGGGATAGTTTCTTTCGAACGTTATTTACCCAGACGAGCTACACAGAGAGCAACGCCTTCTTTTACAGGAACAGCCTGCCAACTGCTCAGTCTCACAGTTACACACCTGGAAGCTCCCTGTAATACCACAGTCTGATCTGTTAGCCACTGAGCAGCTCCACTGGAGCGGTTGTTAGTTACGGGCCTTGCTCAACAGCACCTCACCTCACCTCAGTGGTAATAATCCTTCACTATCCCGACTCAGATTTATCCTGGCGTTTCTGAGACTGAAGCAATGGCCTACCAGTTATAAACCAGCTTCCCTCTCTGATTTACTGCCCACAGTTTTCTGTTGTGCATAAAGTAGGTATGGTGTTGTGCATGTGTAGGGATGGGACCATGTTGGAGAAACAATTGAGTCGATCAGAGTTTAAAAATGAAGATGTCACCTTCCTGGCAACATCGAGACATAGAAGCAGAAAAACAGCCAGACAAATGGCAACAAATATGGATAAGATCGACACAGATATACAGGTTTTTGTAAGTTTAATTACAGAACTAACTACCACAACTTGGGTTTTCTTTTTATAGCTTAGGCCATCGGTTTTCTCTGAGTACTAGCTAAGGTCTTGGAACACATTGCTAAGTGGATTCAACGGGGCAAGAAACACTAACAGACGATCATATAGGTTAACAATGACAGGATTACCATACATATTTGATCAACTAGACAGATACATCACTTGCCACTCGAAGACAGACAATGGCGATCATACACATAACCTCAGAATGAATATTGAAGTGCAATGAAATGACAATTCAGTGGGATTATAAGGCTACAAACTCCCTGGATAATTGCACTATAGGGATGTGCAGTGATGTAGAACTTTTACTTCCCAGATTCCATAACAATAAAGTCCATTGTGTCTTGATATCGAATGGGTTATGGACTTTATGACCCGACATGGGGCCAGTATGTCTTGACAGTTTGTCAGATTTTCTTAACTGACTCTTCATTAGTAGAAATTAATTGTGTGATATCACAAATTGATGTACAACACAAGCTCCCTCCATTGGTTTATAGCTCTGCTATGAATGCTTACTAAATGACGGATGAGTAGTATAAACCAACCTGTCCTTGAACATGAGGGAAAAGCATTTGAATCTGGAACTTATTTTAGTGCAGCAGCTAAAAATTGTTGTATTAGGCTTTATTCAGTGAATGTCAGACATGCAACTGTCTCCATCATTGAAAATGATATACAATTATGGTCAAAAAAAGGAAACGTCTGTTAAGATACTTGTCATGACAGCTCACAACTCACAGGTATATCGTACAAGTGAATTCTTCCCTCACATCACTCAGTGACAGAATCATCTAATTTGACCAGAGTTATTGCTCTCCTTAGAGAGGACACTCACTTCCCCTGTTGATCTGCTCGACTTCTGACCGCAGGTTAATGAATAATAATAAATAATAACACACTAATGATTGTGCTTGGAGAGCTTAGCATGACAGCTACTCAGTCAAAGAGGAACACAACACCCAAGGGCGGCAGAGATGGGGGAACCGGAAAGGCATTATCCTCCTTTATCTTCAGGATCATCAAAGGTCCTCGAGCCAATTGGATTATTCTGAAGACGTTATACACAATTGATTGGTACGCTGTTGAGCGAGTACAGCCTTGTGGATGTGTGTGTATGACAAGACTGTTACATTTCAGATTTCCCGGGGTGAGCGGGCCGTGTTTTCGAGGATCATCATAAATGCACTGGAGCAGTCTCTCTCTCTTTCAAGGCTGTACTGATGAGCTGTGAAGTGTGTTCAGATAAGGTATTTGCAATTGGACCTCAGAAAGCCAAGCACACTTGTTTTCTAAAAAGGTTTCATCGTTCTGTAATTCCTTTTGTAAAATATGCCGAAGGTGACACGTGGTAAAAAGACGAAACAATTTGACAACTGCAAGGAAAATGCATACACAACATTAACTCCTGATGGTTCCACAAAATTCTCACTTCTCACTGCCCACTGTGTCCATTGAACGTAAGTAAATAAGTAAGTAAACTTTATTTATATAGCACCTATCACAGATAGAATCACAAAGTGCTTTACATGCAGCAAGTTTAACAATTAAAAAAAAAGGTTAAAAAAAAACGTGTTGCCAATAGAATTAAAAAAGGATGAAATAAATTGGAAAAAAGGACACTGACATCTGTCCTGGCAGTCAAAGTGACCACTGATTCAGCTGTTACGAAATGAGGAAGCTTCCTTGCTAAACACACACACACACACACACACACACACACACACACACACACACACACACACACACATCCACAGCTGTTGACTGTGACTATTAATTTAATCGATGCACGCGTCAGCCTCAGCCCATATTAGTCCCTCGGTCTGTCTTTGCTGTGGCTAATTTTCCAAAAAAAAAAATGCTACACCCACTGTTTCCAGCAGTCTTGTATAAAGTACTTGAAAGCAATACTTGAGTAAAAGTACAAGTATCTTACCAGAAAATGACTTTAAAGTCTCCTTTTAGAATATTACTTGAGTAAAAGTCTTAAAGTATCTGATATTTACTGTTCTTAAGTTTCAAAAGTATTTTTTTTTATATTAAATGTACTTAAGTATTAGAAGTAAAAGTAAAAAAAAAACTTTGATTATGAACTTTATGGCCAAAAGTGTGTAACATTATCTTCATCACCACTGTCGTCGGGTTGTCATCGTCTGTTACCATGGCGGCAGATCAACATACAGGCATTAGGTCACCAACTGCAATGGAGTGTGCATTATCTTGGTAATTTAGGAGCAATGATTCACCAAACCTGCTTTCTTCCAGTGTAACAAATTACTTCTGATTTTATTTTGTAGTAACGAGTAACTAAGATGATTAGGGGAAATGTAGTGGAGTAAAAGTAAAAGTTTCCGGAAATATAAATAACAAAGTAAAGCACATATACATGAAAATTCTACGTAAGTACAGTAGTGAAGTATTTGTACTTTGTTACATTACAACACTGGTTTCCAGCAGACATGGACATGAAGCTATAGCATAAGTTAAGTCAGGAAGACCATACTTTTGCATGCTTAGGCCTTTAGTTTAATTTTTCATGCATCTGCATTCAATCCTCTCACACATGCTCACTCATTATTCCTTGCTGTCCTGTCTTGGGCTGTTAATTATCTCATCAGCTATTCTAATCAGCTGGTCACATCAGCTGATCTCATCTATCCAATAGCTCAGCAACACGCCTACACTGCTAGCCTATCATCGTACTGCTGCCTATGTTTAATTATGATTAAACATAGACATTCATGCTGTTGTTATGCGTGCGGTGTGTTCACCGCTGTTAGCTTTTTTAAATTTGTTCTCTCTGTTGCTGTCAGCTGTCATTTCAGTGCAAATCTATGCAAATGGAAAAGCGCCCCACCACATCCCCATCGCCACCAGTCTTACAGACTCATCATCATAATCATCAGCCGCTGTCAGTGTCCAGACTCCATGGGGGGATTTATCCTGCTGCTGCTCAGGGCAGACGCCCCTGGGTTACAAATCTCTCTGTAGAGTCTATGTGCCAAAGACTTTCTGCCAAGACTTAATTATCACATATTATCTGTTATAATAAACATTCATCTTTACTTCATTCACATCTCTCCTGATTGAAATACAGTGAGGACAATTACCCAGCTCCAACAACTACTTACTCTAGTAAAAAATACGTTTTGACAATGATTCTTAAAGGAGGTGGACCAGATGCCTCGGTTATCCAGAAAAGAGTCTAAAGGCCAAATTAATATAGCCTAAGCAAGAGACAAGAGACTCACATTTAAAAGTCAAGTGATTCAATTATTCACTAAATCCCTCCCCCAAACGGTGATCCTCCAATCAAAGCTTGTTTTAATTTCCTCTGTGTATATCGGTTTACACTGCTGCACACAGCCGCACACAATTTTATAGTATTTGCCTTCTCACAGATGTCAGGTGCTGCTGACTCCCATACCTGCAGACTGCTGGCCTCAGCTGCTCAAATGGAAATCATTGATATTCATTTGCTTCTTAAGTATTTTGTATGTGACAGAGATAAGGAAGGTTTGATTGAAACCCACATTCCTTGGGGATTTTTTTTTTTTCCAGTATTGTTTGAAGGGGACTTCAGTACATTACCTCCTGGGTGTTGATATCTACCAGTGACTTTCATCTTCAGTAGAGTGCCAAGCACCTACGTGACAGGAAGAGCAACTGTATATCAGATTTCCTTCCGACCGTTCAGGTTCATTTCAGGCTTTGTGGGAAAAAAAAGCACTCTGCGCCTGTTGACGGCTGCCTGTATCATGGGTTGACAGTATTGCAGAAATCTTAATTCTGGAAGGTTCATTGTTAACAGAAAGACTGACTTTTCCCTCCAGCGCACATTAAGAACGACATTTTGCATTGGTGAACCAGTATAATGATCCAGCTGTTAATTCTGTGATGCCGTTAAAATATGCTGTGACATCCTGTTTGTTGATTAGTTCTGATGCTATCTACCTCAGTGCCCATGAGAAGGTAAAACTGTCAGATCCTACATCTTGTGAAGCACTGTGATGGTGTTTGACAGAGGTCAGCAAAGGTGATTGGCTATGGAGCTATAGAACTTCCAGTCACAGCTATTGTGCTGCAACGTAAGAAGATTATATCCATCTATCCGTGTCCAGACTTACTTATTCTGTCATCTCAGTTGAGGATTACCCTGATCTACTTAGGGAAAATGGGATTTCAGTACACTTTAAGTTGCTGGAACATGCAAAATGTCATTTTTGCTATGGTGCAATAATGAATTCTGTGGCGCTGAAATGTCCCATGCAGACTCATGAAATTTTGTTAAGGGCAAAATGAAAAGGACTTGCTTCTCTGATTTTGAAGAGGTATGATTATGTTTAAGACCATCAGATAGAATGCTTAATGTTTTTTGGCAAATACATCAACTGTGTTTCTTGAAATCTCAAACCTTCCTCCATGGACTAATTATATACATTTAAAAGATGAGAGTTTGACATTTGGCATTTTTTAAAATAAACTGCTTTAAGCTGTTCTGACATTCTCATCCCCCACCTGCTGCACTCAGGGAAAGAAATTAATCAATAAAGAGAATTAGCCTAGGTACCAAATCTTCATTTCCCTTTTAACCTCTAGGATCTGCAATCCTCCACAACATCTGCTTTATCGAGCTCCCTATAGACTGAACCATGTCTCCTACTAATTACAACATCTTGAAGAACTTAAGCCAATAATGAGAAAAGCAGGTGTGTAGAGCTGGAGGGCCTTGCTAACCAGGATTTCAGGCACAACACAAGCACATTAATGCACCTTGTAATTGGGCGACCAAGGAAGCGCACAGAGGAAGTTTGCGCATTGAATGTAGAATTTCTCTGTGCATGTATACCAAACTTCAGGGCTCGAATGCTTTGATTTTAAATGGATGGAGGTAACTAAGGTTTGAGGGGTTTTCTCACTTTCACTTTCTAAATTTTCCAAGACTAAATGTTGCAGTCATTCCTGGTCGGGATGTCAAATCACACCAGATTCATAGCTGAAAAATTAAATTGACTTCATGTGTTTTATTAATTTGAAACAAGGATCTATAGCCATGCTAGAAGCTCAGAGACTCCCGTCCAGCGCCCACGTTGTTTAAATAGCAAATGCACCTGCGCCCATCTGTGTTCAGGTCCATTCTTGGCGTATTGCTATCTTGAGGCAGCAGAAAGTGATCGTGCCATTGGCCATTAAAAACGTGGTCTAAAGTCAATAACGCAGCATTTCATTGTTATTTTAACAGCGCATTAGTAAAATGTGCCTAGGCTCGTGCATAGCGCGCGCACACTATGCTTGTTACACACACAGAGACACACAGCAGCACACAAACGTGAAAAGGATTAAAAATTAAAATAGTGTTAGTTACAGTTGTTAGTGTAGATGTTACTTTACTGCATTGGACATTATTTAGCACTGCTTCATGTGTTTCCCCAAACATTTTAGATATTTCAGTCAGTCATCAAATAGGATTGGCCCACATAGACTGCCTTTTCTCACTATTTCACCAGTTCTGATAGACCCACTTCTGTTCCACTCAGCCTCTTCGAGTCTCCTCTTAGCAAGAAAAATGTAAGTGTCAGATGACGGTAAGAGCACTGGTCCAGACATGCTGTATTTATTTGCCTTAATTCAAGTGGAGAGCAAGTTGCTGACTTTCACCCTGAAGTAAAGGCTCTGCTGTGCTCTGTTTGCTCTTCAAACATGTATATATTTCAAGGCTGAGTTGTAGCTTCATGACCTTTCTCACTCTCCTTAAATACACACTGAATAAACCAAATAGGTCTTAGCTCAACTCCTTCAATAAAGTTGGAGGTTGTGATTCCTTGATGGCAGGTAATACACTGATGATAAACCTAAACTGTTGCCTGAGTTGAGGGCACACAATATTGTTAGATGGATAGGATCTGACAAAGCTAAGAACCCTCGGGGAAACACTGACCAGCTTTAATGTCTTTCTGGGTAGAGGTAACTACAAACAAATGGTCATTCTGTCTGCAGCTACAGGTTAGCCTCAGGCAAGGTGGACTGATATGTAGCTGAAAATGTGCTGGATCCATCCCCTAGGCAGAACGTCTCTTTCTGTGAGTAGGTTTTACAGCTGCAGCTGGGTAGGTTAAGTTTTGGATTAAACTTTTTTTGTGTCTGTGTTTTATAATTTACATTTTTTTCAGTTATAGCTCAAATGACAATGTTTGTAACAGCTACCTTTTCTTCCTAGTTTTTTCATTTATTTATTTTTTACAATAACTTTGATCCGTGATGCACATCATGATTACTGTAGTAGCGACAGGCACTGAGCCCTGGCTGTTTACAGAGCACTGCAGGAAACCCTGCACTCTGAGCTTCTTCTGAAAGGGCAAACTGTGCTGTGTGCACAGCTGGCTTTGTCTATGTGTAAATGCAGGAGGGATATGAGGACACATTCACAATATGCAGCACCCAATGTCACAGGTGAAGAACAGTAATAAACATTAATACATTCTGAGCAGCCGAATAGACAAGTAAGCTATATCACGAGTTGAATATTGGAATTCAAGCGCAGCTAACTTAGGTGTAACTGAGTAATCTTTGTATTAAGGCTAGAAACTAAAGGTCTGTCTAGGTACAATTCCTTATAGTATGAATCAAATTAGATTGGTAATGCCAGCACTTGTTTATCAAGGGACTTTAAATATGTTGACATGCTTGAACGAAATCTTAAAGTTATGACACATAGGATTTTCCTAAAAAACTATGGAAAGACTAATACAAAAGTAATCCCTCTCAATCCTTACTGATTTTAACCACCTGGTGAATGCAAATATTCATTTCTATATATTAATGATCAGTTCTGTTTTGGTGTCCACCAACTTCTGAGAAATATCTGCCACTTTAACTGCTAAATGGTACATTTTGTGTCAGTTGGGGTTTCCAGCAGGCCGAAAAATCAAAACAATGAGCTTTAAGCTCCAAAGCTCCATAGAGCTAAGAAAAAATTGCAGAGTCACAATCACCTATTTAAAACAATATCTAACCCCATATTTATCCATTTACCCTCTTAGACATATTCAGCAGCCCTTTTTCATTATTCCCAGAACCGATGAAGAAACTGGCAGACGTGCCTTTAAATTTTAAAGCACCTTCCGATTGGAACAATCTCCCAGCCAACATTCAAACTATTAACTCGCTACATATCTTCACAACTCAGTCTCCCGGCAGTTTGTGATATGGTCACGTAATTGAATCTATTTGATTCGTGTACACAAACACGTTTATATCGTTATTGTTTTCCTAAACCCAACCCGTCCCGCTGTATAGGCTATAGCTATGCAATTGTTGGTATTATAAAAAACGTGCTGACCATCACGAAAAAAACGAGATAAATGTGTTAGTGTACACAAATCAAATTGACTTAATTGATTAAATTACGTGACCATTTCACAAACTGCCGTGCGACTGTGTTGATCTTCAAGAACGCACTATTATCCCTTCTCATGGTACTGTCTCCTAGTGCTTTTAATTTTGTAAAGCATCCACCTGTCAATATATTGTAATTATTTCAGTTTCATTTTACGAGCATTGTTACTTTATTATTAATTTGCTTAAAGCTATAGTTCGTAGTTTCTGTCTTCCCCATGAGGAATTCTAAGTAATGACAACAAAACTGTTGGCGCGTCCACATGATACAAGCCTTCAGTGATCGCGCACAGCCCCCACTCCTCCCCCACTCCTCCCCCACACAGTTGCTAGTAGGCAAGGAGGACACAGAGGATTAAAAAAACATGATGGACTCTTCAGAGGTAGAAGAAGCAATCTTCTGAACATAGCCATACTGAGAAATAAAGAGAGAGATTTGTGGAGCTGATAGTCTTAATTAGCTTTGTTTCAACTCATTTGGCAATGGCTTGACAACACATTCTCACTCCCGTTGGTCAAGTGCCTTTGGCGTTGTTATTGACGCTAAAAGTCTCTTTTAGTGTCATATCTAAACACGCTTGGTCGGGACTATTGGTTAGGTTAAGGAAAAGGTTGTGGGTGGGCTTACGTTTCCATGACATGCGGGACAAGAACGGGACAGTTGGGTTGAGGAAAACAAGAACGGGACAGTTGGGTTGAGGAAAAGAAGAAAGCGACAGTTGGGTTTAGGAAACACGGGACATGAACTCCGGTCTCCTGGGTGAAAGTCCTGTATTGTTTGACCCATCCACTACACCAACCAACATCCCTATGCAGAATTCTGGGCTTTCATACTACTCGCTACCGATGTCGCTCTTAATGCTACATCATCTTCAAGCGCCGTGTAGCTGCTGATCTCCCTGGTGCGTTCTACACACACGCTGGAGGGCGCTTTTTGCGTCGTATCGGACGCTGACAGCCACTGCCCAAGTGTCCGTATTTTACGAGTTCGAAATGAGAACGGGATGGGCTTGAATGTAACGGACATTCATTAATATCGTAAAGTTGGTAATAAAGCTTTCAAATTATCATATTACATATTTGTATTATTGTTATTTTTGTTATTTCTAATTTTACTTATTATTATCATTATTTATGTTCATTTATATTTTTTATTTGTGGTACTCACTTTTTTTCTGTTCGAGAGTTGTGGGTTAGGGGTAAAGAAGTGTGCGTGGGTCGGTAATTGAGAGCCTTTATGTATGTATGTATGTACGTATGTAAGTTGTATATGATTTTGTCTGTCCTATTGTTAGTTTTTTGTCTGACCACGTTGAAATACAAGATGGTTCATCTCGAGGGGCTATCCTTCAATAAATTCTTCAAATTCTTACATTCTCTGTGTTTTTTTTTAATGATAACAGTCAAACCGGTAAGAGAGAAACATATAGAAAACAAACCGCAAACAAAGTTTCAGTTAGATTTGTCAAATATTAGTCATTTCCACTTATTCACTTAAGTCAACTTCACAAGGAATTAAAATTGCAGTTCACAGTTATTAAATAGTTGTGTGTCCCCAGGTAATTTCATCATCATGCAAATGGTGCTTCAGTTTTCTCCAAACCACCGAGAATGACGGCGACTGTTACGCTAATATCTCCCTGAGAAGGGACGAGCTGGGGCCAAATGGAGTATTGCTCATGGCGAGGGATGCTGTGAGGAGGTCAGGTCAGCCATTCAGGGGGGACAGTAATAGCCGCTTTGTGCCTTGCCCTGACAATGACAGTAATGATTACCAGTAGGCCCTCGAGCCACATTATTCCCAGAGAAGTCGTGGAGGACACTGTCACTTGGCCCAGGTCTCAGGTGGATTAGGGCTGACAAACACAAAACAGGATAAATGACCTGCTCATCTCTCGCTGGAGGTGTACAAAACATACATTCTCATCATAATAGTTAAACAGTACCCTTTCTCTGCTTTGCTGTTCCCACTGGAAGAAAAAAAATCACGTGCCTTTTATGACCTCTGCCAAGGAGGTTATGTTTTAGGCTTGGTTTGTCTGTCTGCAGGATTACAGAAAAACTAATTGACTTCTTCTTGAACTTCTTTTTAAATTGTAAGTCCTAAATGATGCACGGAAAAACATGACATCACCTTTTTTCCAACTGAGCTCAGACAAAACGCAAAATACAAAAGATGTAGACAAAATTTAGATTGTATCATAATTATGAGAAGTTAAGCACTAACTTGTCTTACACAACTATTTGTTTATAACTATAGGATATCATTTTGACTTATGTCATAATAAGATACTCATATTTCTAATGTCTTATTATATTCATATATATATATATATATATATATATATATATATATATATATATATATATATATATATATATATATATATATATATATTATATTTCTGACAGAAATGGGCTTCCATGTATTTCATGCAGAAAATAATCTCAGCAACATTAGTGCACAGGATAAAAAACACAGTGTGTTACATATCTGTGAATGCATGAATCACACATTGTGGTTACAAGTGTGTCCTTGCAATTGTTGTTTTGTGCACAGCAGTATCTAAGAGCAGAAAGGTTCCCTTGCTCTATTGTTGTCCTGGATGGCATGATGTGAAGTATTGTGTGGGAAATTGCCTGCGCTGCGGCTGAGGGGGGATGTATTGTCATGACGCACGCCTCTACAAAAGATTGAAAATGGGATTCCGAATAGCTGACAATGTAGGGAATGGTTTACACAGTGATGTGTGCCGTGTGTGAAAGAAACTTATCTGACAGATATCTGAATGCTGCAGCTGAAAATGTCTGGCATGGAATTTCATATGTCTGCTCCTCCAAAGTTGAGGATTTCAGCAGGATTCTTGTGGAATAAATCCCAAATCTCACCTGTCTGGTAAACACAGTCAGAGGGGATTTTATTTCTACAAAGCTATGGCTCTTTATTTTGATACATCTGTGTGACTTCACATATTTTGCATTAGCATTATTACATTGCATTAGCTTAATTCAGAGTACCCAGATCACTGACAGAACATTTCTCTCAATGACTTTATTTTTTGTTAGACTTTCCAAAGCCTATCAATCACTTTTGATATCACAAAAGGAGCAAATATGAAAATCTGGATAAAAACAACCAAACAATTTATCTTGTTTCTTTGCTTGGCTGGTTGGTGTAACCAGGTTTTCTTTATGCATGCAGGCAAATTAATGATTAGTATACCACTTCACAGGCTGTTGACAGCAATGACAATGCTATGCAATTGCAAGTAATGTTTGGGAGTGTATTTCCCAGGTGAGATGTCTGCCTCTTTCATCCCCCACCCCAGCATAGGAACATATATATATATATATATATATATATATATATATATATATATATATATATATATATATATATATATATAGATTCTTATTTTATGTCATGCATTTGATTGTGTTCTGCTATTTCTCCTTAACTTACTAAACTGAATTCTATTTCGGGGAAATTTAAAGCTGCTGTTTTGTACAAGGTACCACTTTGTAAAATTATGTTATAATTATATTATATTGAGGGTTTATAGGTTGTCACTAACATTTATAAATCATTTACTAATGTTTTATAGATAAGTTATTTAATTACTTAATTAGTAACAAGTACATTACTTATTAAATTATTTTAATTAAAGCAACGTAAATGGACTGCATTTACAGTGAGGAAAATAAGTATTTGAACACCCTGCTATTTTGCAGGTTCTCCGACTTGGAAATCATGGAGGGGTCTGAAATTGTCATCGTAGGTGCATGTCCACTGTGAGAGACATAATCTAAAAACAAAAATCCAGAAATCACAATGTATGATTTTTTAACTATTTATTTGTATGATACAGCTGCAAATAAGTATTTCAACACCTGAGAAAATCAATGTTAATATTTGGTACAGTAGCCTTTTGTTGGCAATTACAGAGGTCAAACGTTTCCTGTAGTTTTTCACCAGGTTTGCACACACTGCAGGAGGGAGTTTGGCCCACTCCTCCACACAGATCTTCTCTAGATCAGTCAGGTTTCTGGGCGGTCGCTGAGAAACACGGAGTTTGAGCTCCCTCCAAAGATTCTCTATTGGGTTTAGGTCTGGAGACTGGCTAGGCCACGCCAGAACCTTGATATGCTTCTTACAGAGCCACTCCTTGGTTATCCTGGCTGTGTGCTTCGGGTCATTGTCATGTTGGAAGACCCAGCCGCGACCCATCTTCAATGCTCTAACTGAGGGAAGGAGGTTGTTCCCCAAAATATCGCAATACATGGCCCCGGTCATCCTCTCCTTAATACAGTGCAGTCGCCATGTCCCATGTGCAGAAAAACACCCCCAAAGCATGATGCTACCACCCCCATGCTTCACAGTAGGGATGGTGTTCTTGGTTGTTAGTGTATTACCAACAGTAACCTTGGAAACGGTGGTCCCAGCTCTTTTCAGGTCATTGACCAGCTCCTCCCGTGTAGTCCTGGGCTGATTTCTCACCTTTCTTAGGATCATTGAGACCCCACGAGGTGAGATCTTGCATGGAGCCCCAGTCCGAGGGAGATTGACAGTCATGTTTAGCTTCTTCCATTTTCTAATGATTGCTCCAACAGTGGACCTTTTTTCACCAAGCTGCTTGGCAATTTCCCCGTAGCCCTTTCCAGCCTTGTGGAGGTGTACAATTCTGACTCTAGTGTCTTTGGACAGCTCTTTGGTCTTGGCCATGTTAGTAGTTGGATTCTTACTGATTGTATGGGGTGGACAGGTGTCTTTATGCAGCTAACGACCTCAAACAGGTGCATCTAATTTAGGATAATAAATGGAGTGGAGGTGGACATTTTAAAGGCAGACTAACAGGTCTTTGAGGGTCAGAATTCTAGCTGATAGACAGTTGTTCAAATACTTATTTGCAGCTGTATCATACAAATAAATAGTTAAAAAATCATACATTGTGATTTCTGGATTTTTGTTTTTAGATTATGTCTCTCACAGTGGACATGTACCTACGATGACAATTTCAGACCCCTCCATGATTTCCAAGTGGGAGAACTTGCAAAATAGCAGGGTGTTCAAATACTTATTTTCCTCACTGTATATAACGCTTTTCTAGTCTTAACGACTACTCAAAGCACTTTTACATAGTACAGGAACCATTCACCATTCACACACACTGTGGCTGAGGCTGCTGTACACGGTGCCACCTGCCCATCAGATAGACACTCACACTCATTTACACTCCGAGAGCAATTCGGAGTTCAGTGTCTTGCCCAAGGACACTTTGACATAGAACTGCTGGGCCAGGGTTCGAACTACCAACCTTCCAAATGGAAGCCACAGCTGCCCCACAATGTCTGGGTGGCCTGGTTGTGTAACATCTCCCTGGCTGGTGAGTCATTAATAGTCAAGTCATTTTTTAAAGTTATTGATCATGGTAAGGAGTATCATTCCTTCATTCAAGTCAAAAGGAGTGAACATCTTTTTAGATATTTACCAGAATATCTTTTAACTCTCAACAGTTTTATATTAGGTATACTATGTAGGATTTTCCTAAAAAACTATGCATATACTAATACAAAAGTAATCTCTCTCAATCATCACTGATGACCTACTAAAAATGTGTCTGATGCTGACGCACAAGGCACCCAGAAAAGACCTCTGCTGTGTGCAATCCTTTAATCAGGGCTGTCACAGTTCACAAACTGATTTTGTTGCCCGTTGGTGAAACTATCCTCCAGTTTCCATAGACTGGTCTAAATGAGTCTGATGATGTGTTATTTGTTAACTTGTATTGGTTAAGCATACAATCTTTATCAAATAAAACAGATGAGTGATAGCAACAATTGGCAGCTTTCAGTAGACGCCCGGGAAGAATACTTTTCAACAAGAATAGCAAACAGATGTTTAATGGCATCAAGAACCGGCAATGCAGTCTAATTGAAATTAGATTTTACTTTGTTTAAATGCACTTTAATGCTGCATTGCTAGCAGCTGAGAAAACATATTGAACTGGTGAAAAGATTCAACTGCTAATGGAAACAAATTTGCACTGTAGACTCACTGTGCGTATATTGATTTGCATGCGCCCTTGGGTCTCTTTCATTTTTCCTTGGATTTTCATTAGAGCCAGTGAGGCCTCTCTTGCATCATGTTTGTAGCTTACTCGCCAGTGGTTTTCACGACCCGAGCCGTTGCTTTAGCCACAGAGGCTCACAGACACGTGGACCGCAGGCCAAGATCATCCCTGGTGTGTGGTGTGAAAGGCAGGGGAAGGATGGGTGAGTCAAGACAGTGTGTGTGCGGGATATCTAGAAAGGCATTGTGTTTCCTTCTAGCTGGAATAGCTCGGCCCAGCGGGGGTTGTTATAGCCGGTCTGGCATTAGTGACCTCATCCCCACCTCAAAGTAATGAAACGGCCGGATGTTGGATCAGCTCAGGGGAAGAAACCTATATGACAGTTGAAATAGGAAGGTGGAGGGAGTTTTTTAAAGTGTGGTAAACAACCTCCATCTGTGTTCTCCTTCTCTACCTGTGATGGTATACGGTGGCCAAGTGCATCCCCCTGCCCTCTAACTCTGTCTCTCACAGCAGCAACCTCTCCTTCCCCAGCATCCGTTGGGAAACACGGATTGGGATGATAAAAGAATCATGAAGAGAGATAATGGTGTACTTCCCTGTGTGGCTCCCTGTGTGCACAATAATTGTTGTAGCAGCGTAATGGAACCTGTGGCACACATGCCTCTAGTGAGGGGGACATTTTGAAGGACCATAATGTCATCACCATCTCCTGCTGAGGTTACCCGTGTGTGTCTCTTCAGGGTCTGCTAGCGTTGTATCAGGCCCATGCCAGAGGAATGTTGGGGATTCCTCCTACAGAGGAATCACTCTGCTGGTGTCTCCTTTGGTGGCTTTGCTGGGGAAGCTTAGGAAATGAGACACTGGGTTGCTCAGTTAAAACAGAATAGAGGTTCAGCTATGATTTTCAACTGTGAAAACAATTGGCTAGGCGTCCATGCTCGCGCAAGATAACCAAGCCATTGCCAAGCGGACCAATCACAGATGTTGCAGTTGGCCCTCACGACATAACGTTTCTGGGTTAGGGTTAGGGGTTAGACAACAAGTTTGTTGCTGCAGTTTATGAAGGGTATAATGGTGTATTTTCTTTTATCAGTGTGTTACATATCAGAAGGGAAGGAAATGCTTTAGTGTATTTTTATCTTGTTGGTGTGAAGAACATTTGATATTGCATGTTTTATTCCAATTGTTTTGTTGTCATTGTTATATTGCACAATTTAGCTGTATTAGTGTGGACTTGTTGCATGCACTTTGAAGCAGGCATGTATTTGGAAGCCTAACCCTTTCCGTCATTGACTCTAGGCCACACTTATTGCTAATCGAGCATGCCTGTCCATGCCTCCTTTGTTTTTCTAAACGTTGGACGGAGCGACTTCCTGAAGAGTTTAACAGCAATGGCCAACGGTGTGGCCAGAGGAGAGGATTCCGCCTCCAGAATTCACATTTTCAAACCATAACTTTATTAATTCAGCCCATTTACCGTGGGCTATGGCGATCCTAGTGTTAAGGGCCTTTGTCAAGGGGCGGAAGTTGATTTTATTGAAGCATGCTTTTACTTTGGATTTGCTGTGTTTTTATCTTATGTTGTGGCATGTTTTTATTTTGAAATGTGTGGTGTGTGTTTTTAAATTTGGTTTTACTTCCGCCAGTGGATATTTAGTAATTATGATTAAAGGACTTGCACCTGGGGACCAGAGGTTGGGATTGACTGTTTTAGACATAAAAAGGGCAGAACAGCAGGACTGGAAGGACAGGAGCGCATGAGGGAGGACACAGAGAGCACAATGGCACAACGGGGCGGACAGAACGGGGCGGACAGAACGGAGCGGACAGAACGGAGTAGAAAGAATGGCGCAGACATAGAGACAGAGTTTTACTGCTCTCCCCCGATATAAAGGACCTGCTAATCTTGTATCTTAAATTTGAAACTTGGTAGTTTTAAGAGGTCCTAGGCCTCAGCAAAATGTAGGTGGCGTTGTCAGCCCCCCATTTCAACTTAACCACGCCTTGCAACATTCTTACACCTTAACATTATTTTAAATAACAGAAACAGGCTCTAAAGATATGAATCTGGCAATGCAGGGTCCACTGCCGCTTCAATAATGTATTATTAGCCAGTTTTAAGCATGTTAATGCTTTTGAAAAATTCAGCAATGGCAGAATGCATGAAGCAAGGGGAATAATAAATGTAAGGTCAGCCAGCACCCACCTTCACCAACAAACAGCATTCATCTACCCCACACGGTTGAGACCTCCACACATACACACATCAAATGCACCAAACACTGAAGAATGCTTTGCCTCCACCCATGTGCATGTCCAGCAACTGACAGCAATGAACAAGGTCAGACCAGTCAAGGCTAGCACTCAATCCCTGCGGAGAGCCACTGCTCATGAAAATGTAAATGCTGGCCCCATGTAGTGATTATGATCGAAGGTAATTTGTACAGCCATGACCAGTCTAGAACAAACAGCGATTGATAGGCAGGTTACCAGCTGGATCGCCTTCTTTGCATTCTTTTATTTAAGGTGTCAGGAAAATCAGGATGATTGAAGGGCAGCTGGTTTTATGTTAATACATGCAATTGATCTTTAAAGAGGAAATGGAAATTAAGTACTAAATAACTGCCGACCTAAAAGTGTTAAAACTTCAAACGTCTAACCCCTGTGTGGTTACATGTTACACTTAACCCTTGTGTTGACTTTGGGTCACATTGACCCATTTTACATTTTTGTTTTATATCAGAACATATTCAGCGTAGAAATAAGCGCTGAAAATGTGTAGAAGAAAAATAAAAAAATGTAAAACGTTGGAAAAAGCAAAAAAAGGCGTGAAAAGAAGGCGTGAAAAGAATGCGTCAAAAACGTCAATAAACAGTGTTTTTTTCAAGGTTGAAGGGTAGACAACACAAGGGTTAATTAATTAACATGTCTTAAAAAAAAGTTGTCAAGATTATAAATGTAAACAAACTTGTCAAAATTACAATCCAAATTGCTTTAACACCCAAAATGGGGCGCAGCCTTGTCATATTGCGAAGTTGGCCTACCTGTGATATTCAGGCCTACTGGTGTGTGTGTGTGTGTGTGTGTGTGTGTGTGTGCCAGCCATTCAGAGGACTGTGTGGCTAGCTAGCATAAAAGAAAACACTTAACCCTTAACAATTGAATTCCAAGTATAGCGTTAGCTTGCTTACTTTGTTTAGAGCTTGAGCTCTATAGTGGAACAACCAGGAGTGATCATAATAGAGTGATTACCAATAGAGCTTAAATTCTCAGCATGTGGTTGTTTGACATGCTGATCTGAACTGGTCTCAGTTTTACCCTGACTGACATGGTTCTATTCCAGACTGCTCACACAGCTCATCCCACACTACACTGCTCATCCCTGTCAGCCGCTGCCAGCCTTCTCATGCAAAATACTTGAGAAATGCTAAGCCATAGACAGACACAACCGGAAAAGGAAGAGAAAACTTTTCTGGAGTTTGTGGCTTTGAGACTCTGAAGAACTTTGAAAAGTAGAGGTAAAACTTGTATTGAGTTGGCCTTGTGTCAGAACATCTTTTCCCACTGCCCTTGGAGGTGAAATGAGAAATTGCTTTCATGCCTTATTGAGAATCAAAAGGGAGGGAAAATGGCAGGACTTTATGTTAAAGCTAATGCTTCTAATTTGATGTTGTAAAATATTACCATAAGACGATAATAACTGAAGGTTACTGATGTTTCATTTCTTTAGCATGTCAATTCTGAGAGACACTCAAAAGGTGTGCTTTTATTCTCCCTTAGCAGTTGTACTGTTTGGCTTTTCATTAAGATTATATTGCAAAAGAGAATGCAATTTATTTTGAGGACCTTGAGTTATATGATGATCAAATTTAGGATTAATTCGTGCTGTCAGTTAAACGCGTTATTAACGGCGTTAACGCAAACCCATTTTAACAGCGTCAATTTTTTTACCGTGTGATTAACGTTCTTTTTGGCCTAGCAAACTTTGTAGTTTTTTTCACATGCTGTTGCAACAACTAGCAACGTTAGAAAAACTACAACACCACACCGGATCTAGATAGACCGGAAACAAAACAACAGGCACGCCGCGCACACTTGTTTTGGGCTTGCGAGCCGGCCAAAGAGTAGTAGGCTAACGTTAGGTTTTGAGTGGACGGCGAGCGCGAGACGCCGAAATGGATGCCAATAAGATTCTGAATGGAAAGTTTACTTTTAAAAAGTTGCCAAATGGTTCCATTGACAATACCAAAGTGATCTGTGTGTTTTGTCGTTGTGAACTGAGCTATCCTCACAGCACGTCCAGTCTGAAATACCAACTTGATGGCCAAGCACACAGCTGATGCCAATTCTCTGCCCCCTCGTCAAAGCCAGGCGACAATGGATGACTTCAGACAGAAGCACATGGATACCACAACTAAGAACAAACTTACTGCAGCCATAGCTAAATGGGTGGCTACTGCATGTAGTCCTGTTAACGTTGTGGTGGACGAGGGTCTAGCTGATATCATTCGAATCGCATCCACTTTTCCATGTTGATAAGAGCATCAAAATGAGAAAAAATAATGGGACAAAAAGAAATCAAGGGACGTTTAGAGTAGATAAAAATGTGCGATTAATTGCGATTATTTGCGAGTTAACTATGACATTAATGCAATTAATTCACGAGTAAATATTTGAGTTGTTTGACAGCACTAGGATTAATACTAGCTGACAGTGCAAGCGCTCACCTTCAACTTTCTTCGTCAGGAAACACATTTCACATTTTTGTAAGCCAGGTAAAGCAGGACGTGAGAACCCGTGTGCAGATGGCTCTATTTACAGCAGTTAATAGCTTGTGGAGACTTTTGTTCTCCCATTTACCCTGTTTAAGGAGTTTTTTTCTTCTTCACCACAAGTCCGATATTGAAACAGACCAGTTTAAAAGAACATACATAGAAAAATATCATTATCATTCAGATAACGTACTGTACAGAAAAGTAGTTCCCGGATGAACTGAATGCTTTAATACATTCAGATTGTCTTGCAATTGACCATAACACATTTCAAGCTTTCACTGTACTTAACATATGATAATATACATGTTTTCATCAAACAACATACAGCAACTCACACAGTAACTTATTGTTGTTGAGAGCAACTCAGATGTAATTTAGAAACATGAATCCGATGATAAATCAAATGCACGTTTTATATAAATGACTGCAATCCTTAGATAAATTATGAAAATATGCATCTTTCATCATTTTTGATGCCGTCTCTAATCTTGATGATGGCCAAGACGTATCCTTAGGTATTTGAACACAGAAATCCTGACAAAGTTGTTTTGCAGCAGGTAACTTAACACGAAACAGAATGGGAATATATCATTATTTAGCTTAATACAGGTATTTGCCATACAACATATAATTGCCTAGGTGTAAATTATTGCACGGTAAATCCAACTGAAATTAGATTGCATGTTTTATTCTGACATAATGAAAGAGATGCTCTGTAAATTACATTACCTGTACTCTCATTTGAGAAAAATGTCTTTACCCAAGAGGGAAACATTTATGTTTTACATGTTTTGGTTTCGTGATTTTCCTGCTGCCTGCAAAATGGTGTCTAACATTATCTTGTAAGCAACAGTTACTGGCGCAAATTTGTTTACTTTGTGTCTCGGCACCCCTACTTGGTGAAAATAACTTGTGCCTTTGTTAAAAGGGAAGTGTTTTGTGGTTTCTGTTAGATTTCAGACGTAGGTCTTCCACTGCAGCTTTGTGGTCCTAAGCAGCTTATTAAGTAAATAGCACAAACATAATAATAGCTCCATGTGCTAAAAAAATATTAAACTTACTCATGGTTGTGAATGTGGCTCTACGCCAGGACAGCCTATCTCTGAAATGATATACTGTACCATATTAATATGGCCCATTACTTGGGCTCACTGGTTAGTGTATTCACCATTTCAGTTGGTTAAAAGGCATGCTACGTTTACATGGAAACATAGCAAAATTCTGTTTTAACCTGGTCACTTAAGTGAAGTGGGTTTTCTGTCAACACTTGCACCATTGTTACTCTAAATCCTGCTTTACTTCCACAATAAAAAGAGTAGTGGTGCGTAGACAATCTTCCCTTTAAAGTGTAGTCAGGGATATTCTGTTAATTGACTTATTTATGGCAAAAGCATTAGGGGCACTCAGGTATTACATGTTAATGTAAACACATAATCTGGATTAGACAGGATTAGACAACATTACACCTTCCTTATGACCAAAAGGCAGGTAATCGCTGAGTCTTATCCTTGCCTTAGAAATGGAAATGTTTAAAGCCAAACATAACTCCTCAGTATTTTAGGATGAATTTGGGACATCTCTTGGTATTATGCTAAGTATTATGCATATATAATATCTTGGTTTTATGCTTCAGACTCATCAAATGTATTCGCTCATCATAATGATCATAAAAAGTACAACAGTACAAGACTCACCTTGGGTGTCTCTGGTTGTCAGATCTGGCTATGTTCTCGTATATTGTGACGCGTTATGATCATTTATAACTCCCGAGCCTCAAAATGATGTGTCACACACTTCATTACCATGCAGACAGATGTCTTCTGATGCTATTGTGACTCTCTTCAAAGGCAAAACCATTAGAGTTTTTGTGGTAAAGTGGCCCTACACGGTGCTGTCATTCAGACTTCTTGACTTGGATCCACCTGGAAATAGCTGCAGATGACGCTACGTGATATCCCCAAGGCTTGCTTCCGTCTCGTATTGAAGCATACCACATTAAGGCCAAAAGGCAGCATTAAGATAAGGTCCTGGCTGCAGGTGATAAAATTAGTATTCAGAGTGTATGTCTTTGCTCTTTATTCCCCTTGTTCTACTTGCCCGTATCAAGCAGAAGCATCTTCAAAATGTCTTCCAGTCAAGTGTTTGAAGAGGTAAGTGTTGCTGGACTTACCCAGGCTGTCATGCCGTTTTTCTTTCTTTTCAGGAGACATATCAAAACAATGTGGCATTTCAAAATGCTATGGTTTTGACAGTTGCTGTCTCCTGAACATATGCTCTGTCTCAGATAAAGACACTGCCTGCTTATTTTCATCTGGTTATTTATAGGCAACTGAGGTTGGGTCTCGTGGTATAGAAAATGCTATCAGACCGAACTGAAACAATAAAGAAACTGAGAAACCACATACATGGTAAAGTAAACCAAAACTGTCTTATTTCATTGTGTGTTGTGACTCAGACTTTCCCAAAAGTAATTCAGCTTTTTGTAAAACTCTATTTTTAAAGCTGAGATGAAAGCCAGCCCAGCCCCAAACAAACAATCAATTAAATGCCTGTGGTGAAGCAGATCCCAGGACTGCGAGAGTTTGGCTGCTCCTGAAATATGAGCTTTGGAAAAAAGATGACATATGGCAACATTTCTTTCATTGATATATATATATATATAATACAAATTCATTATTTGCCTTCATGTTGCAGATCTATATCTTGGCGGAGGTGATGAAACATTCCACACTCATGTTTCCTAGATGCATACATTTTTTTGCAGCACAACAACAAATGTTGTTCATCCAGCCAGCAGCAGCGCCGGGGTGCAGTAAATGCACTCTATAATCCACTGGTAAGAATTAAAATGTCTTCATGTATCCGTACTACTAGTATTACAGCAAATGTGTATTATATGATGCTTATACTCAGGGTTTAAATTGCAATTTGTTATATGGGAAGGGGAGGGAAGGGCTCTGTGGTTTTAGGGTTGCCATGGGTGCATGTGTGTGCATAGACTACAACATCTGATTGATATCATTTGACAAACAAGTTATATTGTAAATAATATATAACTCTACTTTCTAATAATTATATATATGAACTATAAGGAAATTGAGGCTGAGGCTGTATGGAGTCAACAGTCAGACCATGCTGATGTTCTGCAATCCGAGAGAGCATCATTAGCTACGGAATTACAGAATGGTTTGGCAACCTAACAGCGCAACTAAAAAGCAGGCACAAAACAGCTATGAAGGTAATGGGACGAAAGATGATGAGCCCAGAGTATGTACGTGCAGGCCGTCATGAAACAAGAAACAAAAATCATTGTTGTTTTATATGAAGCAACAGACTGTAGACCTGTGCCCAAGACACATTTCCCCTCGGGGACAACAATGTTGATTCTGTTCTAAATTTAATTAAATTAATTTAAAAACACTATCTACATATTAATACATAAATGATCACACACCATTTTCAGCCTGGACTCACAGAATTCCGTGAAATGATCACAAACTGTTAACACCGCATTATGTGGTGGTGGCCACCACGGAAAACAATGCCAATGTGACGTCAATGAGAAGATGACGTTAGATTAGGAGCGACTACGGTAGCGAGTAGTATGAAAGCCTGAAAATCTGCATAGGGAGGTTGGTTGGGGTGGTAGATGGGTCAAACACAGGACTTTCACCCAGGAGACCGGGGATTGTTTCCCGCGTGTCACGTTATTATGTTTTCCTAAACCCAACTGTCCCGTTGTTGTCCCACATGTTATGGAAACGTTAGCCCACCCACAACCTTTTTCTTAACTTAAGGGGCCATGTACATTTCACGGAATTCTTCTGTGGGCCCATCACAGATTTTTTTGTGAGTCCGTGAAACTGCCACCGATTTTGAGTTAAGTTCATTTCACGGAATTCTATGAGATCAGGTTGCCATTTTGCATTGATTCAATCTCTGTAATGAACTCCACGCTAGTTTGTCAGGATACAAAGACTACCATGAACTTATGAACTCCTTGTGCTGGGGTTATCTTTTATTTTATGTCAGAGGGGGACTAAATGCTGACTGACAGTCTGTGATTTTTTTCACAGAGACAGAAATACAGGAGAAGTCATGCATCACTTAGAAATGCCAAAGGCAATTCTTTTCTGGTTTGATTTGGAGAGCTGGCGAAATCCTTCGCTGTGGACTGGGCTCTGTAGTAAGTGAAGACTTTATGGGAGAACTGAGGCACATAATGAAATCTCCCAATCGAAAGAAACTCACAAGAGTAATAAAATGATTCACTTACTGTATTGTCATTGGCACCATTCATTTGGCCCTCATTAAAATCCATAATGCTGTTCAATGATCCCCCTCATGTTGTCTGGAATAACATGTCAGAGTGGATATTATTATTATTTACATGTGCATACTGACATGTGAGCAAAGCAACAATTCCCTCTGGTGAGAGCCGTGCGTGACCAACGGAGACAATCCCTTATGACAGCAACCTCAGCTCTGTGAAGGCCAGGATAAAACATTTATGGGAGCCTGGTGCGGTCACCTTGAGATCACTGCTTTTTGTCTGCCAGCACAAGTGGGACTCCTTGTGGGATTACATTAACATCACTTTTTCATCATGCAGGTTCACGAACCGCTGTTAAGTCTGATTCTGAATTTCTTGAACAACAAGGAGATAATAGACGGAGCTTAAAAACTCCAAAGAAAAAGCAATCTTATCTTCTGTCATGAAATTATGTGTTGTGGGGTCTTAGCAGCATTGCAAATAACGCTTGCTGCAGGTTCTTCAAACGGCCCAGTAGAACTACTATACATCTTACTAAATCTCTGACCTGCAGAAGTCCGTTTTCAATACGATTTTGGAGGACTACATTATGGAATTACTTTTCCCACCTGGCAAAAAAACTGTTCCTCTATTAATTCTTACAATAGATGGCTATAAAAGACCAATTTAACTGGTGTTTAACATGTGTTGTTACCAGTTGTTATCCAAGTACATTTGTATCCATGTCTTTATTGTTTCACTGCTAATGACATGTATTATTACTTTTGCTCAGTTGTTAATAATACAAATAAATTAACCAATATCCTATACAGACGTGCGCGCGCGCACACACACACACACACACACACACACACACACACACACACACACACACACGTTGATCTGTTTTTTATTCAAAACCTTTATTCCCAATTTTCTTTGCCGTTTCTTTATATACAGTATGTATGTATTTTTATTTTATTAGTTTGTATCAATTTTATGTTGTCTTATTATTTTCTCTGTTTTTTGTTAGTTATGATATTATGTCATTTTAAGATTATTAAGGTGGAGGCTTCAAATAAGCCCACTGAGTTTTTTGCCTCTCCCTGCACTGTATTAGTTATTTTTTTGTCATTTTTTTATTTTTTTTTATTTTTTATTTTTTTTAAAAGGTCCCATGGCATGAAAATTTCACTTTGAGTTTTTTTTTTAACATGAATGTGAGTTCCCCCAGCCTGCCTATGGTCCCCCAGTGGCTAGAAATGGTGATAGATGTAAAGCGAGCCCTGGGTATCCTGCTCTGCCTTTGAGAAAATGAAAGCTCAGATGGGCCGATCTGTAATCTGCTCCTTATGTCACAAGTGGAAAGGTTACCTCCCCTTTCTCTGCTTTGCCCGCCCAGAGAATTTGGCCCACCCATGAGAAAGAGAGAGACATCATGGTTTTAAAACAAGCGAAGCATCTGTAGTTGGTCAAGTCCACACCCCCACCCTCCACCTTGCCCCCTCTTTCTCCTCCTCAATAGCATTTAAGGCTACAGACACAGAAATGGCACATCCTAAGTAAAGCTCACTGTGGTTGAAGGCTGAATTTTGGGAAAGAGACTTCAGATACAGTATTAGGGACCACTAAGGTCTATATAAAAGCATCCAAAATTATTTTTTGACATTTTAGGCCTTTAGTGGATAGGACAGTTAAGGCATGAAAGAGGAGAGAGAGGGGGAATGACATGCAGCAAAGGGCCGCAGGTCGGAACTGAACCTGTGGCCGGTGCGGCGAAGACTGAGCCACTGTACATGGGGCACGCGGTCTAACAGGTTCCTAGGCGCCCCGCACTGTACGTGTTTGTTATCTTAGTCATTCTGTACATTTTAAATTGTGCAAATAAACCTATATACCCTGCTGACAGCCATCGCTCTTTTTGTGACTTACAATCAAACTGCACTTTTAATAACATCTTTAAATATTTTTCAGTACTGCAGACAAATTAGCTTACGAACAAAGGCATACAATACTTTTTACTCTTAGTTTTGGCTTCTTCTTAACCCTCATGTTGTCCTCGGGTCAAATTTGATTATATATTTATATCAGAATATATGGGACGTCGATAACATGCCGAAAATGTAAAAAAAAAAACACGACAAAAAGCAACAAAAACGAGGAAAAAACGGTCAAAACCACAAAAAAACATCAAAATCGTCAAAAATAAGCACCCAAAACATTGAAAAAGTGACAGACATTTGGAAAAAGCGGGAAAAAAAACTAAGCGATTAAGCGAAAAAGCGATTAAAATGTTGAAAAAAGTGACCAAAATGATGGAAAAAAACACTAAAATGTAAAATAGAAAACTTTGAAAAAAGTGACTGAAACATTGAGATAGGGACAACAAAAGTGTTTATTTCATGGTTGACGGGAAGACAACACAAGGGTTCAACCTTGTATAAAATAAAGAAATATTGTATTACTACGTCTTATCCCTGTCAGTAATTTGCTAACAGAATGACCACCCTTGGACCAAAACAAACTGCAGTAAACGGTTTATCCTGCTGTGTAAGGCAGCGGATATCAAATTAATATCAAGGCCACTTTGACTCCTACAAAGTGATTAAATGGTTTGAGTGCTTATTACAAATCTGAACTGATTTAATCAGTATTAAACAGGCATTAACCTTTTTTCATTTCCCTATTCTGTGCTTTGTCTGCATGTATTTATAATATTATTTTGCAGCAGTGGAAAAATATACTCAAACTTTTTTCACCAGTAAAAGCAGCAAAGCCAGTGTAGTAAATGTTAAATGTGTTCAAGCAAATGTACTCGTGTCAAAAGATAACAGTCATTAAGAATGGTCATGTTCAGATTGAAGACTCAATAGCTCCATATAATGTTAATATAAGGTTCTATCTATCTATATTATATGTGCTGCAACATATAGTGTAAAGAGTTGGGTAAGACACGAAATACTTCTCACTGAAAGTTAAAATTGATACAAATTGAATCCTCAGTGTCAGAAACTGGACTGACTGGATTTGGGGAAATACACTTATTTGTGACTTGCGAGTTAAATGAGAAGCTCTATACCACATATCTGTCTATTTAAGGCTAAACGCTGGTTGCCTAGCAACGTCACAGTCACAACTAAATTTAAGGGAGGTGGTGCTCCTGGCCAAGAAAAATGTCAGTACATACCCATACCATAAAACAGCAGTTTACAACTGTAGCCTAGCACAAAGCCAGGCTATACTAGCTGTTTCCAAATTAATCTTACCGGCTACTGGCTTTATAACCCAGTCCACCCTGATGCACAAATAATCACAAAAATATGAAACTACCTTGTATAATTGATGGCAAATGTGCGAAAATGGCCCTAAATATTATTGTGTGGCAGCACCATAATCGGCATGGCTGTTTGTTTGCCAAATTATATCTACAGTACACCCATGTACATATGTGCATGTGCGCAAACACACACACACACACACACACACACACACACACACACACACACACACACACACACACACACACCATAACAAAGTTTTAAAGCTGAGTAATATCTACACTTTAAATAGGCTTAGTAGAAACTACAGCTGCAAGCACATACAGCAAAATGGCCAAATCTGTTCAAGTATGAGTTTTGTAAGCTCAATAAACACGGTAGCTAGGGACTCCTTTATTACCCCATCTCTCAGAAAGTAACACAAAATGTGCAGTTTTTAATTCTTTTAAATATGTATGATCGGTCAGTGCGGGTCCTTCAGTACTTCTTATAAGTATAAGTACAATATAACTGTTATCAGTGATTTTTTACTGGTATCAATGAGTGCTGACACTTTAAACTGACAATGTTTTTAAGACATCAAGTGTGGGCATGTAATAGTTTTGAGTGTTTATGTCAGAATGTGACTTTAGGCAGCTTTTCATTTTGATCCCAACATTGCAAGTTTTGTTTAATTGCCCAGTTTGAGTTCAGTGTGTGTATTTTTTTTATTTATTTTTTTGGTACATGTGTTGCATATTTTAACAGTTATTATTTGCACGGTTTTGTGGATTTGCTGTGTTTTGTCAATTGTTTGTTGGACTGGTATCAAGGTGATGAGAATCAGCTGTGATTGCCTGGACCACACCCCCTCCACAGCTCAGGTTTAGCCACAGGATAGTATGATGTCACGGGTGTGACCGGCTGGAGGAGAGTTTTGTTTTTAGTACTTTTTATGCTGTGCAGAAGTAACCTGGTTTATTTATATAAATTAATATAAATTATTTATTATTTTAGAATCATCCTGTGGAACTTTTTTTTAACAGTGGAAACTGCCGGGCACTGAAGCGCAGCACTCCATGGCAGCAACACGCTGATGCCACTGTCGCTGCTACGTCACCCGGATCGTTGGTGTGATTGGTTGAAGGACTATCCAATAGCGTACAGAGTCATTTGAACTAGGCCCGTTGATCACGCCTCTTGTGCAGAGAAAATACAGAGCAGACTCCCCAGACTAATGTTCAATCTTAACCCTTGTGATGACTTTGTGTCACATTGGCCCGTTTTAAAATGTTGTTTTATATCAGAAAATATTGGACGTAGAAATAAGCGCTGAAAATGTGTAGAAGAAAAATGTATGAATTTAAAACGTTGGAAAAAGCAAAATCAAATTGTGAAAAAAGGCGTCACAAATGTCAGAAAAAAAAGTTTTTTTCAAGGTTGAAACGAAGACAACACAAGGGTTAAAAGATTGAGCTTGGTCTGGTGATAGCCAGACTAGGACCTCACACTACTATGGGAAATTTACATTTAGTAGACAATGTGCGCTGAATGTTCTTGTGAATACAGGCTGTTTTCTGTGTCGGCTCCTCCTTACAGAAGCTCCACTTTTACTGTCCAGAAGTGAAATGTTACAAATTTCTAAATGTGATTATACACAAAAACAAGTGGGCTGCTTTCATAGACAGCATATACCTTATAAAAAGTAATAAGCCTTAGGTGATCCCCTCTGCAAAAGTGCCTTTTTTGACACACATGTTGATGATTGATGATTCACACACATGCACAGATGTTTTCAGTTACTCTGATTAAAAGTCAGGGTGAGGATGGCTGGAGCTATGCTGGAAATTGTGTGTGAGGCCACCATACTAATAAGAGTGGTGGTTGAAAAGTGTCCCAACCCAACAAGTGCAATAAAGCTGAAAAGGAGATGTCAGTCAAACAGTCTGTACAGGCCCACATATTCTTGAGAAGAAGTCTAATCAAAGTGAAAACTCTCTGAATGGACTATGGATGTATTGGGTCTTTAAGGGCGTTTTCACACATACCTCATTTGGTCCGGACTTTCTGACTTTTCAGTTTGATCTGAACCAAAATTAGGTGTGAAACCTTCCCCTGACCACGGTCAAACTGGACCAAAATGGTCGGGTTCGTTTATAGTGTGAAAGCATTTTTTGGATGGTTCAGACTTTCGGACCAAATACAAGAAGCTCTGGCAGGCTCTCCTTGTGTTACAAGGCTGGGGAAGCTCCTTTAAGGAATAGCTCGGTGCTTGTACGTGAGAGAGAGTGTGTGACGGTGAATGGGCACAGAGAAGACAGCTGTCGGCTATCAGAGCAGAAAATACATCAGCAGTTTACTTGTTAAGTGGTAGTAAATGTACAGTGTAGGTCTCAGTTTGTCTCTGAATAAATGCTACAGAAAGAAAAAACTACGACACAGAGAGGATACGAGAGGACGGGGAAGCCCGTCTACAAACCAATCAATTATAAGTATCTGGAGACGCAGCTCACATATGTAATGACGGCAGGATGTAGTTTTGTCACGCATAGATCTTTAGTGCGCTTGCAAAACTGCAGTGTGAAACCAAGACTTACCGGATCAAATGTATACAATATAACAGAAACATGAACCTTGGTTCGGACTTTCAGGTGTTAAAATGCCCTAAGACTTAGTTTGCTATTTTGGCATATAAAAGCCCATTATTTGGTGAAATTGGAGGAATTGCAAAGAAAAACCCCTCCACACTGTCTAACTTGCAAAAAATATAAAATTTTAATAAAAGGCAACGTTTCGGTACTAGTCTTCTTCAGGCAAAAACCCTCACATCCTCACAACCTCCAGTCTAGGCGAATGCTGCAACTCCTCTCTCCTCTCTCTCCTCAGGCACTCCCTAACTAATTTATAAGCTTAATCAAAGAGGAGAGTTTTAAGTTTACTCTTCAATGTGGTGACGGTGTTTATCCCCCAAACCCAGATTGGGAGCTGGTTCCACAGGAGAGGAGCCTGATAGCTAAAGGCTCTAGCTCCCATTCTACTTTTAGAGACTCTAGGAACCACAATTAACTCTGCATTCTGGGAGAGGCGTGCTCTAGCTTCAAGATATGATGGTTCTTTACCATTTAGAGCTTTGTAGGTCAGGAGAAGGATTTTAAATTCAATCCTGTATTTTACAGGAAGCCAATGCTAATACAGGAGAAATATGATTTTTTTTCTTAGTTCTTGTCAGAAAACGTGCTGCTGCATTCTGGATCAACTAGAGTCTTAAGGGACTTATTTGAGCAACCTGTTAGTAAGGAATTACAAAAGTCCAGCCTGGAAGTAACAAATGCATGTCTTTCAGCATCGTTTTGAGACAGGATGTGCCTAATTTTGGCAATGTTACGAAGGTGAAAAAAGGCTGTTCTTAAGTTTTGGTTTAAGTGGGCGCTAAAGGATATATCCTGATCAAAAATAACTCCTAGATTTTTGACAGTAGTTCTGGAGGCCAGGGCAATGCCATCCAGGGTAGCTATATCTTTAGATAATGAGGTTCAGAGTTGTTTAGGGCCCAGCACAATAACCTTGGTTTTGTCTGAGTTTAACATCAGAAAAATGTAGGTCATCCAGGATTTCATATCTTTAATGCATGCTTGAAGTTTAGCCAACTGACTGGTTTCGTCTGGCTTGATTGATCCGCATAACAGTGGAAGTTAAGAGTGTTTCTGTCACACCGGAATGTGAGGTTCTTAATTATACCAGCTTCTCCACTGAAAGGAAAAGGACAGCGACCACTTCTATAATTAATTTAGTAACAAATTATTCACAACGATAAAATAGATAGCAGGATAAAAAAAAAAAAAGTAAAGAAAGGCACCTCACTGGTCAGTTAACGCTACAGCACAATTCACCAATTTAAAACAATTCATCATCTTAGATTCGTAATCCAAATTATGTCCTATATCGGTCTATACAAATCATCAACCAAGCATAAAGATCCCAAATATGAAATGAATTGAAGAAAGTTCGGCAGTCTTTAGTCAAATCTCAAACCGCATTCAAGGTCCATTGGCTTCATATGGAAGTCTGATAGGCAAGCTGGCCGCGGGAGGGAAGTTGATAGGCAGGACAACTTTCCTTTACATAGCTCAAAGCAGGTGTTGAATCCACCACATGAACATCTGCGTCCCTCTGCTGCTCCGCTGTAGAGGAATACACAAAACCCTCAGATCGCAACACACACAGGCGTGGATCTCACACATACAAACACAAGTAAGCTGAGCACTTTCCTTCACTTACGTATCTCCGTTAATGCGTTGTACGCAGATCCATGCCCACTATTCGTCTGGCTGTGCTTGCTATAATCAGTCGCGACTTTCGGTGTTCCTGCTCGTTCGGCTCGCGGTGTGCGTGCGTTCTCCTGCACACCTTCCTCTCCCGAATTCTGTCGCTGCACTCTCCTTCTGCTGCATGCTCCTTGCTTGTCTCTTTTCACAATCCAAATCCCGTCCCCCCCACCTCTCTCCCGCACCTGTCCTTAATCAACAATCCATTAGTCTGTGCAGCGCCGACAATGTCAGAGAGAGAGGGGGTGGGGTCTGTCAAGCATAGCTGTTCATAAATATTTAGACCCACAATTAAGCAACCAGTGACACAGCAATCAGTGATGAAAAATACACATAAGGCATTGAAGCAACCAGTGACACAGCAATCAGTGACCAAAAACACACACAAGGCACAATGTCAAAATCACTACACAGCAAGGATAAATAAATAAATGCCACACAGGGGGTTCAATACTATAGACAGACAGATGTTCTACATTTGACATTTCCTAATAATATTGCCTAGAGGAAGCATATATAAGGTGAATAGAATTGGTCCAGGCATTGAGCCTTGTGGAACGCCATAGGTAACTTTGGCGTGCCTGGAGGATTCATCATCAACATTAACAAATTGAGACTGATCAGATAAATAGGACTTAAACCAGCATAGTGTGATTTATTTAATGACAACTAAATGTCCCAGTCTCTGTAACAGGATGGTATGGTCAATAGTGTTAAATGCAGTACTAAGATCTTGTAAGACAAGTATGGAGACAAGTCCTTTGACGAAGTTAGAAGGTTGTTAGTAATTTTCACCAGTGCCGTCTCTGTGCTATGATGCATTCTAAATCCCTGACTGAAAGTCCTCAAATAAACTATTGCTATGTAGAAAGTCACGTAACTGATTAGCGACTACCTTCTCAAGGATCTTGGAGAGAAAGGGAAGATTAGATATAGGTCTATACATCTTACACTATCTTAACAATACTGACGTTGCCATGAGCAGATATAGTAGAAATAACAAATAATTCCTCTCCGGGAACCATCACCTTATCGTGGTGGAGAGGTTTGTGTGTCCCTATGAACTTGAGGGCTGTGTTGTCTGGAGCCTTGTGCTTCTGGTAGGGTCTCCCAAGGCAAAGTGGTCTCAGGTGAGGGGCCAGACAAAGAATGGTTCAAAAACCCTATGAGAGATCGAGGAAGGGATGGAGTGACCCTGCCCGGAGGAAGCCCGGGGCCCCCGTCTGGAGCCAGGCCCAGACGGAGAGGGCTCGTTGGCGAGCGTCTGGTGGCCGGGTTTGCCACGGAGCCCGGTCGGGCACAGCCCGAAAAAGCTACGTGGCATCCATCTCTCCAGCCCATGGGCCCACCACCTGTGGGAGGAACCGCTGGGGTCGGGTGCATTGCCACATGGGTGGCAGTGAAGGTCAGGGGCCTCGACGGACCAGACCCGGGCAGCAGACGCTGGCTCTGGGGACGTGGAATGTCACCTCTCTGTGGGGGAAGGAACCGGAACTGGTGCGGGAGGTGGAGCGCTACCGGTTAGATCTGGTGGGGCTTACCTCTACGCACAGTCTCGGTTCTGGAACCGTACTCCTGGATAGGGGTTGGACTCTTTTCTTCTCCGGAGTTGCCCAGGGTGTGAGGCGCCGGGCGGGTGTGGGGATACTCACAAGCCCCCGGTTGAGCGCCGCTATGTTGGAGTTTACCCCGGTGGACGAGAGGGTCGCCTCCCTACGCCTGCGGCTGGTGGGGGGGAAAACTCTGACTCTTGTTTGTGCATATGCACCAAACAAGAGTTCGGAGTGTTCGGCCTTCTTGGAGACCTTGAATGGAGTCCTGTATGGGGCTCCAGTGGGAGACTCCATCGTTCTGCTGGGGGACTTCAACGCGCACGTGGGCAATGATGGAGACACATGGAGAGGCGTGATTGGGAGGAACGGCCTCCCTGATCTAAACCAGAGTGGTTGTTTGTTGTTGGACTTCTGTGCTAGTCATGGATTGTCTATAACGAACACCATGTTCGAACATAGGGATGCTCATAAGTGTACCTGGTACCAGAGCACCCTAGGCCAAAGGTCAATGATCGGTTTTATAATCGTTTCATTTGATCTGAGGCCGTATGTTTTGGACACTCGGGTGAAGAGAGGGGCGGAGCTGTCAACCGATCACCATCTGGTGGTGAGTTGGGTCAGAGGGTGGGGGAAGACTCTGGACAGACCTGGTAAGCCCAAACGGGTAGTGCGGGTAAATTGGGAACGTCTGGAGGAGGCCCCTGTCCGACAGACTTTCAACTCACACCTCCGGCGGAGCTTTTTGTGCATCCCTGTGGAGGCTGGGGGCATTGAACCCGAGTGGACAATGTTCAAAGTTTCCATTGCTGAAGCTGCGGCGAAGAGCTGTGGTCTTAGGGTCTTGGGTGCCTCAAGGGGCGGTAACCCACGAACACCGTGGTGGACACAGGTGGTCAGGGAAGCCGTCCGACTGAAGAAGGAGTCTTTCCGGGATATGTTATCCCGGAGGGCTCCGGAGGCAGTTGCAAGGTACCGAAGGGCCCGAAGGGCTGCAGCCTCTGCCGTGAAAGAGGCAAAGCAGCGGGTGTGGGAGAAGTTGGGAGAAGACATGGAGAAGGACTTTCGGTCGGCACCAAGGTGCTTCTGGAAAACCGTTCGCCACCTCAGGAGGGGGAAGCGGGGAACCATCCAAGCTGTGTACAGTAAGGATGGGACGCTGTTGACCTCAACTGAGGAGGTAATAGGGCGGTGGAAGGAGCACTTTGAGGAACTCCTAAATCCGACTAATACGCCCTCTATGGTAGAGGCAGAGCTGGAGGATGATGGGGGATTGTCGTCAATTTCCCTGGTGGAAGTTGCTGAGGTGGTTAAACAACTCCACAGTGGCAAAGCTCCAGGGATTGATGAGATCCGTCCGGAAATGCTTAAAGCTCTGGGTGTGGAGGGGTTGTCTTGGTTGACACGCCTCTTCAACATTGCGTGGAAGTCTGGGACGGTGCCTAAGGAGTGGCAGACCGGGGTGGTGGTTCCCCTTTTCAAAAAGGGGGACCAGAGGGTGTGTGCCAATTACAGGGGTATCACACTTCTCAGCCTCCCCGGTAAAGTCTACTCCAAGGTGCTGGAAAGGAGGGTTCGGTCGATAGTCGAACCTCAGGTTGAAGAGGAACAATGCGGATTCCGTCCTGGTCGTGGAACAACGGACCAGCTCTTTACTCTCGCAAGGATCCTGGAGGGAGCCTGGGAGTATGCCCAACCGGTCTACATGTGCTTTGTGGATCTGGAGAAGGCGTATGACCGGGTACCCCGTGAGATACTGTGGGAGGTGCTGGGGGAGTATGGGGTGAGGGGGTCCCTTCTCAGGGCCATCCAATCTCTGTACGACCAAAGCGAGAGCTGTGTCCGGGTTCTCGGCAGTAAGTCGGACTCGTTTCAAGTGAAAGTTGGCCTCCGCCAGGGCTGCGCTTTGTCACCAATTCTGTTCGTAGTATTTATGGACAGGATATCGAGGCGTAGTCGGGGTGGAGGGGGGTTGCAGTTCGGTGGGCTGGGGATCGCATCGCTGCTTTTTGCAGATGATGTGGTCCTGATGGCATCATCGGCCTGTGACCTTCAGCACTCACTGGATCGGTTCGCAGCCGAGTGTGAAGCGGCTGGGATGAGGATCAGCACCTCTAAATCGGAGGCCATGGTTCTCAGCAGGAAACCGATGGAGTGCCTTCTCCAGGTAGGGAATGAGTCCTTACCCCAAGTGAAGGAGTTCAAGTACCTTGGGGTCTTGTTCGCGTGTGAGGGGACAATGGAGCGGGAGATTGGCCGGAGAATCTGCGCAGCGGGTGCGGTATTGCATTCAATTTATCGCACCGTTGTGACGAAAAGAGAGCTGAGCCAGAAGGCAAAGCTCTCAATCTACCGGTCAGTTTTCCTTCCTACCCTCACCTATGGTCATGAAGGCTGGGTCATGACCGAAAGAACAAGATCCAGGGTACAAGCGGCCGAAATGGGTTTCCTCAGGAGGGTGGCTGGCGTCTCCCTTAGAGATAGGGTGAGAAGCTCAGTCATCCGTGAGGAGCTCAGAGTAGAGCCGCTGCTCCTTTGCATTGAAAGGAGCCAGTTGAGGTGGTTCGGGCATCTGGTAAGGATGCCCCCTGGGCGCCTCCCTAGGGAGGTGTTCCAGGCACGTCCAGCTGGGAGGAGGCCTCGGGGAAGACCCAGGACTAGGTGGAGGGATTATATCTCTAACCTGGCCTGGGAACGCCTCGGGATCCCCCAGTCGGAGCTGGTTAATGTGGCTCGGGAAAGGGAAGTTTGGGGCCCCCTGCTGGAGCTGCTACCCCCGCGACCCGATACCGGATAAGCGGACGAAGATGGATGGAAGATGGAACAAATAATACATTGACTTTTTTTTTTAAAATTTGACAATACTAAACAGTAGCATTATTTTTTCCAACAAAAAAGTATCATACTAGGGGAAACGGTTGGCTTAGCACTTGGAGAGAAGGAATACATTGTTTTCTTGTACATGCTAAAGTGCATCGATGTCAATAAAACGTGGCTGGTGGTGCTTGTTTGGAACTTGTCCAAATAATCCATGTGTCTCTACTGACAAACGGCATTAATCTGAAGTTAAACCTGCCCTTTTAGAGGTTTATTTTGAAATTGAATTTAGTGCTTAAATTTCAGTTAAAGGAATTCAAGACGAGGCTACATCTATGACTATTCCAAACCATGCCTCAGAAATGAAGTCAGGAAAAGCCATTTAGCACCACTGTATGGGATGAGTCTGGTGAGAGACCAGTTACCCAAGCAGGGCGATCTTACCCTTATGTCAGAGGCACATGTGTGTGGGGGGTTGTATGTTGCTATAAATGACTAATTTATTTTGTCGGAACATTGGTTCACAGCTGAGAAACTCATTCTTAATGCATACTGTGGCACAGACTCCCTGAGCACGAGAACCCACAATCCCCTGTCAGTGTCAGTGTGCCAAAGTTCCAATTTAAAAGGACTGCATATGTTGTTTTAAAGTTATGTAGTGATTAGACTTATTTTACTTACTTATTTTTCCATTTCTGGTGTCAAGTGTGTGACTGGCAGAATATCAGAAATCCAACATATGAACTCATCACTGTTTCCATTGTGACTTTGGCTTTTACATCAGTATTAATTAAACTGTAATATTAAAACTATGTTAATTATGAAACAATTGCAAAGCAAATTGTAAGAAACATGAGGGAAAGACAACCCAAGGACTCTCCGTCTTGATAATCAGTGTTATTCCCGCTGAATCCACACAGCAGAATTTCATCTACAAGAGTATTCATCCATAATTCATTGAGTTTCACTCTTGCCACATAATCAGTTTTTCAGACATATTTCATTGGAGTAATCAAACATTCAGACGGTTGGCAACACATTGCACACTCACAGAAGGACACAAATCGCTAAACGTGTATCTGTTTGGTTATGTGCATGATAAACATATAGCCTTTAGGATGCATGTGCGTGCACATGTTGGAGCACCTACTGTAAGTGTGCAGAACTGTAATTACTTTATGGGATTGTGCTCACAGGCTGTGAAAGCCAATATAAAAGACTGGGTTGTTTGCTTGTCAAACACAACAAGGACGGGCTGCTGCTGGCAACAATAAGACAGTATTCATTGGTTATTATGTACTTATTATCACTAACATTATAATACCAATAAGTTACAGTTTACAATGATATCAGCATGTTGGTCTTCAGAGGACTCTACTGAAACCCACAAGCATCAAGTTCACCTGCATGTTAGCACCAGGTCCTGATCACATATAGGTGATATCACTGTGTATAGCGTTTTATCAGCATGCAGTATTTAATTGTGTGCTTGAAAACTGTGCTTGGCTGCTGAAGCTGCATTTGGTCAGACATATTGCAAAGGTAATTTGTAATATATCTTACAGTAGCCCCATTGGTCATTCTTAAAGGGTCAGTTCCCCCAAATGACTTTAGTTGAGGAGTCTCACATTGCCAGACCTACCTATACAGTGGAAGAGGGTCTGACTAGTCCAAACAGCATTCCGAGATGGGAGAAAAATGTGCTCTGGTTTATTTGCATTTCTTTAAACCAATCACAATCGTCTTGGGCAGCGCTAAGCGCCGGACAGAGCAACAGTACTGCTGCAAAATAGCCTCGGGAAGGAACTTGTTTTGGTGGAACATGTGTACGTTCAAAAGTTGTTTTAGTCGCGCAACAGAAAACTCAAGATTGGAAGGATATTTTAGCTAGCTGTCTGGATTTACCCTGCAGAGATCTGAGGAGCAGTTAACCATAAATTGACCAGAGTTTAAAATGCCAACACAAAGAAAGCGGGAGGTAACGGTTATCCGGCCTAAATGAGGAACATCCGGCGGACTTTGAATTGAATGAAACGTTGTCGATATATAGACTAGTTGAGGAGTGATGTAAGATATGTTGCTATTGAATTTTTCAAGTGTAATCTTTTGATGTGAACACCACACATTCCATTCCTTTCCACTGTATTGAGGTGGTGGCAGATATCTCAAGGGACTTATATTTCAAAACCTGGGGAAATAGAATGCAAGCTGTCTGACGTTCTTGATATTAGAAGTGTAATTTTGGTGATGGTTAATTTAGGTTACATGCAGTTGTAGATAAGGGCTTTACTAATGCTTGACATCTTTTCATTTTAAAGCATTTATATTGTGTGTTGAAGCATCACAGTAGAAAGCTGTATAAAATGACTTGGTGAACAATATAATAAAAAATGCCTTCTTGGAAAATGTCACTTCCAACCGAAACATTACTTCTTGACGCTCAATCACACCAACCTGCCTCAGACTGGGTCTTTTCTCTTACACACTGTAATAACTCCCCCCTGAAGCACCTTTTTAAATTTGAAAGTGGACTATAATTTGAAAATTACGTCCATTAAAAGTGACACTCAATGAACAATGAACATGAACACTGTACGGAAGCTGAAACATAGATTGCTCATAATGTGCAAGTGCAAGAACTGTCTTCTCTTGGCTGAATTGGAGCCAGTATCAGTGCTCGTACTGCCCAGAAAACCACAACTCACTTATCAGAAAAGTGGGGAAATGTACTGAGATGCTAATGCTCTTTTAAAATGCTGAATTGTGGTGAGTGGAAATCAATAAGAGCACCTATAACCTCTACAGGTCAGTCGAAACCAATTTAACTTGCTACATCTTGCTAAGGTTACATTTAGAATCATACTCACATGACATTTCAAAGTTAAATGATTAAGGTACGACGTGTAGCCAACAGCAAATCAAAACATCTCATCTCTGGTTCTGCTCCACATAGTTTTATTTATGTGTATTTCCTTTGTTTATTTTGGTCTAGGGGTATAGTAATATGGAAATCAGTTTTCCAATCTCTTAGCTAAATAGCTATGTTTATTTATAGATTTCACACGAACTGAATAGATTTCCCATATGCAATTATTTCAGCCCCCACTGGACTATTGTAAAAGACTAAATGATTTATAAATTGTGTTCTATCGACAAGGGAGCATTTATCATGTTAAAAAGAGTCCTCCCCGCCACGCTTTCCTATTATAATGGAGTTGAGGCGGTCTTTTACAATGATGTCTCCTTCACTTCCCATCTCATCAGCCAGAACTTTATGATGTTTCTCATGAGCGCGCAATGAGATTGCTCTTGAATGTAGCAGTTTCATGAAAAGTCGGTTCGCCTTCATCCCTGAGCGTCTGTGAGCAGATGTCCAGCTGCATTTTCATTATGAACCTCGGTGGGCATCTGACACTTTTTTTGTTAAAGTCTTTTTTCGTTTTTTTTTTTTTTTTTTTTTTATAAAGGACTCCTCACTTCTGCTTCCCAGTGAAGGTTATTCACTTTTTTATGGAGCAGTTACTCACAGAGTCAATGATTCAGCAAAAATGGTGAAATAAAATGATAGTAACTTACAACGCCTTCCAGCTCTGGACAAAATACCTCCCCGGTGCCATAATATTAAAGGTTAACTTTGATCATGTCATCTTCAGATTTCCCACCAGCACAGCTGCTGCCCTGAATCCTACCACACCCTCTGTTTTATGAAGATGTCAACCGCCATAGAAGTAATCATTTACTACTGTGTGTCTGGACACCTTCTTGCTGGAAGACAAGGGATTCAGAAATGGAGCCATTAGAAGATAAAGAGTTTAACTTTCCTGGGGTGACAGGATAGCCTTTGAGGGGACAGTCCCATCCGTCATTGTTCACGTCCAAAATATTGTAACCTTAAACAGGTGTCATGGACAGAAATAGTAGCAGCCTCCTGTATATCTGCAGAGGCTATGCTTACACTGACTATCTATGGAATGCTGTTTTATTCAGTATTAAATAAATGAATAAATTAATTAATAAATACATGAATAAATACATAAATATGCCTTTGAAATACATCATGAAATAAATTAGAGGCAATAAATACATAAATAAATAAATGTAAATATTCATATAAAAATGAATAAATTAGTTAAATAAATATATTAAAAGGTTTTACTTTTAATTATTATTATATAAGTCCACGTTTATTTATTTCCGTGGACTTTTATTTCCTAATGCCACATTTATTGATTTCCCTCTTTATTTATTTCCAGTTCTTATATCTAGCTATCTCTCACATTCAGAACAAAGCCATGCTCTATACCCTGCGCACAGTCACCTATTCTGGGGTAAGTAGACCACCAACTACCACTCAACTGACGGAGCACCACGACCGCAGCTCATGGGGCTCTGTACCCAACGCACACTGCGACTGTGGGCTGGGTATAGAGCACAGCGAACTGCCAGCCGTGTTGCTCCGTCAGGTCCGCGCTAGTTGGTGGTCTGTTACCCCAGAATAGGTGACTGTGGACTGGGTATAGAGCACCGCGAACTTCCGGTCGTGTTGCTCCGTCAGGTCAGCGCTAGTTGGTGGTTCAGTTACCCCAGAGCACGGCTCTGTTCTGAATGTTTTACCCCTTTTATCTTTTCATCCTCTGTTCAGCTGCTTTATGTCTAGTCCTGTTCTGATTTTACATGATGTCTGCTTCATTGCTATTTTAATGAATACATTAACATTGGCCAAGTGTGACAATGTGGCTAACAATGGCACATTTACAGTATTAATGTGCATTGTCCCTGGTAAAATAAATGTAAAAATATACAGTGTTGTGCCTGAACGCGTTCATTGAATGATAGTTCATGAACTCGTTCATATTTTGGGCGAACGTGAACTAAACGTACTGTATTACTGCCTGATGAACGTTATTGTGAACTTGTTCATTCTGGTGTCTGTGAATGGCACGCTCTCTCAGTTTAACTTCATTCAATAGGGTGCCAGATTTCTATAGAGCCATCCAGGCGAAAACCCAGCTAAAACACACCGTAAACAGGCCTTAATATGTAGCGGGAAAAAAAAAACAATCTGGCAACACCAGCCACCAGTGTCTCACCGCCGCATGCGTCATCAAAACAAAAAGCAGCATGGAGGCGACAGCAGCACGTAGGCGAAAAGACAGCAAGGAGGCGTCGTATGATCATTTAAACAAGTTTTATGACAAGGTTGGTGAGGATGGGAAAAATCGTACATTTCTGTGCAAACTTTGCCTGCCAGCTTTCAAAAAGAAAATCTGCACTTCAGTCACATCCACAGCAGATCTGAAACGGCACATTGAACTGAAGCACCCGGCTAGCCTTCAAGGTATGTGCAAGCAAATAAATCTGACGCGTCGTTTTAGTGTTAAAACTGATACAATAATTGCTGTCTGTGGTTCTATATGGGCTGTGGCAATAATTTTGAAAAATAATACCTTGCAACATATGGAAAAAAAGAACTATGAACTAGTTCATTTTTGGAACTGTGAACTTAGTTCAAAATTTTGAAGTACGAACTATGAACTGAACTAGTTAATTTTAAAATGTGTGAACTGAACTTTGAACTAGTTCATGTAGAAAGTGAACTTTCCCAACACTGAAAATATATACAAAAGAGATGTAGACTTTAGACTTTAATACTGTGGGTCTTGACTCCCCATTGATTTGATTGAGGCGTTGTATAGCCTAAACATGGTCTCAGCTATGGATCTAAGTCAGTACTCAAAGCTTTGAAAGGTAAATCTTAATTACATGTCACCATTAAGAAATTTAAAAGACTTGCAACTTAAAAAGAAACTTGCTTATTAAGACACTCTGACTTGACTTGGACATATCTAAAATGACTTGAGACCTGATTTGGACTTATCTTGGATACCTTGAGACTTGAATTGGACTTATTTTGGATGCCTTAACACTTGACTTAGACTTATATAAAATAGCTTGAGACTTGCCGTGGACATATCTTGGATACCTTGAGACTTGACTTGGACATATCTTGGATACTTTGAGACTTGACTTGGACATATCTTGGATACTTTGAGACTTGCCTTGGACATATCTTGGATACTTTGAGACTTGCCTTGGACATATCTTGGATACCTTGAGACTTGCCTTGGACATATCTTGGATACCTTGAGACTTGACTTGGACATATCTTGGATACTTTGAGACTTGACTTGGACATATCTCAAACAACTTTAGAGTTGGATTTGGACTTATCTTGGATACCTTGAGACCTTACTTGGTCTCATCTGGAATGACTCAACACTTGGCCTAAATAAATCATAAATTACTTTAGGCTTGACTTGGATTTATCTGAAATTACTTTAAGCTTGGACTTATCTCGAATTATTTGAGGATTGACTTCGACCTGCTTCAAAAAACGTAAAACATCACTACTCTACAACCGCACCACCACCACAAATCTCCATTAAAATCCATAACCGTTACCTTAATATATTTAGACTGTCAGTGTAGTCTGGTTCAAAGCAGAGGGATGCTGTCAGTCCAGGGACCGATGCTGACAGAAGCAGCAGTCAAACAATAGGAATAAGTCAATCTCAACAACTGCATGAGATCCAGATACTCCTCTTAATTTTCTCCACCATATTACCTAAATGTCGGGTTCAGAATTCGACTCAAGTATTACAAGTCAATTTAGGATGCTCAAACTGTCAATGTACGGCTTGATATCTCAATTACTTCATTGAATTAGTGCCAGCATTCCCTTTTGAACTATAACTGACTGCAAAACCTCATTTATATGCTGAAGAACACTTTGTACCATTCATAATTCATTCAAACACGATGTGCTTGCAGTTTCCTTTGCATTCTTTTTGTTTATCCTTTACGTTTCTTTTATAGACATGAACCATTTAGGGTCACAATGGATTTGTATTGAAAAGAAAAAAAAAAGATGTATGTCTCTATTATATTGATATAACAAAAACACTAGTTACAGCTGTAACAAGTTAAACCTTTCAGATTTACACATTTTCAATCCATGTATTGAAGATTCAGAAGATACTGTACAATGCATTTTGTTTTTTTGAAGTCACTTTTAAGTCTTTGCATTCACATTGCTGACAACTGTGGTGGTGTCCAGCCACCTCTTTCTAACGTAACATAACATAACACACACTGCATAGTTTTTCTCAAACTGAAGTAAGATTCTTAATATTTTTGTGGTCCACCCCCTCCACTGAACACCTTGCAGTTGTCTTGGATCTTTGCTCAATTGTCTTAAGTCATAACAAATATTGCATATGAGTGAATGTTGCATGAATCCAATATAAGTGTTCAGACAGTGTCAGATTTACAACAAGTCCTCTAAATCATACGACCACATAGGTGTGTTTTATAAATTAGCACCCTTAGCGGTAGCAGGAAATAATACCCACAGGAGCTTTTTCTGTCTTTGTACATAAACACAATTGTTGTGGTTTTAAACACGTATTTAACGTAGTGAAACGGTCGCAGTCTAGTTATGTTTTGGCACAAAACTACTTGCTTAGGTTAAAAAAAGTTTTGTTGTTTGAGTTAAAAATCAGCACATTTGTTACGTAATTTCACTTTCATGTGTACATACTTGACAAATTTACGCATGTGACATAATGTAGTTCCGTTTGCTCAGTAAAGTTTAAATGACTCGCAGTTTACTTTTATTTCCAAATGGGACATGAACACGAGTCTCCTGAGTGAAAGTTCAGTGTTTGTTTGATCCATTGTCAACCCTTAACAGACTTTTTTGGGTCTTAATAACACATTACAAGACTGTGTGCTTTTCTCCCAACATGATTACCTCAGCTACTATATATGGGTCTTAATTGCTGCTTGTAAAAAACAACCTATGGGGTTGTTTTTCTGGGCTGGACAGTCTCCAGATTTAAGATCAAAAAAAGTGTCCGGCATTGAAATTGACAATGTCAAATTTAGTGTGATTTAATTTGTTCACTATTTCATCACAAAAAAACATATCAGAATCACACATGAAAGACAACAATCCTCTACCGTGTGAATGAAGCCAAAGAGAGAGACTGTCACTGTGGCTTCCAGCATGATACATTAAAAAGGGCCATTATATAAACTGTGACTTTCATTGACCACTATTGGTGACCAGCGAGTTGCGACACCATCAGCAGGTCCGTGGTGCAGCTTACACTAGCCCTGCATTGACACACTCAATAAAGTGACAATGGAGAGGCTTATTAAAGCAAAGGGCCAGATGGTGTATAGGCTGAAACGAGCTTTAGAAGGCAGACATTTTAGCCCCTGACCCCAGTCATTGGTGAACTCCCACAGATGTGTTATGCTTTCATTTCAAGGTTAAGAAAAGGGAACATGATCCCTAATATAAGCTGAATAGGAGCGTCCAAAAGCCAATGACGTTCCTTGTCCTTAGAGGCGTCTTCATAGAAAGTTCACACAGTTGACACATTCCCTCAAGCTTTAAGCTTTAAGCTCAAGTCAATTAGTGCTGCCCCGGCACAGAACCTGTTAAAAGGTTTACCCAAAAATAACTTCATCATTACAGAGCCAGCACATGATAGGCTCTTCAAGAGATAACTATGCAGCTGTGCGCAGGGCAGGCATATTTAAAGATCAATATAGAACCTGTTAATTGTCACACTTCAGTTCCGGCATTTTAGTAGGAGATTCCTGCAGCAATTCCAGTGTATTACACAGTATTTACATAAGAAGAAATATCATCCACACATCAGCAGGCACCTTGAGGTTTGTGTTTGTGAATGACTGGCACATTGGCAGGAGTCGATAGCCTCTGGATCCACATTTTTCTAATTCAAATTCTAACTCAGATGAGCCCCTATTAAATTACTAAACATGACCAATTTTCTAATCAAGAAAAAGCCAGTCCTTCTAATCTTGTTTTGAACCAGAAGCAAAATGTCTCATATACATAACCCTAAGGCACTGCTTCTTTATATAAAATTTTTTTTTTTAACATAACAGCTTCATGGCTGAGATATGGGGTGTTAGGAACTCGATACAGATTAAGTCCATTACAAGAGTCCACACAGCAAACACAAACAATCAGACAGATTTTTAGACGGGTTTCATATTCAAATTATTTGGGAGGGAAAATGAAAGTAAAAAACCTGAAAATCTCAACTTTGTAAACACTCATTAGATGTTTAAAGACTTATTTTTTGCTTTAACTTTGACCTACCGTACTTATCAAACATAATTTAACATAATAGACAGCTGGGCTGAGTTTCCATTTAACTGTTAAGAATGAAAACCCAAATAACCAAAACAAGACTCAGGCGCATGACAGGTGAATATCTCTGTCATTTGGGATCATAATAGTAATAATAATAATAATAACACATTTTATTTAAAGGTGCCTTTCTTGGCACTCAAGGACACTGTACAGGGATACATAAGACATTTAAAAGCAGCATAAAAATAAAAAATAAAACAACAGAAACAACAGAAAGAGGCAGAGCAATTGACATCAAGTGGAATAGGCAGTTTTACACAGATGTGTTTTGAGTTGCAATTTGAAATGCGGGAATGAATCGATGTTTCTGAGTTGGGGTGCTAATGAATTCCAGAGACGGGGAGCAGAGCGGCTGAATGCTCTGCTCCCCATGGTGGTGAGACGGGTGGAGGGGACAGACAGGTGTATGGAGGAAGAGGATCTGAGGGAGCGGGAACCTGGAGGAGATCAGACAAATATGGGGGGGGGGGGGAGGTTTTGGATGGCCTTGAATGTAAACAGGAAGACTTTGAATTGGATACAGAACTGGACCGGGAGCTAGTGGAGCTGTTGAAGGACAGGAGTGATGTGGTGGATGGAGGGGGTTTGAGTTATGATGCGGGCAGCTGAATTCTGGACCAGTTGAAGTTTATGGAGGGATTTGTGAGGGAGGCCGAAGAGGAGAGAGTTGCTAGTAATCCACCATGAATTACCATCATGGCAAAAAGATTCTGTTAAAACATCGTGATGACCAGGTTTTATACTAAAGCACACACTATGGGGGATATTTACTGAGCCTGACACCGTTTACCACCAGGGGTGTGGAAATTGTGCTAAAAACTTAGTGCTGTTGTCCTGTGGCTTTGACTGTACATTGCTTTTATAACACTTTATCACACAATAGGTCGGGACTAGGCAGAACACTGTGGTGACACGTCTGACATCTGGCATGACATCATGTTCGCTAAGTGCTAACGTAATAGAAAGGACAAATCAATCTAAACATCAGTATTGGTTGCAAATTATTTGTCACATTTCTAGGACCTTTACTAAAAATTCAACACGATCTCACGAACGGGTCGGTATGATATCGTACGAAAATGTATGCACACCAAAACGTATCATATCCTACGAAATAAGGAGACCGCCGGCTGGTCATGTGATGCTAGGTGGTCACGTGACGCCAGCTGGCTACAGCAGTTGCTAGTTGTTTAAGCCGCTACAGAGCTTCGTGATGCAGGCTATGGACCTCCGTCACAGCCTGGTCGTATCAGCGGCAGTTAGATGTGTTTAGCCAAAAATGGGTGACTTTGAGCCGGGTAAGGAGCACCGCGAGCTGCCGCTGGTTTCGGCAGATATTACGGTTAAATTTACTCCACAAAATATAAGCATTTTGCCGTGACGAAAGTTAAGATTAGGCGCCAAAATGACGAACGTTAGTTAAGATTAGGAAAAAGATTGTGGTTTGGATTAAAACACTGCCAAGGAACACGCATTTCTTGGGTGAAAATCTATAGTTTTCCCCAGAAAGCGAACTCCGCCCATCCACCCTGACCACCGCCCTACGCGGCCAGCTGCATTGTCATACAGCGGTCGTCAATGTAGTTAATATAGCAAAAAAAAAAAAACTTTGAGTGCTTAATTACAGTACGTAACTTTTTGAACAAATGGTTCATAAGAACAGGCTAAATAATTACTGTATATATATATATATATATATATATATATATATATATATATATATATATATATACACACACACAGTAATATAAATAAAAATCAGGGCTTAACGATGCAAAGATTTTAGAAATGATGCATTGGCGAGTTCATCCCAAATTGTATGCAGATACACTTTTATTTGGTGCACTCGCATTGTGCACTTTTGTGTGTGAATCTGTGAATTTTCCCATCCCTTCTGTGCAGCAATGAGGAGACTGTAACCTTTCTTTAATTAATATACACAAAACAAACACCAATGTCATATTTCCACCATGTTTTCCATTGTTTTTGTCACGGAATGAGCAGGAGTCGGACTGGTGGCAAGTGAAACAAGCTTTATTCACAAAATCCAACAGGAGGATAGGTGAGCTGGCAATGCACAAACAGAACTTAGCTGGAGTAGCTGGAGTAGTTGGAGTCTTAGGGTGGTAGCAGACGGCAGGAGGATGATTGCAGGTAGGATTCTCAATGGCACTAGTAAGTAGCAGGAGAGAGTCTTGGTGTCTTGTTACAATGAGTGAATGTGCATGTGCCAAATATAAAGATGGTGGACTAATGAGGTGCAGGTGGTGAACTGATGAAGTGCAGGTGTGAGTGATCAGTACTGAGGAGATAGTGAACGAGTGAGAGGAGTGAGTGCTGGTGAAGGTGGAACCCTGACAGTTTTAGGTTTGACTGGAGGTCTTTTAATTACATATTCTCATTTTGCAATTTGTTTAATGGCACCTGACTGGAGAAATAGCGCCACTAACTGTGAACCAACTCATAATATTTGCTTAAGTGGATGGAAATACTAATTTGCATTTCCTTTTGCATAGTTTCAAGAAATGTAGTTACATTTGCATTATGTTTAGATCGTAACTTAACTTGTGTCACTGTGTCCACGTTCGGACACTTATTGGCTAACGTTTTGTCAAAATATCTGTTCAAATACAAATAAAAATGATCTATTAATGTTTTTAGTTAATTTAATGGTGTAAAACTAAGGTGTAACTTCTTACCTTTCTAACGGTATATATGTTAACTGTTTACTTTAAGCTTTTACTTTACAAGAGCCGGCTAAAGTATGCTATCACCGGTGAATTAGCCGTGCGCTTGGCCATAACCGGACACCCCTATCTCCTCGCTTTAAACACTGGCCGTTGCTGGTTTTTACGGGGGTATTAAGTCCCATCACTGCTATCAAAACTACCGGATCGTACTTCCGTCCTTCACAATAAAATGACATGCGTAAACACCTCTGAATTATGCAATGAAAGCTCCTTAATTTCCAGTACAGTAAAAATAGAAACTTTTTAGAGGGAGAGCTCGTCGCCCGAGTGTCGCCCGAGTGTCGCCCGAGCGTTCTTACTTCTTTCCTTCATCAAAGTCACTTTCATCTACTAATTAGACATGTAAATGTCCATGCACATGAAAATTCATACGTAAATTGATAGATGGGTACAAATCAATTCTGCTAACATTTTTGGTGATGATCGGAAACGTAAAGTATCGCAAAAAGACTGGAAAATGCATCAGGCCAGAAGTGTCCAAATATGGCCAATAGCAGCGGGTGGTGTCTGAACGTGGACACAGTGACGCTAATGTCTGAGAAATTAAGGTGATCAGTAAATAGAGCCTATCCTGTATGTCTTCCTTGGTGACTCCACCCTGTGCATGCATGTGACATGGAAATATGCAGTGTTTAAAGCAGTGCCCTGTTACCAGTGCCGGTAAGGGACATACAGGACATACTGCTCCGCCTTTTGCATTTTCGCGGTAACATGATACACTCACAGGTGCTGCTAATGCTGCTAATGGGTATCGTAGCATCCCGGCCCCGGCAAGTTTGAAGAAGGAAACATGGAGGACCACAAGTATTCAAATTCCAAATTTCAGGAGTCTTCTTCTTCGCCCAGAAAAAGAAAAAGGATATTGAAAAGAGCAAGAGACTGGCTTTTTGAGGCGTGAAGGCTACCGTAGCTGTATTACGTACTTTAAACTGCGTGGCGCAAGAGAGTTGATTGCGATATATGATCAACGCTAGATGGGAGAAGTTCCTACACAAGGGACCTTTAACAGAGAAAACACTTGACCTAAATCGCAAGGTATAACAAATGTCACAAGTATAAACAAGCTGTTCAAAATTAATCAATGGAGTCCTTTAAATAGCGCACAACTTATGAATGAGCTGACACTGTTATGATCCCACAGGGAGCTCATCACGGGGCTTTCGAATTAAGATGGTATAGCTTATGTGCTGTGGTTGTCACAGTTCCTGTATTTCAACATCAATGATATTTTTTAAGCAGTTAGGCTACAATATTAAATACTTATACATGTCCAACCAATGCGCAGTGCAGCATCATGCATAGTTATGAGCACATGGCTGCCTGTTGCCAAACCTCCACTGCCTTGGCGCTGTTCTCTAATGCAGGTGAGGAGACTGAATTGGACAATTATTATTTCACATGATTTTATTGAAGCACATAAAGCCTGAGTTGCAAAGAGGCCACATTCGCCTTGGCTTTCAGACGTTGGATTAATCGTTTGAGGAGAGAGGCCGTCTAGTGGCTAGCCTAGTGGCTAGCCGGCTCTCACTGTAGGGGAGGAGGTACAAAGGAAGTAGTGAGTTCTCATTTCCTTAATGATTTGTCTGGTAATGGATTTGGTGGGAGCTGATGGTGACAGCAGTGGGAGGTTATTTCTGATGTGTGGAAGATTTGGCTCAAAGACCATACAGGGAGCCCCTGGATGAAAAAAATAAGTTAGTCTATGACTTGTTTTTACACGAATACCCACATGTCACTCCAGAATGAAGAGATCTATCGGTGCAGGAAAGAAAACATAAAGCAGGTCATACAACACTGTGGTCAGGCCATTCTGCACACAAGCGTAAACTAGGGAATTCTCCCCGCTTTGTTTCCCATAGATTTATACTCACTAATCAAAACAAATAAGGATGCATCCTTCATGTTGACAGCACATGGCACTCAGGAGAGTTGAGTCATTTGATCTAGATGGCTGGCTCTCCCTCGCCTCTGCCTGTTGCTTGTACCAAGAGGCTCACAAATCTTGTTGCATTAAGACTAGCTTGGATGAGAGAGGGGATTTTGGCCTCAAAGCAGTATCCACTATCAACTCCACATGATAATCATTTACAGTACAGTGTTTGGGCTTGTAGTAGCCTTTGAAGAGATAATGGTCTGCAGAGAAGAAACAGTGTATATGACTGTGACTAGAAAAGGATCAACTGTGATTTAGCATTTAAAGCTTGTATCATGCAAGTAAAAGTCTGACAGTAACAGTCCTGGATATGCCGTAAACATGGTGGACTAAATCAAAGATTATCACTTTTTAAATGTAGTCTTGTTTTACAGGGTTTACTGAAGAACATTTGGCCCAAAAGCACTTCCATTTTTGAGCATGTTGAGTATCGCATAAATCTCTATGAAAGAAGTGTAGGATGTAGTAAATATGGTGATCACACAATGAAACACATTAATAATGAAGTGTAAGTGTGATAAGATTTTTTCTTGAGTTGGGTATATCAAGTTAGCAGCAACTTAGACATGACCTCATCCTAGTCGTCTCCTTCCAATCCATACATACTCATTATCAGAGTCTAATTGTCGTAGTTTAAATAAAAGAAGTGGCTGAAATAGCTGTGTTTAATTAGTTCATGGTCTGTGGATACTCTAAGTAATTAAAATGACAGACTGTAATTCAGCCGTGAAGGTTATCTTAAGGTGTACATCCAAATGTCATTAATTATTAGCCAACTGTGTTCTCATAGCATCAGCTGACCACAAAATCATGTTTCTAACAATTACTCACTGTTATTTTTTTGTCAGGTGAATTTGTTCAACTTCACTTCTGTAATCCACCTAGACTTCATAAGGAACCTCCACCAATGCTAATGATAGCTTTCTGCTTTTCAATCAACAGGCAGCAGCTCTGTAGACGCTCCACACAGCTGAGCATTCGGATGATATGATTTCAATGAATTAATGATGACTGGATGCTAAAAATGCCAGTTGAACGACATCAAAGCAAACACGCGGGTATCAATCTCACGTCGAGATCTGAAAATGGTTACATGAGGCGATGACATTCAGATGATGCGCATCAATTTTCTGCATCAGCATTAAAGTTGGAGGAGAAAACACTGTCTGAACACATCAAAGTCAAGAGACCTTTAAAGCTAATTAATTTGTCCTTTCTGAAAGGATTAATGTTGAGGTGGATTATTTTTAAAACATCTGTTTCATGACATTTGTGGCTTGCTCCAGTAGCAGGCCAGTTTAAATCCTATTGGGTCCCAAATGTTGTAATTAACTGTTAAAAATGGAAGACTGTGACACATGCGCTGAGTTTTACTTAAATAAAAAAATAAAAGCTTGAGGTAGAATATTAAATATGTTTGCCTTGTATTCCAAAATAACAATGAGTGTGGTATTTGTTTTCATCCACTTGTGAAAGAATGCACTGGAGACAAAAAGAAAGAAGATCACAATTATCCTGTTGATCAGCATGGCAAGTGGAGGTCATGGGATTTAATTAAAGTGCTTGTTTCTGGAGTGGAGCTTTCTTTAAACTCTTAGAGGTCTAGTTGAAATTCCTTTGATGATCCCAAAGTTTCTGAAGATTCAAAATATGTCAGGATGAATCAAAGGGAAATGGGTACAACATGATGAATAAGACATTGGTAAGAGTGCAAAAACATGATGTTTGAATATTATGAATATGTAAACACACCTTCACAGTGAAACACACAAAAGTGTGGGACAATGTTGGGTTACACTTTACTTGAAGGTATCTATATAAGAGTGACATGACACTGTCGTGAATGTGTCAAACATTATAAACAAGTCATAAATGTTTATGACATAATGCTTCTTAGTTATGTTTAGGGTTAGAGTTAGGGTTAGGGTTATGGTATGTGTCATGTGTTCCTGACAGTTTCATGTCACTCTTATGTAGATACCTTCAAGTTAAGTGTTACCCAATGTTGTATTGCATGGAAAATGTTTTTGATGCAAACAAAAAACTATTTAGAAAATCTGAGATTAAAGTGACACTTTACGTAAAAAACCATGACTCATCACTACAATGGTCCGAATCATTGCCACGGGATGATTCTTGGATGACAGAGCACATTATTGTCATGCTGGTCCATACTGTGTAGCACACTGTAAAGGCTTTTTGTGGCAACCTCTTGTAGTATCTGATGGATTTATAGGTTTAATGTCTGTATAAAGCTCAAATGTGCTGAGTCATAATAACAACGTTCATCATGGACAATGTGGCAGTACAGGGAGTAATGATTAACCTCTTAGTGGCGCGATTTCACTGGGATGTTCAAAAGGTGGTCTACGATTGGATGCTGAGGGGTTAACGAACTAAATGTATGTCCAGGAAGCCCCCCGAAGAGGACACTAACCTATGCTATGTCAACTTAAACGTACCATGTTATCTAACGTGTTACCCAATGTAAGCTTTACGTTTTTAGAGCCAGATAGAGAGTACATTTTGGCCGTGTAAATACTCTCCAAGCTCTCTGCAGGAGTTTGTAAATGGATGCTGATCTCTGATGTAATAAACCTTTTATAATCAAGAACAGTGTCCAGCGAATTTCTCTTCCACACAGCGGCAACGCAGCACTGCAACTAAGATACAACATTCTATAGATGCATCACCTTTACTTTAGGTTTTTTAACAGAAATTCTGATTACAGAACAGCAATTTTTTTTAGTGATACAAAAGAAGTTAAAGCTCTTGTTCGATGTTTGAGATGGGGGTCAAAACCTAATGTTGGCATCGTGGCTTGAGGAAAAATAGGCAGCAATATAATTGCAATTCCCAACAAGAAAAACATGGAGAGAAACAATCTTTAAAAACTCATAAAAGAAAAACCCTCAACAAAGGAGAAACATTTTAGCCATTTGTTGCCACTGCTATTTAAAGGAATGTCTGAGAGCTTTCGTCAAAAACCAGACATAGAATAAGAGAAGAGCGGACATTGAACTGTTTGCAGTGGTCATTTGACTAATGGTTGTTGTTAGTTGTTATGGTGACAAAACATGTCAGTGAGGCCATAAAGTGTGTCACTCACTTTTCTTGATGACTTACCAATAGAAATATGAAGCAATTAAATCCAGCCAGCTTAAATTGAAATTCCAGTGCCAGGCAATGGAAATAGTGAACAACAGACGCCTCTCCGCTTTGTACTACTCCGCTGCTTGTTTGCCGCAAAACCTCAACTCAGTGAGTCCGCCACCTGCCGAAAGTTGATATTAAGGGACATTTTTGCGGATGGTAGCCCGCTACAACGGTCACAGTGCTGTGCAATGGCAACGGTACTGTACACATAAAAATGTCCGCCACTCTGACCACCCGGGTTGCGTCCGAAATCGCATACTATGCACTACATACTCAATATTATATCCTTCAACATACTTTTGTGTAAATAAACAGTAGTGTGTATCTTTTCGGACGCACTAAGCTGACATTTTCAACGTCAATTCCTGAGAGCCTCCTTGCCAGTTGAAGACACAAAACCATGGTAACCCCTGCAACTAGACTAACAAGCGCAGGTGACAAAATTACAGATTTTAAATATGTTGAAATGTACATTAAAGCGTTATTGACATTACAGAGCTGCCTTGGTTGCTGTCCGTTTGTCTGTCCTAACCCTAACCCCTAACCCTAACTCTGAAAATTGTCGTTACTACCGCATTGCATTGTGGGATACTTATGCCGGCGTAGTGTCTGCAGTGTTTGCATACTATAAATTTCACCAGAAATAGTATGCAATTCACATACTATTGGTTTAAAGCTTTAGTGTGTAACTTTTTTATATTAATGAATGTCTGTTACATTCAAGCCATTGCCAAATGAGTTGCTACAAAGCTAATTAAGATTATCAACTCCACACAATTCTCTCTGTATTTCTCAGTATGTTCAGAAACTGGTGTCGTCCGGTGACTTTTGTGCGCAGAAAATCGAGTGAAGATAATTAGCTCTTCTGAAGAGTCCATCATGTTTTTTTAATCCTCTGTGTCCTCCTTGGCTACTAGTAACTGCATGGAGGAGGGGTGGGCTGGTGCGTGATCACAGAAGGCTTGTATCATTTGGACGCGTCTTAGAATTCCTCATGGGGGAGACAGAAACTATGCACTATAGCTTTAATATTAAGGTATCGGATATGCAAAAAATCTTACATACTGTAGCCTAGTAAATAGCATGTTAGTATGGAATTTCAGACGCAACCCTGCTATGTTGATTTAATTTACTAGTTTAAACTGTCCTATCAGGTCAGGATTCTAGAATAGAGACATAAAAAGATAAAATAACAATTTCTTAGTTTATTGTTTAACACTGTAGCATATCCACATTTAATCTTAACAACTTACTTTAAATTCCTCAGTGTTCAACAACGACTATCCAAAACGTTCTTTAAGCAGCAGGGCAAGGTGGACTCCACAACAGACACTAACGCTGACAGATCAGTTTTGGTCTATGATAATGTGTTATTAAAGAGTCTAATGGCACATTAGAGTCACTGTGATGATGTACAGGCTAAATGCTAAAGTCAGAAAGCTAACATGCTCACAATGAGTTAACATGTTAACATGCTAATGTTTAGCAGATATAATGTTGGCATGTTGCTAACATTTGCAAACTAGCACTAAACACAAAGTCCAGCAGAAGCTAATGGGAATGTCACTACTTTTGCAGGTATTTGGTCAAAATACTGGTGCTGATGAAATGAATGAAATGTTAACAGAAAGTTTAGATGTGTTCATTGTTGTTCAGTAAGAATTTTCAAATTGAAAATGTTTCTAGTTTGGCTGAGATATGCTTTGCAAAATAAGGTATTGTACGTAGAGGATGCATACCTTGAATATGCCTTTAAGGGCCACAGTAAAGCTGTAATGTTCTAATTAAATTGGTGGTTTTCAGTCTAGCATCCATGGATTTACTCTGCAGTACCTCTTCTAAGAATCATAAAAACATGTTCAAATCACTCCTGTCCATCAGCTTCTAATACTAATAATTTGTGCTCAGACACAGTAGAATGGTAAACAAATCTCACAGATAATAACATACAATTATTCTTCAGAAATGTCTCATCTCTGCAGGCACCACAAAACTTGATGCTGATGAAGAGATTGAACAAAAACATTATGGGCCCCATCTTGTAGTATCGCTTCTTTGATTTGGCTTTCATAGCTTGTTTTTAACTGTGCAGGAAAAGGGCTTAGTTCTACTTGTATTACTGTATGCCCTATAATCACATTTTTAATGCAATGTGAGATGAGCTGCAAAACCCTGGTCAGGTATTTCACTGCAGGGGAATGTATCCTGGCTTCAGTCCTGGCTGACAAAGAGTCACACAGACACAGACACACACACACACACACACACACACACACACACACACACACACCTAAACAACGCCTGTGCTGCCAGTATCTCCTCACACAACACATTGTCACTCCCATTGCTTCAAAATTGCGACGCTTGGTCAGGTGCCTTTGGCATTTGTAATTGACGCAAAGCGTCTCCTTTAGCGTCTAGCCCTTTGGCGTCATATTTAGAAGTGCTACGTTGGGACTCTTGCCGTCACTTTTTGACGCTCTGGGCCGGGACATACATTTAACTGAAATGCGGCACAAGAACGGGACAGTTAGGTTCAGGAAAAGATTGTGGGTGGAGTTACAAAATGTACATTTCATTGACAAGAATGGGACACAAACTCCGGTCTCCTGGCTGAAAGTCCTGTGTTGTTTGACCCATCCACCCCCCCAACCAACCTCCTTACGCGGCATTGTTGCTCTTAATACTACATCATCTTACAGTGCCGCAGTCAAGCTACTGCTATGCCATACAGATGCTAAAGGGTGATAATTTTGCATCGGTGTTCGACACTATGAGCCACTGACCAATCAACAGTATTTTACGAGTTGGGTGAGAGAACTGTTTGCCTCACAAGACACTGATAGGTTTGGTTAGCTGGTAGTTTATCGATTGTCTCATCTAACTCGAATAAATATATTTCCCAAAATGTTGAACTATTCATTTTAATGGGGAAGCTGATTCTATGTAGTTCTTGAAGTAATTTCAAACTGTAATAGCAGATGACCTCCGCCAGTTTACATGGCAATGCCCAGATGATGATTAATTGCATCCACAGATACAGTTTCCTGCCAAAGGATTGTCTGGTAGCTTCTAAAAATGACCACATGTTTCTCTCAGTTGTGATTTCCATTCAACTGAGCAGAAGCTGTGCTGCTGAGAAGAGGGCTCGGCGATGAAGGTTATATGGGAGCCAACATAATAGCAAAGCCCAGTCTATTTAGTTATGTTGGGGATTTTCAGTGTACAGCACTGCTGGGAGAGATGACTTTCCACTGTGTATGAAACAAACACCCTGCCAAGCCTGGCAAAAGACAATGTACTGCAGAGATATGATATGTATAATAATGGAAGCAAATCAAGCTTGGAACCCCCCCCGCCTTGGCTTTGAAAACACTACAGGGGAGATGTTAACTGAAATCTCTTTCTACTCCAAGGTCAACACTTTGTTGCAAAGATACAATAAGGATGTAGACTAATTTGCCCTCTGTTTTGACACAGTTCAATTGTTTTGAGAAGCTTATTAAGGTGAAAAGAATACAAAGGTATTTTGGCAGTTTTTCAGCATTTACTGATGATACAAGTAACTTATGTAACTCTGCATCTCTGAAGAAAAAAGTTTTTGGTAGTGCCTGTGAGATGAAGGTCCCTCAGATTATTCATTTACTTTCACTGCTTCACTTCACTTAATGAAATTATCTCAATAGGTTTTCCTCTCCTTCCTTGACTGCCCCCTGTATTCAATTCACATCTATTTGAGCATGTAATGGAATAAAGTTATTACTGCTATCAAATAAGTTCAGCAATGTAATGAAAGCCAAAAATTATCTCAATTTGTGTTGTCATTCACCAAATTGAATTAATCATCGTGACAAATAAAATGGACAGGAGTGTATATACACATACAAATGAGTCACATTGTAGCACTATCTTACGCAGGGGTGCACAGGTGAAATGTGTTTCATTGACGTGTCTGTTATCTGATCTTCTGGATCCTTAATGTTGCCCACACCACATTTATGTTATCTTCAAGATGAATGAAATGCCAGAAATTAATTTCTGGCATTTCTGTGGCAGCTGAAGCTGTGGCAGTGAAGACAGTGTAATCTGCCACCTTGACACAAGGCAACAGATTCACAAATCTAGACATTGTAATTTCTTTAAAGAATTAGAAGCTGAGGTCAGCCCTTGTGTCACGTTAAGGAAGTGACATGCTCTAAACTCAATATAATTTGTGCCCATTCATTTGTAAAATATATTCAGATCTCAACTCAAGCCTAGCACAGACTGGACAGCTCTATGATTTGCCTATCCAATATTTTTCTTTTGCTCCAAGGCCAACATTTGTTGTTGCATCTGTGTCGCTGGGCTTGTCTGAGATGGAGGGGAAAGGAGCGCTCGATGCTGCATCGCTGGAAAATGCTGCAGGTGGCCCAGAATTTTAAGGGGTGGGATGAAAACATTTCAAAAGTGCATCTGCAGAGAGAAGAGAAGTATATTTAATTTAATTCAATTCAATTTTATTTATAGTGTCAAATCATAACAGGAATTATCTCAGGACACTTTACAGATAGAGTGTAGGTCTAGACCACACTCTGTAATTTACAAGGACCCAACAATTCCAGTGATTCCCCCCAAGAGCAGGCCCGGATTATCCATAAGGGCACTTGGGCCAGTGCATTCACAACCAGTGGGGGGGCACCGCATGACACAAGCTTTAACAATATTTTCCATAAATTGTTATATTATTCACGTGAAATTGTTGAAAGAACATACATTACTTGTTTATGAACACTAATTTCACAATAATAATAATAATAATACATTATAAATAAATCAATATTACATGACCACTATCACTCCCCTCACCAATCTGTCAGAGTTGAGTTGGTCCATAGGTACGCACAAATGTATCATTTAGGGGATGGGGGGAGGGGTTAACAATAATGAAAAGTGGCCAGTTTAACCCCCCCCCAAAATGTTATAATGATAAATGTAAAATATTAACTGTTATAAAAAAATGATAAGTGGTTGGCTTTCTTGATTCAATGTAAATGGCAAGCAAAGACATTTTTTTTTCACGCAAACCCCCCCACCTCTGGGTTGCGCCCAACCCTCCTCCGTGTTTTCCAAGCACATATCATGGCCAGCACGGCGCTTCGTGAGTTTATTTAGTATGCAGAGAAGTGTAAAAGACCGGTCCACAGTCTGCGCTTCTTTTCCTAGAACTCTTAGAAACCTGGAATTTCTTTCAGAGGTGAGGAAAAACTCCCTTTTAGGAAGAAACCTCGGACAGACCCAGGCTCTTGGTAGGCGGTGTCTGACGATGCAGGTTGGGGGTTTGATGAACAATGGCAATAAAAAAGTCACAATAAAGATAATGACTAGAGTAGTTGTAATAGTTCATGGTGTCGTAGAGCACAGCAGGGCGTAACAGGGCGTGGCAGGGCGTTGGCCGGACATAGCAAGTCAACGCCGGCCATTGCAGGGTGTAATGGGGCACAGAAGGGCGTAGGGCAGGACCACGTAAGTAAGTATTACATTACATTGAAAAATGAATACTGCTGGTGAAAGCTGGCTAATAATAGCACCTATGCAACATATAGCCTGTAACATTCTAAACACAACAGTAATAACACCTAGCATTCAGGCACAAAACGTGTTCACTTCTAAAAAAATTAAAACCTGCTATACACAGGAGAGATTCTATATTTTTCTTACTGTGCACATTCATAAAAAGGCACAGCTAAACATACTGTATATAAAGAAAGCAGTACCATATCATAATAAAGATTAGTCTAAGGGAAATAACAGTATACATACAGTATAATATAAACATTAGGGCAACAATTCAGAACTTGTGAACCTACGTGATGTCATACACACATGATGTGTGTGTACCTGTGTGTGTGTGTGAGTGTGTGTGTGTGTGTGTGTACCTGTATATGCGTGCATGACTTCACACAGAGAGAGATGTGATGCAACGTTTGCGAAACCTTTTTCTAGACTTCTTCAAACAAGCCAGTGTAGGATTTATCGCTCTAATACACCATTCAAGGGTGTTTGATGTGAAGCCCCCTCACTCTACCACTTGCTACGACTGACTACAGCTCTGATGACACTGAAAGAAACGTCTGCACTGTTGTGTTTTCACTTCCTGGCAATGTAGAATGTCTCAATACTAGTTCCTGTGAGGTCTTGCCTTTGACTTGCCTGCAGGGATTTTATTGTTTAATGAATTTGTTGTTTTATGGCATATTTGTGATTTGATATTTACCTTCTGTTCCATTTACTTTCACTTTCTCTTAAGGGACAATTCTGAATGCTTATTTGCTTCCTGAGATGAGAAGATCAACATTAATCTCATCTCCTTGCATTAAATACAGAGCTTTAATAAGAACCATAGCCTAGCTTAGCATAGAGACCGGAAACAAAAGGGAACCACTCGTTGTTTCAAAATTACAATAACCAACACTTCTAAAGCTGACTTATTAACACATTGTATCACATTTGCATGCACCTCCTCCATTATTGGGCCGCTGCATATGTTGTGTTGGAACAGCTCCACGCGTGTCCAACATTCCTCCATATTACCAGTGCCCAGATCTCCCTACTCCCAGGCTCTTAGAGCTATTGCTCGAACTACAGATTCTCCTTCCGCATACGGACACAAAGAGCATAGAAGCTGATCGAGAGAGAGACAGGCGCCCCTCTCTCTTAAACTTAATCTGATTAAACTGTACTAGACAGTGCTGATAAAATATAAGCCAAGGTATGGTTTCTGTATTGCCTACTTCTTGTCTAAAATGTTTTTAGAAACATATTTGAGTGCACTGTTTGACTGTAATACGAGGTTGTTTGTTACCAGCTGTCCGTTCAGGGTGCAATTTTTCGGGGGGAGATGCGTGGGATTTTTCTCTTTGGTCTACATATCCCTGCCTCTGCTGAATTATTTTTATCCCGGTGGGGACGAACTGTATCCCCCACCTCAAAGTGATCCATACTACTTCACCATTAGACCATATATTATATACCTAAAATATAAGTATTTAAACTAAGCGCTGTAAAGTGATCAGTTTAGTAGGGTTAGGGTTAACCTAACCCTAGGTTAACCCCTAACCCTAACCTAGGGTTACCCTAACCCTAACCTAACCCAGAGCGATACAATTTGAGCGCCAGTTGCTGGTTGTATTTAGCCGCTACAGAGCTCTCGACGCCGGCTACCAGCGGCAGTTGTTTAGCCGCCAACAGGTGACTGTGAGCCCGCTACAGGCACTGCCAGCTGACAGTCCATTCATGGAACATGATAGTGGAGTTCAGCCAGAAAAAATGAGCGTCATGCGCTGATGACAGTTAAGTTTAGGCACCAAAACAACAGGTTAAGTTTAGGAAAAAGATGGTGGTTAAAACACTCCCGAAGAACAAACGAGCGTTTGCTGGGTGAAAGTTTTGTTTTCGCTGCAAAGTGAACTCCGCTCTCTGGCTCTGATATAATTTTCCATTGGATATTGAAATTAATAAAATAAGTGGCTTGGCATGGCTGGCCGAGTGGCACTATATCCATGGTATTGAAAGGTGGGGGTTTAATTCTTGTTTTGTTTTGTTATGCATGATCAAAAAACACACCCTGTGAGAAACAGTGCATTTTGGTGATCAACAATAAATGTAAACATAACTTTTGTTTGTTTACATAAAAACTCTATAGCGCACCTTTAACTAGCCCAGTCTCATGGAAGTTCGTGAAATTATTACGTTATTGAGTCTATTGATTCGTGAACAGGACACGATTATGTTGTTTTTTTAGTGTGGTGATTACGAATTTTAATTTAATGTATTTAGATGGGAAGCATGTTTCGTAATCACAGCACGACAACGGTAGGGAGTAGTATGAAAAGCAGAAAATCCGCGTAGGGAGGTTGGTCGCGGTGGTGGATGGGCCAAACAATACAGGACTTTCACCCCGGAGACCAAGGATCGCGTCGGGCATGTTGCAGTTCCTTTCTGCGTTATTCTCTTCCTAACCACAACTGTGCCGTTGTTGCGTGCCACAGAGACCGCGGATCGCGTCAGTGTCATGGCAGTTCGTGAAATGGTAACGTTCGAAAATCGTGACCTTTACACAAATTAATAAATGAAAATAACGTGACTATTTATGAACTGGCGTGAGACTGGGTTGCTTTAACACACACACCAGTAGCCTATGAGATCAGTATTGATCCTCTCACTTCAGTTCCCAGAAAGAAAGCCAATAGGTATATTCCTTAAAATGTTTAAGGAAGGACATCTGACTCCTCATGACCCTGGGATCACCTTTACTGCCCCACCCCTCTCAAATTAATTAGTTCTATCTGTTATGATGTATCATGTGCCCCATCACCTCTGACATTAAAATGCAAAATTCATGTTGATCATAAAAACAGCACAGCAGAAAATGTTCCACAGTCATTAGGAAACCCAGGTTCAGCTATTAATTTACCAGGATGAAAATACCTTGAGGTAATATTTAATGAAGTTTGACTGACTAAGCAAATTTACATCACATCTCTCATAATCACAAATGCGTATTACATTTATTGGCTAGGACAGACCGTTAATATGGATCTGTGGCCTCCTGAAAATTAGAATCAACATCTGATTTTCTTCTCTTAATAGCATCACACTTATTTAAACTGTTTTAATTAAAATGTTGGTGGGCATTACAAGCTCCTCATTATCTCCCACACAGGCATTTATTTCACTAATTGCGAGTGTAGGGGAATTCAACATTTGGTCCTGTTGTTTAAGAGGCAAATATTTATGATTCACACATTTTTATATTAATTAACTTATACTTCGAGCGCACTGCTTGATTAGATGACTCTGAGTGGTTATTGAGCTTTATTTTTAATTGTACAATTACTTAATGTGTTTGTTAATCAGGTTTATTAAACTGCCTTTTATGTCTTGGTGCAAAACTAAATCCACAGCCTGCTTCCTCTCACACTTTGAGACAGTAGTCTATATCCACGACGTTCCACTTCCGGGATTGCTCCTTTGCCGCCGGAAATTTCCCTGGATTTCACTCTTTTCGGCCGGGTGTCCGGTACCTTCCGCTCTCTTTGTGTTGGAATCTTAAACTCCAGTCAATCTATGAGGACTATGGTTAACTGCTCCTCAGATCTCTGCAGGGTCAATCCAGACAGCTAGCTAGACTATCTGTCCAATCTGAGTTTTCTGTTGCATGACTAAAACAACTTTTGAACTTACACATGTTCCACCAAAACAAGTTCCTTCCTGAGGCTATTTTGCAGAGGCAACGTGGTTCTGTAAAATAGCTGATTATGACGATTGTGATTAGTTTAAAGAAATGCCAATAAACCAGAGCACGTTTTTCTCCGATCCCAGAATTCTGTGTGGACTCGCAAGACCCTCCTCTGCAGTGCTGTGGAGGAAGGCCCTGCAAAGCAAGACTAGAGAGACAGTGACCCAAGGCTACCTGACCCTGAGATTACCTTGTTCCAAATGTTTCCATGTGATTAGTCCCATATAGACTTTATAAAACAGAATAAGAGCTTTTGAGAAAGAGTGTCAGCAGGATGAAGCTTGTTATTTTCAACTCCCACAGAGAATCCGAAGAGCTTGGAGAACCAAAAATCGACCTAAGGAACGGAGCATTTAAAAATTTGAGAGATCCTTGTCGAGTGTATTGAACTTTCCTCTGAATGCTTTTTTTTAATGTTTGCCTTCACACACAGGAGCAGCAGTAAAATGTAGTGTAATGTAAAAAGTAGTCAAAGCATGTCTTTTTGCTCTCTATGTGTGCACACACCATACTTTGGGTTTTTGGCATAGCCCAGACAATGACAAATGGTCACCAACTGCTGATTTTGCTGCTGATGATCCTCAAGCGGCAATTTGTTCAGAATGATCAAAAAATCTGTAAGTCTGTGTAGGAATATAGATATCAACTTTACTTCAATCAATGATTATGTTGTTTTTGAACTGAGGTACATTAGTATTCTGGAGTGCACATTACCTGAAGGCAAAACACGCAGCCAATAAAAAGATTTCAGTCAAAATGGTACTTCTCAAGCATGTAAAAACATAGGTGTGACTAAACTAATAATGAGCATACAGTTTGGGTGAGACTTCATGGGACTCACAGCTGCAGAAGGGAGACACACAGAAAATTACATTTTTTAAATGTGCAGGACACTGTCTTGGTAATCAATAGTAATTCTTATTTTAAGGATTAATTTGCTAAATCTTTTTTCTTTTGTTAGCTCAGATTAAGGCGATACAACATATGGATGCCCCTAAAACTGACAAAAAGCAGTAAAATGCTATCAGACAACATTTAAAAAATAATGATTGAATATAACTGAATACATGACCACATAATACTACTGGTTTTAATTAATAGTAAGTATTCACATGGAGTGTAAACGTAAAAGTGTAAAAGTAAACATTTTAGCTGGCAAGCTAACAGCAACAAAGTTAGCTTCATCTTCAACTGCATGTCATTTGTCTTCAAAGACGCAATGGTATTGGACTTTAATTTGTCACAGTTCTACTTTACATTTTGTAGAAGTGTTTGCTTTAATGTCTCTTTTCTTCTAATGTCAAACTAAAGTCATGTTTGCTGACTCTTTTCCTTAGCATTAGCTTATCAGCTAAAATGCTTTACTATTAAAAGTTTATGCAGTGATGCTACAGCAATATGAAGTACAGTTAATGGGTGATAACACAAAATGTAGTTTACTGAAGAACATTAGCCTACTTTAGATTGCCACTGCAACCTTGTCATTATAATATAAGCATAAGGAAAACTGGAAATGGAAATGTTGGGTGGGAAAAAATTATCAAACTTGTGCTAACACCAAAAATTGTGAACACTAAGGAGTTGAAAAATAAAATTCACTAGGGAAATTAAATATAAGACCAAAATGAAAACATTTTTTATCAACTTATTGGAGCTAAATAAAATATTTTTTATCACCAACTGTTTGAATGTTAAAAGAAAAGTATGACACTTTATATCTTGTTTTACTCTGTTGGAACTATTTAAAGCTATAGTGAGTATGTTTTTGTCGCATGTTTTTCTCCCATTCCGTAATGCTGTGTGGACTAGCCAGACCTGCTGTGGAGGAAGGTCTGGCAATGCGAGACTAAGCATCTTTCAACTTATTGTTTTGGTTTTAGGGCCTGCACCCTTACTGTTTTGGTTCACTCTCACCAACACCATTTCCAGCTGCTGCTTTCAGTGATAACGCTCTGTTAAACCCACTGTACCCTACCTGCTCAGCAGAAAGACAAAGTTAGTGTCTTGCTGGTGAACATAGTGGTAACATTTAGCAGCTAAAGGGCAGTCAAGAGCAGATAACAATGCACTGAACAAAGAATGTGGATACACACTTTGTAAGGACATTTTAAGTCAGTGTAGCATCCCATCACTCATAGTAAGTGGGTTTTCAAGGCCTTTAAAGATTTCAAAAGAAAGACTACAAAACTGTCGGCGCGCCCACATGATACAAGCCTTACGTGATCACGCACATGCCCCCACCCCTCCTCCACGCAGTTGCTAGTAGCCAAGGAGGACAGGGAGGATTTAAAAAAAGATGATGGTTGGTAATTATCTTCACTCAAGCTTTTGTGCGAGAAAGTCACGGTACGACACAATCTTCTGAACACAGCTATACTGAGAAATACAGAGAGTGGTGTGTGGAGCTGATAGTCCTAATTAGCTTTGTAGCAACTAATTTGGCAATGGCTTGAATGTAACGGACGTCCAGTTTTAACTAGTATTTTAAGTGATTGCAGTCAGTTATTTTGGACTTGTCCAATCATCTTTTACTCTTTGTCACTTTCGAGACTCCATTCAATCCCAATAGAAATAGAAATATTTAGGAATTAGGATGCATTGTCATATGTGAACCCATATTAAAATGTCGTTTACTCTTGATGTAGCTTAATGCCACATGCAGAGGCATTTTTTCTCTTTATGAAATTTGAGCTATAGACTTTCTCCATATTTCAATGATTGAACAGCTGTCAGTGAGCTGATGCAATGCTGGCAAGTCTTAAAGCTTCTTTTGCCTTTTCCACACACACTTGTCAGAAAAGATATTTATAAAATGACACTTCACACACTACAGCTGCTTTTAAACTCTCAGTTAATTTACTTCAGCCGATCAGTCAGGTCCTGTGTGCAGTGTTATCATCCTGCCGCATTGGGTTCCATGTGTACTTTTTTCCTGCAAATATTTTACCTTTGGAATAAAGGGACTAAACTGAACAAGTTGCCTGTATAAATAAAATATGGCATTATCTCATATTACCCAACTGTTTGGTTCGGCTGCTGATGGGTGCTAACTAACACAGAGTTAAACATTTTCAATTAACAATGAGCCCTTGAGTGACTTGACAGGTCTGACTTTTCATTTCTTAGCGTAGATTAAATTTGAACTGACAACTCAGCTGTCGAAAATTCAAATAAAAGAGAATTTAGCTCAGTGCATGGATGTACTTTAACAGAGAAAGTTGGCAAAATGCTTTATTTTCCTTGTAGTCAACTCATCCCATGAAAAGACAGAAACCAACAATGAACTGATCCTTCTAACAAATATTTGCTGTGTATCCAAAGCCTGATATCTTTTTTCTTTGTGCCAAAAAGCTCCATCCATAAACTATTATAAAACACATCAATGAGCCACACCGTTGCACTGGGTGACATGTCCCTTCATTACCACAAACCCTACACTGTTTGTTTTGACTCAATCCCTGCTGCCGAACCAGTGTAACTCACTAGTGTAACAAATGTGTATTAATCTGCAACCAAAAATAAAATAGTCCCCAGTAAATGCACTGTTTACTTCAGCTTGAGTCGTGTTTGCTTAAAACCTGAGTGCTTAGCAGTTTTAGTGATTACATCTTTAAATTAGACAATATATTTGTGACCTGTTTTTAAAGCTCCCAAAAATGTAATTTCAAATCTTAATTTTTACATTAGCAATGGATAAAATGAAAATATATAATGTCATAGGAGTTACTTGTTGTGACAAACTCACTGATAAATTATCATCCAGCTCTTAAGCTCCCCTTAGCTCGATGGAGCTTTTTAGCGTCTTTTAGTCTATATATCGATGGAGTTTCATTACTGGGATTGTTCAGGTGCCTTTGGAAATTCCGCCGGATGTCCCTCATTTGGCCGGATGTCCATTACCTTCCGCATTCTTTGTGTTTGCATTTTAAACTCCGGTGGATTTATGAAGACTATGGTTAACTGCTACATCTCTGCAAGGTAAATCCAGACAGCTAGCTAGACTATCTGTCCAATCTGAGTTTTCTGTTGCACAACTAAAACAACCTTTGAAAGTACACGTTCCACCAAAACATGTTCCTTCCTGAGGCTATTTTGCAGAGGCATAGTTGCTCCGTCCGGCGCTAAAAGCCGCCATAGACGACTGTGATCAGTTTAAATAAATGCCAATAAACCAGAGCACGTTTTTCTCCCATTCTGGAATGCTGTGTGGACTAGCCAGACCCGCTGTGGAGGAAGGTCTGGCAATGCAAGACTAAACGTCTTTCCACTTATTGTTTTGGTTTTAAGGCCTGCACCCTTACTGTTTTGGTTCACTCTCACTAACACCATTTCCAGCTGCTGCTTTCAGTGATAAAGCTCTGTTAAACCCACTGTACCCTACCTGCTCAGCAGAAAGACAAAGTTAGTGTCTTGCTGGTGAACATAGTGGTAACATTTAGCAGCCAAAGGGCAGTTAAGAGCAGATAACAATGCACTGAACAAAGAATGTGGATACAAACTTTGGAAGGACATTTTGTAGCATTCCATCAATCATAGTAAGAAGGCTTTCTTGGCCTTTAAAGATTGAATGGATTTGGGGCTGGGTATGCCTGAGAGTATCAAGACAGATTAATGCATTGTTGCTTTTGGTCTTTTCCTGGGGTTTGGTGACAATAGTAAAATTTTAGAATAATGACAGCCTTATCGTTTAAATGTCAAATATGTGAAATTGAATAGAGATCATTTTAAAAGCTAAGTAGACCAGCCACAGTACATAGCTGCGTATCCAGAGGAATTATTTGCATGTATTATGGAAATAGACCATAGCATCTACAGTATCTCCCCCAATCCAGGGATCACCTTTTAGCTCAAGTGTCATCTGTAGTTTGTGATCCCAGTGCAGTTACTTCCCACACACCTTTGAATGGCACCTGCTAACAGATCCTGCTGTTATCTGCACAGAGATAACACTGTGAGAGAAGTGACAATGCCTTGGGACACGCCTGTCAACTTCAGAAACATCAAAGGTCCTGACAACCGACTGTGGCTCTCTAGCCGTTACAGAACGCAATCCTGTGGGAAAGGAGGAGGCTGAGATTTAATGAGGAGCCCTTTGATTTATATATATATATATATATATATATATATATATATATATATATATATATATATATATATAATAAAAGGAGATAAAAAACAATTATCACCTTCAAGAGTTTACCTTCCAGTGGATGTCACCTCAATATGACCTCTACATTATCACATTTGAGGAGTTAAATTGTTTGAACTTTTACAGTTAAGGATTTGCAATGTTTTTTCATGGCAATATGTTTTGATGTTTGGTGTGAGTGTGTGGATTTGTTTGTGCCCGCTCTTAAAATGACATTCACTCTGTTGTTTCTCATATTTGGTGGACAAAAGGATCAGAGGAAAAAAAGTACTTGAGCAGCTTGTCAGGTTCATCTGTGTTGCACAAAGCACTCCTGCTGTGACAGAAAGAAAGCTGTAAATTGAGGGTGATACTTTACTTTACACAGCCCAAGGAAGCAGGAATGGCATCTTTTATCGTGGCCTGCAAAGTGTGGACGACTGGGTTAGATGCTTGCATGCACACAGATGCAATACATGAGTGGAAATGTGTTTTAATTATTCCAAACAGCATGTGTCTGTGTTTATGTTTACATATTTTCATATGAGACAGAGTGAGATATAATAGAGGCATTATCACAGTGATTAGCAGCTTTTTACAAACAGGCTCATTAAAGCAATCAACGCTGAAGTGAAAATAATGAATGTATTCAAAATATGTGACTGGTATATTATCAAAATAATAAATGTGTTTTTGAAAACAATTTCATAATCAGGCCCATAAATAAGATGAGCTTTAAAACTTTACTATGTGTAATGTGAAAGGGGTCGCTTGTAGTGAAAAACCCAGATTTAATTTAATTGTCACCATTCCCCCCTCCCCTAAGCAATCGTATAACCCCATTGTAGGCTATCTACCCAGTACTAAGCTGCAGACAGACAAAGTTAGCAACTAACTTCTAGCATTTAGTGGCTAAAGAGCCAGATATTTCTCTCAGTGATTGGTGGAGACTAAAACAGAGCCACTAGGAGAGTAAATATTTGACTTAAAATCAACTTTATATGGTTTTCTTATTTACACGTGTAAATAAGAAAACCGATGAAGTTGATTTCACATAATCACCATATAAAGTTGATTTGGCTAATGTGTTTGATAATATGTCGATATTGTGTTTACAGTTTGTTCTGTAGTCCCCAAGTAGCCAAAGAAATCAATTAATACTGATTTAAAAATTCATAAAACCCTGTATAGTTCTAAAAAATTACGATTTTGTCCAGCTATCGTTAGTGCCCAAGGGTGATGATCCAACACTTTGGTCAGGAGACATATCTACACCACCAGTCAACACTCCATGACAATGTATCTCAAAAACTAATCTAAGTAACCTTGCCAACATTCCATGAAATCTACAGTGGAAATGTATGCTCCCATAAAATGAAATCTCATGTCTGTGGTGACCTCTGAACTTTAACTGGTACCACCATTAGGGTTAGGGTAGGATTGTCCAGGTGCCGCCGGAAATTCCGACTAGACTATCTCTCCAATCAGAGTTTTCTGTTGCACGACTAAAACATCTTTTGAACATACATGTTCCACCAAAACAAGTTGCTTCCCAAGGCTATTTTGCAGAGGCATTGTGGTTCTGCCTGGTGCTTAGCGCAGCCCATGATGGTTGTGATTGGTTTAAAGAAATGCCAATAAACCAGAGCACGTTTTTCTCCCATCCCGAAATGCTGCATGGACTAGCCAGACCCTCCTCCGCAGTACTATGGAGGAAGGTCTGGCAATGCGAGACTATCCACACATACACACCCAAAGTAACATAACGCAATTGCCATGACTTTTACACTCCCCAGAGGATGATCCCTTTTCATTTTGGATACCTCATGAGCTTTCCTGTTGGGCTATAATGTCTTTGCACACAATATATCGTATAATCTAATTTGTAGATTGGCATAATATTCACTGAACATATTCATGCTCCCAAGGGGATGAACCCATTTTCTTTCAACAAGCCTATCGCCTTTCTTTTAGCACAAACTTCAAGACAAACTGTACAGTTTAGTCCGACAAAACCCCAGAAGAATGTAATATTAAGGGGTGGTTTTTATACAGCTTTAATAAGTAATTAGTGGCGTTTCATTCATGTTCATGGACACAATGGTTTTTACTAACCTTATAAGTTAACATCCATCAATTAATTCCTTACAATAGAGTATGATAAATGTTCTATGCAGCATATTGAGGTGTCCAGGGTTAAGATAATTAGGTCGATATTAAATATGTTTTGATGAGTGGGACAACTTTGAGGAGTGGGACAACTTTGAATAGTAAGACCAATAAATGACCATTTTCATACCAGCAAGGTGGGAAGTCTATTCTGTCAAGAATATTCTTTCATATACATCAGGTGCATTTATTTTGTAACCACTGACTGCAGAATGTCATGCCCATCATAATAAACAGCAGCTGTCTAGTCTGCCATTATAACTGTCTTTGGTTTTTACATCACCTGTCTTGAACAGCTCCTGCTGAAATTAATCAGAGTTAATATTGCAGTGTAAGTAATTACACATGCACACCCTCATGTAGTCTTTAATTACTCCATGGGATGGAAATAAGTGAATCTGAAATTACATAAGGTGAAACCATATTTGAAAAGCTCCCTGAATGCACCAGGAGCAGTATATCATGTACATGTTAATATAACTTGGCTTTATAACATGCCAGTGTATGGTGGTGCAGTAGTTATACTGATATGGGCTCTGGATAGATTTCAGTGTTTGGCTTTGAGATATGATTAATTCACAGTCACTGAACACCTGTTTTGGAATGTAATGTCCATTGTGTACTTAACATGGCTCCAACACAAAACATTTTACATGCTTTTGGGAAATAGAAAGAAGTAAATTCTATCAGTGATCCTTTGCTAATGAGTGTTAAAGAAAAACAATAGCCCCGTGGACTTGCTTGGTTTGTTCTTTCTTACATAAATGAGCTCCATTTTGCAGACATGCAGTTTAAAAGTGAACCCAAAAAGATCAGCCCAGAGACACTTGGCCACAGGGTTTCTTGCTATCACAATCATGGTTTCAGCACAGTTACAGTAGTTTATGATTTGTGTTGCATTGATGGCACCATTAACCTGGTGGCCTACAAACAGCTCAATTTATATTACTGTAATCCTTCATAACATCTCGGCCAGTTTGTCAGTTCTGTGTTGTCTTCGTTTCAACCTTGAAAAAAACACTTTTTTTTCAGACATTTGTGACGCCTTTTTTCACAATTTGCTTTTGCTTTTTCTAATGTTTTAAATGTTTCAATTTTTCTTCTACACATTTTCAGCGCTTATTTTTACGTCCAATATTTTCTGATATAAAACAAAAATTTAAAACGGGCCAATGTGACCCGAAGTCAACACAAGGGTTAAGTTCATCAGCTTGGTGAGTAAAGGGAACTTTTCCATTTGGGCTTGTATTTATTTAAAGGCAACTCACAAGTTATTTCAATTAAACATATTAACTATTTACTCATTGCCCTTATGAAAAATGGAGCAACAGAAACAAAGATACTTAAGGGGAATAAACTATAACTACTGCTTACATAGATTCATCGCAACCATATGTTCAACAAATTGAAGAACAAATGGTTTGGTGTGAACACCTGCTGTATTAGTGGGTGACTGTGGCAAGTGGCTCACAGCACACTGGCTTTCTCTCTTCTTACAATACATATTCCTTTTTGTTTGGCTTTTGAAATGTCACACCAACAACAGCCATGCTGGTTTGTTTTGATGCTCCTGAAATAGAACAGGCCCAGTCAAACAGTTTGAAATTCCTAGGATACCTTTTTACAACATTAAAAAAAGGATTTTGAGCATCTGAAAAACAGATGAATGATACTTAAAGTAAGTACCTGGCAGGAGCATCTGTAAGTTGTTCCTCTATTGCTTGGACAGGCAATGCTATTTAGCTAATTACCTGACCCTTCCAATCATTAAGCTTACAACAATGACTGGAAACAGGGAATAATAGCTAGCTTGCTCTGTCTGAAAAAAACACGCTACATCTTGTTCGTGTTATCCATACAAAAAACAAATAACGTGTTTTACACTAGCACACATTTTTTTGTACACAAACTAGATATATCATGCAAGTGGCTGTAGAGGTGTTGGTATACCAGCATTGTTACTTTTTGACAGAGCCAGGCAAATTTGATTCATATAGAGAATGTATGTCAGAAATAATAGAAATGTCGACCTGTTTCTTGAAGTGGTGCTCAATATTTAGTAATGATCTAATACTCATTTGGATCAGATGGATTTTAAAAAGAATACAAAGTTTTGACTATGGCCACTAGCTTGTTTAATTAGTGTAATAAATCCTGACACTGCCCTCGTCTACCCTCGATACTTAAGCATTTGACGGCACCTGGGACACAAATTGTTTCCAACACTTCAACTGATGCAGCAGGTTACTTCAAAACGTTACTGTTGAGAATGTCTTCATATTTCTTAAAATCCACATGGTCCTCCCTGTCTAACACCTCTAAGCATTTCCCAAAGGGCGCGTTTGGGGGTTTATGCTTGAGAATGAAAGCATACGGCATCTGAAGGATTTAGGGTGACTGTGGCTGAGCATCTTGTCATTCAGTACAGGTACAACTTTCTAAAGAGAAACACATTTTTCAACAGTTCAAAGTGAGTACCAAACAAAGTCCCCAAAAAGTGAAGTGAATTTTTGTAGCTGCAAATCATGTATCCAGGCGAGATAAGACGATGTCTACCAAGGTCAAGGTACTGTGGTCTATCATATTTTATAATCCTTATGGCATACTTTATAGTATCTACTCAATTTAAGGGTAAGGGGCATTCTTCACAATACTTTTTTTTGTAGAGACACCGTCGCTGCGTCCAGTAGGCGATTGATCAGTTTACAGAAATGCCAACAACCCTGAGTATTTTTTCTCATATCCCAGAATGTATCTATGGTGTAGTACGCCACAGCGCTGTGAAGATAGGGCTGTCAATGCGAGACTACCATAACCATAAAAGCAATACCCATGCAAATGCAGACATTGTAGAAAGCAGAATAACTACAATTCAAAAAAGAAACCAACGTTGACATTGGACAGTAAAAATGTCATTGAATTGTTCAATATTGACTTAATTGTCTGCCAATAGTGTTGTCCCGTACTGAGGTTATATATACCATTATCAAGATATGTAAAAATCTAGCCAAACTTTCAAGCCACCTACACATAAGACTGCAAGGTAGGGTGGAGAGCAGAGAGGCAAAGCGCAGCACAGGTATATGCCATTATTGCTTCTGGAATTGGTTGCACCTTGAAAAAGTCAGTGACAACGAGGTCAAAGTTGAAAAAAGTTCAACTTTGAGCACAGAGCTCGTCGGCAAGTCTGAGCGGTACGCGACACCAAGGGTAGCACTCCCTAGTTTCCCTATAGGAAAGCAGTGGAACGGCCAGCACAGAGCGGTTTTCCCACTGATCATGTGTTTAGCAGCTTTAGAGTTCCCTTCTAAACAGTTGTTTAACACTTACAATGTGGAATGTCCCCACCTAAAACCTAAGTAATCCCCCACTCCAATAGTCAATAGACACCTCTGACACCTTAGCTACTCTTCTCTTCTATGTACAACATGTTCATACCAGTTGAGCTCTAGATTAGCAAGAATAATTTTGCCAAATTGTTGGACTGTTACAATATCTGCTAATTTAGCATATTTTAGTGTTATTATGCAATGAATGTTAAGTGCACAGACCTTATCAAAATGGACGGACCACAGCAATTCAACTGTGTGGGATTAAAAGATAATGAGCACTGGGTTAGCATTAGCAACAGAAGAAACATGGTTGTAAGAAGGCATTAAACACTTAAATTAATTTAGCTAGATAAGAAAGACATTCATACCTCCATATTATTCAGAATCCTCAGAGAACGAATTGGAACTATTTGTTGTGCATAACTGGATTAAAATAAATAATTATTAGATTACGTAGAAGATAGAACACGTAGATGCCTTGCAAAAAATTTCCAATGCAGTAAAATCATGTATAATTTGATCAGTTGAACTATGAGTAGGCAGTACTCTGTCATATGTTTTCTATATAAACATGCAGGCCCATTTTTGCAATGCCGTGTTAACAGAAGGGTTTAATAACCTGTTTTTGCGTGGCCAGGTTCACTCAGTTGGTAGAGCAGGCGCACATTTACATAGAGGTTTATGCCTCGACGCAGAGGTCCAGGGTTCGAGTCCAACCTGTGACGATTTCCTGCATGTCTTCTCCCTCTCACTCTGTTCTCACCTAGCTGTCCTGTCCTTCAAAGGAGGAAAAGCCCAAAAAAATAATCTTAAAAAAAAATAGCAAATACATTACTTACATCCATGCAAGCATACCAACACACTCTCTCTTACTCTCAACCTGGACAGATTATGAAATATTGGGCCCCTGGATGCAGACATGTTAAAGGCCTCCCACCCCTCTTACATAGGAGCAAAACTCCCAGACTCAAACAGGCACAAACTGATACTACAAGTGACGCGACCATTCATTTTGTGTTATTTGGCTGACTTGGGTCCTGGGTCAGGTCTTGGTTACAAACAAAGTTCATCAGTTAGGACATCTACTCTTACCTAAAGGGCTCATGCACCAATGTTAGAAGTTTTTATTTCTAAATATTTCTTCAGTAACACCGTATACCTAATAAATATCATTCTTCATAGTGCCACTGTTGTCGACGATAATACAGTGATATATATGACTTTTTTTATTTTGTTTTTATCAAAATAGAACAAACATAGGCAATCAACAATGGACATTTTTTGTAGTAATTGTTTGATGTGTCTTAATGTGTGTGTGTGTGTGTGTGTGTGTGTGTGTGTGTGTGTGTGTGTGTGTGTGTTTGTGTGTGTGTTAGGGCTGTGTAATAAATCCAAATTTTCATCACGATTACGATTACGGCTCCTAACGATCACAAAAATCTCATTATGTTTTGCAAGTATACTCATTTTGTCTTAGCATTGGAAAAAACAATTATTAAGTAAATAAGTAAGTAAGTAAAGTTTATTTCTATAGCACATTTACAAACAGCTCGCGCTGACCAAAGTGCTGTACATAGCGCATTAGCCACAAGGTAATAAAGGGAAATTTCACAGTTCAAGGTATTTTCACTTATGGTATTCTCATTTCAGTCCCACAGGAGTCATCTCTGTATTGATTTCAATGTTTCAGGAATAGATTAACAGTCTACTGTTGATCATAATTTAAACACGGGGTCATTGATTTCAGTTCGTCTGCAGCCTGCAGTGCTTGGTCAGTGTCACGGACAAGGTACAGCTCATGTGTGACGGGTCACACTCTGCCTGTCAGGGGGAAAGAGTGTGCGATAGATATGCTGGCCTCTCCCCAAGTCTCTGACCTGGGAAACGCTCCATCATACGGAGAGAATGGTATAAATGGACTCCACCAAAAAAAAAAAAAGGGGCGATAGAATGATTATATGGGGTATTTCAAACTGTTCCTTAATGTCTCCTAATAGGGTATGTAACATTGTTTGGGCTGAAAATGGCCCGTGTGCTGTTCTACGCTGCCTAATGCATCCCTGTGGAATGCCTCTATTTCAAACGAGAGCTTTTCTTCCAATTATGGTATGCTCATGAATATTTAGATAGGCTGAGTGCTGATTGGTTGAGCGAAGCACATACACATATAGTGGAGATGAGACAGCAGGTTTCATATTTCAGACACTGCAATGTTATACATTGTTCTTCTGCTATTTCATTACTAAATTTACTTCCAACACTTTTTTATGCTAGAAATCAACTATGTAGATGTCAAATATGAGCAGTTTTACTAAAATTGATGGCTATTTGCAAATGTTGTCCAATGGTGTGTCGGAGTTTAGTAGCCCCGCAGGCTAACGTGACTGTGGCCGGTGCTGCCTGGGTTGCTGCCTCGCCGCCCGGCCTGTCCTTTCACAGACCCCGGGTACACTTTTGGCAAAACTATAATATATTTACAATTTGACACATTTTGTCACTGCTACCCTAAGGTGCTACAAAGCTAACACTTTTGTCCGATTTCAATTTAATGCATTTTTGTGAATTTAAGGGGTCTCCTTAGGATTAGCTGCTATCTCTTATTGATAGAGCTCCATCCAGCTCACTGCGGGCTCTATCAATGAGACTCGTGGACAAGAGGCATTTATTTCCGCGATCGTTTGTTTAAATAACTCAACACACATATCCATTATAAGATTAACTAGAACCTGTGGTTTTTTGAAGTTATAATGCTCCACAAGAGATTGCGGGCGTAACAAGCTCGCTGACCACGCTCTCACTCACACATACTGGCCATTTAGCAGGAAGAGGGGAGGAAGAGCTGCGAGCTGCAGGCCCTGGACCTCTGTCAGAGCATCGGCATTTGGTAGTCTAGTGAGGCCAGCTGACAGTCTTGCCTGGGCCTGGGACGAGATCATCTTAGATGCCCCACCCCAAGGAGCGCCCAGATCTCTCCTTTTCCATTGCTCTTCCTCTCCTGTTTCTCTCCTGTTCCTCTCCTTTTGATCTTCCTCTCTTCTGATCTTCCTCTGCTCTTCCTCTCCTCTCCTCACATCTCTGCTCTGACTCTCCAACGGGGCAGCGTGCCCCTCCCGCATCACTGTGACTCTCTCTCTTTCTCTCTCTCTCTCTCTCTCTCTCTCTCTCTCTCTCTCTCTCTCTCTCTCTCTCTCTTCTCTTTCACCGGTAGCCTGACACTGTCCCTCCGTTGTAGGGAAGTGGGCCCCTCCCGCATCACTCTCTCTGTCACCTGACTGTCTCATCCTCTCTGACGGAGCTACCAAACTCAACTGTTTCTGTCAAAGATAACGTGTTGTGTCAGGCTTTTATCCAAGCTAATGGACATTAACATTAGCGCTGGCCTGTTAGGTTACATTACAAGGCTCGTAAACGTTGGCTGCGCTGTTTCTTACCTTGCTATACGTTGACTTTACTAGTTCCAGCTTTACCGTCACCACCTTTTTTTAAATAGAAAATCTCTAAGGCCTCTATTTTCTTCTTCTCTTCTTCTCTTTTCTTTCCTTTTCTGAGCTCCGGACTTGTGCTGACCGGACGTTTTCAGCGTAGGCCTACTGAACTTCAAATCAAATGACAACATCAAATTTTGATCAGTGGCCAAACCATTTTTGTGTTGGGGGTGGGGAGGGTTCTTTTTTTTAAATTATTCCATAATTTAAGGGGCCAAGTTCTGGGCCCCCCCTACCCTGGGCCCAGGACAACAGTCCCGTTTGTCCCCCCCTGTCGGCGGGCGTGAGTCCAGTAACCCAGAAACTGTGACTTTGCGCGGGTATGGAGTGCCGCGGGCTGCCGGCCGTGACGGAGCTCCATCTAGCTCACAGCGGGCTGGGGTCTGTGAAGGAGGACAGGCCGGGCGGCAAGGCAGCAACCCAGGCAGCACCGGCCACTGTCACGTTAGCCTGTGGAGCTACTGAACTCCGACACACAGTTGGACAAAATATGCAATTAGCCATACATTTTCGTAAAAATGCACATATTTGACCTCTACATAGTTGATTTTTCACATAAAAACGTCTCAAAAGTGAATTTAGTGATGAAATAGCAGAAGAACAATGTATAAAATTTCTGAGATCTGCGCGACATAGATTCACAAGACAAACTGGTCTCAGATCAGTCAGTGGCCTATGTAAATTTTGGGGCATTACAAAGATAGAAGGTAGAGCCAAATAAGGTAGGGTGTTGAGGAGTCTAGCTTTGTTGATATTTGCCAATTTTCAGCAGCAGTTTCAAATTGTGAGATTTGCAGAGGAAAGAGTTGTCAATGGGACTTTGAGGTTCTCTGTATGTCCTTTTTACCCACCGAACTGTCGTAATTCAACTATGACAAGGGAAACTCGGTTTTGCATTTTATCAACCCTTTAAATGTTCCAAACAGCTAACTTGTGTTCTCATGTTCTTACACTGCTGCTTTGGCTAATATGTCATCTTCCTTTCATGGAGGGGATTATATTAACAAAAGGAGGAAAGGTCCCAGGAAGGTAAAATCCTTTGATCCGTTACTTGGACATAACCTGCAGCAAATCAAGTGATAGCACAAAGAATAAGACTTGAATAGATTTACAAATCTGTAAAAAGTTAAATACTGGGGATATATTTGCAAGAAGTTAAATAAGGTGCTGCTAAGTGATTCCACTGTATTTGATCTTTGAGTTCATCTTGGTTTGAAGGTCCCATTAGCATCAAGGAAAGCTAATACGTTTCAGTGATCGCTTCTCCCGTTTGGAGAAACAATCAACCAGTCAGAGCTTTGTAGGTGGGATTACTGTTCTTCACAACTGCTACCTCATCTTTTGTATCAATTGAAAAAAAGATTAATTGAAATCTGATTGCTAAAACCACTTACATTATCTGATTATTATCACCTGCGAAGACAGATGCAATCAGATTTCATGTGGGAAACAGAGACCAAAATAGCTATATGGCTAAGTATCAACAAAGTTTATTAAATTGCATCTGGATTTTATCCAGATAACACGCCAAAGTCAATTTTAAATAAAGTGGTTAAAACCCTTCATAGTGTTTCAGTTACACAGATTATACTCCATTGTAGTAAAAAAATAGCAAAATAGCAAACCAGTACGTTTGTATGTCTCCCACATGTGCAGTACAGCAGCAGGGGCGGGGAGTTGCTACATCCCTAGAAAGGCTCATTGATTGCACTTCACCGGCTCTGTTACGAACCCTGGTCTTCAGGGTGAAAGTCCAATGTTGTTTAACCAATCAACCGCCTCAACCTGCCTCCTTACGTGGATTTTTTGTTCTTTAATACTACTTTTTAGCGTTGTTGCTTTTCATAATACGCAATCTTACAGCACGCGGTTGAGCTGCTGCTATGCCCGGTACGTCCCATACAAACACTATAGGGGTGCCTTCTGCGTCCGTATCTGACACTGAGAGCCACTGGTCAAGTGTCAGTATTTGATGACTTTGGAAATGAGAACGGATTGTCCAAGCATGTCTTCGCAGTGGGCTACCAGTGTGCCAAAAAGTGTTCATCTGCCAAAAGACTGATTGTATCTATCCTACATGCAAATGGTGAAGTGAATGGTACACAAACACATGTTACATGAACACCCAGGCTCTTGGGCTCTCCAGCACGTTGTTTTGTTGCCGGCGGTTGCTTACATTTCTTTGTCCGTTCGGCGCACTGTAGGGTAGCCGCTTCCTCACCAAGCTGAGCCTGGCTCCCTGCTTCCTCCGCCCGGGCATCATCGCTACCTGGATGTGTGATGGCTAGACGAAAAAAAGGGGACACGCTGAATCTCTAGATGAACCACAGCCGAGCCGCGCCTGATTGAACCACGCTTATAGTTAGATAAAGTTGTGGGGAAAAAAATACACAGAACCAAGCACTCAGCCTGTTCCAAACAGACACATGCTCCAAACGGGCACTGCACTAGTAAAACTGTATATACTAAATTTACAAAGTGCCTACCATTTCCACAAATAATTTGGCGCGTAGTTTGACTGCAGCAGCAGCAGCAGCTGATGAATGGTTCAAATTATCCCACACATGAGAATGTTCTCTTCTGTTGTTTTAGACAGGGTAATTATAACAAATGAAGTTCGAGACAGAGTCAGATTCTTTGCTTTTCTTCCCAGTATGTAGAACAATTAATTCCTAGTGAAGGGCCCAATTCGAAGACAAATGACTCGACTTTACTTTCCTGTACACATAACGCTAATCTTTGCCAAAGAATTAATGTGATGCAAAGAGCTGCTGACTGCAAGATATTTATCTCTGCAGCAGAGTGTTGAACATAATTAGATTTTTCTCTGTGCTTCATGCTATTGTTTCTAATAAAATGTGATCTTATCTGACAGTTAACAAACAGGGCCATGCAGACAAAATATCCATATCACACTAATCTAAGTCATTTATTCTTTGTCAATGGAGATCATGCAAATCTGGTTATGTGCAAATAATGTCAGATATCTGTCCTGTTATTCGGGAAGTAAACTCCAGTGTAATTAATATTGATGTTGAAATCCACACACTTTATAGGATTTCAATTTCATGGTATGAAAGCAGAGTTGATTAACAACTCATCATGTATAGGCCTAATCAAATACTCTGCACTAGGTTCCTATTTTTTAGCCGTCCTAGGAAACACTTTGTGTACTTATGTGCTTGTAAAACACGCAGGAGCGGGTATAGAGCCCTCCCCCCACCCTGTGCCCCGCCTAATCCATTGGGTTAGATAGAGTATTGTCAATCTGACAAATTTGATTTCCATTGGATCAGATTACTGTCACTTTTCTGCCTGTTCTGCCAATCACTGCCTTTGCATTTGGTAAATGGATATGTGTTTAAACACACATTGTTTGGCAACTATGAACTTTATTGAAATGTTGAGGCCACTTTAGAAATAGAACATATTGAACTCTTGTTGCTGCAAGAAATAAATTGTACATTGCACTTTATTTCTGTTCTGTTTCCTATTCTCTGAAAAGTGTGTACAGCAAGGTTTTCCTTGTTGAAGTTTGAAGCAAGTTTATTGTAACTGTATTGCACTTCATTTTTATACGGTTATATGACAAAAAATCTTCCCAGCCTTTGTCACATGACCAATTAATGTTTCCATGATGACTATCCAAATTTTTGCCATAAGAGCCCATAGAAAATGTGTACATTGTATTTGGATACACAATTTGTTGAAAATAAAAACAAGTGAAATTAATAATTAATGTAATGTGTTTTATTTAGCAGAATTATATTGTGTTGTTCTATCCTATCCAATATTTTCTATATTTCCAAGCAGATGTTCTATGCTGCATTCTGATAAAAGCCCCTGGGCCCCTCACCTGACTGATTATTGGTCCCCAATGTGCCACCCCACTTAAAAAATCTTGGAATCGCCCCTGAAAACATGATACAACTTCAAAGCCCTTAATGTAGGCGGCATGCACAGAACTATTCGACACTGTGCCAGAGGGACAGTGCTATTACATCCTGTCAAGATGTTTTCTCTGTGGCATGTTTTTCATAATTTGATTACCTATACTACTAACTATGATATGGCCCTATAAAAGGTTGAATAAAAAGTATAGTGATAATAGCATATTCACTACAAATTGCCGTGAAGGAATACTTCTTACAGTACCTCCCAAGGCTCTCTATGGTGCCAGAAAAAGTTCTCTGTCGAATAAGGGAAGCAGAGCTCACGGAAAAAGAAAGCATATGAGTGCAAACAGACTTGTATTTCGTCCTAAAAACTTTCAGAATTTCCAAGTGTATCCATTCGTGGACACAGCTATGTTTCCTAAACTATTGCCAAACAAAGCATTTTTCCGGATTGTCCTCCTTCGAAGGAACACCAAATTCCTTCACAGGAAATACTTACTTGAAGTTATTTTTTTGTTAACATTCCCATCCACTTTTGACAGATAATAAAGAATTTTTTAAGTCTCTAACAAAGACGTACACTTGTAATACGAAGGCCTTCCTCAGCGCTCTGGAGGATGAGAGCTCAATGTTCTTGTTTTTCACCCAGATGTCAAAAACATAATGGAACATCCATCAGGACCTTACCTGGTCATTCAGGCTCAGTTTATGCTGCAGTCTCTCTTCTGTCAAATTATTTTGCTCTCGCAACTCATAGACGGACATGTTAGGGCTTCTTTCAAAAACAAGTTGCTCCTTTGAAGAGTTTGACACGGCTTAGGTTTTACTCCTTTCATCCTTGCTAGTGATCTGCAGTGTAGCTCGAAAGTTCATGGGATTATTGGAATAACATATTCTGCCTTAATTACTGTGATCGGTAACACTTTATAATAACCATCATTAATAGATGGTAAATTAATAGTTAATACATCTTTAGTTAATTGTCATTTAACTGTTAGCAAACAGCCATTTTACTGTTAACAAACAATGAAATTATAATTAATAAGGTTTACTAATTATTAGTAGTGCTGTAGATTAAGAGTTTATTGTTACAAACATTATATCCCTCATATACTATATTAGGTATCTGGTAATGATTAAAATAAAATTGGAAACCTTTAAGAAACCATTTTTAAAACATCTACAAAAATAGATAGATGGACCAGATATTCCTAACACTTTGTTAAGGGTTACTAGTTGTTTTGTAAACTGTCTATAAACAGTGTCTGGATGGTTATTATAAAGTTGCAAGAGATGACTATAATACCTTGTTAAATAGTTAATAAATACTTTGTAAACCACCTATAAACATTATCTGGATGGCTATTGTAAAGTTGCGACTGATGTTTTTCATAGTTAGTTATTGGTTAGTAAATGCTTGGTGAAGCAATGATAAATGTTTTGCCCTTCATTAAATTATATTAAAAAGGTATCTATATACATACATATATATGTACACACACATATTATATATATATATATATATATATATATATATATATATATATATATATATATATATATATATATATATATATATATATACACCACGTTCCAAATTATTATGCAATTGATGTGATATACACACAGATTTTCCTAAATAGTCAATGCAAATGACAGTCAGTACAATTTTCAATTCACCAACTGTTAGGGTATAAGTCGAATTTCATTGAACAACCACATTGTGGCCCCATCCTCCCCTGACCTCAACCCTATTGAGAACATTTGGAGCATCCTCAAGCAAAAGATCTTTGAGGGTAGGAGGCAGTTCACATCAAAACAGCAGCTCTGGGAGGCTATGCTGACATCCTGCAAATAAATGCAAGCAGAAACTCTCCAAAAACTCACTCACAAGTTCAATGGATGCAAGAATTGTGAATGTGATGTCAAAGAAGGGGTCCTATGTTAACATGTAACTTGCACTGTTTTCAAGATGTGTTTGATTGAAATAGCTTTTGATTTCAGTAAATATCACCTACCTTTTTTATTTTTAAAAAAAAACACTGTTTTCATTGGGTGGTTTGTTCAATGAAATTCGACTTATACCCTAACGGTTGGTGACTTAAAAGTTATACTGACTTATACTAACTGCTATTTGCATTGACTATTTAGGAAGATCATTGTAAAATATCATTTGCATAATAATTTGGAACCCGGTGTACACATATACATACAAATACATATATATATATATATATATATATATATATATATATATATATATATATATATATATATATATATATATATATATTTTTTTAACCAATAACTAACTATGAAAAACATCAGTCGCAACTTTACAATAGCCATCCAGATAATGTTTATAGATGGTTTACAAAGCAACTAGTAACCCTTAACAAAGTGTTAGGAATATCTGGTCCATCTATGTAATGTTTATAGATGTTTTAAAAATGGTTTCTTAAAGGTTTATAAACATTTTTTTATCATTACTGATACCTAATATAGTATATGAGGGATATGTGTGTAACAATAAACTCTTAATCTACAGCACTACTAATAATTAGTAAACATTATTAATTAATAATAATTTCATTGTTTGCTAACAGTTAAATGACAATTAACTAAAGATTAATTAACTATCAATTGACCATCTATTAATGATGGTTATTATAAAGTGTTACCCTGTGATCCGTTATGTAACATTTCTAGTGAAATAAAGTATCTAAACAATTCTCCAAAAGGGATACTGTGGGGCAGCATTACTGAAACATGTTCCAACACGAATTGTTCCAATGTAATATATTTTATATAATTATAAAATTGCCTCACAGAAAGAAGGTTTTGGGTTTGAACCCATTGGCTGGCTGGGGCTTTGTGGAGTTTGCAATCCACCCTGTGCCTGCATGAGTTTTCTCCAGGTGCTCTGCTTTCTTCCCACAGACCAAATACATGCTGGTTAGATTAATTTGTGTCTCTAAATAGCCCAAAGGCGTGACTGTGAGCATGAATGGTTGCCCGTCTCTATGTGTCAGCTGCCGTGATTGACTGACAGCCTGTCCAGGATGTACCCCGCTTCTCCCAATGTCAACTGGCATCGTCTCCAGCTCCCTCTGAACCTTTAAAGAATAAGTGGGTATAGCTAATTGGTGGATACATATTAAATATAATTTAATATACATTATATAATGTATACATTGTATAAAGTAAAGTATTAGCAAAATGTGTGCAATCTAATTGGATATACTGGCCAAATGATATGTGGTAGATGTTAGCGGGTGATGCTCCATGCAAGCAGAAAGTGTCAGAGTGAAGTGTGTTCCAGAGCTGTTGCAACTGTTGTATATTCCATCGTACCTCAGTTCCTCATCTGTGAGCATCCCTTTCTGATCCCTCCCCAACACTTTTAATCGAATGTCAATCAAAATGAAGGGGTTAGTGTTTAAGGGATGTAATGGTTCAGTAGAGTGGGGTGGAGGGGGATGTGGGGGGATGGGGAGTCAGGTCTTCATTCCAGCCTTCTAATCAGGGGCTTAGTTACACCTGGAAGGCCAGGTGAAAGCAATTAACCCTCTGGTAGGAGACAAAACCAATAGTGGAAGGGAGCGGGCGGACGGTGGACGGAGCCTTGGCTCAGAGCTCCCCCATCCTGGGAGGCTCAGACACGCTGGTGTCTGCTCATAGATGGGCTATACAATATATACTCAGTCAGTATATATGTATATATATGGTTTCTGCTGGTGTGGACCCAACGCAAGATTTGCGTTGGGTCCCGCGGGACCCGGCGGGACCCAATCCCAATGCAGCCCTCTAGTCTGGATTCCATATAATGAAAGATGATGAAACACGTCAAGGAACCTATACAATATGTGATAACAGCAATCCTGATGTTTCACAGAAGGTACTTTGACATGTCACAGTAACATAGGTGTAAATGGTAAATTCCAATTAGCTGCTTCATTTTCAGGCTGTTGTTATTGTGAATGTTGGATCACTGCAATGGCTTACTCAGACACTTCAGCTGTCGTTAATGTTATTAATTACACCTGTGCTTTTCCTGACAAGTCAAAATGTCTGCTGGCTAAAATGCCTATTGCATGTCACACTCTGTGAGATGCTACCATTGGTAAAAAAAAAAACATTTCCCACTCGCCCCATACTGGTCAGTTTTTTAGATAAATATATATATATATATATATATATATATATATATATATATATATATATAGCTAGTATAGATATATAGTCAACTAACCGCGATTAATTGCATGAGTGTCCTAGTTAACTCATGGACAGAGCAGCGCTGTTTAGTGTTTAACCAAGAATCTGTGGACTGCATGTGTGGGAATGAATTACCATAGAAATATATTTGAAAACATTTATAAGTGGCTAGAGGTTCTGAAAAGTTGGACAGACTGTGGTTATTTGTTCCATACAGCCAATGTCCCAACTGTATGTTAAGGCATTAGCTGTAAGCTAGCAACGGATGCAACATATATGTATGTATGTAGCAGAATGTTTTTGTGTTCAGCTCAGTCTCCGACTGAACTCAAAACCCACCAGAAACTTTTGTTAAAAAAAAAAAAATGAATTTAATTTGTTTTATCACAATTTGTATAATTGAATCGGCAACATAGCAAGTAACTCTTTAAAATAAATGTAGTTTAGTAAAAAAGTATATTTCCCTGTATATTGTAGAAGAGAAGAAGTATAAAGTAGCTTAAAATGTACAGTACAAGTACCCCAAAATTGTACTTAGGTAAGCCTACTTGATTAAATGTAATAAGTTACTTTTCACCTTGAAGTCAGTCCCTAAACAGCATTTTATTTGAAATTATTTGCATTATGACTGAAAGAAATGACCTGTCCTCCTCTCTACCAAAAATGTATTGCGCTATTAAATATCAAACCAAACCCAAATCTTTCTCATAAAGTATAAGCGGTACTTGCACTAGCATATTAACTAAATTTACAGTAGGAGACTGATGCATTCCCTACCCTCGTAGAGAAGCATTTATCTGACTGTTTCAAGATTTAGGAAGCAATTACAAAGCAGCAGAGCATATTCATGCAGTGCTCCTTATCTGTGGAATTAACTATGCTCTATGATGAATAAGACTGGCCCTACTCTGACATTTAAATTCTTAAAGACTTAAGACTCATTATTTCTCACTATCTCTCACATATATGACCCATCATATTGTGTGCACTTTATTGCCATATCCTTGTCCCTATTTAAGATTGATATAATTATTTTATTCAATGGGTAGCTGATTTGTTTATGTAAAATGTCAGAAACACAGGAACCATGTGAAAACAAGCTGTGTGCATCAATCTGGGATGAAGCAAAACTGACCGTGTCAGAGCTGCTAGTGGTTCCCCTTGAATTTCATTGGGTGTTGCCTTGACAACCACTTACTGTGCCAAGGACCTGGAACATTTTCTCCCCCAGTATTGTTTACGGTTTTCTTCATTCTCACATCCTGGCTCATCAGACATCTTAGGCATTCCTGGAATTGTCTCATCTCCCTGCGTGACACTTGTCACAGGAGCCAAGCACTCTTGGAGGAAATTGGCCCTTTCTGACTGGGATGTTGGTTGGTAATTTGAGTTTGGTCTCCATCGCTAGTGCCTTAGTCATTACACTTCTGGGCCTGTATGCAAGCACCCAATCACCTCCCCATGCCATTCGGTTGAGTTCATCTGACATGGTGAACTGGTGTAATGACTCAAGTTTAAGAGCTTGTCTACCAGATGCAGTGATAAGGGTCAAAGCTTCAGATATCAGTTTTAAGGGCCGCGATTTTCTCCAGTATATCTGGAAAACAGCATTTTATATTATGATGAAGAGCGGGGGAAATATTTATCCTGAAGTGTGTTTCATATTTCAGGTGTAATTTAAAACAGGGGATGAGGTTTCTGTGAAGCGCAAAATGGGCTGATAGGGCTGGGTATTACTGTATTAAATATACTAGTGCTACAGTTATAGTGTTTAGGATGTGAGTAGTATCCCTGCATGATTCTGCAATAACTCATCAGGCATAGATGATAGAAGGCAGTTTTCATTTGAATCTTGGAGAAGAAGCAAATAATTCAGATTTGTCAAGTCAAAGCATTAGTGGCCAAATGCTGCTGGTTGAGTAAAAAATGAATCTGTCAACTTATAAATGCATGAGGGAGGGAACGGAATAGTGATGAGAATCTAAGACATAAAAACAAAAAAAGTTAATGTAAAACAGAGATGGTAAATAATGTTTAGGACCTCTGAACCATTTCAGTCTGCGATGCAACTGCATGTAGAGTCTCTGATGACTGGCCCTACGTTTAGAGCACAGTCACAGGGGAGGACCCCAATCTCAATGTAGTCAAAATGTATTACAAAATGGACAAATGTGTTAAGTTATCGTGACGCCACTGTGAACATCCAATTACTATACCTTTGTGGCCAGATGCGCTGTGAAAGCTGCTCTATGACCAGTAAGTGTGGTGATGATTTGAATTCACATTGATCCAGTTTAGGTCTGTACTACACTTTATCACTTGACGTGGCAAATTACAAAGGGCCTGTTTATGCAAACATCAGGAGGTGCGTGTAAACGTGTGTGCTTTGAGCTGCGATCACTTTGAATTATTGGTTTTTGACTGCAAATTGTCAATGAAATTCCATTGTTGTTACTTCCAAGTTCATTATCAGCTGCCATGCCTCTTATGTATGGATGACGGGTATGGCAGACTACACAGGCAGGGGAAAATTGTTATTTTTAGCACATCAGTAGCTCACAAGTAACCTTTAAATCTGCACAGCAACCAAGAGTGTACATCAACAGAGGGTGGATTGTTAGCGCTATAGCTGCTTCATGTTTCCTCATTATATTGGCTTTTTTCTTTTATTCTTAGTTTTAATGGCATACATCAGAGTGTGGAACGCTGAGCATTTCTGTTATATGTTGCAAATTAATGTCATCATGATCCTTACTGGTATTCATGGACGATCACCAGAACATATGTGTCTTTTCAGTTGTCACTGCATTTAAAACTGGGAATACTACATGCAGAGGCATGTAGGAGGGAATTCATTATATATGATACACTGTAGTGCATTGAAGAGATATACGAGAAGTCTGGAGATCACACAACCTTTGGCCAACTATTTCTAATGAAACTGGAGGTGGAGTTGGAGGTGAGTCGCATTCATCGGACACCAAAATGATGAACGAGTGGGTCACAGAGATCTTGGAAAAATCTGAATAAATCTAAACAAAACTCAAAATAGAGTAGTCGGCTATAAGCTTAATTTCATTTGTCTTTTAGCATCAGCTTGACTGAATATCCAGCATCATGCTGGGCCATGCTGTTGAAACTTTCCTCTGTGAAGTGGCGTGAACAAATCCAAAGGTGTTTAATACCAGGCTGTTGTTGGTCCGAAAAAAAGGAAATTTATCCAAGCTTGTTTTGTGCTTTCATCTTTAAAGACTATTTTTTAGGACTTTTCCCTTTATTTGATAGTGACGGTGGATAGACAGGAAAGGTGATGGGGGATGACACGCAGCAAAGGGCCACAGGTCGGATTCGTACCCAGACCGCTGCAAAGGACTCAGCCTACATTGGGTGCACGCTCTTACTGGGTGAGCTAGAGGTCGCCCCGTTTTGTGCTTTCATCTTCAGGAAAAACCAAACAGGTTTGATTTCACTTTAAAACCGAAAAAGCACTTTCTAGGGAACATATTAAAACTTCAACTTTCCAGGGAGATAGAGCTGCTCGTTCGTGTGCTTCATGGGTGTGACCGGTGTGCTGTACCTGGAGCAGATGACCATTCCTAGTATCCCGGTTACACAATACTTAGCCGAGAGTAGAAAAAAACAGTTGAAACCGGATAATCAGAAAGGTAGGAAATCTGAGTTTTTTTGCTCATGGGGATTTTTTTTAAGCCGTTAACCTCATTATATGAAGCTTTGGCCACGTTTAACATCAACATCCAACATTGTAACATTATAGATTTGACAGAAAATACGGAAAAACATAATAGATCACCTTTAAAGTATTACATTTCGGTACAGCATCTTGTCATTCAACCTTTAAATGCAGCCATGGCCCTGATTTAAACTACATCCTCTGAGAATCATTCTCTGATGGTGCTTATGTAATGTTAATTTATTATTAGAATTTTAATTGGGCAAGCAAGAAGGAAGAGAATACTCCAGGTAGAAACATACAATAGATGGCAGAAATCCTAGAGCTAACATATGCTTACCATATGCTATATGATTTTTAGTCACATGGATCTAGGGATGAAGCTGGGGAACAACAGTGTGGGAAGAAAGGGGAAAAAGACCAAACTGACGCACCAGATGGTTTGTTACCCAGAACCATCTGAGAAGCCGTCGTTGGAAACTTTTTGGAAAAGGGCAGGAACTGTCAAAAAATACTTGGCAGGTTATTGGAAGAACCATCTGTCTATCAAACTCTTGCCCAAGCCAGTTGGGAGAAGAGCCAAAACAGCTTTCTTATCGAGAAAAACCTTCAGTGCAGTTATTTGCTTTTCTTTCAATGAAGTCATACCCACCAATTCTCATATAAATGATTTCTATTGCAGCATTTATACTAAACTCTTTAGGAGCCGCTTTTGTTGTTTTGAACGACCAGTCGCCTGTCTGTGTCATTATACCCTCCTAAACCACGGCCCTATCAACTCCACAAAACTCTTTGTATTTCTCAGTATGGCTATGTTCAGAAAATGATGTGGTCCGCGCAGAAAATCGTGCGAAGATAAATACCTTTTCTGAAGAATCCATCATGTTTTTCTTAATCCTCTGTGTTCTCCTTGGCTACAAGCAACTGCGTGGAAGAAGGGTGGGGGTGGTGCGCGATCACAGAAGGCTTGTATCATGTGGACACGCCGAGAGTTTTGTTCATTACTTAGAATTTGTCATGGGGGAGACAGAAACTACGCACTATAACATTAAGTGACAAGTTGCAAAAACTGTTTCCTGCATGAAAGTTTGATGTGCTACATGGTCATCCTCCACCCCAACCACCACATCCTTACTTTCCACTTTGCATTGGCACTGGAAGTTTTCACAGGACAGAAATCACTGCAGATTTGCCCATGACTCTCTGCATTTGGGTCCTTCCTTGGTTGCCACTCTCCCTCACCACATTGTGACAGGTGGCCTTACAGTTATGCCCTTGCATTTTGTCAAAAGTACCTTCTACCTTCTTTTTATTTTGTGATCATATCTTTTTTTAATTGACATTTGTTTTCATAACATGCAACGAACAGCCATTCTCGAAGCAATGCACAATAAAATAGAGATACCAAGGTGGTTGCTATGGAACGCAGTGTATGTAAAGGCCCAGACACACCGACCATACGGCCGACCCTCGGCAGAAAAGGTAGCTGGACTGATCAGTCTCCCCGAGTTGGTCAAAAAAGTGCCTCTGAACACACCAAAGCGACGAGACGCAATACGTCTCCATAACAGCAGACGGCGCTAATCTGTATTGTCGCCCAAAAATGAAAACCGGCAGCTGATTGGACGAACGCATCACATCGGTCTGGTTTCTCCGGAAATTCAAAGACAGACTGTCACGGCGGCTTGTTCAGAATACGATCTCATATTGTACTAAAATAGTTCACCGAAACGTGTTTCTGAAAACATTTTAAGCGAGAAATAGGCCGTGCAGTTGCTGAATCTGTCTTCATTTCAGCTCAACAAAGGTCAGTTTAAAAGATTTTCGTCAGATTTTGAGAGACTCAAGTAATGCTCATTCCGCTCCCCATTTCCAGGTTAGCACTCTACCAATCAGATTGGTCATTTGAGTCAGACTGCCGGCAGTGCCCGCCCCGCCGATTATACATGTCAAATCGGCCAAAATGAAGGCCGACGGGCTTAACGTTAGCCAACACTAGCCACTAGCACATGGTATTTTCTATGCTAAACGCTAAGAAAAGCACACAATAACACAGCAGTGTGAGTCAATAACACAGCAGTATGAGACTCCTAGTCTCCCTTTGCCAGACCCTCCTCTCAGGCGTGCTGAAGGAGGGTCTGGCTATTCCACATAGCATTCAGGGATGGGAGGAAAATGTGCTCTGGTTTAATGGCATTTCTTTGAACCAATCAGAATCATCATGGGCGGTGCTAAACACCAAAAAAAAACTCAGGTAGTCTAGCTAGCTGGCTGGATTTACCCTGCAGAGATCTGAGGAGCAGTTAACCATAGTCCTCATAAATCCTACGAATTTAAAATTCCAACACAAAGAAAGCAGGAGGAAACTTCCTTCCTGCAGTACCGGAGCAATCCCGGAAGTGGAACGCGAAGGATTTAGACTAACCAGCACCTAACCGATCAACACAGTAGTAGAACAGCAACTTGCAACAAGCAAGTGTGTGAGCGCAGATTACCAGCTTACCCCCGCGGGACCAGCTATCAGTTTGTTAGTCTCACGTTTTTTTCTCAGACGCGGAGTGATAATTATTGTGCAAAGGAATTGGAGTCTTAGCCGTTGTAAATGGTTATTATATCACAGCTAAGAACCAATCAGATCGCTTGATTTAAGCTATTAGTTTTATAATTGTCTGGTTGTTGCTGTGGCCTGTGTATCACTCTCAATAATGTGTGAAAACCTTGTTACACAGCACTTGACACCCTTTGCAAATGTTACTTTTCATTTAACAGTGTGACACATTAATCAACCACACTATGAATATGCATTTCACCTGAATGTTTGAACATTGGATGTGATTATTGCCTGTTGTTAAGCTCGCACTCATTACAGGTTTCTCAGGGTGTATCAACACTAAAAGTCACTTACTAAAACTAAACTGGGAGAACACTTGACAATGCTTCAGTCTGACTTTTGTCATTGTGAACCCAAAGACTTCAAACATGCTGTGGCAGATTCACTGTCTATTTGAATGTGACATGCTCAATACTGACACACTTTCATTCACAATAATTAACTATTCCCCTTCACAGTGACCACAAATAGCACAGCGCCTTGGCAGACAAATGAATGGCACAAATTAGCTTAAAACTCATCCAGTGCCTGCACCCTTCCTCCTACACTTACTTTTATTTTACAGAGCACGTCTTCCTCTTGTGTACTCACAACATGAAATGCTTCTCGAGATGGTACGTTGCTCTCACTCGTGGTTGTTCTCTTGTTGTTTCACATCTTTGCTGCTCCTTTCAACCTCTCTATATTTTCTGTCTCCAGTGTTCAAGAATAGTCCTCCTATATGTGGCTTTCAAGTTTAACTCTGTCAGGCTCATTTGAAAGTAAAATGTTCGCTTTCACTTTTCCCACCACACTTCAAGCGCACGGTGGCTGAAAAAAAAAAAAAAAAACGTAATCAAGCCTCTGCCACAGTGCAGCAATCAGATAACATGCCAGGAATATGGGTCATCTCATGCTCCGCACTGAGCTTACCAAGTGCCACCAGATGCACAGTAATGAGGGCGAGCCCACCTTCACTGTTGTCAAGACTATATGTTGTTTGTCAGGGCTCTTGACTGGTGACATGGAAAGCGTAAAAAACAACAGATAGTGGCAAGTGGCGGAATATATAGTTAATGTTCAGTTCAGTTACTGCATGTCCGGACATAACAACAATGAACAACAATTTATATATATATATATATATATATATATATATATATATATATATATATATATATATATATATATATATATATATATATATAATCTTTAATATTGTCAAATAATAATATATTTGTTTTTCTTTATCTAGTTGTTACTGTCACATTAGACTGTTTCCACGACCTTCCACTTCTGGGATTGCGCCGTTGCCGCAGGAAATTCCGCCGGATGTCACTCTTTTCGGCTGATGTCCGTAACCTTCCGCTTTCTTTGTGGTGGCATTCTAAACTCCGGTCGATTTATGGACTGTGGTTAACTGCTCCTCAGATCTCTGCAGGGTAAATCCAGACAGCTAGCTAGACTATCTGTTCCTTCCCGAGGCTATTTTGCAGAGGCACCGTGGCTCCGTGGCCACCCATGATGATTGTGATTGGTTTAATTGGGTATTCGAATCACGATTCAAGCTCTACCGATTCAAAATCGATTCATAGAATTCCAAAAATCGATTCATATTTATTCATTTTTTTAAATTGTATGTCTAGTGCAATCACATGATAGATAGATAGATAGATAGATAGATAGATAGATAGAGGCTTTATTGATCCCCAAGGCGAAACTCAAGGTCCCAGTAGCTTACAGACATCACACACAACATACACATACATCATAAAAGGATGTTAAAATAACAAATAACAAACAAATCCACATGAATAATATGGACAATTAAAGATACTGAATAAACTAAATAAAAAAATCCACATGAATGTACTAAGGGATGTATAATATATATATATATATATATATATATATATATATATATATATATATGAGAAAAGTAACTTGTTTTTTTAATAGAGAATCGTTTTTTGAATCGAAAATCGATATTGAATCAAATCGTGAGCCTAAAAATCGGAATCGAATCGTAACATTTTCTGAATCGTACACCCCTACTCCGTAACCTGGCTCCCTTCTTTTACTCCCGTCATAATGACGGCCACTTGAGGTCGTCGCAGTTAAACAATTAAAGTAAATATGGGTCTGTTTCTAAAAAAAACATTTGCAGTAACAGATTCTTGATTAATATTTCATGAGGTCAATGTGTAAGTGCAAGGTGCATGCTGAAGTTTTAGTCACAGGCGGTGGAGAATAGAAAAGTTTTTCAAATGGATTTGAAAATGGTCAAAGTCGGAGCAAGTATTGAATGTACTGTTAAAGTTGCAGGAAGGGGACTGTATAAATGGCAAGAACAATAGACTCAAACACAAAGAGCTACCAGCCAACACATCTGAATAAGTCCCTGTGATTTTTCTTCCAGGGCTTTTCAAGGAGTAATGGTTCTGTGCTCCAGCATACCTTCCCTCCTTGCTTCTTTCTGTGCTTGTTAAACGCTGTAGGATATCCATTAGGGTGTGCAGGCCTGTAGAGATGCTTTGGATCTGAATTCAAGGTCTACGCCAGCAAGAAATATCCGCTTCAGGAGGAGCGGTGCTGTCCCCTGCTTCGTCTTTGAGGATATGTCCCAGGGGGCAGCTGTGCTCTGTGGGAAGCAGACAAGTATAATGGACCAAAAGGATTTCATGCTATCACTTCCATTGTGAATGTGAAAGCTTTGTGTGTCATCTTTGACAGTGTTTATTTATTTTCCCTCCCAGCCACAGTTTCTTCATATTAAGTTTGTGGCATATGATCCATTCCTCTACATTCTATGCAGATGTAAAGTTCAATGTATTAATTGATTCGTTCCAGAACATCGGTGCAACATGCTTGATTTGCTTAGAAACACATCAGTGTCGTAGATGTGTAATTGTAGTCTTTATGAGAAAAGGAGAACCTTCTCTATTTTTATCTCTACTGTCATACATTGGAGTCAGTGATCATTTACCTTCCACTGCACTCTTAATATACATTAATTCCATCATATTCTACATGATCATTTACATTTTATTTCTAATCCAAATACTGGGGGAAAATTAAATTAAAGAGCTGTTGAAGAAAAATCCTTAATTCAAAGAACAATTACAACAACACAAAACTCAATACAAACATTGAAAGGGAGGTGAAGGTAATAGGTAAAAAAAGAAAAAAAAATGCACGCACACACAAACAAAAACATCTTTTACTGCCCATGTCTGTACCGTGAATCATGTTAAGTGTGACAGGAGCACAATAAAATACAAATAGCCTTGACGTGGTGTTTGGTGAGGGTGGAAAAGAGAGAAAGGGAAACAGGATTACCAGGGGGCCAGGGCTTAAGTCTTTGAGGCTCCAGGTAAGGATCTAAAAGGATTGTACATTTATTTGAAGATGTTTGCACTACATTTTCAAATTCTTTTACTTTATTTTGGGAGTCTAGTGGATGGTTGACTCGATTTCAACTACGTCTAGCATTTCCACCTTTAATGGACAGGAAAGCTAGGTGAGAAAGGGGAGAGAGAGGGGGAAGACATGCAGGAAATCGTCACAGGTCAGACTCGAACCCTGGACCACTGCGTTGAGGCATAAACCTATATATGTATATATAAGTATATGTGCGCCTGCTCTACCCACTGAACCAACCCGGCCACCATTGATAGCAAGTTCTGCCGGTTGAAGAAATAGTCGACCATTTACAGTTAATCTTCTTCTTGCTAGCTACTTAACTGTGTCTATAAAAAAAGACATCCAACATGGATGGGATTGAACCAACTGCACTAGTTTGTGGTAAGAAAGTCTTACAGTTGTAACTACTCTAAAATTGGCGTATTTTTTTGATATTTGTGAAAAATGTTAAATGAAGTGTTTCTAGTAACCGCTACTAATCGCTAGAGCTGTCGATCCAGTGTGGGGCCTGGATCGGTCCAAGTCACACAGCTCTCTAGATACCGTTGAGGGAGCAGTTCACACACTCATCTTGGTGTCCCATTCATTCATTGTATCCAGTATTGATGTCCAAATAAAGCTTCCTGAAGCATTTTCTTTATTTTTTGAGCCCAATAGATGGCACTCTCTGTTCAACAAAGGGTTAAAAGCACACTGAATTGCCATTCGTTTAGCCTGTACAACTACACTAGTACTCAGCGATAGCTGCTGCTCACAAGAGAGCAGCTGTCCACGGGCCAAACCTGGCTCCACTGACAACCTGATTGAGATAAACGTTGATGAAAATCCTTCAGTGGCACAGCCAGTGAATAATTAACCTGTTGACAGTCGGTTTTGCACCTGTTTTGGCTGTGGCTGTGTGGGTATCAGGGTTGGTGGTGGAGCTGTGCTGCAGGGTTGCAGAAACTGGTGCATGGTTAAATCATGCCGAGTAATAAGGACAAAAGGAGATGCAGCATGATACTCTGTCCCTAATGAATTGGCAACACAGTGTAGTTAACCATTTTGTATAAGAGACAGTAAAACTCTACAGCTTATTCACATTTTAAATACTGTGTCTTGGAATGGAAAAAGCATATACACTTGGATATTTATTCATTTGTGTTGCTTGCCCTTTGATTTTTTGTTATGTGTTCAGTTTGGAGACTGACCCCGCATTTCATACTCCTTTGTATGCACTGCATTGGTTTTGTTGCACTGCATTATTAATGTGTAACTCTGTGCTACTATACCAAATATCATCCACAGAGAGAGTGAGAGAGAGAGAGAGACAGAGAGAGAGAGTGTGTTTTGGCTTAATCGTGCATATTGTTAAATCATTTTGAAAGGTTATTTAGTGATTTTCACATCAGCATGAGTTGGAAATGGGAAAGGTTGATATTTTTGAGAATGCTTAATGAGAATACAGAAACTCTCTCAAACAGGCAAGCAAATGATGCTGTGTACATCATTACATGTGATGCAGGAAATATTTGTTAGAAAAAGGGGCTTTATTTTTGCCTCTTGTCTGTAAAAGGTTGAGATTTGCATATAAATTGGCCATTTTATTTCTACCACTGCATGCCTTGCAGTCTTTATTTAATTTGTGGTCATGTTAATGAGTTCTGCTAGTATGGCACAATGCGGGACTACTTATACAGTGTATTTGAATGCAGATTGTTTGTGTACCGGCCTCATTTCTTGATTAGACTACGGCATTCAAACTTTAGTAAAACCTGCAGGTTTTGTATGTTGTCTGATTGTATGCAAAGATTTCTGGAGTGGAATTTCTGTTCCCCAAACAACTAGCCATAGACAATACATACAATTGCTCCAAATCTATTTGCCTGATGAGGTTTGGTGTACATGGGAGTAGGGTTATTCAGTGCAGAATGCAAAGAATGAGGCTATTACAAGAACGTTTTGTCTGAACCATTAGATTTTATAACAAGACAAACATCACATCTGTGCAATGTCCTGATGAACATTGGATTTAAGAGGTACAATGTGGAGTCCGTCCCTCACAGAACAGTGGTGCAGCCCTTAAGCCTGGCAAGGGACTGTCCCATCCAGTACGTGTGCTTTGTGGACTTGGCCTCGGCTTATGACCATGTCTCTACGTCTATAATAGGGCATGCATACTGCAAAGACAAAACCACAAATACACATATCAATCATAGAACAACATGGACAAGCATTTTAAACAAGGGATTCTTGAGACATGAGGCAAAACATGTTTTTTTTAACATGCTGATTTTGATCCAGGAACCATATACATTGAAATAATATGAGATGTTTGGTTTCATTGTCAATCAAATATGATATGTGTACGTTTACTAGGTGATTTCAACTTGCATATAAATGACTTTCAGTATGGGAATATATGGACCTTGTTACTGGTCTAGACTTAACCAACACAACATGAAAAGAATGCCACTAACAACCGTGGAAATACACTGGACCTTCTCTTTACAAAGGGTATTGTCGCTGAATGGACCGACCATGAAAACCTTCTGCACACAATCATGTTTTCCTAGTTTAAAAAAATCATATTTAGTTCAAAGTTTACAATGATGATATGAATTTGACTTTTTAACCAATGGTTTCAAAGCCTGCTTATAAAGTGTTTGTATTGATTTTAATATAGTCCTACCTGTCTGTGTCCAGCTGGTGAGGCAGTTCATGTGTGAGAGAATCTTGGCATTGATGTACAACTGTGAGGCCTCTGTAGCCAAATCATCCTGATATATGTTTAAATCTGGCCAAATTGAATTTGATTCTGTTCAGAATTATCTTCACTTGTGTTTTTAATGTGATTTGAGCGCATGGTGGCTTACGACAAATTTTTTTTCGCATTGCCTGGTCGAGATTTCCTAGAAGAATAAACGTGCACTTTCAGCTTCTAAGATAGTACTTCTCTCACCTGATTAAGATGTAAAAATAATCCATGGTTTCTGTTTGATACTGTCACTAATCAAACACAGAATACTCTGCCAATAGTTCATCATTCAACGCTGATGATTTTCTAAAATTCTTCACAAAAAGATTGAGAGATAAATTCACTGGTCCGCTCTCCTCTCAGAATGCTTTGATCGATACAAGCACTGTGACTTGGACCAATTGCATCCTTTCACAGTTTGAAATAATTTCCCTTGAGGCCTTTACCAGTCTAATAACTGCTTCCAAACCTTTGCCCTGCATATTAGATCCTATATTGCATGCATTTTTAATTAAGGAACTGCTTCCTGTATTAAATATTATGGAGTCAGATAAGTATTTTAATGAATGAATGAATGAATGAATGAATGAATGAATGAATGAGGGATTCACAAATGTATTTCAGGATAAACATAAATAAATCTACAAAAACACACGTTTTATGTTTTACAAAAAGGAATCCACAAATACAATATATGTATGTTAAAGTATTTGCAACTTTCATCAAGAATGTTTTTGGATGCTTTTACATTCCTATACAAACTGTTGAAACTGCATTTACAAAATGCTTGTCATGTGTGAACTTCACTGCATTTGTGTGTGGGATTTTGGAGACTCGCTCGATTAACACATTTATTATCTGTAGCCAATCAGATGCCTCCCTTCTTTTCAGCCAATCACTCGAGCTTCAGAAACCTATGGGTGACGTCACAGAGACTACATCCATGTTTACAGCAGGCCTCCAGGAAGTGTGCTGGACTTTGAAGCCAATTTGACAAAGTGGCCAATTTCCGTGTCGTCACATGATGCCATGGGGCTTAAAAATGCTTTTTCCCATAGAACTTGCATGGTGAAAGAGACGTCTGTAAATTAGTGGATGCATTTTTTGATCATCATAACCCCCGCAGATGATTCGTTTCAGAATTTGATCCATTTAGTTTGATAACATTTAGTTATAATAATTTAATCCCCATTCAAGTTAGCAGAGCACTAAACCTGGAAGTAGCTGGCTTGGCCAGCAGAAGTCTCTACTGCGCCTGCTCTATGGGCCGCACTGTGCGGAACCAGTCCAGATCGTCCGGGTATTTTTATACGCGGAATTTCAACTTTTTTGGCTTCATAGGCATGAACGAGGCTCGACCGATGCCGTATCCAGGTTTTATTATAGATTATTATAGATCTATGGTTTACAGTCTATTGTATAACCACAATAAGCTGATCCCCTGGTAAATACCCACCCATTGTCATCTTCAATTATTAAAGGTGCACTGTGAGTTCCTGCATGGTTTCAGCGCAATTTAATTTTTGTCTCAAATCGTAGGCATCTGTTCTTGCTGCCTGCCCCCTGAATACACTGTGAAAAAGCCTGGCCTCGGGAGACAACTCAGGGGGCGTAAACATCAAACAAACACTAGGGGCACAGGCTGTGCACCAAAATACAACACCACGTTCCAGCCAATCACCGACAAGATGGTTGGGGGATTGGGTGGGGGTTAGGGACAGTTAGTCCGTTAGTCATGACAGTTACAGAAACATGGGGGGAGGGGCAAGCTTGCTCTGTTTTGTTTGAAATTTACTTGGGGTGTCAACAGAAGTGAAGTCATGCAGGAACTCATAGTGCACCTTTAAAGGAAAAAAGAAAGTACTGTGTTTAGGATTAAAACAGTAAGTATAAGACAGGAGCCACAGGCTGATGAGCATACACAACAGAGAGCAAAATACCAACAGAGACACAGACATGATTTTGTTGTCAATGCTCATGTGAAATACTGGATGAGGTGACTAATGGGCTAGACCTCAGTGTAGCCCAATAAACCTTTGATCCCAGTCTGAGAAACCTACAATCCCAGGACAAATGAGGCTGTGCACTCCCACACTGGACACTACCAAATCCACTGACCTCATTTCACTGTATTACAAAAAATATCACACACAAGTGTCTGTGTATATATGGCACATCTGCTCATTTTCTGTGGTCATACTAAGAGCAGTAGCAGCATAACAGAATTAGTTGTTTCTGTTCTTGGAAGGCCACAGTTGTGCAGCATACATTTTTGTATGATGAGTAATCCATAATTTACTCTCGGTACAAACACTCACAACCTTGAATGAAAGTGAAGGCCTCTGGGACACATAATGGAACAAAACTGAGCTGGTGCATTAACAGTGGTTGGCAAGAAATTCCTGTTGGGCTTGTGCAATTATTTTTCTTGGGTTGCTGTCACACTCTTTCTCACTCCAGTGAAAAGTAATAGCCTCCTCAGTGATAAACTATAATTACGTTGTATTCATTCATGCTGTTAACATGAATCATGAAGCACTCAGGATCAGGAGCAGCCTGCTGGTCATACACAAAGACGGGTTTGGATCCCAGAGAAAAAGACACCAATTTAAAATACACATTATGACTCAGGTCCAGTCAAGTCAAGTTGATGTAACAGTGTTTTACTAAACAAAGGTGTGTATAATGCATTGTTTATTCAGAGTATAGCACCAAAATATGTATAATGACAAAAGATACCGACAGAGAAGTTGTATTGCTTTCGTAACATAATGACACACTAATTAAAACATAACCACTCACAGCGTTTTCTTTCTCTGGTACCCCTCTGCTGAGCTTCTACTCTTGATTATCAGAAAGCCCTAATAAAGGCTTCAAGTAGTCCCGGCCCAGAGCACTAACAGCTTGTTATCAAGATGAACCAAAAGAGGTAAATGTGCACAAAAAAAATGTTTTTGTTATTCATGTGGAAGTGTGTTGAACTCCCAATTATTGTCCCACATTTACAGATAAACCGGTAGCAAACAATCTTTTATAAATGGTGCTGTAGTGGGTCTAACCCTGCTTTGTGATCTATAGTGGACACAGACCTCTCTTCCTGGGATTATTTTTCAGCATTTTAGTGCAAGGCACTTTAGATGTTATCGGTATAACTTCCATGGAGCGTGTGGTAGATCAGGCAGCCCCAGAAGTAATTTGATTGTAAGCGAAAGGAGTCGCAAATTAGTCTTGGCTAGAAATCCTATCTGCAAGACATCTGTATAATGTTATTGTAACTTGTTACAATGTTTTTTTGCATTGTCCCAGACAAATAAACTACATAAATAAAAAAACAAAATGTTCTGTACATTTTCCAATCACGCATGTCCACGACCTATCTATATAAATGTTTGGTATTCATTTACTCTGCTTACAACAACGCTGAGGTCTGCATCCTCCTCCTGTATTAGCATTTAATCATACATGAGTTTTTAATGTTTAATACACACTAATTAAATGTGTATCTCAGGCTCTGTCGGTGGGGGTGTGAGCACAGGGACAGTCTGTGTCAAACTTGCTCAGATTTTATCTAGCAGGGGTCTTCAACATTTTTTTAAGCCAAGGACTCCTTAACTGAAAGAGAGACGGAACAGGGACCCCCTACTAAATATATTGTATAAGATGAAGTTGCATAATAAACAGGGCCTACAATAACGTGTAGTGCGTCCTAAAGCCTTTATGCATACCTTTTTTGCATAGAATACTAAGCTAATAAAAAAGCCTAATAATTGTTGGCATGATTTTATAAATCATCTTTTAATGTTAAACATACATGTAGCACAGTGAATTCTTAGGATGAACTGTATCTGTGGATGGCTACCTTAGCGACCACCTTACCTATAGGCCAGTAAGCAGTGGGGATTTATATTTGCTAATAATGTGTTGAATTCATGTTAAGATAAAACAATAATTTGGAGCCTCCCCCCTGCATCGACTCTGAGGACCCCCTAGAGGTCCCTGACCCCCCTGTTGAAGATCCCTGATCCAGACAGAGCGTCACATGAGCACACATACCGCCAAACTAAAACACACATTGCTGCAGTAAACAGTTCACGTGTTGACGTGAGTGTCCTGACTGAACTGCTGTTCAGAGAAACAAAGCATACACAGGGTCCCGTGAACACTCTTTGTGCATTTCCAGTAAAAAAAAATCCAGAACCAAGAGACTCAGGAAGAGAAGGTAATATGCACATTAACATTACACAATGATACATGAAATGTGCATACAATATATAACAAAGAAATACATTATTTCTGTAAGATTTTACAATAGAACATCAGCCTCCCACATACCTGTAGAGAAAACAAAAGCATTCAAAGGGTCTCTTTGTAATGTCATTGTTATATATTATGTGAAACTATAATTAGGTTCACCATATTAGTTAGCATGCTCAACTAAACAAAGTACAGCTGAGGCTGATGCAACTGTAAAAGTTTTGCAGGTATTTGTTCATATACCAAAATACAGGGCAAACTTCAATTTAGACCTGATGGTGGCGAAGGACATACAGAAAAAGAAAGAAAGGTAAAATAGTAAATAAAGCACCAACAGTGTTAAAGGCCCTGAACACTCACACAGGTGTTTTCAGTTAACCTGGCTGATTAGACCTCTTCCCAGGACTGTGTGGGTAGACTGATTGATCTTCCTGAGTCTCCTGTTAGCTTTGCTGCTCCTGTTAGGGCAGGACCAATGACAGCTTTATCATTCTTATTAGTAGAAAAATATGTGTGCCTTAATAAATTCCCATCCAAGCTCTGACCCACTTCCAACCTGAGCAGGGTCTAATCAGCCAGAATAACTGAAATCACCTGTGTGGGTGTTCAGAGGCTTTGACATGTTCCCTCCAACATAAAAGTCTCCGCTTAATCCACATTCATATTGCCCTGTTCATAACAAACAACATACACACATCCATTAAAATCATCCTGCTCAAAGGTGTTGTTCTTTTTATTTACATTGGAGGAATTATTCTATTTCCCTGTGTATATGTACTTCGTCTATGGCTCGAGTGAAATCAGACTTGTTTTACTATGACTGAAACCCATAGCTTTATATATATATATACAATTATTTTTGGCAGGTGGCCCCAGCAGCAATCTGTTTAGCTTTCAGCCATCTCTCACTGTGTTTCATTGAGGAAGCGAGACTATTAAGCAAATTTTCTGTTGTTAATGTTGTCTTATATTTAGGACTTGGTGGTGCCCCAGTGATTATTACCGCTGAGAAGAAGAGCATTTTCAAAGCATCAAAGAACCCAGAGTAAAAAAGAATTAAATTGTGTTATCTTTGCAAACACAGTTATTACAAAGGATGCAAGAAAAACTGAACAATCCACACACTACAAAGCAGCAGCATTGGTGTTAATTTAAGACTCTTGAGAATCCTTGAAACATTTGTGAGAACAAAATGTTGCGGTGGAGTTTTCTTTTCAAAATGTTTGGATGGCCTTGCTTTAATTTCTTTTATTAAAAAATAGCAACTCAATTCTTCTGTTTGCCTTAATGCAACCTCTTTGAGGTTGTATCAGCTCTTGACATCCTGAGGAAAACCTTGTAACCAATGCAAAGTTTCATCATAGAGGAATGATGAGATCAATGTCCTTGTTTCAACCAGCTTACAAAAAAATCCTAACAATTACAATTAATAAATAAAGTGTGTGTGATGTGATAATATTGTTGAAACCAGGTTTATATGAATGTTTTGTAACTATAAGTATGTCATATTTTGTTCATGTCAATTCATTTGCATACAACTTACACGCAAAGAAATGGATATAACCTTTGCTCAATATGTATTTTAAATTACAATAAAGATACTGATATGCTCATTGCACAAGTCTACGGCTCGATAAATTCATCATAGAGCATGCGGTGTTAGTATGTGTGCCTTTTAGTGACATCCCTAATTGTAATCACTAACAATATGTAAACAGCTACAAGCTACATTTTAAGGCAGGTAATTCTATCATAGCTTAAAACTTAAATCCCCTCAGAGGCTGCATACTTTTTCAATCTGTGTAACTTAAAAAGTCTTAGAATGAATCCTTAAAATTAAATTTTTGCATGTAACAATGTCCCATTTATTTTTTGTTATTATTATTATTATTATTTTTTATTTATTTTTAGCCGGAATTCCTCTCATCAGAATATTTACAAGGATTAGTAACCTGGACAGCTCCTTCATCCCGGAGATTTGAATATCTACTCATGAACAAGTGGACATGTATTGCTAATGGAGACATTCCAGGAAAGGTCAGGGCAATTTATTTATCCATTAGTTTATTTAAAGCTACATTGTGTAAGAATTTCTCCCATCTAGCGGTGAAATTGTATATGACAACCAACTGAATATTACTTTTGAGCCCTTCCCATTCCGAACGTGTTTCAACTCCTACGGTTGCCGAACCCGAAATTAGCTCTTAGTATCTCCATCATTTACATGCAGCTGGTCTAGCCACTCCAATATTAACTTTGGTCTTGTTGCTTTGCCTGTCGCGTTGTCGTTTTAATTCTCTTTTTCCTTCCCGGCTGGCATTCATCACGGTGCCAATGAATCTAAAAGCGCGAAAGGCAGAGGCATATCCCTCTTTGGCTAATGTATTTTAAAGATGGAGGCGCTACATGGCGGCCGACATTCGAGCGACTCACGCATATGTATTCTAAATGATTCTTAATGGCAGATTCTACGCTTACGAGAATACTTTGATTAGTTGGTGGAAGTAATTACACATGAATGAGCACATATTTGTGAAAGAACAAAGGGTTTTTTCTAAGAATCAACTCAAAAAAACTACACAGTGTAGGTTTAACATGGACAATACTGATAAACTCACTCCCAACTAGTAAAATACGGACGCTTGGTCAGTGGCTCTCAGCGTTGGATACCGACGCAAGAATCACCCTTTAGTGTCTGTATGGAACGCACCGGGCAGAGTAGCAGTGCGACCGCTGCGCTGTAAGATGACGTAGTATTGAGAGTGACAATGGTAGCGAGTAGTATGAAAGACCTAAAATGCCGCCTAAGGAGGTTGGTTGGGGTGGTGGATGGGTCAAACAAGGTTGTTGTCCCACGTGTCACTGAAACGTACGTTTTGTAACCCCACACACAATCTTTTCCTGAACCTAACTGTCCTGTTCTTGTGCTGCATGTCAATTAAATGTATACGTCCTGACCCAGAGCGTCAAAAAGTGACGCCAAGATACAAACGCCAAAGGCACCTGACTAAGTGTCGCTTTCTGACGAGACGGGAGTGAGAATGTGTTGTATAAACATGGTTAGAAAGGGAGAAGCAATGCAGCAGATATAAGGTATATGGGGCCCTGAGCTGAGGCTAATTTGGAAACCCACATCACTGGTTAGTCTTAAATGTAATTTAAAACAAAACAAATAGTTACAACAAATTCAGGATACAAAACAAAAAATGGATAAAACAAATTTTGTGCATTTGAATATGACTGTGTGAAGCCTAGCACATTGTAAGACCTGGATATACACATGAAGTGTCTCAAAACTGACTGACCGACCTGTTAGTTTGTCATTATGTAAAGGATTTAGATGTGAAAATTAAATATGATAAAAAAATTAACTTAGCAAACTGTATTTTGTATCATAATATTTGATAGTAGGAAATACAGGATGGGGAAAGAGATATCTCTGAGGTGCAGATTGGAGAGAGATCTAAGTGAAATGTGACAGAGGCGGATGGAGCTCAAAGCAACGTCTTTGAAGCGTTTGGCCTTGTAGCATTGAAATAAGCAAAAGAAATGTCTCATGTCCGTGTGAAAGAAGATGTCAGAAGAATGTGGGGCTCACAGATTGTTTGATTTAATGGTGCTGCAGAATCTGTGGACTGTGTCGGTCTCATTGTCACAGTCAAAGATTGTGGAGACAGATGAGATTCATTCAAATTAGTTATGTGGAAGTCTTTCTACTAATATCTTAACAATAGAGTTAAAGAGAGTATTTGAACCGGAAAGAAAGAGAGTCACACTTCAGTGGAACGAGCAAGACTCTGAAGGCATAACAGGATGAACCTGTTTTTTTTCTCACTGCTTTCTGTGTTGCTTTTACTCCTCATGTTCAGATGGGCTTCATACTAAATGAAATGGACCTGTGTGCTGTACCGGCTCTGAATTAAATTGCTTACTTATCCAGTGCATGCTTTAATAGGAAAGAATGTAAAAAAAGGTTTTCCATTTCATATTGTGCCACTACTTTTACATGTACCGCTGCATAACTACACGTGTCAGTATTGTCGTTCTACAGGGGTTGTTGCTTGTAGGAAGGTTATTGATGAACCCAACATTTTAGAATTAGCTTCTTAATGATTTACTACTGTACTTTTATAAAGTTGATCAAAATGTATGCAGGGCGAGATATTCTTACTTTTACTCCCTATTATGGGTCAAGCTTTAAAACGAAGATGCTCCTATATAACTGCAATGTAAAGTCTGTTCTGCTGTACGGTTCAGAGAGCTGGCGAGTTGTCAAAACAGACATGAGGAGAATGGAAGTGTTCCATAATGGATGCCTCTGACGAATAAGCCAGATCTTTTGGCCTAATAAGAATTCTAACAATGAACTCTACAAAAAAAACGGGAAGCCGGAGCATCACCAAGGAGATTATGCACTGAGATTGCTAGGATGTGTTGAGGATGGAGCAGGACCGCATCAGAAAAGTCTCCTTAAGATGGACACCACCTGGCAAAAGAAAACCTGGGAGGCCCAAAACCAAATGGCAGAGAACTGCGACACAAGAGCTGGAACATATGAACCTGTCATGGGGAGAGACCCTACATGCTGCCAGGGACCGAATGCAATGGAGAGTTCACATTGAAGCCTTATGTCCCATAGGGGATGAAGAGGAGTAAGTAAGCAAAGGTAATGGGTCAAGCTCCAAGACCACTGGATCCCACATTTCCCATAATGTAACTTACTAACATCTTTTTATTTGACCCTGACTGGTAAACACAAGTTTAAGTCAAACTTTGATAAATAAGAGTCTACAGCCATGCTAGCGCCCTTTGAGCTACATGCTAATTTTTGCATGCTAACATCCTCACCAATAGCACATACTGTTGCTCATGCTCAGCACCTTAGTTTAGCATGATAGCATGCTATCATTTGGTACACAGTACAGCTGAGGCTGAACATCATAAATACATTAAAAAATGACCTGACCTGACAATGGAACTAGAGAAAGAGTGAAGGAATCGCTAGTGTTTACAATTCATCTTATCGGCACCATGGATAGATAATCACTCAACACCACAAATGTCAACCTGCTGGTGGTGCTAGAGGAAAAAGTCAAGGGATCTCCAAATTCAGTAGGATTCATCCTCTGGAGACCATGAATATCTCTACAAAATCGCATGGCCATCCATCCAAGATATTTTAGTCTGGATCAAAGTGGATGATCAACATCGACCTTCCAACATTGCCATCTCCCAGAGCCACACCGTTATTATGGCTAAAAATGTGAAGTCTAAGATAACTCTGATGACTTCTAAATTACGTTATTAGGGCCCGAGCGCCGACTAAGTGGGCATTCACACCAAAATAAGCGATCTGGCGATTTGCCGCAGGGTGGTGTGGTGGGGGAGTGTCAATGAAATGGCCCATTTGTGTGATGTCCTGATGTCCCCTAATAAAGCACAAGTAGACTTTATGTTTCACAATGGATGTTTTCCGTCAGATCGTTTATAGATCTCAGACCTCTCAGTGACCACGGACAGCAATAAGCAGGTAGAGAAAAGTGATGGATCGAGACACTATTATATTGTCTTACCAATTGCCATCCAAATAACTATTTTGGGTATTTTTATGAAATTGTTATTTGAATACATTCAGGGAAGGGTCTCAACTTCAAGTCATATCCAATTCATATTATTTTATGATATAGTGGCTTCAGATTTTATGGTATTGATTGTATGCTTACATTCTAAGTCTAATAAATACTAATAAATAATGCACGGCATAGAGCAGAAAATACCTGTGCTCTATATCAATCTGTAATAACAGGAGACTGTCTTCCTTATAGTTTTACCTACATAAAGGACCTCTAGTGGGCCATATGATTGTATATTGCATGCTAACATCCTCACCAATAGCACATACTGTTGCTCATGCTCAGCACCTTAGTTTAGCATGTTAGTATGCTATCATTTGGCAGTGTCAATGAAATGGTCCATTTTTATGACGTCCTGTTATGTTCCTAACCCCCCCCCCCCCCCCCAACAAAGCACAAGTAGACTTTATATTTCACAATGAATGTTTTCCGTCAGATCGTTTATAGATCTCGATGTTCATAGATCTCTGCACTTGAGGGCAACTTTAATTTACAGGAGAGAGAGAGAGAAAGAAAAGAGATGTGCGGGACATAGCAAGTGCTTTGTTGATGCAGGAAACATTCAGTTCAATGCTTGTTTTTTCCCCTCAGTGTTTTAAAATGTTTTTGTAGCAGTGATAAAGACAGTGATGTTCTCACACCGCCTCAAACCATAGCTCAAAACACTCACTCACACATGATTGGCAACTGCAGCGTGACGTGGGGTTGCGTTTCTCCAAAAGTTGAGTTGGTCTCAACTTTTTTCGCCGCAGGCCCATCGCGTTTTTTGAGTGTCCCCCCCTGCGGCAACCCCTGCCGCAGCCTAAATGCATTACCCCCATTCAAAATGAATGGAAAGACCTGCGTTTTTCAGCCGACGCAGGCTGTGTGAACGCAGCCTAACGTCTGCCGGCGAAACTAAAGGAATTATTAGGGCTTATTTTTTCAGACTTCACAAAGCTCTTTATTTTGTGAATAAACACTTGATGCTTGAAACTGGTGCTTACGCTAACACATAGCATAACCAACCCATCAATGTGTTTACAAATTCCTGTTTTTATGATTCTAATTCAACTGCGGTTATGATGAGAACAGAACATTATAGGCTGATGACATGAAAGAGTTATTCTTACTCACATTGGCACAACATCACAATTGTATTTTTCTAAGGGACTCAAAAAAACCTTACATACACAGCCAAAAAAAGTACAATTTAACTCTACTAGCCTGGTCCTACCAGACTCTCATACATTTCATTTGTAGTACTGAAGGGAAATGAAAATTGAGCATAAGTACGTAGGAGGGCGGAGCCAGGCTAGATCCATCCATTGTTTCAAATGAAATATTTCAGTAAACATTTCTAACATTCTACTGTGGCCTTAGTTGGTGTTTAAAATATGTGTATTCTGCACTTGTACACCATCAGCTATTTGAACCTAGTAAAACTGATGACCAGATCAGTAATTAGCTTATCGGCACAGTGCCTATACTGCATAAAATGGTTTTCAAAAAGAGAGAGCTATTTTACGCTGTTTTTCACTTAAACCAGTGAAACAATTTAATATTTTAATCTTAATGAAGCAGTAAAGCATGGTAATGGATTCCATGCTAAAATTATGCTTTATAAAATGGCATTGCCTTAAACATTATGTTCACCAGTACAATACATTGCAAATATGCATTGTGCACCCTATCTCTTTTGAAGCTGTGTTATTTTGTGGGCAAGCAGAATCCTGCGTGTAGGAACAAAGCCAAAATGTATGTGTGTGTGTGTGTGTGTGTGTGTGTGTGTGTGTGTGTGTGTGTGTGTGTGTGTGTGTGTGTGTGTGTGTGTGCGTGCATGTGTGAAGATCACACAGCAGTGGCTTTTGTAGCATTATGTTATTGATAGGTTATTCTCTGTTCCAGTAATTAGAACATTCAGTTGTGCAGCTATCAGCCTTGATTCCTCATTAATTCACTACTGTTCTGTTGGGAATGTTTTGACATACAAATCTCTGCGTCAAAGACAAAGGCTTCGAGAAATTGATACCAGGAATGACGGACATAATTATTGAAATACTTCTACTAATAATGAAACTACCTTATTCTATTGACTCAGCTGATACACTATAAATACCCAAGTGGCACTGCAATGATTAATGCAGCTAATGAAAAGGTAATAAAAACAATGTAAAATGGCTACTTCTTCCACTGTTTCTCATTTAACACAAGCAGTAAGCTTTATATTGCTGTACAACTGTGAGTACAAGTAAATGAAAAATGACAGCCTTTAGGTTTTTTCCATGTGAAAACCAATATGACTGCAATCATTATTGAAGCTAATTTAAATAATATTTAATTAGTTCTGTACCGTACTCATGTAGCAGACTTTCCATCCAGCAGGGCAATTAGGAACAAATGCAACAGCAACGGCAGTTTCCTTCAAGTGTTTGTTTCTGGCCCTGCTAACACCAAGTCAAAGTCTGAGTTCGGCCTTGACATAACAACATATGTGTAACCTTTGTTTGTATTAATCTGCAATTCTGTTTTATTCTCTCTGTTCTCTCCGTGGGACAGGCTGTGTACACCGTATGTTAACTGCATTCTTCTGATGTCAACCCTAAAGCCTAAACAACGAAACTGCATACTTAATTACATTTTGAGGGAAACGTTACTTCCAGCAACCGGTGTGAAACGCAGGGGCGGGTCTAGAGCCCCCTCCCCCCACCCCGAGCACCTGAAATATGATTGCCCCCCCCTCTGGTGCCCTCCCAATCCATTGGGATAGAGTGCTGTCACTTTGCTGCCTGTTCTACCAACCGCTGCTTTTCCATTCGGTAAATGGACATATACTTTAAACACACATTGTTTGGCAACTGTGTACTTTGTTGACATTTTGAGGCCACTTTAGAAGTAGAAACATATTGAACTCACTGTAGAGCACTTGATGCTGCAAGAAATAAATTGTGTATTGTACTTTATTTCTGTTCTGTTTTCAATTATCTGAAAACTGTGTACAGGAAGATTTTCTTTGTTGAAGTTTATTGTAAGTGTATTGCACTTTATTTTTATACGGTTCGGTACAGAATGTGATGTGTTTTATTTTGCAGAATTACATTGTGTTGTTCTATCCTATCCAATATTTCCTATATTTCTAAGTAGACCCCCCCCCTCTGTTGTTACATTAAGTACAATTTTGAGTGCTTTCATAATTATTTTCTTCTCCTCTATTCAGTTCAAGTGTTGATAAATGAATGAAACAAACTGGTGCTCAGTTTATAAGCCACATACCCTGTCCCCACAGACCCTTCTCGTCACCACCCCATCATAAAGCAATTTCTGGGCTCAGACAAAGTCATTTCCAAGAGCACCTGAAGGTTGGAGGAAGGAAAATTGATAGACAACATAGCAGACAGGTTAGATTTGTTATTGTTTTTTGAAGTATTTTATTTAGATATTATAAATAATTCTGTATCCAGAATTGATTCTGGATTAATTCCTGTAAACATCAGAAATTATGAGAAAAATGAAACTACAGAAAATAGATCTTCTTTGCAACAATATGATTAGAACTGTTTGTGTGGTAGCATCTCATTTGTTGGAGTAAACTGCCTGCAAAATCTACTGCAACACCACATATGCTCAACAAATAATTGGGCTGTTTGGGATTTACTATCACTCTGCACATCATCTGACTTTTTTACTTTATCTACTGTCTTATTCTGAAACATGCGTTTTGGTGAATTCAGGTGAGGTTAGAAATTGTAATATAAAACAGAATGATTGTGTGCTGTAAATAAAAGCACAACACTGCTAAATAATGGACCCCCAACATAGTAAGAGACTGGTACTGAGTGCTACATGCTGAGCCATCATCATGCCCCTACCTGCATGAATAGACTAATGTGATCATAATTGGCTTTGGATGTTCCTCTCCAGCCACTACACATAAAGCATGCTTATTAGTTGAGTGATTTTTTTTCTTCTTCTAAAGAACAGCTCATCCACAGTGTGAATGGGTAATTAAATTGCTGGTAATTATGTATTGATCTGGAGCTTTAATGTTGTCAAAGGTTGGCTGTTTAATCGGCAGGGATTGTCAGTCACTCACACTGTTGATGGGGGGGGGGAGGAAAGGCAGAAAATGAGGGAACAAACAGAGTGAGATGGAGACAAACAGGCTAGATAAAGACAGAGAAGGAGACAGCATGATAGCAATTGCTCTAATCATCATCAAGTATTTTTTTTCCCTCTAATTCCTTTTACCCTTTTTGGTTCCTACCAAGCGGCAATTTCCGGGCCTGAAAAGTGAAGCCAATGCGGAAGTGAATGCTGGGATAGACTCCAGACCTCTCAGTGACCACGGACAGCAATAAGCAGGTAGAGAAAACTGATGGATCGAGACACTATTATTTAGTCTTACCAATTGCCATCCAAATGACTATTATTTGAATACATTTGGGGAAGGGTCTCAACTTCAAATCATATCCAATTAATATTATTTTATGATAGAGTGGCTTCAGATTTTATGGTATTGATTGTATCCTGGCTTACATTCTTAGTCATCTGGTTGATGGCTCTGGGGATGAGCTAATAAATATTAATAAATAATGCACGCCATAGAGCAGAAAATACCCTTGCTCTATATCAATCTGTAATAACAGGAGACTGTCTTCCTACCTACATAAAGGACCTCTAGTGGGCCATATGGTTGTGACTCTTTGTCAGGGACAAAAGGGTAAGTACTGTAGTGTGACATTGTTATTAATGCTTCAACATCTCTTTAAGAGGAGGTTAGAGTGCATGGGTCAACAAAGAATCAAATTAAGGAGACTACCATTCATTTACTACCAACCGTCAACTTGTATTTCTATCCCCTATGAACTTGATTTGATTTTTTAGCAATGAATCAAATGACTATGTGTAATTTGAAAGGGGTTAACCAAATAGAGGGCAGTTCCTCCCCACTCTTCTTAGCTCACTGTTTTAGTTTTGAAGCCCGCAACTGTACTGTTTTGATTCACTACAACCGCTCTCATCGACTTTCCCGCAGAAGCAGAAAATCATTTTTACACAATGACAACTGATTGTGCTCTGGGCATGCCCAGCATAAAACAGCAGAAGGACTACGTTAGCAACTAGCTGATTAACATAGTGAAGCACATATAAAGCCATGTCTTCTCCACAGGGACTGGTTGAGACCAAAACAGAGCTAAAAGGAGAGTAAATATTGGACTTTTGGACATTTCTCTGGTGGTCTGAAACATTACTTGTATGCTTATGATGCTCTGTGTCTGTTGATGTGTTAATAGGCAACTGCTTGTTTTTTTACCTTTATGTATTCAGGTAGAGTTTCACTGAGAGCAATGCTCTCTTTTTCAGGAACGTCTTGATCATATTCAAACATTGTTAATGTTTGTGAGGTGATATTATGTCATGTTGTGTTCACAGCTTGTTCCGCAGACCCCAAGTAGCCAAAAACATACAAAAAATGCAGCAGGGAGTTTTCCCCCCAGACCATGATATTTTTCTAACCTAATACACAAGTAATTGTTGTGCCTAAACCTAACTTCCCCCTACCTTAACAGCAGCCCTATGTAACAGTTTTGGAAAGCACTGACAAACAATGTTGCTCTTCACATAGGGGCACCAAACCAGAGAATATTACTGTGTTGTTTTTAAAGATAATTTAAAATTTGTTGTATAATTTTGAGGTCTTGTTGAATCACAGCCAGGTGATATGATGCGCACTATAATTGGCTGGTGTTCGTCAAACAATTGATAGATGTTTTTTTTATGGTCATGTGTCTGTATGGAGGATAAGAAACACAATTGTTCCACCTGCCACTGTAACAACAGAGGGTCTAAATTGTAAATTATGACACAGCCTAATGGCGCTTACCCACTGCTAGTACCAGCTCTACTCGGCTCGGCTCAGCTCAGCTCGGCCGCAGTGCCCCGTCCTCCATTTTCCATTGCAGTTTTAGAACCGCCTCATGCCTGAGGCGAGCGTGGCTGGTCGTCATAGCGACGCCGCAGGAAACTGCCATGACCATACGCGACACACACACAGAACGTCGAAGGTGTGTTGTTTTTGATTCTCAGCATGTGGCTGTTGCCACAGCCAGAAGAATTTCGTTTCAAAAGAAGCTGGAGTCAGCAAAAAAAAACCCCGCTAGCTAAACTATTTAAAAATGGCGGGTTTGTTCAGGACGCCCCCGTCTGTCGCTAGCAATGATGACGCAGTGATTAGTGACGAATGCAGGTTTTCACGTCACCTTTTGGTTTCACCTCAGCTTGCTTGGAACCTTGACGGAGGTGATACTAAAAAAAGTACTTGTTGGCAGGCACCAGAGACTTTTTTTCATAATGGAAAACCAAAAAAGACGAGTAGAGTTGAGGCGAGTCAAGCAGGTACCTTGTAATGGAAAAATGCCATTAGTCTCTCATGTTTCCATCTAAGTACCACATATGTTTTGAAGAAATGGTTTTCCACAGTACATCTTTGTTTCAGTAATGAGGTTTATCGCTCCTGCACCACGGCTGTTCATCAGCCATTACATTTTCTACATTCGTCAATACCATAATTCATATGCAGGGATGTACAGCATTTGCCACTTACAGTACAGCAACTGTACAATGCCCTGTCAGCATTCAGACCTGAGGAGGTAATTGCCAACTGAAAAAAAGCTAATTTCATTTGCCCAAAATATGCTGAAAACACTTTATTCTACTTCCCTGCAAATCAGGAGTGCTGTTGAAAATCTGCTTATGTGGACAAAATGACTAAGTGATAATCTGACAGCAGCTTGAAAAGTGGCTTTCATAGAGGCTGCATAGAAAAGAAGAAAAATTATAGGAACTTTTCTTTCACATAATCTCTCCAAGCTATGCCTAAGGGGTTGCTCCGTCTCAATATTCTTAACACTCAATGACCAGCTTTGAAACATGATGATACAGCAATGGTCTTTTATTGTTAATATGTTTGTACTGAACACTAGAAAGTTCATCCATATACCGACTATATAAGCCTATGTGGTTGGGAAAAATTCAAAACAAGGACAGCCATGCATACTCTCGAAACAAAACCTTGTATGGAATTGCCTCAAATGATACAGTAGTATACATTTTCATGCACACTTTCATTTCAGAGCAAATTTGGATGGTTGAAATCAAGTTCAAACTGTGGCATTTCTTTCTGCTCCGCTGACAAGTATATCACAAGAAAAATACACTCCAAAAAAAGCACATTAACCAGCAGCAAAGATAATTTCACTAAACTGTTTTGGTTTTATAAAGTGGTTTTAAAAATCCTACCTACAGTATTGTACCATTAGGCACACAGTGTCAGTGCCGAAGCCCAAGGCATATGTACTAAAATGCAAATGAGTACATCTACATGATAAGTATTTTTTGTGCTATAAACTGCAGGAATTGCATTACATTAAGTCATGGTAAAGTAATCTTTACTTAGCTCATTATAGTTTAACTCAGAGTGCAATTAGATATTAGCATTTAGTGATCTAGTCAGAGCCCTGGATTTTAATAAAGTGGGGGATAAAATTATCTTATATATATATATATATATATATATATATATATATATATATATATATATATATATATCCAGAATTATGGAGCTTCTATGCTGTTAACTCTTGCTGACAAACAGCAGGAATTTCCTGTATGCTATATTACTTATGTGGAGGTATTCTAGAGCCAACAGATGTCAACATGTGGCATACAGTATGTGAATGTGAGGATGACTGCCACATACAAATGTATCTCTAATAAGTAATTGTGTTGGTTTATATTAAATAGCTGTATTTCAAAATGTCTAACTGGGACGGATTGGTGGGATTTCTGTGGACGAAGTACACATTGCGATATACTGGTAAGAACAAATTATGTTTAACCATGTATCCAGCTAATTTAGTATATAGCTCACGTTACTGTATTGTTAGAAGTGTTAACTTCATTTAATATTTGATGTGGTGTTTGCTTTTGCAGCGTGCAAATGTTCCACAAAAACAGGTTCCTTCCCAAGACCATTTTGCAGAGCCAGCGTCGCTGCGTCCGACGATTTTGATTTGTTTAAAGAAGCGCAAAAAACCAAGAGCGATATTTTTTTTCTCCTATCCTGGAGTGTATATGTGGTGTAGCCAGAACTCACTCCACAGCACTGTGGCGATAGGTCTGGCAATGCAAGACTACACTGATCGAGAGTCTGAATGAGAGTCTGGAGCAGCAGCTCTCTGAAGTTACCCTGGCTCTCATGCACAGCTGCGCTTGCAACATACACAGGCAGGATTTTGGATTCACACCCACTTGCAAATGGAGTTAACTCGTGCCTCTTTAAGAGTCGTTCAAATCCAACATCACTATTACTCTAAGAATGTTTGTACTTTCTCCTTTTCATGAAGCTCAGTAAAGAGGTGACTCCAGGTAAAAGCTACTATGCTGTATTGATTTGCTTTATTAAATTTACAGCAATCACGAAGGACACCATTTAGAGAGAAAGAGAAACACAGATAGTATCAGTGGATGCACCTCTCGTACGCTTTCAAAATAACAAACTCAAACAGATAAACCCCAGAAATACTTCAGGGACCTCACTTGTTTCTTCACACACTCATCTGCATGCCACAGTGGGTCTCTGTCTCTCACTCCAAATAAACACTTTTCCCCCAGGAAACAAGTGGTCAGTGATTGGTAAATAAATCTGGTGTCATGAGAAGAAGGATGTCTATCTGTCTCCTCAGGGTGGCATATTGACTGATTTAGGCACTGACTGTCAACTGGTCGGCTAATTCATCATTTTGTGTCAATGACACTGACCGCCTTGCTTCAGTAATTGCTCATATGGATGAAAGAGCACGTGGGAGAGATTTATCATCGGCATAAGATAGTAAAACTGATGAGGTGACTGATGAGGTGACTTCACTCTTTTTGAGAGAAAATTCAATGGAGGTGTAGGTGCAGGTACCTGTTGACAATAACATAATACAGATAATTCCATTAAAGGTTTTACCACAAGAAACTGGTTAGTGGTTAGGGTTAGGGTTAGGTTGGGTTGCCTCAAAGCTCATTCGATAGGCTACAGTTTGATTCAGCTGCAATAATGATTTAACATTTTAGCTGTTTCTTTTTTGCCATGGTAGGATATTTTTGATGTTATATGAAATGCCTCGACAACCGTTGGATGGACTGCTTTAAAACTTGGTACAGAAATTAATTTTCCTCTCAGGATAAATTGTAAGAACTTGTGATGTCTTGTCTTTTGATGTGTATTGGCATTATCCATTTTTTTCCAACAGGTGGTTTGATACTTTTATCTGGCTATACAAGCATGAGAAAAAAGATGGGTACGTATTGTTATTTCATCCAGAGGAAGTGTTTGGCCCCAAATCACATAATTTTAAATATTAAAAAGTTAAAAGTACAGAAAATGATTAAATGACAAATTCAGAGTCATCTTTAATAATAACCACAATCATTTCTACTACTATGAAGAATCGCCAGGACCTGAGGCTGACGTCTCAAAGATGATGTTGTTAGGCAATTTTCTTGGTGACTTTGTAACACACACATTTTTACACACATAACACTGCTTGTCAGGTGGGTTCAGCTTGTCATGGGTTTGGGCGGATCAAAAAGTGACAAAGCAGCATTCAGAGTAAGTTTTAATAACTCCACCTTAGTTCACCTTCTCTGCCCCTCTCTGTCTCTCAAAATGCAACGCTTTGTTAATGTGTGCATGTGTGTGCGTGCTTATGTGAGAATCCACCTGGGTGCAAGGTTGCATACACAGCAAAACATAGGGCTTTCAAGCAGGGTAGCGGAGTTTGTGTCCTAGAAGAAGGGGAAAACATAAGGCTTTCACTACTGAAATGTGAGCGTTTGTCTCAGGAGTACTACTTAAGGGGACAGGTGTTTTAACCCAAACCACAATCTTTTTTTCTAATCTTAACTACTGTAGTCGCTTTTGTGCCCTAACCCTAAACCTAACTGTCGTTACTGCGTGACAGTCACCTGTTGGCTAAACTTAACTGCAACGGCTGCTGAAATGATGGTCACCTCACAGTGCCCTGTACTCGGCTCACAGTTACCTTTTCTTGGCAAATTTAACTGTAAAGATCACTAAACTTAACTTTCATTTTACCAATCGTCACGTGACCGGTGCCGTAATTTCGTACGATTTTAGTTCATGAGAATGCGTTGCCTGTGTTGTTGTACTTGCTTGATGTTTGGCTGTGTTAGCAAAGTTGTCGACCCGCTAGATTTTGATCATGAGTAATGTTATCATCGTAACAAACATAGTCTATTTCCACGACGTTCCACTTCCGGGATTGATCCGTTGCTGCCGGAAATTCCGCCGGATGTCCTTTTCGGCCAGATGTCCGTTACCTTCCGCTTTCTTTGTGTTGGAATTTAAAACGCTAGTGGATTTCTGAGGACTATGGTTAACTGCTCCTCAGATCTCTGCAGGGTAAATCCAGACAGCTAGCTAGACTATCTGTCCAATCTGAGTTTTCTGTTGCACGACTAAACCAACTTTTGAACGTTTTTACATTACTGTGAAAGTAATTTTATTTTATAAAACACTGCAGGAAACCCTAAATATAATTTTTTTTTATTCTCTCAAATTGAAATTGAATCCAGAGTTATAGCCTATGTTATGCTAATTTAAAATCAAAACATTAAACAAAGCAAATGTCTTTGTTCAGTGTGTGAAATGACAGTACAAGCTAACAAACATTAATTAGAAGCTGTAATCCTCCTCCAGCATTATAAACTGGTAACAGTTACATCATCTGTCCATCATTCAGTGAGCAACAACAAACACTTGATGAAAGGTCACCTGAGTGATTGTGGGAGTAACAAGATTACGTACAATTAGTCTTGTTTGTTTTTTGTTTTTGTTTGTTAGTTTCTTTTTCCTTTGAGGCCAGTATGTCAGAAGGTCACAGACACTGATACCCTGACAGCCAATTGACTCCATACTGAAGACGGCCGATCAATAGAAACTGGATGACAAACTGAACTCTATCCACTTCACCTTTGATGGATTGCAACCGAGTAAGAGAGGATCAGGGCCATGCATCTTCACCATAACGTTGTCAGGTTGCTGTAAAAGCACAGAGGACAAAAGCTGTCAAGTGGTGAAACTGGGAAATCCTTCCCTATTTTCTAGTGACAAGCTGTGGGAATTAAAATGCAAATCATCTGATGTACGGCTCTCTAGTGTGGCAACTGAGAACAGGAAGAGTAGCTTGTATTTCTCCCGAAGAGAGTATAGATGCTGGTTTTGTGAGTTTCCATCATTTTCATATTCGGTTTTCCATTTCCACAAGTCATTCTGTTTGATCTTCATCAGCTGTGTTGTTGTTATTGTTAAGTTTTGTAAGAAAAAGGTAATTGCAAACCAATGGGAGATGAAGGACAATGACTAAAAGATAATTACATCCTGTAAATGGAAGTCTATTAAAGTGACTTTTAAAAGGTGAATTAGAAAGGTAACGATGCACGCACTTTGCTATTCTTATCCAGCGCAAAATCCCAAAAGTTCAAGGGTGGGAAAGGTGGGTGTCTTTAAAGGGTAACTTCGGTTATTTTCAACCTGGACACTATTTTCCTATGTTTTTGTGTCTAAGTGACTGATGGAAGTAAGAATCTTTAAAATTGGTCCTGTATCAAGCAAGGCCGCTGCTTTCAGCAGTCAGCGAATCAAGCTACAACGTAAGTTATGGGGCAATTTAGGTTCACAAAAGTGCTCATTTTGCCATTGACAGGCTCAGATTATTATTCTAAGTGTCTGACAACATTATGGAAAGTATTTCTAAGGAGGTCGACATTTCTGTTAAAGAGTAAGATCCTTTTTTAAACATAAAAACATCTGTGAAATTGCGTTCGCTAAAGACACCAGACTCCATCTAAATAAACAGTAATTTTAGCATCGTAAAATACATTTCATTCAAAGTCGACAGAAACAAAATACATCTATGAAAAGCCGTATGGCTCATCTTCCCAGTTTTCCAACAATCACAACTCTAGTTTTTTGTTAAAATAAATACATAGTTTACCGATTTACATGGTCCCATCAGTCACTTACAAAAAAACCCATCAGAAAATCCCAGTTGAACAAAACCAAATTACCCTTTAAATCCCTGCACTGCGTATACCTGAACTGAACGTACAAGAAACAGGTGGAAGAAAATAAAAAAAAATGAAGTGACACGTGTTCAGGTGATAAAGAAGATTGTGGTTTTAGGGAAAGAAGGGTCTAGCTTTAATATGTAGTTCAGGGTATGATCAAAAGGAACTGCAGTCCTAATACAGATGATCTGACTCAGGGGTTTACTGCAAAGATGAAAGTAGTGGGGTTTCCATGAACTTATTTTTATGCCCATTTTGAAGTATCTTATTAGAAAATGTTGATGGAAACGTAAAAATTCGAAAAGACTTCCTCAAATTTGCAAAAAAGTTTTTATACTCGCTTGAGGTGGTTTTTCCTTTTTATAAAAAGTTAATGTGGAAATTGGGAGATGGAAACAGCTTTGCCGAATAAGTTGTGACACAGCAAACATGTAACTCACATGACTATAGTCCCGGTAGTATCCATCGGATGGGGGAAGTGGGTCCCATCCAGTGCCCCGTACACTTGTGGCACAAGGTGCGTGGTAGAGTTGCAGTGTCTCAGCCACGTCGGGTATCTTGGCGAATAGGTTCAACAGCTTGAATCGTAAGGCCCTGCACACTGCGTATACACAGCGGTGAACAGTTGTCTCGCTGACACCAAATCTCTCTGCCACAACCCTGTATTCTGCACAGGTGGCCAACTAGTACAAGACTACCTCTCTCCATTTAGCCAAAGAACTTCTAAACTCTTTGATTTAGCAAACCGGTTTGCAATCTACAACCATGCGTAACGTCAACTTGTGACGAAACTACGCTTCGCGTAGTCTAATTTATTCGCTCTGAACCAGTTGATGGAAACGCTTCTAATTCGCATTTTCTTTTTTTTTTGCCGTTTTTGCGACATTTTAAAAGTTTGCTTAAAATTCGCTTGACAATTAGATAGAAACATGACTACTGATTCCAACAATGGAGACCAAGATCAATTCAGATTATCTATTTTTATAATCTAATTGCACCACACAAATGAGCACAGTATGCATTGTAACCTTCATAAAATACAAGTCACATCTTCCCAATCTTCTACATGGCATTTCTGAAAATGAAGTCAAGCAAACTCCATTTGCCGAGGGAGATCGAGTTGTACGATCAAAAGAAGTGCTAGATGGAACTTGAGACTGCTGTGACAATGTCAAAACTTCCAATCTCAAAATAAACATTTGTTAAAGTTTGAAATCTTCCCAATGTCCATAATGAGGTTTCTAAAAATTTAAAAGGTACAATGACAATAGCAATGTGCAACCGAAAAGATGTCTCTAACTTCCCTAACCAAAGCACATTTGTTTATACTGAAATCTTGAAAAACAACTCACAAAAATGTAGTTTCATCTTTAAAAAGGTCTCAATGTTTTCCTTATACACATAGGCACTGTAGTAGCACTGTACATCGTTTTTTTGATTGTATCAAACTCAGAGAGGAGAGAAGAAGAAGAGGAACAAGCTTTTGTCCGGCATAATTTTCAGCTACAGATGAAAGGGTAATGTTTTTTTTCAACCTGAAAAACAATCTGACATTGGTCCAGTATTAAGCGAGATTGCTGCAGTCGGCAGCGGCGAAACTAGCTACAATGTAAGTTAATAGGGCAATTGTCCAGCTTGTATTTACCTTCACAAAAGTGCTTGTTTTGCCGCTGACAGGCTCAGATTAATATTGTAAGTCTCTGACAACATTATGGAAAGGATCCCTTCAGAGATCACCTTTAAAACCCCTTTTTTCTGTTTAACCAGAAACAGCTCTGAAGTCGCTAGCTCTAAACCCATCAGACTCCATTTAAAAAAGTAATACTTTTAGCGTGTATAGAGCCAACATATTTTCACATGTAAATCGGTAAACTTTGTGTTTATTTAAACCAAAACTAGAGTTGTGATTGGTTGGAAAAGTGAAAGTACGACCCAAAGCTGCTGTTCAGTAGTTTTAATTTTGTTTCTGTTGACTTTGAATGAAGTGTATTTTACGATGCTAAAATTACTGTTTATTTACATGGAGTCTGGTGGGTTTAGCGAACGCAATTTCGCGGATGTTTTTATGTTTAAAAAAAGGATCTTATTCTTTAACAGAAAGGTCAACCTCCTTACAAATCCTTCCCATAATATTGTCAGACACTTAGATTGTTAATCTGAGCCTGTCAGTGGCGAAACAAGCACTTTTGTGAAATTTTTTTTTTTTGTGAACACTGTGTTACATTGTAGCTTGTTCCGTCGCTACCAACTGCAACGATCTTGCTCAATACCAGACCAATGTCAAAGATTGTTGTTCCCATCAGTCACATAGACACAAAAACATATGAAAATAGGGTCCAGGTTGAACAAAATGGTAGTTACCCTTTAATACACGTCAAGAGTGCAATGGTTCCCAACCTTTGGCTTAAGACCCTTGCAAGGTGTCACAGGATACATTGTTAGGGCCCTGACCTTAACAAATATTTTCCACAAAATAATATATATATATTTCAGAATATAATCGATTCTTTGCTTTTTTGCGAATTGGCAGATGTTTTATCAATTTGTCAGAGGAAAAAAGTGCATTTCTCCTGCACTGAATTTCAGTTGTATCATATCTCTATTTCCCCGAAACAAAGTCACTGACTCTGAAAGCCTATTGATCGCAAACACATTTACCCCAAAGATCAGCACGAGGTGATTATTTTGCCTCTTTTCCTGACTGTGTTTTTGCAAACTACAGACAGTGTATAGTTTCATCTCTTCCGGCCTAGATAAACTATTCAAATGACTGATAAAGGAAAAACACTTTCTGTTGGACTGGCTTAACAACTTATTGCAAGTAATAGGAAACCTCTGCTATTGGACTTAGACGACCCTGCCGCCGTATCCCACTCATCCCACTGAAAACCATAATCACTGCTGTCTCAACTGCCCACTTACTGCTATCTCATTACCCCTTCTTTTCATCTTCTTGCTTTTGTTGTAATGTCTTTGTCCTGTTTGCTCTTTCATTCAGGGTCATTGATTGTGTCTTGTTGACTGTCTGGTTTTGTCAGAACTTGTTTTCGTGTCCTTTAATATTTTTCTCCACAACCCATTCCTGTTTATTTTGATCCACTATTTGTCTGTGCAAATTGCATTTTGACATGTGCTTTAACTAAATGAAGCAGCCCTTGTCTCCAGTTGCATTTACACAGGGACACTTTCAGTCCACTTACAGCACTTTTACTGTAATTTAACTGTAGCTAAAAGCCTCGTTTGGAATCATTGTTGCAATGACTCCATTACGCGAAGGCTGTGCACAAGAGTCACAACAACTGCCGCCATCTGTCAAAATTAAATAAGAGATGGTGGGTTTATTAACCCTTTCAACAGTCTCATATAGCATTTTCAAATGAGCACAATGATTTAAATACTGCCTGTGTGCTGTTGATACAATTTATGTGAACATTGTGGGGCAGTTGCTCTGTCATCAGCTTAGGGCTGTACCGAATACCGTTTTTTGAGCTTCGAAGCTTCGGTGCTTTTCGACAGCGACTATTCAAAGTTTCGGTGGCGGCAACAGCAGCAGGGGAAACCAACATTTCAAATCAAACAGAAAGACCTGCGTTATCCTCTGCATCAGCCAACCTGCTTGCTCACCGCGAGGGACAACTAATCACTCAACGAAATCCCGACTGCTGTCCTGGCTCCTAAATGGTCATCTGGACATCTCTTCCGACTGCACCTTGGATGATGATGAAAAAATAACAAAAAAAAATAACAGCTGCACTTTCATATTGCTCTTTGTAGTTTGGCTTATTTAAAGCTTATGCACTTGCACTTACTTCTTGCTGTCCAGAGTTTGTACCAATGTTAAAAGCACTTAATTGGAAGTCGCTTTGGATAAAAGCGTCAGCTAAATGACATGTAACATAACATGTAACATGCCGGACTGTCTGCAAGTGACGACCGACGCAGTGTGAGTGAATGAATGCTCAGCCAGCCAGCCAGCCAGAGCCTCACTGTATTGGCATTATGCATGGCCGTAACGTTACTATCTCTACCTTTATCAAATCGCCTGACAACGACACCAGGCTGCTACAGTATAACCATACAGACCTCTACAAACATCAGACTGCTTGATTGTAGCGGACATTTAGCTAGCAGCTCAATCCCTACAAAACACCACGGTGAATTTCAGCCTACATGCATGTTTTGAAACCCAAAATTGAAAATCGAATACCTACCCATCGAACGAATATTCGAATGTGCGGATCCAGCCCTACATCAGCTTAGCTGCAGTTTAAGCTTAACGATGGGTTGAAACCCTGAATTGCCTGGGTTAATATAACATCACTTCAACCCCATTGCTCTGTCCTGTTTAGCATCTGTGGTGTATCTTGAACCCAGTGGCTGTAGTAATTCCAGAGAGGTCCAGTAGAGGTCCAACACACATTCTCTCTCCTAGTGCGTCAAAAAGCGACACTTGGTCAGGTGCCTTTGGCGTTTGTTACTGACGCAAAAAGTCTCCTTAAGAACCTAGCCCTTTGGCGTTAGTTTTAGTCGAGTTTGGTCTGGACTCTTGGTGGCATTTTTTTACGCTCTGGGTCGGGACGTATGTTTTTAACTGGCATGTGGCACAAGAACGGGACAATTTGGTTTAGAAAAAGATCGTGGGTGGGGTTACAAAATGTACGTTTCACTGACAAGCGGGACAAGAACAGGACTTCAACCCCGGTCTCCTGGGTGAAAGTCCTGTGTTGTTTGACCCAATCCTATCTTCCTTACACAGATTTTTGGTCTTTCATACTCGCTACCGTTGTTGCTCTTAATACTGCATCATCTTACAGTGGAGCTGCTGCTATGCCCGGTGCATTCCATACAGATGCTAAAGGGTGATTTGTGCGACCTGATGGGTGTACTACGAAAAAGTTTTTGACAAGTTTTTCATGAAGTGTCATGAAGGTGGTTCTCTTTTTACCTGGCTAGATCGCCATGGCAACTTATGCTACACGGCTAACCTGGTCCGAACCAGTTTTTCTTCCGAGCTTTGTTTTGAAAACGCCTAAAAAGTGCCTTTCACCAACCTTTCAACTCCTTTTGGAAGCAGCATCCCTCTATAGTCAGTATTCAATCTATGAGCAAAATGGAACAGTGTCAAACCTAAATGCACCTCTTGAATATGACGTTTAAATCTTCTGCATCAAGTTTAAAATGTCAGAGCTGTAGAATGAGCAGCTGTCACGTTAGAACTAAACGGGCGGCATTTAACCAAAACCATGATGTTTTTCTAAACATAACCAAGTAGTTTTTGTGCCTAAACATAACCAAACTGCGACTGTTTTTACAACGTTAATGACGTGTTCAAAACCGCGGGCATTTTGTTCTTTGGTTTAGATATGAGAACGGAAAACGCTCCTGTGGGTCGTTTCTCCTGCCACTGCTAGGGGCGCTAATTTAGGAAAGGCTCCTGTGGGTCGTATTAGAGGGTAGAAACAAACGACCTATATCGTCATATGGTTTCGAGGACTTGTTGATAATATTAGACAAATACAGAGAAGTTAAACACATAATCCAGGCGAAAAGCAACAAATTTACAGCTGTCAAATGCAGGAAAGATAGCTGACACTAGGTGAATGCCTCAATTAATATAATATCATTGTATAATGGAAAGTATAGCAGCATGCACCTCTCCAAATTAAACGGTGTATGGGATGCACTTACAAAAGGGGAAAGAAAACTCAGGTACTTGCTGTCTTGATTACTTTTATTTCTTGTGACAAAATTAACATTTTTCAGCTGTTCGGACTGAAAACCATGGGTTAATCTTGAAGTTACCTCGCTAACCCCAAATCCTGCTTTGTAGTACAGGGCCCTGGTTTAACTTAAATCTGGACATGTGGTCAGTTTGCCAGTAATGTGCTGTATTTGAGAAGAGGATCTAAACACCGATCAATGGCACAGTGGGAAAGAGAGGCAAAGCAGCGATGTCTCCTGCCGTCTGCATCGATAACAAACAGAGGGAAAGCAAGGAAAAGGAAGGAGTATGTGTGTGTGTGTGTGTGGGGGGGGTTTCCACTTCACCTGCGGAGTTCAACAGCTACAAGGCAGCTGCCAGGAATCCTTGTCTGCTCAAGAACACTAGAGGACAAAAATCCTGCCTGGAATCCTACTCAGTACACATCAATGATTAACTCTGACTTCAATGGAAATCAGAATCAGCAACAAATAACAAGAAAACCTCTTTAAAGCCCCTTTTATCCTGAAGAGCTTAAAGTGCTCATATTATGCTCGTTTTCAGGTTTTATTTATTTAGAGGTTGTATCGGAATAGGTTTACATGGTTCAATTTAAAAAAAAACACCATATTTTTGTTGTACTGCACATTGCTGCAGCTCCTCTTTTCACCCTGTGTGTTGAGCTCTCTGTTTTAGCTACAGAGTGAGGCATCGCACTTCTGTTCAATCTTTGTTGGGAGTTGCACATGCTCAGTAGCTGGGTAAGGACTACTAGCCAATAAGAAGCAGAGTATGAGGGCGTGCCACGCTAGCAGCTAGGCAAGCATTATAACGTGTGTTACAAAGTGATGCACGTTCATCACGGAAGTAAAGGCTGGACTACAATAGAGCTGTTTGGAGCAGTTTGTGAACAGTGTTTTCTGTTGGAGATGTTAAGTCCCTTTGGGGTGGACTTTGGACTTTTTCACTTTGTAAACCTATAACATGCACAAGAAAGATATATAACACAATAAAGGAAAGGGGAAACGTCAAAAAAGCATAACATGAGCATTTTAATACCACTCAGTGAAAAAAATAGTTTGATGAAAAATAAAATAACTTCAGGTCCACTCAATGGAATTTTCCAGAGTTGGATGTAGCGTTGTTGACAATGTTTGATGTAGGCGACTTTGGTTCACTGAACATATTTCAATGACAATAAACTGTTTATTGTGGACAAACGCCTCTGCCAAGAAACATACACAGACATAACATCTTTCAAATTATTCATAAATAGGCCTATGTATAAAACAAGACCTTATCCGTGTCCTTTCCCGTTCGTTGTCCTGCAGATAACACAAACAAACTTGTCAATGTGCTGTTTGTATGCTCGCATAAGAAAACAGCAGCAAATCTTTTGTTATTGTGGCCTCCATGTTTTCACACACCTGATGCTCTAGGCTACGCCCAACAGTTGGTGGCAGGCTACACCAACAGTTGGTGGCAGGCTACACCAACAGTTGGTGGCAGGCTACACCAACAGTTGCCCTACAGTTGGTGGCAGTCATGCAACAAGTTGTTGTGCCAAACGTCAATATAACAGAAGAAGAAGAACACGCATCCCGACCATGTGAACGCTGGCAGTTGGAAAAACAATAGGCTCGTTCGAGATGAGCCATGTCTGCGCAGAATCGATCACTAGCGATCGCCGCCCAATGCATGCCGGTTAGAATTCTGTCTCTTGATCCCGACTTGCTCTGACGTCATGCACACGTGGGCAACGATAACCACACGAGATCAAGGCAGCCGCAGTTCTGAGACGCAGGCAGCGCAGTTGCTTTTCACCGACTGCAAGAGCCAGACGGACCCAGGCGGACCCAGTGCATGCGCCAGCTTCTCAGCTGATCTAACAGATGATTGGTTCAGAATCGACTCAACATGACGTTTTATATAAACTTTTTATTGATTTTGATTTGGAGGGATTTTAACTGCTATTTGTCTGATATAAATGCTTATTTTGTACAGAACACATGTTGTGTGGCTGATAGTGACATTTAGAAGTCAGAGAGACTAAATCTGTTCAGATTACGGATCATCTACAGTGTGTTAATTAAAATCAGCAACAGATCAAATGTAGAGCATTTTGACAGCTGCTCTGTCATAATAAAAACAACTGGAGACTGTGTACAAGCTGATATATGGGTCTGATAACATTTTATTAAATCAGAATCGGACCACAGTGTTTCTGTCACTTCCTGTTCAGCCTGAAGGCGGCTGGAATCGGCTGGAAACTCAGTTCATCTCGAACGAGCCTACTGTAATCACGGGGGCGGTCCCTGTTGTTACCAGGTGGCATGAACGCACCATCATTTCAGATACTTCACTTCCTGCCTTGTGTGTTTTCCCGCTTTTTGTGATTGTCTGCCCCGCCCTGATGTGTTTCACCTGTTCACCAGCCCTCATGTCATCTGTCCTTCGTTACCTCCCCTCGTTGCTTTGTGTATTTAGTCTGTGTGTCTGCTGTCTAGCGTGAGTGTCTAAGTGTTTTAAGTGTTCCTGGTTTTACCATGTCGTTTTGGGTTTTCTACTTAATACCGTTGTTGATGTTGTGAGTTTTGTTTGTTTCCTGCCTGGTATTGGAATATTTAAACCTTTAGTTATTACATTATTTATCTGCACCAGACCTTCGTCTGCATTTGGCTTGTTGTGCAGACTCAGAGAAGGGCTGTAGCCAGGGTTTCACAAATACTAAGGTCACAAATCCTCCAACACAGCACTTTTATCTCCCTATATGTTGGTCTAAATGCCAGGATGGAATTTTGGTACAGAAATACTAAATCACGTCAACCGTAATCCCTTTTCAGTGTCATGTTTGGGATCCTGGAAGCCCTGAGACTCTTCAAAAAAACCAAACTCAACAGTGTTGATATTCCATTACTTTCCGTGTATTAGATTTTCAGATGATCTATATATAGAGCACTACTGCTCTTAAATCTCCAAAACGTCTATTTGGATTTCTGAGTGTATAACAGATTGTTCATAAGAGGTCTGAGAGATCACTCAGGGGTAAAACTAACCCTGAACACAAGTTGCATTACTCTATAGGATGACATACTGCACATTAATTTGTCTATGATTAACCTTTTGCCAAACAAAATGAATATAGATGTATTCCAGGATATAGCTCAAATAACATGTTAAGTAGGCCTACTTCCTTTATTCGGTGTATTAATCATGCTTTTTAATGATATTTCTGTATTATCTAGTGATGTCCGAATGATCTTCGTGAAGCATTTTCTTTATTTTCTGAGCTAAATATAAATATATAAATATAATCTGTTCAACAAAGGGTTGAAAGCACACTGAATTGCCATTCATTGGGCCTTTTTCTTGAAACCAAGGGTGCAATGTAGTTGGGTCAACCAATGGTTCATAAAGCTTCATTTGGACATCACTAGTACTTTGGCACCAAATGTGAAAGCCCAGTTTGTGGCAAAGACCCGGTTACCACGTCAATACTTTACTACATATTGGTTTGAGTGAAGTCACATTAAAAAACAAAAACATAAAATACAGAAAAAAAGTTGATTTTACAAGTGTTATTTTTCTTTTTACACTTGCAGCAGTGAGAGCTCAATTTAGCCTAAGGCAGCCAAAGGTAAAAAAAATATGAACTCTAAATCCCAGAAACAGCCTTGAAGAGAAATCCCAAGATAAATCTGAGTTCACTCTAATGTTTGCAAATGTTTTGTGAATCGCTGGATCATTTTCACTTTCTGGGTCTAAAAATGATTCAAATAAAACAAAATGTAAAACATGTTTAGGCTAAACTGATCACAGTACAACCCAGTTGCCGGTAGTGACCATGTGTTACATGCGGACGTTGATTTTTATTTATTTTTTCAGGGGTCACAAGCAATGGTGGAAGAACTATTCAGATCAGTTACTTAAATAAAAGTAGTAGGGAGACTACTCCATTACAAGTAATTGTGTATTAAAATTTAGACTAAAGTAAAAGTACAGTATTATTAGCAACCAAATGTACTCATTATGCAGCATGTCCCCCATCAGTGTCATGTCATTGTATATTATATACTGCTGGGCTGTTCAAATAACAGTGCCTCACATCCTATTATCTAATCATATGTTTTCTATGTAAAACTAACTTATTATGGCTTATAGATTATGTAGTGGAGTAAAATGTATTACCCTCTGACGTGTAGTGGAGTAGTAAGTATAAAGCCGTGGAGGAATGCAACAAAGTACAATTACTTAAGTACTGTACTTAATCTGACAGCTTCAGTTATTAGTTACCTTACAAATTAAGATTTCTGCACACAAAACACATGCAGTTAGAATATGAATATATAAATTAAACATCCCAACCATATAACGGCCTACAGTAATTACTAAGTCCAACTGAAATGATTAGCCGATTAAACACTTAGTTGATCGACAGAACTGCTTTGATCGTTTCCAGTTTCTAAAATGTGAGGATTTTTCTGCATTAAGTACTTACTTACTTTAAATATTGTAGGTACATTTTCCTGACGATAAGTACAATTTTCAATGCAGGACTTTTACTTGGGAGTATTATTTACAGTGTGGTATTAGTACTTTTACTTCAGTAAAGGATCTGAATACTTATTCCACCACTGGAATAAAGTGGCATACAATGAAAACTCATTTAAAATTGCACTTAACTTGAATAGATGTAGTATTTGGTTGGAGGGACTACTTGTGAACTCATTAATGAATCATCAGTTTAATTGTCCCTCACTGTGTCGGCGTTCCAACGCGGAAGTGAGCTCTCCTGCTTTCTGTAGGTCAAACCGGTTGCAACCTGCTGTTTTTTGGACCGAACAAGAACGCATCTATGCAGAGCTTTCTGCAACGAGAACAGCGCACACGATAACTTTATTTTTTCCAAAGGACTGACAGATAATATAAGACCAATGTTACCTACAACCCTGACAGGCTACTTTGTTGCTGTGAACGCTAAACACCTCTAAGCACACACTAATCCGTGGTCTGTCCTTAATCTCCTGCGGACACGGTACTCGCTGCGGGCCGTGCCAAAGTGGCTCCTTACGCTTAACCTTCGCTTCAATCTCGCTCCAGTGTGTGTTTGCGTAAAGGTGCTGTAGTTCCAGTTGATGGCCAACCTGCCTCTAGGTGGACTCTGTGATACCTCGTGGTGTTTGTGCCATCTAGGGTTATCCGCCGCTCTAATGCAGTCTTTCTAGCGCAGAGACTGAATTCGCATCTCTCCATCCTATAGCTCTTGGACAAAACAACTCCTAAATTATTGAAACAAACAAAAAAAACTTTCTTTTGGAGGTACTATTTTTTTTTATTATTATTTTTTTTTTTACTTTCGGCTTGGACGGGGGTTTAGGAGCCAAAGAGAAGCAAACAATCACAAGGACACATTGTGATTTCACTGGGGAGAAAATAGAAAAACCGCCTGTGCCATGTAGCAGCGCACTCTCTCGCCTGGAAATACAGCGAAGACGAGCCCACACAGCAGCGAGCTAGTTATTTTTACTTGAAGGGGAAACTACAAATATGCTGTGAAGATCTGCGTCGCAGTTTAGCTCCCGGCACAAGCGCAGCTTTCCTGAGCATCTGCTGCTGGGAAATATTGTCAAGGAGAGAAGAAGCGACATGCGGCTCGGTAGGCAGCGGATTTTGCAGTTCGTCTCCTGGAATTAGTGGATGAATGGGAGGGGAGCGGCTGTAGCCTCGAACCAGGGAAAGAGAACACTGGCTACTGTATAGAGCCTGCGGCGGCACACTATGGATACTTGTCCGTCTCTAAAGGTAAGAAATAACCCGAATAGTCTGATACATGTAGGAGTTCTGACTGCTCAGATATTAGATACGCAGTTTATTATGTTGCTTTTATATGTGTTTGGTGGTCTGGTTGCGGTTCACCTCCAACTAGGTTGCCTGGAATTTCTAATGCCCCGGCTTTGATTTAAATGCAAAAATGTTGTTTCTGAGGCTGCTACTTAATGTGTCACAAGCTCTGTCTTCATATTGCCTATAATGTCAGGCAGTGTGTTAATGAGCTGAAAAAGGTGGCTCGCACTCTTGGAAAATTGCATGTAGGCTATCTACAGAAAGTAACGTGATCCGTGGGAATCTGTTCAGTGCAGTAGAGCTGCTGCCACTGTTGTTTTCATATTTTCTTTTCATTTTGTAATGTTACAAATGTGGGAAAGGTTGCACGGATATCAGGAAAGCTGAGAGGTTGGGTAGTTGTGCCCCACGCATACTAATCCTGGGTGTGTTTTGTGCACGTTTTGGGGATATTTGTGTGTGTGTGTGTGTGTGTGTGTGTGTGTGTGTGTGTAAGAAAGTGCAAGCGCGAGAGAGGAGGGAAGATTAGCCTACTCTTTTCAAAATGTTCCCTTGTAATTACAGTAGCTAAGACGTTTATTAAACTCCCTTTAAATTGCACGAATTGACGTGTGTGTGTGTGTGTGTGTGTGTGTGTGTGTGTGTGTGTGTGTGTGTGTGTGTGTGGATTACAGCATCTGTCCCCTATGTGCGTATTATTTTATTAAACTAACGGTCCTTATACCTCTTGAGAAAATATTAGTGTGTGTGTGTGTGTGTGTGTGTGTGTGTGTGTGTGTGTGTGTGTGTGTGTGTGTGTGTGGTAAGGGATCGATGGCTGCCATGAGGCACCATGGGAAGCAGTGTAACGCCACCACCCACTGTAATCACCACCCTCTTGTGGATTACAAGTGGTAGCTGGCACTTGCGGGATCACAATAAGAAATCCGAGTGTGGAGGTGGAAAGTGGCGCTCGGTCAGTGAAGGCTTTTCAGCACCATGGACAGCACAGGGAAGTATGAAACTGCAGTAGGAGGGAACGCTTCGACTCCCACAATGGGGCTTTTATCGACATTTGAATGGCTGGTATGCTCCTAAAAATCCCACTGTGAAGGATTTGTCTGAAGAATACAGGGAGTGGAGGTTTTATAAGCATAGCTCTGTAGTTTACTGCAGAGATTCAACTGTGTTTTATTCATGAACACGATTCTGACGCCAAATAACTCACTGACAAGTGCACTCAACATCCAGGCCTTACTATTTATTGCCATAGCCACTGTAATTTATGTCAGCGTATCGACCAAAACTAGCTCATCTAAAAGAAGAATAAAGAGCCCCTTCAGGTTTTATTTACAGTACAGTTCAGTGCAATATTGCAACACAATTTATTTATTTATTTGACTCTATAAAATTTCCTATAGTCCTGAGAATGTTATATTTGAATAATTTCTCTATAACATTTATCTGCAATTACATTTTTTGGTCACTTGGGGCCATCATAAACAAGTTGCGAACACAACATTGACATACAGTATGATTACCTGTTAAGTTGATATGGTGAACTTGTTAGCAAACAGTTGCTTATTTACACATCCAGCAGTTACTGAGCAACATTATCATTTATTTGGAGTCGTGTTTGTCCACCTGATGAATGTAAGTCCAATATTCACTCTCTTTTAGTCTATATCGATGACGTTTCATTTACGGGAGAGTTTCGGTGCAGATCTCTGCAGGGTAAATCCAGACAGCTAGCTAGACTATCTGTCCAATCTGACTTTTCTTTTGCACGGCTAACATACATTTTCAATTCAATTTTATTTATAGTATCAAATCATAACAAGAGTTATCTCAGGACACTTTACAGATAGAGTAGGTCTAGACCACACTCTATAATATACAAGGACCCAACAATTCCAGTAATTCCGCCAAGAGCAAGCACTTAGTGCGACAGTGGCGAGGAAAAACTCCCTTTTAGGAAGAAGCCTCGGCGATGAGAAAAACTCCCTTTCAGGGAGAGACCTGGGACAGACCCAGGCTCTTGGTAGGCAGTGTCTGACGGTGCCGGTTGGGGGTGTGATGAACAGTGGCAATAATAGTCACAATAAAGATAATGGAACAATGACTAGAAATAGTAGTTGTAGTAGTTCATGGCATAGCAGGGCACTGCATGGCATTATAGGACATAGCAGGGCACAGCAGAGCTGTGTACACGTGAATGTACACGTGTTCCACCGAAACAAGTTCCTTCCCAAGGCTATTTTGCAACGGCACTGTTGCTCCGTCTGGCGATTGTAATTGGTTTTAAAGAAACGTGAATAAACCAGAGCATGATTTTCTCCCATCCCGGAATGTTGTGGACTAGCCAGACCCTCCTCTGCAGCGCTGTGAAGATAGGTCTGGCATTGTGAGACTAACTCTCTTTTAGCTCGGTTTTTGGTCACATCTACTCCTGAGGGAAATATCTGGCTCTTTAGCTGTTAAATGCTCCACCATGTTCACCAGCTAGTTTTGTAACTCTGTCTGTCTGCTGTTTGTTGCTGAGCAGGGAGTGTACAGTTGCTCTTTAGAGATTTTTAAAAATAAATAAAACAGTTGCTAAATAATGCTAGGGAAGCAGTGAGAGTGGAAAGTTGTCGGCCGGACAGCTAAACAATGAGCTGAAACTCCTTATAAATCTCTGCAGATTCAGCTGCAGGTTCATATACGAGCGATCACTGTCACTTTGTTCACATTACCATTTGATACATTGCTATTGTAAAAATATCAATTATGGCAACTTTAAACATGAATGAGTAAATGCATAAGAAAGTAAATAAATATATATATTTTGATATTATTTATTCTTCATAGTTTAACACTCAAAACCCTAAGCTAAGCTGCTTCCCTGCGACTGCTCTGTCTACTGTCATCCAACTCTGCTTCAAATGTTGCTGAATCCTGATTGGTGCACAGGAGTATGTGACATCACATGTTTCTAACCAGGCCCCAACTACTTCAAACCAGAGCACAGACAAAGACACAATACAGAAATCTCCCAATAAGACCCTCCATTGAGAAAATCTTTTTTTTTTTTTTATTTTTTTTTTTAGGGTCTATACATTGAATAAAAGTTGAAGACTATAGAAGTCAAATCAAAGTCACTCCGCTGACTGTACACATCAAGTTTACCTGTCATGAGTCGTCCTACCCAGCCTGTGAAAACGGTTGTATATGTCTTCTGTGGCTCTGGAGGGGCTTAATAAAGTAGGATAAAATAACCCTTCTGATGTCATCAGAATTATGATAATTTCACATTTTGGGACACTGAGCTATACTTTAGACTTAAAGTCAGGGTATCTCAGCGTCTGCTGCTTCAATTTTGGACCATTCGTTTTTGAATCTGTCTCTTGTAAATCCCCTGACTTTATGGGAGTGCAATACTAAATTGCTGGAGTAACCCTTTCACATAATGTTCCAGTGGGTTCCACAGTTCCCTATATACAGAAATACACTTAACTTGCAGACAGATTTTCTTTTTTATTAAATTACCTTCCTCTAATTAATAATAACAAAAAACATTTGCAAATGTTCAGCCAATAATGTGTTTTTTGTCTCTATACATGACTTACAAAGGTTTAAATTCAACTTGAGTGTTATCCCCCGTTGGCTATAGCAGCCCAGTAGTTCTATTAGCTTCACCTATTGTTTCCATTTTGGCTTGTGGCATGCTAAATGTGTCTTATTGTCCTCAGATAATTGTGCTATTCTAGGAAAACTGTTAATTCAATTAATTTGTATTCTGTTTGTGTTCATTATTATTCAGGTATTTAGTTTCTCATTGCCGACAGTCACAACAGAACTGTCAACAGCGCTCATCTGATATGTTGATATCACCAGCAGTTATTGTCTGTCAATGCTTGATGCCAGAATGACGCTGGAGGGTTAATGCCTTCTGTCGAGACGAGGCTCGGTGAAATTGATGGGCCTGTCTTGACAGATGAGATAACCTGCGATCGCAGGCAAACACAATTTACGGGTATACAGCAGATGGATGCTGAGGATGCACTCGGAAGTAGGCCAGTTTTACCTTGGGGAGAAGCTCGACATGCTCAGAAGGCTCCCAGAGAATGTATGAGCATTGTTGTTTTGCAAGGGGAATTATGAGAGAGCGGTGGGAGCACATTGGAAGCATAAGGACTATTTCATTAAACACCACGCACAGTGCAATAATAAAGAGGGGATCAGTGTCTGTTCAATTCTGGTTCACATGGAATAGCTTGGATGGAAGGCAATTGAAGTTCAAAAATGAAGTGGAAAATAACTTGGGATTTAGCGTAAAACCCTCTGTGGTGTCTCTGCATGACTCTCATCTCCAAGTCTGCTGTGTGAAGAAAAGGAGAGCTTGGTTCCTTTCCAGAAAACTCTCCCTTACAACTTTATTCGCTCACCTTCACTAGCAGAACACAGAAAACACAACACATAAATCCAAAACAGAAGCTAGGAGGAGCCGACACGCAGGCGGTCAGATGCGTTTGATCTGTTTGTAAAATAATGAATATACAGTACAGCGATGGCTGGGAATGGAGCGCAGCTGCAGGGCATTTCCATGTGCATCTTCACCTCAAATTGCCATGCATTAGAGGGAAACATTTCCTCAATGAATTTAATCATGGCTGTTTTGTTTCTTTCCTGCTTAATGACTACAGTCCAGCTGCTGTAGTCTAGCATATGTGCAGAGTGAAGATGACCCTTTATGCAGAATTTAGAGAAATCAGCTGCTTGGGTGGAGCCACAACATTTGTAGGAATGGACTGCATGTTGAGGATGGTTATGTTAGATAATTGAGTCGAGAGCTCCTTATTCTCCTTTTTTCTTTTAATTAGTACAGAAAAAAACACAACATAACATAACCTTTAACACAAACTCATGTCACAGATGTCAGATGATGATTTTGGACCCTATAACGCACCCGGAGCAGTGCAGCGCAAAGCCCGACCCAAGTGTCTTTGCTAGTTTAAGACCGACGCAGTTGTCAATTTCCCATCCAGCGCCCGCGTCGTTTAAATAGCAAATGCACCTGCGCCCATCTGTGCGCCCATGGGCGTGCTGGTCTTACAGGGAGGTGTGTTCAGGTGCATTCTGGGCATATTGCTATCTTGAGGCAGCGGAAAGTGAACAACAACAACAAAAACCTGGTCTAAAGTCAATAACGCAGCCTTTCATTGTTATTTTAACAGCGCATTAGTAAAATGCGCCTAGGCTCGTGCACAGCGCGCGCAAACTATGCTTGTTACACACACAGGAACGCGCAGCAGTACACAAACATGCAAAACATTTACAAATAAAAATATTATGGTGCAAATCCGCCATCATAATAGCAATGCGCCAAGGTACAAATGCGCCTGGCTGGGAGATGACACTCTGATTGGTTGATTGCATGTTACGCCCAAAACACACCTATGAATTAATTAAGACACAAAGTATGACACTTTTGAACCATGCGCCTTGCGCACGGACCCTTTTTCCGTCGTTAAACTAGCAAAAGTGGATTTGTACACGCCCTAAACACACCTGCCCCAGGCGCTTCACGCCGTGCGCTTAGATCGTTAGAATAGGGCCCGTTAGCTTACATTCCCAGTATGACGAGGAAAGACTGGAGAGACATTGGGATCTTTTTCGATAACAGTAAAGGACCGTGCTGTCTTTAATGGCTCATATTTTAGCCCACTAACTACAAATAGGCTTCCATTTCCCAAAAAAATGCAACAGTTTTAATTCCTAATTTTATTGGCAGCCATTGTTTTGATTTCATATTTGATCAATGTACTATGACATTCATCCTGCTTGTAACTTGCTTGAGGTACAGTAAGTGATGCATGCACTGAGCATGAACATTTAATAGTTTTCTGTAGAATTTGGGTTATTACTGCAAAGTAATGCAGGTGAGAGAAGTTACTATCACTAGTTTGGAAAAGTAATCCAGATGGTGCATTCAAATGCTGGTGAGAGATTCTGAGAATCTGAAAGTTGGTAACATAACAGCAATGTACTGATGAACCATGCATTCCAAAACTGTTTAAATAATATAAATAATACCTCAAGCATAGATGTTGTGAAACAGAATTGGTAGCTCTCAGAATTCATACGGCTGCTGTTCTTTGCCAACTGCCTCTTTAGTCTCAGGTGTGGGACCTGGAGCTTACCACCAGCTGAGCTGCAATGGTGTTCCCCTGAAGCCTTTTCTAAGCACTGTTAGCTTTTTAATGTATGTGTATTCCCTCCTCTACCAGAGCCTGAGGGTTCTGTGCAGTATCTTAGCTGTTCCTAGGACTGCGCTCTATTGGACAGAGATCTCAGATGTTGTTCCTGTTCCTGGAATTTGCTGGGGCCATGGTCCCAGTTTAGGTGTTACAGCCCCGAGGGCCCCTGGTTACCACTGGAACCACTGTTGCCTTCACTTTCTACATATTTTCTATATCCTCTCTCAACGGGCCGGCTACATTGCACACGTAACGTATGCAGAGCGGATGTTCCAACACTATGCTTCCACTATAATCAATGAAACTGGCTACACTGGGCACGAGAGCAGCGCGTAGTGATCTGCTCTACAAGCGTGAAAATAGAACAGTCTTCTATTTATATTTTTTACGCGAGGTGTGTGGGGTCTTTTACACAAAAATTGTTTCACACCACTGGGCCACTTCCAAAACCTCAAGAACAGTGCTCGAATTATGTGGGAGCCAGAGGGAGCTGAGCTCCCATAGAGTGAGGACTGGCTCCCATGAAAGCAACAAAGTCAAAAATCTGAGGGGGTCTCTCATATCTGAAGGTGTCTGCCATATGTGGCATTGTAATTTAATCTTAAACAACGCTCATTATCCATCCCTGTGCAGTCTCTTACCATTAAAGACATTAAATTAAAATATAAAATATAGGCTAGTAGGCTACAGGACATAGACCTGAGCCTACCCTACGCTCATGAACGCAGCGTGACTACACTTCCCCACCACACCACTAGGCTATGTGAGCAAACCGCATAGGCTACGATCGATTTGACAGCACTCGCAAGTCCGAAGAAGTCACCTTGCTTTTAGCTTAATGTGGTTTTGAGGTAAATACCACCAATACATCTTTAATAAATAAATCTGTATCCTCTGCCATTCAGAGCTCCAGAAAAGTTCCCAGATATTTTGAAACACCTGTCAGCACTACAATGCAATCTCTGATTGCGGAATATTCAGTGAATAGGCTTCCCGACAACATCGCAGTGCAAATTCCCAAATTGTTCGTCTATTTATTTCCACGGTTCAACACACGAGACGACTGAACACCCAGGTGTTGTTATCACTACGTGTACATTAGAGAGGAGACACACCAGCCCGATAATCGGCCGTCGGACCGTTTGGCGAGGTCGGTGACTCGAGTCTGTTCAGTGTGTTCCGTGCCGTCGGCCGTCCGAGGAGCCGTCGGCCTTCATTTGGGATGACCCAACATGTTCAGTCGGAGACAGGACAGTCGGGACTCACCCGGAAATGGGGAGCGGATGAGCCTCTCAAAATCTGACGGAAATCTTTTAAACTGACCTTTGTTGATCTGAAATGAAAACGGATTCAGAAACTGCACGGCCTATTTCTCGCTTGAAATGTTTTCAGAAACACGTTTGGGTGAACTATTTTAGTACGATATGAGATTGTATTCTGAACAAGCCGCCATGACAGTCTGGCTGTGAATTTCCGGAGAAAAAAGAACCATGTGCCGGTTTTCATTTTCTGGGAAATAATCAGACTGTTAATGGAAACAATACAGAGCAGCGCTGCCTGCTGCTATGGAGACGTATTACGTGCAGAGCGTACGCTCAAGTCGGCGTGGCATCAGTGTGTTCTGAGGCATTTTTTGGACCTCGGGGACCGAACTGATCGGTCCGACTGCCTTTTCTGCCGACGGTCGGCCCATCTGGTTAGTGTGTCAGGGCTATATGTAAAGACTATATGCATTATTGTGTCTGACACTGAGGATATCTGAGACGGTGGTCTGGTTCAAATGAGTTACGTTTTATTTCATTGTGAAATTGAGAATGACACTCAGACTAAATAATTTAGTCTATTTCTTTGTATTGCAAAATTTAAATGAAATATGGACTATTACAATCAATAATATGTTAAAATGAATTAAAAGGACTACATTTCTGTAAAAAAAAAAATCTCTGTCTGTTGTGTGCGTGTGTCAAAATAATAGCCTAGGCCTACCGTGCGCATATACTGCGCAAAAGCGCCACTTGCGCCTAGGCTATTTAATTGTATAGCCTTGTTAGGCTATGTGCAGGGTGTGCTAACTTTGTTTTATAAGATAGAGAGACCCCCTTAAAGACAAAAATATAATTCGAGCACTGCTCAAGAAAAGACAACAATCCCAAAGCAAAAGCTCACTGTCTCGCCTGTGACTCGCACAATCCTACGCCGTGTGTGCGCAGCAGGTGTAGCCAGTTAAAAGATACATTCTGCATATGTCATGCATTCAATGTAGCCAAAGCGTGCCAATACCCTTGGTATTTTCCAAGCATGTTGTGTCCTTTCTTCTTGACGTGGCTGTTGTTTGGGATTGCTATATCTTGTTGACCACAACAATGTCTGGTTGGTATATATATTTATATTACTGAAGTAAAATGTATTAGCATCAAAAGGGTACCAAAACTTTATGTACCTTGTCATTGTACTATCATTCTGGGAAACTTCTACACAGTGCTAGTGCATTTTTAATATTACTTCCTCTCTCTATGCACTTTGGAAGTAGGTGAAGTTGTCCCAGAAGTCCCCACTCTGGAATAGTGGGTGGTAAAATATTAAAAAACATGGTACTGTAGATGGGTGACAAACTATGTTATTACAACCATTGATTACCTAAACCATTGATTACCTAAATATTGCTATTAGAATGAGTTTATGAACTAAAATGGGTTGCTGCTTTTTCCATTAATATGTCAATTCAGCTCACTGAAATCAGGAAGCGCACAAAACCTCAATAAGAACAGAGTATGTATGCTTTCTCAGGCATTTGGGTAGAGCATTTTGACATTCTTCCGACGAGCCCTTTTGGCTGGCGTTAGTTGGGCTGTGCTGTGATGTGGCTTTTCCTGGTAGTCTCAGCAGGAAGCACTCGAGTCCAGAGTATATCAAAGTCAGCTGCAGAGTCTAAGGGCAGGGCCATTGTGGAGCTTTAGAGAGCACCTCGGGGAGTTTACATAGGCGACAGCTCCCTTCCTTTGTGAAACACTAGTCGGGACATTATGATGTCACTGCTGAGTGACCAATATGACCGCAGGGACACATCGATACAGCAGCAGCTACGGATGTGAAACTTCAGAACACTTCCAGTCAATGGGAAGACCTTTTTCTGCTGCAATAATTATGGAAACCAGCACCAGCATAGACGACAGCATGTCTGGGACATGACTCAAACTCTTGTTACAATCATGACTAAGCACTTTAAATATATTAGAAAAAAAATAAACTGTGAGTCAGATTACAAAGGCTAAATTCATCTTATTCCTCCCCCATGTTGCATTTTCTTTCCTTATTTTGGTTTCCAGACTCAGTGGGCCTGTGATCACTGAGAGCATGGCATTCTAATTTTGCTGTCACCCCTTTCTCCACTCCGTTATGAATTCTCTGTTGTTGTTGCACTTTAGAATACAGTGGCCGCCGTCATTTAATGGCGGGCTCATTCATCATAGTCAGCAGTTCCAGCCCACTCAACCGCTACTGTATTTCAACAAACTTTTACATTTTAAAAGCCTCTGAATCTGTTAATGCTTTTGCTGCTCACAGAGCATTCGGTAGAGTTGATGGGCAGTTGTGATGTTCAGTGCCTCACACAGGACCAAATATACTTTATGGGGGGGGGAATGACAAGTGCATGTGACTGATAGAACAAATGCCCAGTGACCAATACTATGCTATTTACAAATATGGGACAATATGCTTGATGTTTCCTAACAAAATTGGAAATGAGATTCATTATTTTCCTGAAAGTGATAAAACTTTTATGACTGTCACCACAGTGCATTGCACTCATTGTCTCCAAATCACACACCTAGTTGACTGTGACGTGACTTTACATGACTTCACACCTTTTTTACAGTTAATTATGGCTCACAGGCTCCATGGTTCCAAGCTGACACGCCATCATGTGAGTGTCTGGCAACATGCTACTGTAACTAGCAGGGATTAGCCCTGATACAGTTTGTCACTCAATGTCGACAAGAAGAAAATTTGTGGCTGCACAAATACCTTCTTCTCATCAATAGCTCCTGCGTGGAGCAAGTCAGGAGCACCAAGTTATATACTTGGTGTGCACATTGCTGATGAGCTCAGCTGGTCACACAACTGCATCTATTTAATATTGAGTAAAATGGCATTCCATAGATTTCTAGATGTGTTTAATGCTTACTACGTGCTGTTACCCTTCTATTCAATCAACACAACTGGAAATAATGCATACATCTGCTGATGCATGTGCCTTTGGGTTGCAATAAACTGGGGAGGCCATTAATATACTATGGCAGATCACATATGTGTAACCTTTGCGTGGGAAACACTTGATAGATCCATTACTTCACACAAACTGCAGCCATTTATATTACTTATCCACATTATCACTGTATTTTAATATGTTGCGCGGGTAATCATAATTTTCCAAACATATACTCAAATGCTCCACCCTTAACTGCCCTGCACTTTTGTCCCACTTTGTTGTGAAGAAACACAGTCATTGCTGAAGTTATCACTGAGAGCATGACAGCAGCTCCGTTAGGCCAGCTCCTCTTACTCGCTGATGTGCGGCGAGCCCCAAGGTTAGCAACAAAAACTGTTTAGCTCCAGAGATCTAAATGGAGAGCTCCTTGTGCCGTTGCGGAGTGATAACATTCAGGCTCCGCTGGGGATGTTGCCATTGTGAAGAAGCTGTAATTTAGAGAGGGGTTGGAAAAGCTTATCTTCCTAAGCCCCTGAGCAAAATAAAGAAATAGTGTGTGTGTGTGGGTGTGGGGGGGGGGGGGGGGGTGAAAAAACACAAGACAGAAGCAGTGAGTCACTGTCAATGGCAAACAGAAGTAAAAAAAAAACCCAAAAAGGGTCTGTGGTGAAAAAATGAGCTTATTATTCATGAAATTGTTGTTAAGACTGAGAGTCACCCAAACTGGCTCCAAAAGGTCAATTTTCCACGACACATAGGCGGCTTTCTTTATTCTGCTGCAGCGGTGGTTGCAGTGGGAAATTCTCTCAAAGTCTTGTCTTGCCATGACAATGCTATTGGGCTCACTGGATATTGAAAAAACCCTGACTGTGTTGGAAAAGTGACATTTTTCTCTTCTTAGCCTTCTGCCTCGGTTTGACTTGATCCACCTTAAACTCCATCTGACACTGCTGTACTGTGTCCTTGAGCACTAAGGTATGGCTTTCTGTGGTTCTTTTGACATATTGTGGTGCAGAATCGCTATCGCCATCAACAAGTGAAATGCACATGGGTACAACTTAAAGGGCTAATTATAATTGGCTCCCAAGATTTCAGTTTCAGAGTCGTCCATGCTCAGTTATAAATTGCAGTCATTAGGCAGAAAGTGTCCCAATTCTGCTTTAAAGCTGAAGTTGCCTCTCAGCAGCGTCTTTGATAAATTGATAGCAGGTCTTTTAATCTCATTGCGCTCCTCTGGGGTCCTCCCCGGTGATTGCTCTGTTGATGGGTTCTTTGCAAAGAGCTGTCCTTGTCTCAGAGCAGCGAGTCTACATCGCTTAGTCAGCACGGGCATAGAGAATGCACACAGTGTTCCCTCAGTGCTGCTTTTGAACACCAACCTTTTCTTTTGCTTATTTATTAAGCATTCAGTTGAAAGAAATGGACTAGACTGTGACATGTTAGTTTTTTACCATATAACTCTCAGTAGGTGTTAAAGCACACACACACACACACACACACACACACACACACACGTATGCACGCATGCACACACACACACACACATACTTTTCTTTTTCATGCCACTTTCTACTTCTACTTCGCTACATTTCAGAGAGAAATATTGCACTTTTTACTCCACTACATTCATCTGACAGCTTTAGTTACTAGTTACTTTACAATTTAATTGTAGTTTATTAAATACATTGTTTCATTATAAATTAACCTACCCAACAATATAACGGCCTACAAGTCCAGCTGAAATGACACTTAGTTGATGGACAGAACGGTTTGGATCGTTTCCAGGTTCTAAAATGTGAGGATTTTTCTGCATTGAGTACTTTTACTTTGAATACTTTAAGTTACATTTTCCTGATGATACTTGCATACTTTTACTTAAGCAACATTTTCAATGCAGTACTTTTACTTGTAACAGAGTATTTTTACAGTGTGGTATTAGTACTTTTGCTTAAGTAAAGGATCTGAATACTTCTTCCACCACTGACAAACACACATCAATGAATTAGTTTTTTGTATTGTGGTTGGAAGTTTGGTTTAAAGATACACTTCTGCTTTTGTTCTTGACAGTGTTAACATTGTTAAAGGAACTAACATGTGTCTTATGTCTGTAACTCTCTGTCTAAATCCAGTGTGCATACTAAATGGTACATTTTGAGGTTGCTGTTGTGGGACCCTATTCTCCCAAAATGCACAAAGGAAATGGCAGAAATGAACAAAATAAAGTGCGGGCGGTGGAAAAAACGCTCCAAAGAAATCTCTGTAAAAAGAAATAAGTATTAATTCTTAGGACAATCATTGTGCTGGGTCTTTGTTAATTGGCAGTAACATTCAAAAGTTGCTGTTTGGTGGACATCTGACATGACGCGTATATCATTTCCTGTTAGTATAAAGTGGTTAAGTATATTAATATTTTTGTATACTAACTGCTAAACCAGTATTCTATTATGATTACAAGGCTGCAGCGCATATCGTATATGTAATTATGACATATAATGAGAACATAAATTATGTTAAATAGAATTAAGACTGAAATAGTGTTGGATCCGTCGATCCAACACTATTTCAGTCTTAATTCTATTTAAAACGCTTCAACAAACTATTATTTGTTTCTATTGTCAAACATGACAGACAACCACCATCTGCCTTTGGCTGCAGACAATACAATTTCCTGGAGAAGCTCTCTCCCTTTATTGAGCTACCATGCATCACTATGATTGGCTGAAAGTGTATTCTTTAATCACCAAACCCTCCGATCTACATTCCACCTTACAAAACCTTTTTGCACTGCTGCACATACATGAACCAAAATAGCAGGGGCCCATTTCATAAAAGCAATTTACGAGCACTATTTACTCGCAGATGGGTAATGGTGCCAGTGTCCCGATTCAAAATGACTGTCTCTCACAAATTGCAGATACATTTCAGAGTCTTACAGTTCTCTTGCATATTCATGCATGGGTCACAAGTATGTGTTTCTTTTAAAGGCATTTTAGGCCTTTTATTCCACAGGACAGATGAATACATAAAAGGGGTGAGAGATGGTGAATGACATGCAGCAAAGGGTCGGAGAAAAAAATATATATAACACAATAAAGAAAAGGGGAAAAAGCCAAAAAACATAATATGAGCACTTTAACTGTAACTAAGATGTGTTGCACTGCATGACTTGTGTTCCACACAATTGCATGAAGTGGTGTAATTAGTTATAATAGGCTGCAGGCAAGCACATCTTTGGATGCAGGGAAAACTGCCAAAAATAGAAAAATTAGATGAGAGCTAAAAGATGTATCACTGTGTGACTCTGATGATCATTTTGTGCAACTGAAAATTCCAACACATAAAAGCAGTTTTTTTACTGAAACTGTAAAAGAACCAAATTAACCCACAGCAAACATTCATTCCCGGAGGTGTGTGTGTGTGTGTGTGTGTGTGTGTGTGTGTGTGTGTGTGTGTGTGTGTGTGTGTGTGTGTGTGTGTGTGTGTGTGTGTGTGTGTGTGTGTGTGTGTGTGTGTGTGTGTGTGTTAGAGAATGGCAAATGTATCTCTGCTAATCCCATCTGATAAACCAACGGTTGTGATCTGTCTCCGCAAGTATGCACAGTATGCAGTGATGGCTGTGAATTTGTGAATTGTGATGTTGAGTTGGGCTCCCACTTGATTATCTGTGCCAGAAAATAAAACAATATCTTAGTATTATGTTTCTTTTTGCTGGTGAAGCGAACACACGAGAAAAAAAAAAAAGCCACACAGCCTCAAGCATTGAGCCCATTTAATCCAACAGAAGGCTATCCTTTAGATGTCAACGGTGGCAACAAAGCTTCAATTTGTTGCTTGTATGACGTGAGTGCTGAATAGAAGCACAAAGACATAGACAGGGCCTCTCCCACACACTGATGGGAAAGATTATGTTAACAAATGTAGTTAGTTTTATATATATATATATATATATATATATATATATATAGTCACCTTATGTACTGTATATTTAACAATGGTTCCTATTGCTGCAGTTTAAGAGCGGTCAGAGTTCTCTCCCAGATAGTCAATAACTGCTTTCTGAGATGTAATGCTGTAATGTTTTTGCAACATCTCTGGTGCATAGTGCTCATAAGTGGAATGTTTTATAGCACATGGCTTTTTTCTTTAATTGCTGCTGATGCTAAACCAAACATATACCCCTGGTCAAAGTGTTCAGTCATCATTTTCATTTTAACTTCATACCAAAATGTAACTCCTAAAATCAATTTTTTAAAACTCGAAATGAAATGGCGTTGACCTGACAACCAACTGTAATATAAACAAAACAATGTCATAATAGCTTGCACACCCATTGCATCTCTGTAAGCTAACAATTTAAACTATAGCTTAACTCATTCACCTGACTGTCATCTTGCATATTTCCACAATATAAATGTTATAATGCAAATGAAAACTACAGGCTATACATAGTGACTGCTGGGAAACTATACACAGTGGCTGGTGCTTGTCTTTTTTCCTCTGCCACTCCTGTTTCCTGTCTCCCTCTCTAATTTCTCCCTTAAGAATAAGGGGTATCACTCAACTGCGTAAACATTGCTAATCATTTAGAGTAGTTTCTAAGGATTTTCTTAGCTTATTCGTGGAGTTCCCACTTTCAGTGTATGTTTATACATACATACATACATACATACATACATACATACATAGATACATACAGGGTGCGATTTGTGAAGAAAGCAGAGGGGGGGGGGGGATGTTTTTTGATCAGTCAAAACAACAAAAAACATGCAAGAATGAAATTCCCCTTCCAATACCATGGATATAGTTTGACTCGACCAGACATGCCAAAACACTTCACTTCAATGGAAAATAATCTCAAAATGAAATAGCAGTGGTGTCAACATAAAACACAGCGCTTTCAAAATACTTTCACACAGGAAACACTCGTTCGTTCCTCAGGAGTGTTTTAATCCAAATCCGATCTTTTTCCTAAACTTAACTAGTCGTTTTGGTGCCTAAACTTAACTGTCGGTGCCGGATGACGCTCACTGACTGAACTCCACTACCATGGCGCCTGAAAGGACCGTCATCTGGCATGCCTGTATCTGGCTCGCAGTCACCTATTGGCCGCTAAACAACTGCCGCTGGTAGCCGGCGTCCCGGAGCTCTGTAGCGACTGAAAAAAAACAGCAACTGCCGCTCAGATTTTATCGTTCTATGGCACTATAGACCGTTCACGTTAAAGCGCTTCTTAGTTTAAAATATTTTTATTTTAGGTATATAATTAACATATGGTCTAAGCTATTGGTGATCACAGTAGATGATCACTTTGAGGGGGGGGGGGGTACATTTTGTCCCCACCGGAGATAAATATAATTCAGCAGAGGCAGGGATATGTAGACTAGAAAGAGGGAAATCCCACGCTTCCCCCCCCCTGGAAAATCGCACCCTGTATAGATACATACATACATACACACATACTGTACATATATACATACACCTACATGTTTATGTATTTCAATTATTTAGCAGCCAGTAGAGAGCTGCTTAAAAAAATAGGCTCTGTTGAAATGATGGTTTACTTCTTTGCTTTGCTGCCTTCTGAGATTAGGGTGTACATACAGGCTAGTCATTGTGTGACAACAGTTGTACAGTACACACACCTGAGCAATAAGGTATGTGTATGTATGCGGTTTGTGTGGGGCATCCATCATGCTGCACCTTTTGTAATAACGATGTCATCATACTTCACATGATCCATTTGGTAGTTGTTTTTTTAAACAGCCTTGAGCACTGTATAGTATTGAGCTGTTCTCCATGAAACAACCCTGTGAACATGCCAGTAGATAATCAGTGAATAATGCCCTGCCGGCTTGAACTGAGCTCCACATGATTTAGCCTCACAGAAAAGGCAAATTATCCCAGAAACTGTTGCTCAGCTTGAGTAAATTGCTTCTCCTCTCACAAGCAACAATAGCTGTCCCATTGACTCAGCATAGACTCAGCATTAAGAGTCAGCATACTGGCAAAACAAAATATAGTGTCACTCAATGTTCCTCTCCCATCCATTACGCGGCTCATTTTAGAGGAACAGTTTTTCGCCTGCATGCTCATTTCTGAATGGCTCTGCATGTGGTGCGGCCATGTGGTGTCTTCTGCTCAAACAAGACACCTGCTGGTCTTAGTCAAGTGCCAATCGCATCTTGTGTAGTCAGACTTTTATCCACCAGTGATGCATCACAGCGTGCCCAAAGCTGTCTCGGACGCAGGGCCATTGATACGAGGAGGAAAAACAACACAGAGACACTTGGTGATCAATTAAAGTTTCTCTCCAGTGATGCCGGCAGCATTTCTTTCACATTTTCAAGTAGAAGCTACAAGAAAATAATAGTTTTACTGAGCAAGGTAAAAGTAACAGCATCTGATTATTATGAGTACTCAGAACTTAAAAGGAACTTCAATGAATTCACTCACCAAACAAATGATGCCTATTTGTTGCATCATGGGAAATGCAGAATCCAGCACTTTTGGAGATTGACCCATGTTTTCTGCCAACGTTTTGGTTATTTCAATTAAGAAATTTCTGTCTGATGTTTTTTCTGAGCTACTCTCACTAGTTTGAAATGGGCTGGGCTCTGTTGGAAAAAGTTGAGTGTTTAACTCTTATCAAATAATTTGTAGCCTATTTAATAATAGTTTTTTTCTCCTAATGGTTGTACACATGCAAAGTCCATGTACTTACTGTCCACCACTTCCTACCGAATCATATTTTCAGTAGCAGTTTCACTGCTAAAGAAAATGATGGCCCACATCCCTCTTATGAAATGTTTAAGTGGGGTGAAAAAGTCATTAAAAGAGCCTTTCTTAAAGAGCAGTGTTTTCTGAAGCCACAACAGAGCCATTTGGCCAAATGTTGCTCAAAGTGGCGAGCAGACTCAGACGGCATCATGGACGACAGTGACATGCTTGAAGATTGCAGGCAATAAAGCTGTGGACAGATTCCATGGCCGCGGCACTGACAGCCTGAGCCGGCTACCGCTGCTTTATCCTCCGTGTCTCTCGCCCCTGACAGGATTGCAAAGAAACTGACTATTAAACATTACAGAGTGCCAGCTCTGCCCACACCAGACCACAGAAACACACAGCGTCTTTATGCCCAGGCCTGAATTGATAGCTGTGGTAGTTTGGCTTCTGACAAGGCTGATGTCTACCTATCTGAATGGCCCCCTTCTTTCACTGACCCTCCCCCAGTGGCTGCTCTGACAACGTGCTTACCCCTGGCTTTTATGTGTGGCTAGAATTACCTTTTAGATTGGGTTGCAAGTGTTTTATTATGCTTATTTACTAGCAGAAAATGTTTGTTGGGGGAGAAAAAAATATATAAGGCAATGTAAAGGTTAGTTATTTTTTTAAAGTCTACTATATGAGCTACAGTTCAGTCGTTCGTTGATATTTTTACAGCTTTTTAACACGATAACCATTACATAATGAATTACTACCCAACTTCATTATCATATCAGCCTTATACAGCTGTACAGCTGTGAACACCATAGAATCAGCAGACATACGTTACATCACCAGGCAAGTACATTCCCTTTCAATTAGTCTGAAGTGCTTGTGTAAACATTGTCTCTGGGTGATAATTTAAAAATAGGAGAAACAGGCCTGGCATGTTCTTTGTGTTCCTTATATTGGCTGTGATAATAGCTGTTTGTAAAAAAGAAAGACAAAAGAAAGTAGTTTCTTTCTTACATTCAACTGATCAAGTCCAGCGGTGCTAGTGAAACAAAGAGAAGCGACAGATCCCCTGCTGCATGGAATGAGGAGTCAGAATATGATTAGAAGTAAAATGAGGTTTCACAGAGGCAGAATGAGCTCAATTACCTGCAATAATGGAACTTACTGGTGACTGTGTAAATGGAAAGGAGATGGATTAAACTTGGCCTTTGGCAGGTGCACAGCAAATTATCTCTTTCAAGGGTATAGCGCCCAAAGCATGAATCACTTTGTCGTGTTTGGGTAAATGAGGACAAGCAAAAAAAACATTTAGGACAGTGAGTATGCAAGAGGTGTTTGTGTATGAGATCAATGCAAATATTCACTTGGCTGGATGAACATGGTGTCTATTATTAAAGTAAAAACAGATGAACTGCTTGCATTCAAAGTAATCTCCAGCACTTTTGATTAACAGTTCATGTAAACCGCACTTGTTTAATGTCAGTCAACCTGGCCTCGCTACATCTGACGCTGCTGCAGTGTGTAAGCACTGTGCAGAGCAGCATGCCCACTCAGAAAGGAAGAACATTGATTTTTTTTCCCTTGGATAACAAGGCTTGACCGACTTGGGTGCTTGCCTGAGTTCGATTGCTTCCTGTCTCTGCTGGTTGTCCATACAGATCTCAGACGTACGCATCACAACTCTAAATGTCTTCACACAGCTGTGGATGTCTTTAGACAGGTACAGCTTTGACTGATAATAACAGTCCAAGTCTCAATACAGCTTGATTAATAATAAAGTGTCTGATGTTCCATCAAGGAGACTGGATGAGAGAGTAAAAATTGGGAGACATTGATTGATTAGATACAGCACTTTTACAAAGAAACTGAGTTTAGGAAGTTTTTGACAGTTCCACATTTATAAAAGGCAGTGGCAGCTGGGAATATTTTGTTACAATATCTCAAGAGAGGAATTTCAATGCTGTATGACATGCAGTCATACTGTAGCTGGAGGGTCCAGTATTTCATTCATTACATTTTCTATCCTGAAACAAAAATCGTTAGATAAAATTATCAATTTATCATGAGAAGTACTCATAGGGCCTGTGAAAAGTGTCGGGTAGGGAGCTTTGCAAAGTCGAGACAAAACAACCCTGATGATGTCATCTAGCTTATTTCAGTTAGCTTGTCTTGGCATGAGACTCCAAATGTATTCCAGAAAGCCTGTGTTATAAACTGGGGTGTGGAATTTTAAATATGAGGGCAACTATCAAGCAAGGAGGTTCTGATTAAAGACACCATTGGTTTGGAGTGACTCATACAGCCTCTGCTGCTTTGCTTTTGATCATTCTTTTTTAAATCTGTGTCCCACTAGCCTCCCAACTTTATGAATGTGCGATACTAAATTACTGGAGTACCCCTTACATAGCCAATTAAATGCAAAAAATCCAATATTCATCACAGCCAAACGAAAATGTTGAGGTAATTGGGGGGTCAACAGCAAGCCTCTCGTCTCGGTTTGCACACCGAGACGCAGAGCCAACGCAGATTTGCCTGTGATCTGGGTCTTTAGTCTGGGAGCTCCAAAAACTGTCTGCAGCCGGAAAATAAAGTCCTGTAGTCCTGCATAGCCAGACCTTCCTCCACAGGTCTGGCAATATCACACAGCATTCCTGAATGGGAGAAAAATGTGCTCTGGTTTATTGGCATTTCTTTAAACCAATCACGATCGTCTTGGGTGGCGCAAAGCGCATAATGGAGTCAAGGTGCCGCTGCAAAAAAGCCTCAGGAAGGAACTTGTTTTGGTGGAACGTGTACGTTCAAAAGTTGTTTTAGTCGTGCAACAGAAAACTCAGATTGGACAGATAGTCTAGCTAGCTGTCTGAATTTACCCTGCAGAGATCTGAGGAGCACTTAACCATAGTCCTCAGAAATCCACCGGAGTTTAAAATTCGAACACAAAGACAGCGGAAAGGTACTGGTCATCCGGCCAAAAAGGGGGACATCCGGCGGAATTTCCAGCGACACTGGAGCAATCCCGGAAGTGAAACGTTGTGGATTTACACTACAGCGTAGTGCAGCGTGTAATGCGCTGTCTTTTGTTATAGAGAATATTTAAGTGTATAAACCAGACTGCTGGCTGTCTCTCAGCACTCATCCTCCCTGTGTAGACAGACCCAAGCATGTCAACAGTATACTCTACTGTAGACTGCTATACAACAACAACAACAACAACAATAACAACAGCAGAGTGGTGTCATTTGTCCTTTTACCAGCATGCCCAGCACTCAAATCCACTTTCTGCAGTCTGGATATAGGCTGTTATAAATAATAGAAAGCCCTGTGGATTGGGAATACATGTGCCAAAAACAATGGAGGCACCACACTGTGTTGACTGTGCCAAGTTAACATCGTGCCATTACACATTATTGAGCCGCAGGGCTCATAACCGGCTTTTATTCTTCGAAAGCTATTTTTCTTTTTCATGAGCACTGGTCAGGGTTTGACATCGGCTGTCTGTGGGGAGATTTTTTTTGAAGTGCTGAATTCACTGAAAGCTTATGTCAAAAAGTGCCTGATTATATCCCAATAAAAGGGTCAGCTTACAAGCATGCCACTACAATGGCTAAAGCCATAGGTCTGAATATAAAACAGAGTTTATTATGAAAAAGGTTAGAATCTACATAGTGAATATGATTGTAACCCGGGCTATCATTTTCAGTCTAATTAGGTAAAAATACCATACTGATACCATACTATAGCAGCACAATGTCTCAGTAATTGTAGGTCTATTAAGAAACCTCGTCTGTGCTTTATTGTTCCACAACAGGCTGGTAACAATTTTAGCACTCCTTGCATCCCATTTAGTCTTGGCTGTTTATACAAGGTGCTGTAAAACAATTGAATGAATACTGGCTTCAGGAACATTTTCTTCAGCCCCCCCCCCTCTTATGTTGTACATAAGTGGAGGTTTCGCCACAGTCAGAGCTTGGCTATCATATTCTCCTGTGGCTCTGTCAGGCTGTTTGCAGTGTATCATGGTCAAGAGAGTTCAAACATTACGTCAGCAATCACAAAGGAACCATGTGTTAGCCTTTCACAAGACATGGGCCTCAGGTGTTTGCTCGGGGTTCATCTTGACATACAAAGGACTCAAGTTATTTCCTTTTTAAACATCTCCCATTCTTCTGAATACTGTGATCGTTTATGCTCTGTGACAAAGCCTCAATCATTTCTTGTCATACAGTTTTCGGAAAAGATTTGTGAAAGGTATGAAGGTTGCAATATTACAAATTTACAACAGAAGGACTTAGTGTGTGTTCATCTTTCTGGTCTGGTAGAAGCTTGTGGTTGTTGCTATTATCATAGATCATACTGTATTTGAAAGGGATGGGCATAAATGGTTTATAGCTGGCAGACCAAGTTTGCACTGCAATATCAGTATCACATTGGTCTTTTTGGTGGATTAATTATGGCATAACCATTATAATAATTACTTACAAAGGAGCAATATATTGAATCCATTTTATGTTTTTCTAATACAAAATTCCATTTCCTTAACCCACTCTCGTAAATATGGTGTATTTCTACTCTCTGTCTCTCTTTAATGTTCAGATCCTAAGGGTATAAATGAATGTTGATTATTGATATTTCTTAGCAGAAGGTGTACTGAAACCAGCTGTTCTATGGTTGTGTGATGTACAGGCAATGAAATAATCAAAGAGTGTTACTTTGACGACATTACATGCAAGTGTAAGTCTCTGGGGGATTTTTATTCAGTTTGTAACATACCTACGCATCAGCCAGTTGTATTGTATTAACTTTAGGTGAGTATTTATTGAATACCTTTTTTCCCCTCATGTTGTTCATTTGAGGAGGAAAAGGAAAGAAGGAAACTAAACCTTTTACATAATGTTTTTACCATAGCTAGATCAATCAATTGCCATACATTTTTTTCCATTTATCGCTTGGAATTTATGACACATTCTCCAATGCTTGGGTACACTGGGTATGAACATTTACTTTCCTTACTTATATTTTCTTCTGCTATTAATGGCTTTATTGAATTAAGCAGTTTCAAAAAGACCAAACACTTCTGAGAATCATATCTCATGAAGAGTTGTCACAATGGAAAGCAAACACGGTCCCAACAAACTCTCTGTGCCTATTTATAGTGAACATGATCTATTATCAACTGCTTGTAGTGCAACAATACCACTTTTGCCTTTTCCTGCACAGTGGGAGGAATATGTGACACATTTTTGCCATCTCAGATCAGTCCAGCAGTTTACATTCAGAGATAATGGAACAAAAGATCAGACGTCCAAATCTATTGGAGGCTCTATTGGCCTTTTACACTGGAGGTTAAGAAGGATGAATAGGAGCTAAGACAAAGGGATTGAATTCTAGCCCAGTCAGAGTCTTGACTGCTGCAAGACTTCACATTTAGAGGTAGCTGCAATTTTAAACAAAGTTTGGTTTGGTTATTTCTTGCCTAGACACGCAGTAAGATGGAAGAGCTTCAGCTTGCATCGCTCACGCACAATAGAGAATAAAAATAGTCTTGCCCTGTTTAAACTGTTCTTCGAAATGCTCCATGTAGCCACATAGCCTCTACGGGCGGTTAAGAGCACAGGCACCATGCAGCTTTCGGTTTTTCATTGTTTCACAGTGAATGGGAGACCTCAAGGGCAGATACGCTGTGCATTTTATTCAACCATTGCAGACAATCTGGCTCGTTTAAAGTCGTTTATATGCTTTCTTATAGTCAGCAGATGTCTAATTGAGGTTAAAGGAATTACGGATGAATAAACTAAGCTTGAGGGAAAACACACTCTCCGGACTGGGATTTGTCTGCTAGGCATAGCCTGTTGGATCTCTGCAAGAGCTCACTGGTGTGTGTTTAATTCAAGAGTGATCACATGTGCTTGTGAAATGCAAGTGAGAAGTGAAAAAAGAAGCTTTTGGCTTCCTTTTGACAGTTCATTCCACTGCGGAGTCCAACAATTGGCCGTGCAGAATTACAGATGTTGAGTCAGACTCTCTAGCACATTAAATGTAAGCAGTTGACAGTTCATTGTTTACATTAGTGTCCCCCCTGTGCTCCTGGAGTGTGTCTGTTCCTCCTCGTATGCATCCTTCCCGTAGAGCACGGGAACATTGTGGGGACCCTGCCATCAAACCATTGCTTTAAAGTACCACTTCTAGTTGTAGTCTTTTTATGTATAATATAACATATAATTACTTGTATCTTTTCTATGTTCATAATTTTTTAGAGGATAAAACTGTTTTTTTGACATATTCATGGAAACAGTGTCTAAGCTTGTTTCCCATGGCAGCATTTGACTCATATTTGAGAGCTGACTTTGTTAGGAGACAAGCACTTTTGTGAACATAAAGGTGCTCTAAGCGATGTGACACGTTTTTTAGGCTACACATACAGCAAACATCTCCTCACTATCCGCTAGCTGCCTGTCCCCTGAACACACTGGAAAAAAAAACGCGGTCTCTGTAGACAGCCCAGGCTCCAAAAAAGGCAACAAAAACAAACTGGCCAACCTGTATCACTAAACATAACAAAGAGTGTTCCAGCCAATAACAAGACAAGACAAGAAGGAGTTGGGGGGTTAGTGCCATGGCTGTATTAGTGCGCACAAGGGAGTGGGAGGGGACGGGATGAGGAGGAGGGAGGGGCGAGCTTGTTTGACAATACTTTGAACGTCAACAAGAAGTAACATCACCCAACATCGCTTAGAGCACCTTTAAATGGAAGGTGCACAATTCCCCCATAACTAAAATTGTAGCTTGTTTTGCTGACTGGCGACAGCAGCGGTCAAAGATTGTTGTTCCCATCAGTCACTTGGACACAAAAACATAGAGTCCAGGTTGAAACAAAACAAAGTAACCCTTGAACGCATAAGCCATCTGTTCCTTTACAATGTTGAAGTTAAGTTTGTATTCCATTCCATTCGGCAAGTAGAAGCTAGCAAGCTGGGCTAACTAGCTTCCTCTGTGGAAGCTAGTTTGCCCAGCATGCTATCACTGATTCCCAGTTGATGTCCTCTTGTCCTCATGTTATTTGAACACTTGCTGAGTCATTGGCAGTTCCCGCACCCTCAATGCTGTGCTGGTCATTTGCCATTTCAGCTAATGCTAACTAAACCCTTCCTTTGTTGATAGCTCACTAGGGAACTACAACATATGGAATGCTATCACTGTAAGAAAAAAAAGAAAATAAATCAAATGTATTCTTTTTGGTAATTCAAACTTGCAAAGCAAACACCAAGATATATATATATATATATATATATATATATATATATATATATATATATATATATATATATATATATATATATATATATATATACATACTGATTTCTTAGCAAGTATGCAAAGAATGAAAAGAGAAGCTGAGAGTCTGATGTTTTAATAGCCAGGTTGTGACAGTAAGCTGTCTGCCCTTTACGCACCGTCTGTGTCAGACAGCTAACAGAGCTGCTGTGTGTCATGGAGACTCAGCTAATTAGATAAAAAAAAAAAAAGACAGTTAATAATGGACGAATTATGAAAAGACAACAAGACCGACAGCATAGTTAATTAGAGTGGAAATCAAAATAAAACATTGGTTCTTCACAAACAGGTGAGAAAAGTTATTTTCTGTGGACTAAAGGCTCAATTCACAGATGGTTAAAATGAGTGAAAACAGTTGCAGCATACAATGTGGCTCTGAAGGAGCTTGTCAAGTCTAATTTAAAAACACAAATGAAATAGCGACATCATCAGGGTTGACTTGATTTGGGCTTGGAGACACAAAACGCACATTACAAAATGCATTATGCATTATGGTAAGTGTATGACCCATACTAGAGAAGACCTCTCTGCCTCTACCGTTTTGATTTTTACAGTTTTTTTGTCTCTTGCAAGTTGCCTAAATTGATGGACGTGCAATTTTAAGTCAATGGAGCTTTGCTTTAAGAATACTAAGTAGAAGCTGTACTGCTCTAGTAACAGTGCAAAATTATGCTGAGGAGATAGGGCATATATGTACGTAGTATGTAGCTCAACAGGAAATGAGAGGTTCAGATCATATTGCTGTACACTAATGAACTCTCGAAGCAGCTTCACTCTTGCTGTAAAGGTCGCTGTCCAAGGCCCTGAAAACTCTCTCTACTCAGACACAGTCCTCCCATTCATTTTGAATGTGCGTCGTGCATTTAGCCTGCGGCAGTGAGGGGTTAATGGAAAAAACCATAGCCACAGGAGCAAGTTTTAAACACTACGAGGGAGGGAAAAATTAAACATAAGCACTTAACTGCACAGGAGTAGTGTAACAGCTGACTGTTTCCTGCAACAAGCTCCTGCACAAAGCACAGTCCCTCCGTCTGTTTTTCTTTCTGTCTTACTTTCTCCGTGAAATGAAGCGGCCTTCAAGTGAGGTCGGAAATGTCGAGATCATAAAAATATCTGACGGAAAAACACTAATTGTGAAGTATAAAGTCTACTTGTGCTGTAATTGGGCTCATAAAGGATGAAAAGGTCAGCGATAGATAGAACTTGATAGTACAGCACATACCTCTTGACTGGTAAAATCAATTCTAAAAGGTACAAACCACCAGCTTTGAATGGACACATTAAACAATCCCACATATATTGTTTTTAAATTGGGTAAATGTTGGGCCATCCAATACATGAGGTCAGTAAGGCCATACTAGTAGATTGATAGATAAAAAGATTGATCTGAGTGTTTTCTGGCTTTTATGTGAGATCACATTTGTATTTTTGCACAAAGCACAGTCCCTTCATCTGTTTTCTTTCTCTCTTTCTTTCTCCATGAAATAAAGCGGCCTTCAAATGAGGTCGGAAATGTTGAGATTGGATATCTGACGGAAAACAATAATTGTGAAGTATAAAGTCTACTTGTGCTACGTTGGGGAGTTAAATAACACAACAGGACGTCACACTAATGCCACTTAAGTGACACTCCCACACCGCCGCAAAACCCTGCAGCGAATTGTCAGAGTGTAAAGGCAGCACAACACAGTTTTTTTTCCTTCATGTTTAAAATACGAGAGGGGAACTATTAAAATAGTTTGATAGTTTGATTCACAATGTCATTGTTTGTATTTATTTATTTGTTATTTTCCTCAGCCATGGGGTTATCGGGATCGGGCATAGGGGGCAGATGGGTTTTGACATTGAGTCTGAATTTGTGCTGATAATTTTCAACAATGAAGGAGTTTTGAGTTCCATACTGTAGGCAGAGATTTCAGAGCATTTGTTTCCATTTAATTTGTTTTTCTAATGAAATTGTATGTTAATATGTAATTGTGGAGTGTGTGCTCTTTGTCAAAGTGCATACAAACCTCCTTTGTTTTACGTCTGTGTGTGGGAAAAAAAAAAAGTATGGAGTTATTGTTTTCTTTGTCCCTGAACATTTTTCTTGCAGGTAACCTGATTTATTGCCACAGTACAAAAACATGCAGAGTAGGCTGATTGGTTACTCTAAATTGCCTGAATGTGAGTGTGAATATATGTATGTCTACATGTTAGCTCTGTGATAGTCCACCTGTCCATGGTGTACCCCGCCTCTCCTTCAACGTGAGCAGTGCACAGGAAAACCAGGCTTAGATAACGGATGGATGTTTTCAGGAGTAATTTAAAAGAAGTGAGTGTTGAAGTGGGCTTGATATCCTCAGGCATCTTGCTCTACTGATACATTAAAGCCTAATTAATCTTCATTTCCAGGCTGAATTTACAAACTGCACGATTGCGGATTGAGGATTTGTGCTGTAATTGGGCTCATAAAGGATGAAAAGGTCAGAGATAGATATAGCTTGATGATAGTCCAGCACAAACCTCTTGAACAATACAATCAATTCTAAAAGGTACAAACCACCATATAGAAGCTTTGAAGAGACAAATAAAATGTTGGGCCATCCAATGCATGCTGTTAGTAAGGCACTACTAGTAGATTGATAGATTAAATATATTGATATGAGTGTTTTCTGGCTTTTATGTGATATTGCATTAGTATTTTACATATGTTGTGTCTGTAAATTATGTTAATTGGAGAAAGAATTACTCCCAGGGGTGGTAGAGTAGATCATTAAACACGTAAAAGGCAGTTTTAGTGCTCTTGGGACTAACAACCAAACTGATGATTGTCAAAATTGCTTTCAGTCCACAATGGACAAATCTGAAGTGTGTCCATTTAAAATCAGTAGAACCACAGCAAATGCTAAAATCAACAGTACTATATCATATTTTATATATTATATATATTTATTAGTGCAGCTTTAATTTAGGTTTAGGAAAATTAAGGCGGCACTTTTTTACGATATGTTATTCAACATCCTGTGCTTTGTTTACATACCACGACTATTTTAATCCATGAATAACTTTGTCTTTCTCTCGAAATTTCATTTTAGACATTCATTTATTATTTTATTCATATTTTACGCTACTTTTGTGAACCCATGACTTTAGTCAACTTATTTCAAGCACCAAAACAATTGAGCGTAGGTATGTTTTCACAAGAGATTTGAGAAATATTTCCACTTTAGGGCCGAATTAGCTCTTTATACATTGCTCTGGAAGAATTTTGGGCGTCACTATACAGAAAGCTGAGTTTGTGCAAAACATTTTGATATGAAACACATGGGGATCAGGTTATGTGCAAATACTCTTAAAAGGAGAATTTGAGAAGATATGTAAAAATGCCCTTAGATCTCAGAGGGTTAATATCAGAAATATTGGACAAAGTGGGTGAATAGGTTCTTTCTAGAAAAAATGATTGTATACTAGGCCATCCAATGATGTTTTTGGTTGCCAGTAACTGGTATGAAATAGTTATATCAATCCTGACTTTAACTCTGTCTTTCTCCTGTGCTTCAAATTGACATTTAGGCGTTTTAAGAGTTTTTTTCCCAAAGAAAATAAATTCAATCATCGATCAACCGTTTACTTTAACTTAATCCAAGAACGATATGGATTGAATTCAATTCCCTTAGTCCCAGGATGTCTGCTGAAGCTAAACGGCGTGACTGTGGGAAATGTAGCAACAGATGCTGTTCATGTGGGTGGTGTTCATATGATTTGCCAAATATTCGTGCACTGAGTGAGAGGTGAAGGGAACCATCGTGTCAAGTGGCTTTTAAAAGCAACTATAAGCCAGGAATGTGTGTTTAAATATAAGGGTCTACGTAGTGTATGTTTCAATAAATTGGTGCTAATGATCATTTCTGAGTATGTTGGTGAATCCTGACTACACTGCTCAAACTCTGACTGTTTGGGGAGATTTTTTTTGCTTTGAGTATGTTTTCTTGAAAGCAGTAGCATTTGTATTCTCTGCTTGAGAAATGATGCAAAGTTTTTTTTTTGTTTTTTTTTTAAGAAAATAAAGCTGGCCCACATAGCATATGTGCATTCATTTCCTCCACTGTGAGACTCACTCATTTCCCAGAGAAAGCAACTTTTCCAGCCTGCCAAGCGCATACATACTGTAAGCAATGGCTTCTGTACTGACAAAAGGTCAGAAGATACAAGAAAGCAGTCTGATTGGAAGAGCACTCACTGCTGGGTCTCACTTGACTTTGGCTGAATTTCAAAGAAAACTGTCAAATGGAGAAAAAAACAAACATAATACAAAAAAATACAGCTAAAGGCAAAAGGCAAATGGGCAGAAAGGGTAACGTCATTACTTGTTCATGAATATTTCCAATTATGTTTTCAGGCATTCCTTTTTTATCGTGATCAGGCCTCAAGACCTTTGATGTATTTGCCTGGAGGTAAAAGCAGAATTTTCAATATTACCATCGTGACCTTATCTGTCCGAGCACACACATCCGTCATGAACCCACATGACTATGTATCTGTTCAGCCAGCCAGTATGTAAAAAGAGTTTTCCTTTTCTTTTATTTATTCCCTAATTAGAAAAATGTATTTTAACAATCAAAGCACACGGCGTGAAGCGCAGGTGCGTTTAAGGTGTGTATGAATCCACTTTTGCTAACCCTTGTGTTGACTTCGGGTCACATTGGCCCGTTTTAAATTTTTGTTTTATATCAGAAAATATTGGACGTAGAAATAAGTGCTGAAAATGTGTAGAAGAAAAATTGTGTGCGGCTGCGCTTCCCTGTGTGTGTAACAAGCTTGAAGTGTGTACGCTGTGCACGAGCCTAGGCACATTTTACTAATGCACTGTTAAAATAACAATGAAATGCTGCGTTATTGACTTCAGACCAGGTTTTTGTTGGTTAATGGTGCGATCACTTTCCGCTGCCTCAAGATAGTAATACGCCAAGAATGCACCTGAACACACCTCCCTGTAAGACACTTGCGTCAGGCTTTGCGCTGTGCCAGGTGCAAGATAGGGCCCTAGAAGTCTTCAGCCAAGCTTTGAGCTGAATGTGAATATCAGCATGCTGATGGTGGCGCTTATTTTAGTCGATACCCTAAAGGTATTGAGTACCGATACCCAGCCCTAGTTTATCCTATGGGGAACATGAATGTATGTACGAAATTTCATGGCAATCCCCCCTGTAGTTGTTCACACTCAAAACCAAATGTGAACTCCATGCTGGTGCTAAGGGTATGGTCAGGGTATCATTAAAGTCATAATGATTTGTGCTTTGGGAAACAGAGGGTCAGTAAAGTGAGTAAGCTTCATCGTCTGGGGACCATGGATGTCTGTACAACATTTCATGGCAATCCATCTGACAGTTGTTGAGATATTTCAGTCCGGACCAAAGTGGTGAACCAACAAGCAGACATACAACTAAGTCGCTAGCATGGCTAAAACAATCAGTCTGAAAAAAACAAAAAAACTCTAAATATCTATAGTAATGGCAGGTAAATGTGAGGATACGGTGTTTACTAATGGTATATCACACATTTCTTAATAAGTTCCCTATTATATGAAGGTGCTAGTATATGTAAAGTTTTGATTTATGTGTGATGGATTGCCAAGGTAAAATATGAATACCTTGTCAGCATATGCAGCAGATCAGCAGGGCTTTCTGCTAATGACAGCTTGTTAGTCAGGTCATGCCAGCAATATGTGTACAGAAACATGCGCCTGTGTGAGACACAAATACAACATAGTTGGCTCTGCGATCTTGCATGTTATCCTCATCATCTTTTTTGCATGAGAAGGTGGATGTTCAAAGAGCGTTCAGTAATTGTACAATTAATAGGAAGAGACAAAAGGCAGCGGGATTGTGATGCAGGCCTTAAGTGCCTGGTGTAAGTCTTTGCACTCTACACATGAACTAACTGGAACGGAAAACATTGTTGTCGTGGGGTTATAGTCAGTAGAGGAAAATCACCCTTCTTACTCTCAACAGGTGTGTGTGTGTGTGTGTGTGTGTGTGTGTGTGTGTGTGTGTGTGTGTGTGTGTGTGTGTGTGTGTGTGTGTGTGTGTGTGTGTGTGTGTGTGTGTGTGTGTGTGTGTGTGTGTGTGTGCGCGTGCATATTAGCTGACAATAAGGCAAGAGAGTATGGCACTTTGTTTATATTAAGACACAGGAGTGTCCACAAACCAAAGTAGGATTATAGGCAAGGCAGCTTTATTTGTATAGCACATTTCAGCAACAGGGCAATTCAAAGTGCTTTTACATGAAAACAGATAAAAAATAAATAAAAAAAAAACAGATTTAAAAGTTACAGGATACATGGAATGCATTACTCTCCACTCACCAAGTTCATTAGTTTCAAATGAGGGAATCTATTACGGCTGCATGAGTCACTGCAAATGCACTGAATCAGGTTGACAGTGTTGCATGTGTGCTGTAAAACAAGTGCGGTTGGGTTTATACTAATGGCATTTTATGTGAAAAGAACATTTGTCGGTAAATCAGCCAAAAATATGTATATAATCTAACAGAAAGTGATCAGTATTATTCCGAACACATTTGAGTTATCATGACCTTACATATACTCACATGTGGGTGGTTAGCAGCACATATTAATGTCAGTGTTACATGTGATCCAGGCATTATGCTGAAGGTACAGGGTGCAGTATGTGCGTTTGCCCTCTGAGATAGCAGTTTGCCTCCGGCCTTATGGAAGCATTTTTCAGTTTTTGATAAGCAAACAGTAGGAAACGTAAACAACTGCCTGAGGACATTCTGCAGCTTCTTTAAGCGAAAGCAGCTTTACAGCCTTTACAGATAACGGCTCGGCCTTAAGGAAAATGGCCAAGCAGTCGAAAACTGCAATAAAGAGGGCAGGCAGCTATTGCTAACTTTAAGCTTAGGCAGCATATGTTGTGTGACATGTTGCCTTTGAAAAATACTTGCATACTTGCATGTAAGGGGGAAAAGGTTCGTGGCAGTGGTTTATGTTAACCTCATCAAAAGGGGCATCATTAATGGGAACAGGCTAACGTGAATGCAGATAAGAATAAGTGATGCAGATCCAGGGGAGATAAATAGTTGAAGCTCCTCACTCTTTGTGTGTGAAGGTTATTTGGTGTGAGAGTATGTGAATGCATAACAGTATACGCACATGAAAATGAATGAGCTTCTTAAGACAAGGAGCCTAATAACGTGAAAGAAAATCATGTGCAGCAAAACACTGATGTGTGAAATAACAAAGACAAGCATGCTGTGTAGCTCATGTTGCTATCAGTTCCCTAATTGTCTGTGTTAGCCTCTACTGGGCAGCTGGAAGGACACAATGTCACACATGATGACAAAAACAAAGCCTTGACTCTTACAACCCCAGCTGGAGTGGCTCTGTAACATTCTCAATCCACGGGAAAAAAAATATCCGATCGCAACTGACCTCGGCCGTGCTGCTCGACATCCCAGTGCCACCATAAGAGGCTTTACTACAGACTAGAGGCGGGTGAATAGGGATAATTTAATGAAACATTAGACGAGAGCACTCCACAGTCCTTTAACAAATTGCTTTTTTTGACTGCCGATTTTGGCTCAATTTGGGTTGCCTGAAGGAAGAGCCGAGTGAAAACACGAGAAAAGAAAGGGGGAAGAAAGAGCAGTTATTCACCTGCAGCGTTCAGAGGTTGGATGTAATAGTTCCAGAAAAAAACTATTGATGTATAGAAGATAAGGCTGTCCTATGATGGCTAAGCCTCACCTAGAGTCTACTTGTGGTTGAACTTTCCACAGGACAGATTAAGTGTGATGAGAGGCTGTTGACTTCCAAACAGAAAGAGCAGAAGGCACCCTTTCTCTTATCCACAGCCACCTATGGACATAAACAGATGGCTGCTGGGTACTGGCACATTATACTGGCAATGCTAGCGGAGTAAAGGCTGGCCTTATTAAGATGTTGGCAGGGCCCAGGGAAGCATTTTCGTGGCATCGCAAAGGAGATTCACCCCTCATTACCTCTTTGTGCTACTTATGGTAGTGTTCTTAAGCGTGGGATTTAAAGCTGGCCACTGATTAAAGCCTTGAATTAGCTTAATGAGAAGAGCCAGGCACATGACCCAAACCTCACGTGGGGAGAAAGTCACACTTTAGAGCCAATATGAGTATTGTGTTTGTGTGCTGTACAGGCGTGCATGGGTTTTGGTTTGTGTGTGCTCTCAGAAGATTGGTGACTTGCACGCGAGAGAATGATTTATGTCCATGTTTGCATGCACGTTTCCCTGTCTGTTTCTGCTGGATGTACATTTGTCTGCTAATATGACTATAATTGGGACTCAGGCTTATGGATCCTTGCAGCCTAAGTAATGAGAGCAGAGAAAGGCACACAACCATGAAATGTATGTCTCAATTGTACATTGTCAGCTTTACTTAGTACTATTTGGTGTAGGATAAAGACGTAGCCCTTTTCAGAGACACACAGGAGACATTGAAAAGAGGGGCCCACATACATTTATGCAACACTGAGACCATCAAAGTGAAATGATGGAATTTCTTTTGATGACTACAAATGCCCAGTAATATTTGGCTTCCAGTTCCCAGAAAAATAACAAACAGATCTCTTATTAAAGGGGAACCATGCCCATTTTTAAAATGCATACAAGATATTACTATGGTTAAAGACCTTCCAAAAATATTACTAAACATCAACAACTCTCTCCCAAATCCAAAAACAAGAGTGCTAAAACCCAATTTGGAGATGTCATCAAGAACAAACTGCCCCTCGGACAATGAATAGGGGAAAGATGTTTTAGAGGACACTGAGAGATATTGATTGAAATTTTTTAGGCCATGGAAATAACATATTGGAATTTTTAATTTAGGTTGTGGTCACCTTTTAAGTTTTTTTTTGTTACTCAAATGCTCAAAACAACTAGATAGCCATTTACCTTGCTAGCAAATATGGCATGGAAAAGCTTTAGTATTACATCGCATTAAGTATTTCAATGTCAATTTTTTTAGTTCTTAAAGTGACTTTGTTTGCTAAAGAATTGTTGAACATAAACCCGAAATAGATTAAATAAGGGCTTCAAAAGTATTGGGATTTGATAAGCAGAATTAATAATAAAAATGCTATTTAAGCCCAAACCTAGTGATGTTGGTGCATTGTATTTTTGCAAATTACAAACTACTTAAAGGTGCGCTAAGCGATGTTGACTGACGTTACTTCTTGTTGACATTCGAAGTATTGTCAAACAAGCTCGCCCCTCCCTCCTCCTCATCCCGTCCCCTCCCACTCCCTTCCGCGCACTAATACATCCATGGCACTATCCCCCCAACCTCCAACTCCTTGTTGTCGGTTATTGGCTGGTAAACTCTTTTTTTAGTGATATAGGTTGGCACAGTTTGTTTTTGTTGCCTTTTTTGGAGCCTGGGCTGTCTACTGAGACTGCGTTTTTTTTTACAGTGTGTTCAGTGGACAGGCAGCTAGCGGATAGTGAGGAGATGTTTGCTGTATGTGACAAAAAATGTTGTAGCCTAAAAAATGCCGAACATCACTCATAGCACCTTTTAAAGGAGAACTCCGGGCACTTTTTACATTAATCCTGATCGCTATAAGTATGTGAGTACTGTCGATAGCAAAAAAAACTAGCCGAATTGGTGCTAGCATCATGGAGCTACTGCAGCTGCGTTTTCAACTCAGACATTGTTTAAATTCACCTACCCTGTTAGCTGCTAGCTGCCGACTGGGATGAGTGAGTGTGTTCAGCCAGGCCTTGGTAATAATCATCAAGCAGCAGTGTGTATTTGTAGCATATATATCCATTTTGTGTGCAATCCATCTGGCGTTGGTGAATAGTAGTCTCTGCAGTGGCGAACTGTGTGTTAGTTGCCTTAGCCATGCTAGCAGGTCCGACCGGCATCCTTCTACTTCCTCCCCGCCTTCCCCGCCTGCCGCGGCCGACAACAATCCACGGGCGCCCGCTGGTCTGGTGGATGTCCTCCAGAGGACAGTTCATGCTTGCGCGGCGAAATTTTTGCGGCGAAGAGGGTTTATTTCCCCCTCAAAAATAGGTAATTGAGCACTGTAGTGGTTATGATCATATCAGTGACTATCAGAGGTGTAGTGGTAAAAAAAGAGGTGGGTAAACTATAAATTCTGTGATCAGGTGGACCACGACGCGGTCACCCGGTAAGGTGGGCCTCTGCCTACTGGTGTAATGTGTATCCTGATGACTAAATCATTTGATGGTACTACCAAGGGTATCACTGGTTGTTCCCTCATCATAGGTCACACAATCACTATTCAATTCATACATTAATCTAAGTTATTTTTAAAAGGGACTCAAGAAGGAATAATATGGTTGAAATATATAAAGTTTACTAAATGTCAAAACAGAGAGAACAAAAATCTTTAAGAGAGATAGAGAGCAAGGCTTATATCCAGGGCTTCCAATGCAATGCACTTGTACATAATGATTAGGGTTTAGGGATTTGGGATTATTTTCAAAGTCGATTAATCTGTTGAATATTTTCTCGATTAATCGATTAGTTGTTTGGTCTATAAAATGTCAGAAAATGTTGATCAGTGTTTCCCAAAAGCCCAAGATGACGTCCTCAAATGTATTGTTTTGTCCACAACTCAAAGATATTCAGTTTACTGTCACAGAGGAGAGACACTAGAACATATTCACATTTAACAAGCTGGAATCAAAGAATTTTTTACTTTTGTCTTAAAAAATGACCCAAACCAACTAATCGATTATCAAAATAGTTGTCGATTACAGTTTTTTTCCAATTGCTAATGTAGCAGGTGCAGATTGACGACAGAAGGATGAATCCGGTGGCACATATTTTAATTTAAAGAAAACTCAGTTACTGTAATTAACAGAAGAAAAACAATATAAGTTGCACTGTAGTTTCCACAAGCGTAATGGCTGCCGACATTAACAGACGCTTTCTTACTCTATAGTAAGTCTGTCTCACCTCTGTCTGTAAAATGAAGTTAAAATGGAGAAAAGACAGCTTATAGCACACCACATCCTGTCAAGTAGCCGGTCACATTATAAGGCCTATAGATTTAACCCTTTCAGACAAACCATTAAAATGAATTATTTAATATGCATTCAATGTTTAGGTATCCAGTCTGAATGCTATAGCCTATCTACACCTTGAAGTTAATTGACTTAATACTGTCTTTGTGCGATTGCAGTACCATTTTGAGAAGGTCAAGGGGGAGGGGGGACTCCCCCGTCAATCATTTCAAATGGTAGTCACAGTAAACTAGCCCAGTTATTTCTCCAAAGACTTCAACTGTCCTGCCCACAGCCGAATCAACCAATGAAATCAACCTTGTTATAAGAAAAACATGTTTTTATCCGCAATCTTATGGAGAAAAACTACACTACCCACAATCCTAAACTTAACAGCGACGTCTCTGATTGGTCCAACTCGCTGTAACCATAGAAACGTTTACCGTACCCACAAGACCGCGAACGGCTAGAGCAATAACATTAACTAGCTGACTAGCAAAGGGAGCTTGTTGTCACGAACTTTCAGCATCCCTGCCTGGAAGGCGACGTTGGGGGCTTAAAACACAAAACACCGCAAGAGATTGGTCAACACTGAAAGTAATGCAGCGCATTATGATAGACTTCGGAGGTGGGTTAACGCTATTTCCGAATTTTGGGAGGTGCGTTAACGGCGTTTACGTGCGTTTAGCCTCCACTACATCCCTGGTGACTATGTAAAAACGGGCCAAATGATGCCTGCTTCTTGTACAGTAATAGCGTTACTGAAGGCTGGCGCTAGCTCCATAGTTACGTTACTCCAAGCTTCTTCCCTTGTGAACACCTCCACTCTTCTACGCTACGATCTGCTGTTTACCTTTTCCTGCTACAACTGAATTCCCGCGGGACTTCAGCGCAAGACTACAGCCAGCCTTCTGTAACGCTGTTACTTTACAAGAAACATGCATCATTTGGCCCGTTTCCATGTAGTTACATAGTCACTGATATGATCATAACCACTACAGTGCTCAATTACCTATTTTTGAGGGGGAAATAAACTTTTTTCGCTGCAAAAATTTCGCCGCAAAAGCATGAACTGTCCTCTGGAGGACATCCACCAGACCAGCAGGCGCCCGTGGATTGTTGTCGGCCGCGGCAGGCGGGGAAGGCGGGGAGGAAGTAGAATGATATGCCGGTCGGACCTGCTAGCCTGGCTAAGGCAACTAGCACACAGTTCGCCACTGCAGAGACTACTATTCACCAACGCCAGATGGATTGCACACAAAATGGATATATATATATATATATGCTACAAATACACACATAACTGCTGCTTGATGATTATTACCGAAGCCTGGCTGAACACACTCACTCTTCAGACGGCAGCTAGCAGCTAACAGGGTAGGTGAATTTAAACAATGTCTGAGTTGAAAACGCATCTTGTTTTCATGTAAGGGCCCTGTTCATGTTGCACAGACATTTTAGTTGCATTTTGTGTCTGTTAAGAGGCACAAAGGCACTCTTTATGATATGCCCCCAAAACTGCCGTTTTAGCTAAGTGGGAGCTCTCAGCATTAGCTGCAGTAGCTCCATGATGCTAGCACCGATTCGGCTCGTTTTTTTTGCTATCGACAGTACTCACATACTTATAGCGATCAGGATTAACGTAAAAATTGCCCGGAGTTCTCCTTTAACTAGGTGCAGTTAAGCTACAGTTTATACCAGCTTGGGTCTTAATTTGGAAGCCTTCTGCTCTACCAGTTATGATAACATTGTACTGACCAAAGTAATTGAGATCTTGAAATACAGTAACATTGTTTTGTTTTTTTGACAATTCATTAAAAAACACATGTGTGCCACACGAATGTACATGCACAATTAAAAGAACATCAACAATAACATAAAAAAGTCACAGGACATATTTCCAATGTGGTCCTTGTTGTAGTTAGATGGCATACTGTAAAGGTGTGTGCGTACCTGCAAGTGGAGAAAGTGGAGTACATCATTACTGGCATAGAAAAACAAATTAGTTTTCTTTATTTGCCATTATTCCAGTGTGTTATTTATTGATGGGTTTGGGGTTTTCTGTTTATGTTGCTTGTTTTAATTATGGTGTTATTTTGAGTTGTCTGTTCTTTCCATTGTGGTCCTCATGTTTTTCGGTAGACCTGCATGTCTTTCCGTTGTACACCTGGGCCACGTTCAAGTTCAAGTTTTAAACTGAAACGGGATGCATTGAACACATTGAACACTGTGGGTGGGAATCACCAGAGGCCTCACGATACGATATCATGACTATACGATATTATTGTGATTTTAAACATATTGCAATTTTCTGCGATGTATTGCAATTTATTACCTTTTTTCTAACTTCATATTTTTCCCAATTTCAAATGATATCCCCAAAAGGAAACTGTCAACATCTGTTTTATCTAAAAAGACACATTTCTCTGTTTATTCATCTCACTTCAGTTATATTGCTACAAAATGCGATTGTCAAACTGACCAACACATATATAATAAAAGATCGATACTTGGCGTCTGTGTATCGATACAGTATTGCCACGGAAAATATCACGATACTATGCTGTATAGATTTTTTCCCCCAACCCTATTGAACACACTGTTGTGTGCGCAAGCACTCTGCCTTTTTATTACCACGAGTTTACATACACGTCTCTAATGATGGGGTATCACCTGTGACACACCCACCAAACGAGAATAAACATATCTCACACCGTTTCACACCGTTCCGAGGAAACGTCATTCAATATGGAAACCGTAGCAAAACAAGTGCACACCATTTTGAGACTGAACGTACCCCTGTTTTGTGTCTAGCTTTGTTAGCCTGCCTTGTGTTGCTAGTCCTCGTTGTCTTGTTACCCTATCAGCTAGTGATGGCCAAATGAAGCTTCATGAAGCATGGTCTTTATTTTCTGAACCGACTAGATGGCACTCTGTTCAACAAAGGGTTGAGAATACACTGAATTGCAATGCCTTAGGCCTTTTTCTTAAAACCAAGAGCGCCATCTAGTGGGCTCAGAAAATCAAGAAAATGCTTCATTTGGCCATCACAATCAGCTTTCCCCTCTTTATTCCTGTCTCCTGCTTACTCCAGCTGTGCCTTGTCTTGTGATTAGCTTCATGTGTTTAGCTCCATGAGCACATTTTTACATGTCTGTTCTTTGAGTTCTTTGTCGGCTGTTTGTCGCAAATCCTGTGTTGCTTCACATGTTCTAGCTTAGTTTTCCAGTTTGTTTCCTTGTTTAAAGAATAAATTAGTTTGCGATTAAGTTTCTGTGTCCTACCGCTTGCTGTCCTGCCTGCTTTTGGGTCCAAACCTGCAACCAACACTACGTGACATTACTAGCAACAGTGCAGGTGCAAACATTTTTGTTTTTTTAATCCAAATATGTCATAACTAATCTGGCTAAACTAGCCTGTTTACAACATGTATGACCTTGTGTTTCTTGCCCTTATGAACCTATTTTAAGTGATGATGATGCGTTCCCAGATCTCAGCAATGATAACTGATGGCCAGAGCTGCAAATATAATGTCCAGTAATAAAGCATAGTTTTGCTCTTTAAAAACGCCATTTGTTAAGATATTATATTGTTATAGGTGAACCGTATCAAGCTGACATTACAAGTGTTAAAACTGGATTTACACTCTACAAGGCATCCCCCTCTGCTGGATGAATGTTGGATTTAACTGCACACATTGAGAAAGCTTCATTATCACACCTGTTTTTTTGCATGTTGTTAATATGTGTAGGTGGTGTGTTGTTCCTTGATTGTGTCGTGTAGAATATGCTTATTGGATAGACTGACAGTAAAAGGGATGTGTTGCATTGTCATTTAATGAGCCCTATGGATGAAAATGACAAAAAATAACAACTGTCAGGCACAGACTGCTACTCATTAGCAGCCAGCAGTAGCGAGGTATATGTGTGTTTGTTTTTGTGTGCGCATGTATCTGCAGGAGTGTCTGTTCTTGGGTGAGCTGTGCAGCGAAGCCATTTAAATGAATTCTTTGACCTCAGCTCTTGATCAAACTGAAAAAAACCTGTTTTCTCTCCTTCCCTCCTCATTATTCTCATGCTGTTTCCTCTGTGCATTGTTGGACTGTGCACTGGGACAGTGGGACAGAGAGGTTAGACTTCCCTGTGGCTTGACACTTCATTGCAGGTTTGTGAGTAACTGCCGGAGCACAAACAACACTTTATTTATTTTTGTGTCACCCCGTGTTTTTCATCTTGCTGAAGGACATGTAACTTCATAGCATGTGCTGAGTGGCATTCCAATCATTACATAAGAGAAGAAAAACAAGCTGATTGGATTGTGTTCACCGATCACAAGATGTTCATGCTTTAGATCGAGTTACAGAGTGAGAGAGAGATGAGTGGCGGCAAAGTCCTTGACTGTGAAAACAGTTTCAGCCATGACCCAAGAGGGCATCTTTGGAGTAACTGTAGTTCTCAAGTACACTACTTGCTTGACAGTAGCTCCATGAGCTAAGACTTGGCTATTGGCTCCTAAATCATGGGTTAGAAAAATCAAGTTCACTATGGCCTTTAGCTTTGCACTTGATCTGCCAAAATCTCAATGTAGACTTATGGGAAAAAAATCTCCATTTACTCATCATCAGTAAACGCTTGCAGCCCTGTTGTGTTCTGTCTGTACACTCACACACACGTTCCACAGATCTGTGGTGTGCATGATCTAAATGAGTCCACAGGCTTTTTGTCAGGAAACACTGACAAGCAGAACATGAAAATCACATTAACCTTGGCATCATTATCAATGTGCATGGCTGGCTGTGTAGACAAGTATTAAAGCTTTGGTGGCAGCAGTTTGGGAAACATACCTTTAATCATGAATTGCCCAGGAACACAGTAAATCCATAAGCAGGTGTTGTATTTATTTCAGCCAAAAACCCAGGAGATAAAAGGAGCATGTTTGGATTGTCATGGACTCAGATATAATTCTTTCAGATGGAGGACATGTACATATGATTCATGTTGAATAGTCTGAAATGCCAGTAGACCTACAGTGCCTACAAAGTGTCTCTTTTTCACTCTCAAAGGACCTACATTGTAAAAAAGCTATAAAAATACTGTTAAAGTATCAAAACGCTCAATCCTTGGAGAAATGCACCCATCCTGTATCCATAAACGGTGCCTTTAAACATGACTTCTGTACGGTTGTGATGTCACAGTCATACTATATACAATATAGGTAGAAAGTGCCGTTAAATCTGCCATTACAGTCATTCCCCGGCTGCAATGACAGTGCAGAGACGCCGAGAGCGCAGATGCGGAAGACCCTTAAATGCTGTTCAATCAGAGCAGACTGTGCTTATTTGGGAGGGTGTCTTAAAGAGACAAGCATTAAAACAGAGTGTTTCCGACAGAGAGTGAATACAGGTACATTCAGACAGACAGTATGAGAGAAATAATGTGTTTTATGTGTGTGCATGTAAACATATTCTAGTAGAAACCCAAAATACAAGTATGAACCTGAAAATCAGCATAATATGGGACCTTTAGTTTCAAGTTATGTATTGTCGTATGCACAACAGTTACAGAAAAGGCAGTCATTGCCAATGGAAATCTAAGGTAAGTAGTAACCACCAACCAAAAAAGTAATCACCAAGTTTTTGATAGTGACTCATTCACAAATTGTTGTATCCAGTCATGTGGTTGTTATGTCTATGCCAATGTTCTCTGTAGCTGAGGCTCATTGTAGCAGTCTACAGTAGTTTGCTTCAGTCCATTCACAGATGTATTTTGACATCAGTGGATGGTGGGGGAACGCAGAGTGTGGCTAGTATGAGGGCTGAGGTGTGTGTGTGTGTGTGTGTGTGTGTGTGTGTGTGTGTGTGTGTGTGTAAAAATGTCTTTAAATATCCCACTATCACAAGGAACAAGTGTTTATTTCACATAATAACTTGTTTCTATATTACCATCAGTGTAATATGTCATTTAGTGGAGTATCATTTCTAAAAGTGGATAGCTGCTATGGCCCCTAAGCCCACACGGAAATGTTCCCATGTGCCTCCCAGCTGCTCAAAATAAGCTATTGCCACATTATTGTAACTATGCATACAATTCCTATTCTGCAATATTGTCAGGCAAGAAAAAGTGCAGGCAGATGTGATAAGGAGCTTAATGGCCAGTATTCACTGGCAAAGACTGACAGGGCTGAGGGTTTGCTGTTGAGGACTTTGTGCACAATGTATGTTGGTATATATAGACACTGTTGGACAGGATCTCTCAGCAGAATATCAAAATCACTGTCAAAATGGGTGCTTCAGTTGGCAATATATGGACTAACAGGACAGACTGGATGTATTATTATTACATTCATTCATTAGCAATGAAAACACCAAGTTATCCATTTCTCCATGAAAAGACATGAACCATGCTAATATTTAAAGTATTTAAAGAATAATGCTGCCAGTATACTGATGAGTATACAGTATACGTCAGAACTGCTTGTCAGATGGATAAATAAGTTTGGAAACCCCCTCCCCCCAAAGCTTTCAATTTCCGAATCCGAGTGGCCAGCTGAGCAGAGCTCTTTTTTTCATTATTTACACAACTATTTCTGTCTTTCTACATGGACATCAAAGTGTGACACTATGAATGTCTTCCAGGGGAGACTGTCTGTCTGAAAGTGTGTGCCATTATTGCCATATTTAATTGATACTGCATCTTCCCTCTCTCAGTGACGCCTGGCTTTTGACCAGGCTTTCTAGTGTGGCTGTTTGGAACAGCCATGCACACTTTTTCCTTTCAATCAGATCAGACAACACATGTACAAACTAGTAATGATGTACCAATGAAGCTTCGTGAAGCATTTCCTTTATTTTCTGAGCCGATATTGGCTCTGTTTTCAAAAAAGGGTTTAAAGCACACTGAATTTCCATTCCTTGAACCTTGTTCATTAAACCAAGAGTGCCATCTAGTTGGGTCAACAACTATAACTAATGGTTCATCAAGCTTCATTTGGACATCACAAACTAGCCATTTTCAAACTTAACCCGACCCTAAAGTTCCTTGACCGTGAGTGACACTGCTAGTAACTTGCTGAACACTTTCAAAATGAAAACGGAAGCCAACAGTACATTTTTTCCCACACTGTTTGTTCTAGATATCCATCACAGTTTCAAGACTGACTTCCTCATTCGACCTACCACATTTGCTGTAGTTGTTTTTTTGCTCGTAGTATTTCTTATAAAATGAGCGATTATTAGCGACAAGACAGGTAAAATAAATGTTAGCTAATCTGGTTTAACTGATGGCTTGTTTACAACATCTTTCAGCAAATCAGATTCTCTGTCAATATGGATGGATCTGAAGTGGACTACATATACTTCCAGCACGGGCTAGATGTTCATAGCAAAGATAAGACTTACCTATTTTAACGTATCTATTTTTCTGATGCAAACTGCTGACATTTAGCACTGGGTAATTATGCCAGTATACATCAAGCGATTGTCTTAACAGCAACATGTTGTACGACCTAATTTGTTTCAAGCATACTAAACCTGATATTACCAGCATTATCTCAGAAGTGAGGTCTAAGGCTTAATGGTGAGTTATTCCAAATAAAATTCAATGCAGATTTAGTTATCGTTGTTCTCCAACGGATAAGTCTTCCAAACACACTAACTTCTGGAGCTGTTCTGAAGTGAAAGAGACCAAGTTTGACACGTTAATTTGACAGTATCTGACAGCAAAGTTTTTTTAAACTAAAAGTTAACTAGTATCTCACAGAGTAGGGGAGGAAGGAATTATAGCATCACCTTGAGAGTACCTGGCAAGTCCCTGAGAGTTGGTGCAATCCTGCAGATTTTTCAGCCTGCCTTTTTGCTAATGGAGTTGCAGAACTGTCTCATACAAAGAGGTGAGATAGGCGCAAATGAGGCAGTGGAATGACAGGCAATAGACTGGAAAATATGAGACAGGGAAAGGGGGATGGACTCAAGCTGATGTTGCCACTGCAGGTTCCCAGCAGACACCTTTGGGGGCGAATTCATTTTAAGTCCCCGAAAAATAAAAAAAGAAGACAGCCTGTGTCCTACCATAAAAATCTTGAGAAATCAAAACCACCTCAGATGTGAATTTTTTTCTTGCTTGGTTTCAGAAACTCATACAAGGATTCAGAGGAAGGTTTAGAGTTGAAATCATGTTCAGTCACCATGCGGTTAACTGTTTTTTTTTCCCAACTTTTGAGGCTATCATCTTGCATCAAAAGGGATGAATTCTGAGCCAAGTAGAAAGTAAAAGTAGTGGTTAAGATCACATTTGTTTTCTCATTGAGACAACTTCCGTCTACAATTGAAGTGTCACTGTGACGTTAATGGACTGGGTTTGACAAGTGAGTTGACCGTAAAAGTGAAGTGCAATTGGCCGAGGTAATAACTAAAGGCAGGTACAGAGAAAAGCACAATAGGTTAAGTTCTCAACACAAAAGTTCAGGATTGTCAGTTTGATTTCTCAGGTACTTGTGCTACAAACCAAATCGCCAGCCACCTGGCTTTTTTGTTACACCACCAAAGCTAACCCTAACCCAAGTGTACCACAAAACTAACCAGCCATTCATTACAGCTTGACATCCTAGTCATGTGTGAGTGACACAACACAATCAAAAGTCTTACATTCATTCGGTGGATTAAACACTTACACAAGGTCATCCGGTAGCAAAATGCAACATTATTATTTTTCAGTCACAATGCAGGCTGCGTGGAATGCTGCTCGGGTGTGTAAACAGTGTGTCTCTCCAGTGCTCTTCAGCTTTTGGATCCAAGCATACAACGATTTAAGGACACTGAGGCACTCAGGAGGGTAAAGTTTCAAAAGCCTTTGTTAAATTGCTTGGTAGGGCTTTGACTTTTCCCCCAAAATCATATTCGAAGTTCGTTTGTTTATTAATATTAATATTCAAATATATTTTAATATTTATTAATAATATTTTGACCATTAAATGCCTTCAGTAAGACCTATATTAGTATAAGTTGTATATGTTCTGTCCACCAGAGGGCAGTGTATCAGTCAATGTCTATAGGCAGGCAATTATGTTTTCAGAAGAAAAACACATTGCCGCCACTGTTTTTTTTTTTTTTAATGAAAAGTCAGACCCTGGATTAAACACAAACAGTATGCTTTCGACAGGAATTTCGGAGCTTGTGCGTGTGTTGTGAGAGAGTGATGGTGATTACCGGTAGCTTCAGAGCGAGTAGCGATTCTAGAGTCACAGTGAGAGAAACAAATCGTCTCCCCTGTGTTTTCTGACCACGGTGGGAAATCTGCAGCAGTAGAAGTTAACCCTCTCCTTGATTTTACGTTGTTTATGGAGAAAGAGAACCAGGAAATGAGTCGGGGGAAATGCGCTACCAAGCCGCGGCCGAGCAACGTGCGTCGCCGCGACGTGTAGTTACATTTTGAAATGCGTGAAAAAGCCTCGGAATCTGAATTGAAAACAAGGTTTACAAGCAAACACATTTACAAAATACAATGCCCATAACATATTTGAAATTCGAATATTAAGGGCTGCCCAATATTCGTTCGAATATCTTTTTTTTTTAAATATTCGAATTATATTTGAATAACGAAGTTCGGAGTCAAAGCCCTATTGCTTGGCTAAATCATTAAAACAAGGCAACGCATTTCAGGCATTGAGGCCTTCATCAGGGCACGTATAAAATGTTTGCATTTTAACTGTATCTTATAGCCTATTGGCCAGTAGTCACATGGTGAGCAGGCACAGAGTCACATGACTGTTGTGAACAGGTACAAACCATGTTCAATAGTAAATCAATCAGCAATAATCAAACACAATATGAACAAAAATAGCAATAAACAGGGAAAGAAAAAAAGAGAGGAAAAAAATCATACCAAACATGTAAACCTCTTAGGCAGAGCAGCCTCTCTTCATTTATTAGGACAACTAGAAAAATATATAAACAAAAATTCTCTATGTCTCTCAGCATTAGGGACACTAGGGTTATTATCTTTCCGCTGCGCTATTCAAAGATTGGATGCGTAATGACGTTCTTTGCTGACACCACTCAAACTGTTATTCGGTCTAAAAGCTACCGCTGAGGAAGCTCCATAAAAAAGACAGACAGAGTCAACGTATGACATATTTGTGTGCTTGCCAATATGATTCATTACATTCTCACTAATTGCTGACTCACATGTTAATCAATGATGAATTGAATCATGTAACATTCTTTGTTAATGTTTCATGACTGTGGTAGCTGACAAAGCTGGAAAGGCAAAATGACACATACAGTATTTCTGAATTAGCATTATCTAGGTGGAGTTAAGCACACCCAGTTTGAAAGAGAAGAGGCTAACATTAAGTAATCGTAAAAGTCAAAGCTAACAATAAAAGTATGAGGTTAAACGATGTGGCTTATGCTAAGTTATAGGTTGAAAAGTCAAGATAATAAATGTTTTAGGTTGAAAAAGTTAAGCTTATATTAACATTTTTAGGAAGAAGCTAAGGTTAAGTTTGAGGTTGAAAATTCAAGCTAATCATGAAAAGGTTTTTTGAGGAATAATCAAGCTAAAGTTAAGAAGTTTAAGGTTAAAAATGGTTAATGGCCTGTATGACTTCTTAATGTCTTCTTAATGTTATTGCCATTTCTCACCATTGGATGATACGGCATTCATCAAATACATGTTAAATGTATATACGCCACTTTCATAGATTATGTATATTTGGACTGAGCTCAAAGCATGGAGGCAGCTTATGTTTCTACCGTATTTTGGGGGATGTTCTGTGCAACATGGAATACAAAATAGAGAGGATGATGGGGGGGGCTATCTCAGCGCTAACGCTAACACTCTAAAGCAGTTATTCTCAGCCAAAGCTTTACAGTTGCCTTTTTGAGAGAAGGATAGCGGCTGTTGATCTGGCTACATTATAGCGACTATAGAGGGGCACTTGGAAGAAATTACTTCAAAGAAGCAAGTGAGATAGCAGCTGCCCAATCAGATCTCACTTCAGCGGGATAATAGCATTCAGGTCCCCGGAGGCAGAAACGAGGATGTCATAAATTATGAATTTCCCTGAGAACAGATATGGATGGCGGTGTCATGCAATAATTGGCACAGCACTTAGCTCCAAGTGAAGCTGGCTGGTGGCTGAGTGATGTACGCTGCAGGCACCTTCCCCAAAAAACACGTTGAAGTGATTTGCCAAGTCAGCGTGACACAAAGAGGTGCCCCCAATTATCATGTTGACCCAAGGCTCTATGATGTCGCAACCTCATATCATGAACTGCAGGGCAGCATGCTGGGAAGCAACAGCGGGTCCAAGGTTAGAGGAGCCTTAGATGATTGGAGGTGCACTTGAAAATACGCCTGTTATATTAAACTAACAAATTGGTGGTGCAACACTAGGAAATTGGCTCATCCCAATGTACATATCATAGATTTAAGATTTCAGATGTTGGTTTGGTCATTGGCACACAAGATAAATTAAAATTAGATGGAAATGCCACTGCCAGCCAATAAGATTCCGGCACAAGCACCATGCTTGTCACTGATGGCAGGTTCAAAGGTTTTCGGCTGAAAAAAAAGCCTTTAGTACTTGAAAAATGCACTGAAACCTGACAAACTGCAACGTTGCTTAGCTTTTGAGATGATTCTGTTTTCATTATTTCTTTTTCAAATGCATTTTAAAAATGACTGTTATACAAAATAATCTTGTGATGTTTAGCCATGATCCAGAAACAATGTCTCAGTTGTCATAGTCATAAAAGTCTCAGATCAAAACTGTTACTCGAGCTCTCACAGACAATTTATACTACTGTATACTAGATACTGATTGGCTAGTTTTGTAAAACCATTCACTGTAAATGTCAATCATTTCAACAGAAAACATAAAAAAACAAGGAGGTTGCCAAATTTACCACAGAAAAACAATAGAGGAATTGTTTTTGGAAATATGCATTCTGCTTTACCGCTCCCGAGTTGGAGCTGGACGGCATTTAGCCTAGCTTAGCATAAAGACTGGAAACAGCCAGCCTTCAGTTCAAAATACAGAACCTCTAAAGCTTAATTAATCTTTGTAAAATGTGTACACATATAGAAATAGTTAGAGCATGTGAAACCCACTAAAACCACAGCTTGCCATTTCACATGTCTGTGTGTTCCACCAACTATTGCATTATATGCAAGAGCTTGCACCCTCTGATTTAGTAAGCCAATTTATAAAAGCTTTTCCGAGCCCCACAGAAATAAAATCCTTCCTGCGTGGCATTAAGGCTTCAGGATTTCCCTTTTTCAGAAAAAAGCCACAGCAAATACAGAAATTCACAATAATCTCAACAAAATTGGTAGAAACCAACCCGTTGTTATGTCGATTTTCTTATGCATCTAAACAATTCCTTCAAAATGCTGCTACCCTGAGAGACCTCGGTCAGGGTTCGGGCAGACCCTGTGTTCTGTCTTCTCTAAAATAAAAGGATTACATGCCACACACACACACATGTATGAGATCGGTGCCATTTCTCATATCCTTGCTCCCTGCCTCCTCCTCCTTTTCCTGCAGGTGAAGGAGTGAACGGATGAGTTGGAGAACTTCTTCCTCAGCTCACACCGAGACGTCACCTTGCAACATTCATCTGTGGAAGGAAGGGAAAGACTAGGGATTGTTTGTTGCCCGCAGTAGGAATTCAAGGTCAGTACACAGTACGCTCACACACACACACACACACACACACACACACACACACACACACACACACACACACACACACACACACACACAGAGTTAGGTTTGGATACAAATAAATAGATGGAGGCTCTTCCTATCTATTGGCTGTGTTTGTATTAGGAGGAGTGAAGGGAGTTGATGAGATTGTATGCATGAGCTGCACTGCCTCAACTCATGAACAAATAATTGGAGAATAAATTAATAATATGTTCAATATCTAACAGAGAAATAATAGATTTAACAAAATCATGATGAAACTAATCAGATCGGAGGGGGGGGGGGGAAGAGTCAATTGACAATTCCCAAATGTCCTTTAGCTCTTTCTGTCCTTTCTTCCTTCTTATGTCGCTCTAATTTAGTTAATTCCACTGTTCCTTCCCTCGTATTTTGTTTTCTTTATCGCATTGGTTCCATTGTCCTTTTATCTCTTTTTTATTTTTATTTTTTTATTTCAGATGTCTAAAGAAAATGTCTAATCAACATCTCCAAACAAATGTTAGACTGTCCAAGGTTTTTTTTCTCTGTGAAGTCCACACACTGGGAAGAATTTTGATTTTAATTGCTTCCCCATAGATGTGCTGCTTCACTGAGAAACTGGGTTAATTGCATAAGAGAAGAGAGCCACTTGTGACCTTCATTGAATGCTGCCAACTACTGCAGCATGTAGCATGCTTAATGCAGTGTTGCAGTTACAGGTTATTTAGCAACCGCCTTGGGAAAAAAAGGC